>JAWHQI010000046.1:1200000-1800000 GCA_033032865.1 Dactylorhiza incarnata | reverse complement strand
ACGAATCACAGTATGGTATAGTATATACTGGAAATCTTGACGGAAACACGAATCGTAGTATCGTAGTTTCATGCTTGGATTGGCAAACTTACAGAGTCTCAACGAACGGATTTGACGCCCCGTGCGACCGGGCTGCCAGGCCCCGACGTCAACTGGCAGAGGCCAATGGAAGATCCTCACTAACCAAAAAAAAAAGTCGAGCGGCATTAGACTATGCCGATTACTGGACCAATCGAGGCCCGATCCGAACAGAGAACAACACTCCACCGGCTCCTGCACGCCCCCATTGTCCTCTTAATAATCACTACACCATCGACATTTCCACTTGTTCCCTCCCAGCAGTTCGCACAACAAGCATCTCATCCACCAAGCCCAGCGATTACACTCTGAACTGTACAATTACTGACCTCCGCGGTTCTCCTCTAGCAAACCCCTCATCCTCCAAACTCCAGCCCACGACCCCGCTTCCCAAGCACTAGAGCTTGTCGCTACCAATTGTCAAATTTGTCACCACCATCTCCAAGAAAGCAACGATCCTCCAACGGTAACGCTACCCTCCATAACATCAATGAGCATGACATCGGTTTACTTCCAAATGACGACTCAGTCATGGCAACTCATTCTAAGAAGTTGTTTGGTGGGAAATAAAGGAATCAGAGGTTCTCGCAAGCAAATATTCCCTTCTCCAAGCTTGAGGACAAGCTCAAATTGAAGGATGGAATGTTACATGTCGTAATTATTAATTTGTGTTATTTTAAGAATTTTGTATTAAGAGTCTGTGTATTTTAATTACTAGAAATTATATTATGCCATTTTTGAGTCGTTAGTGTCTATGGGTATTTCTTTTATGTTGGATTTATTTATGGTCCATGTCATTTTGTGATTTTATTTAAGACCCATTGAGACGGAATGAAAAAAAAAAGTAAGAAAAGTTTCAGTTTTAGTTTTCCTCATCAAGTTAGGTTAAGGGTTTGGGTGTTCCACCCTTGACTCCTCGTCTTCGGTAGCCATGGCAAAGGCACCATTTATCTTCGTCGTCATCTTCTCCGCCTCTAGTCGCCGCCGATAGAGTTAAGGAGCGCTCACCTCTAGGTTGAGACTCCCAACTTCACCGGATCCTCACCCTAACTTCGAATCTCCCAACGAGGTTCATAATATAATCACCAAAACCACCCCATTATTCAGACAAAAATGCATTTCTCCCACTCTTCCAGCAACACACGACCATACCCTATTTTTCCTCTACAAATCTTGCCACCAAACATCGGTTCTCCCATGTTTTCCCCAACCAGACCCCCACCTGTTGTTGTGTTCCAAGTGACTGTCGGGCAGCCTGTTGGTCTCGCCTGACTACCCCTCCCAGTCCAACCTGCTCCTTATACAGCCTTCCTCACCTCCCTGGTTCCCGTTCCAAAAAATCATTCCCCACCTCCAAAAATCACTTCTCACTTCCGGCAGCCATCCTCCGATCTCTGCAGATCCACAAACAGCCCACCTATCCTCCACAAATACTCCTTCCAGCCACCTAAATAATCATCCAGCCAACAGAGTCTCCCCCAGCCCTCTCCCTTCCAACCCAAGATTTCTCTCCCTTCCCGAAGCCTGGAAACCCCCCCCCCCAAACAGCCGCAATAACCCATTGAAACCACACATTCTAGCATGTGGTCAGTCCCGTCCAGCCCTCCGACTCCTCTCCGGAAGTCCCGATTCGGTCCACCTCCGCTTCTCTGGCCACCGGTCACTCATTTTACATCCTCTATGCCTTATATCTTGAAGTTCGTAAAATCATTGTGAGTTCTTTTTATGTTTGTATTGTTTTCATTGTTGAATCGTGTATCGAATTTTCAGTTTTTGTTGGATATTTCCTTGTAATTTTTGTGTTAGATTTTTGTGATTTGCAGTGTTTTGTTCGCTCTTGCATTCGTTGATTTGCACTCTTACATTTATACACCATTATTTGTTCTTTTCATTGAAATTTTACTTGCTTCTGGTTGTTTGATATTATTTATAACCTTCTTTTATTGCAAGCTTAGATTGCTGGATACTTCTTTAGATCACTTAGGCATTCATAGAGTCGACTTATATTTCGCTAGAATACTCCTGCATCAATTTACCCGCATGTATGCATGCACAAAATTTATAGCGAAGGAAATAGAAAACTACATTGTGACATGCGGCGAAAGTTAAATCCAAATATTAGATATGATGTTAAGAAGGAAGTCATAAGTGGTTTGATTCAGAAATTATTTACCCCTTCTCTAATAGCAAGTGGGTTAGTCAAACCCAAATGGTACCCAACGAAGAGAGCTAGTTCCTGCTTGCCCCACCACTGAGTGGCAAATATGTATTGATTATCGAAAGTTGAATTTTGTTACAAAGTACCATTGTCATTCAAAGAGACACCAGAAATTCTGGCCAGGTCACCCCAACTCAGCGAAACCCCATTCAACACCTTCCAGAACAATGAGGTGAGCCTCGTGGCTTTGAAGATCATTATGATAATCCCTTAAGGAATCCCCGGACTATGGATCCTCCTCCTCCGTTAGATGATCATGGTCCCATTTATGATAGAATATTGAGGGCTCCTCGTGGTAGAAGACCCCAATACCATCGTGTGAATCATCATTGTCCTAAACCACCCTTGTGTAAGGATCGTGTTGACTCACCAGCGCGATTCAATTAAGGTAGAGATGATTATTACGAAGTCTATCAGGAGCCTCGTGGAGGAGGTCAACAAGTTGAGGATGGAATTACGCTTATAGAATAGATGTGTCATATTTTGACTGTCGACTAAACACAAAGGTATTTAATGATTGGCAAGTAAATATAGGCTACTATTTCGACTGGTACGAGATCATTAATGAGCGACAAGTAAGATTCGCCAAAAGGCAAAAAAAGTAAGATTCACCAAGATGAAACAAGAGGGTCAGAGTAAGATCAATTGAACTAGTCTAGAGTGAATGATAGACTGAGGAACTTTGATCCATTTATGGATAAGTATACATGAAGATAAAATTAAAAGAAAAGTGCATCCTTGTGACGACAGAAGTCCCCACCTTAAGCCATTGTATGTACTATGGCAAAGGACCATTTTTGTTGCAGATAATATAACTCGACTAAACGAATTAGTAGTGATGAATCACATCCAAGAAGAACCCATTGCAATTGCATCAAGATTTTGGGTTGGACTATGTATGGAGATACTATGAAGTTGATTTCCCGCCAGTTGGAATCCATTAAGCAGATATTTCATTTTTTCCTCGAGTGTGAGCATTATCTAATATTTACAGGGCCGGAGCAGATTTGTTTTTAGCATGAAAAATCTATTACTAAGAAACCTTCCCAGTTCGGGGGCCACTCACAGACACGAAAGTCAAAGACCTAGTCATGGGAGAAGACATTTGAGGTTGATTTTCACGCATCCTAAGTTGGCATAAGAGTTGTGAGAAGAGATGTCCAATTACCTTCTTTGGAGAGGTGTCGAACGACGCAGAATCATGTTACTTCACTAAAGACAGAATTTTTTTTCATTTGTTTGGGCTCTCAAGTTCTGCAGGCACTATTTTAGAGAGAGAGAATTAAGATATTTGGAATCTCAAAGATATTCAAACGGGATACTTGATAAGTGGTCATCATTTCTTCAAGAACATGTTCCATTTGAGGCATATGGATTCGTAAATCAAGTGGTTGATGCTCCCTTAAGGATATTTGTTCGAGTGATCCATATTTTGGTTCCATTTGAGAGTCATGAATCGATAATGGGACTCTACTACCGAGATTATGATTCATGATGGAATTTCATATAAGGGATCATGTGTATGTATCACCGAGGGCTCTCTTAGAGAGTCTTATCCGTAAGATTCACAATGAACAAGTAGGTGGATACATCAAGGAGACTAATATGGTATCTCCAATCGAGGATATAAATCTTTGGCAAATTGCATAGAGACGTGTATGCTGATTCATTACGAGATGCATCACTATTATCCTTCAAAGAATTTGCACAAAACATTGGGTCTAATTCACCTCTTTTGATCTCTAATAAAGCTTCGAAGATGTTACCATGGATTTTATTTTAGGACTTCTATAACATTGTTGCTCTAGTTTATGAATGTTGTTGCATTAATTGAAGCAAGACAAGGTGATGCAGGACGGGCATCACCACCCGCCTGCCACCCTGGATACCTGACATCCCACCACAGCCCAGGGGTCCCACCGGGAGTCCACCCGATGAGCCTTATCAGGTCCCACAGACCGTACACCTCAACCCATCTCCGGCCCCACCACAGGGCCGATAGGTTGTTGAGGCCAGGGCTCGATCCCCCGACCTCCTTGATAAAGAATCCTTAGGCGGACTCTCATCACCAACTGAGCCGCCTAAGGACTCTTTATCAAGGAGGTCGGGGGATCGAGCCCTGGCCTCAACAACCTATCGGCCCTGTGGTGGGGCCGGGGATGGGTTGGGGTGTACGGTCTGCGGGACCTGATAAGGCTCATCGAACTTTTATGATGCAGGACGGGCATCACCACCCGCTTGCCACCCTGGATACCTGGCATCCCACCACAGCCCAGGGGTCCCACCGGGAGTTCACTCGATGAGCCTTATCAGGTCCCGCAGACCGCACGCCCCAACCCATCCCCGGCCCCACCACAGGGCCGATAGGTTGTTGAGGCCAGGGCTCGATCCCCCGACCTCCTTGATAAAGATTCCTTAGGCGGACTCTCATCACCAACTGAGCCGGCTCAGTTGGTGATGAGAGTCCGCCTAAGGACTCTTTATCAAGGAGGTCGGGGGATCGAGTCATAGCCTCAACAACCTATCGGCCCTGTGGTGGGGTCGGGGATGGGTTGGGGTGTACGGTCTGCGAGACCTGATAAGGCTCATCGGGTGGACTCCCGGTGGGACCCCTGGGCTGTGGTGGGATGCCAGGTATCCAGGGTGGCAGGCGGGTGGTGATGCCCGTCCTGCATCATAGGCTCAGTTGGTGATGAGAGTCCGCCTAAGGACTCTTTATCAAGGAGGTTGGGGGATCGAGCCTTAGCCTCAACAACCTATCGGCCCTGTGATGGGGCCGGGGATGGGTTGGGGTGTACGGTCTGCGGGACCTGATAAGGCCTATCGGGTGGACTCCCGGTGGGACCCCTGGGCCGTGGTGGGATGCCAGGTATCCAGAGTGGCAAGCGGGTGGGACGCCCGTCCTGCATCACAAGGGACACTTGTTACAGCCTACAGGCACCAAAATGGTTTTAGATTTAATAGTGATCAATGTAGCATTTCTGAAAGTAAGACAAGGGGTGCTAATCACAGGTATATAGATGCTTTTGAAGATGGGAGTATCAACTTCTTTGAATTGAAAAGGTGACGTTCTAAATATGTAGATTGATACTACACTTACTAAAGATTCCAGAGATATGTATAAACAATGAAAACAATCATAATTTTTATTTCACTCGATCTTCACCTAGCTGTAAAGAGTTTGCAACACTACAGTGATGCGTGAACTCTTAATAAAACCTGTATTTATAGCATTAGCCAGAGTCATCCATGCAAAAAAGGAAGAATATGAATAAACAGGAACGCCAAAGCTGGAAAAGAAAAGAAAACCGAGGAAATAAGAAGCCCATGAGGTACGATAAGCATCACTGATTCCAGATTTAAAAAATTAAGAAATAGCATTCAAACATATATAGGAATTTTACAAGGAAAGGGCATGTCCATGCTGCAACAAAAAGCATTCAGAAAAAGAACTCAGTGTTCTGGAAAAATAATATCGCCTATAAGAGTAACAAGTAAAAGCAAATCAAATGAATTCCACAAAAGGTGATTGAATCATGTAATGTACCTCATTTTTATCGCCAGATGCTCTTTCAGTGATTTCATTGAGTCTGTTGTCACATCTACTTTTATAAAGAACCTACAGAAAGGTAATGGAGCCATAAGCCAAGAAATGGGCTGCGCAAAGCCAAACACTAGAAAATTATGGTTGGCAGCTAAAAGAACTAAGCTACCTAATTTATTTCAGATGCTTAAGTGTGATTATCTATTTATTTATTAGAAAAGTATGAAACTTCACTAGTGGAGTGCATATCATCGGACAGTTGATGTGCAGAAGCAAAAAATAATAATTGTATATGCACAGGTGCAGTTAGCAACACAAAGAATAGCTTAACCATCATGCAGAAATTATAGTTTAAACTGCAGAAAGGGGCTTGCAGCATCGTCTCATTAATGACTGATATTATTAGATGTACTTGAGTTATTGTTTGAAGTGCAGATACTAAACAAAATCAAATGAGGCTCACTAGTTCTTGCATCTTAGTACGATAGTACTCCATCTTCTCCTTGGAATCCAAGATATTGTTCTCAACTTCTTTAACCTGTTTTAAGACAAATTATTAGTAAACTTATCTGTATAGGAATAATTCTCATAGACATGGAAAAATTGGATAAACTATTATATAAGTATACTAGTACACTACTTTGAATTATAATTTGCAAGTACATTAGCCGACTAAAAGAAACAGCTGTCAATTATTATTAAAAAAACAGTCAGCTAATTTCAACAGCTTAATATAAACGGAACAAAACCAGGCAGTTCTTAAACCTCAAATGATGAAAAGGTTGAGATTTCTTGAAAAGTGACTAAAAGACCTGCTTGGCCACATGTATATAGTCCATCCATATTTCTACTTAGATCAGCTCAACAAAATAAAAACAGTTAATCCTTAATCATCTAAATCGCTTTATGTATTCAGATGCATCATCAATGCTTGTAAGGTTTTGTTTCTAAGCCAGGTTCCAGGTTACTCCAACCCAAGTCCATACAAAACATTTAAGATGCTTAGTTTTATTATATGGTCAATTTAGATACTTACAAACAATACTTCTTCAATAATGAAATGAAAGAAAAAGTTGGCAAATCATACAAACGGAAGAAAAAGTTGGAGAAGTGAAATGGCGCTATAGCAGATAATTCAATGTAGTAGGAAAAAATAACCATATGAGGGAACTAGAAACTTTCTATACGAAGCTATCAAATCCTGAACTCAATATTTTTATCTCGGAAAGTGTAAAACATCAAGTACCAGTACTAGGAATGTCTTGATGTAACATAGGAAGCATATGTCAAATCCTACTTCGCACTACGACATTGATAGAACATAGGAAGCATAAGTTTCCAATTCCCATCAATTATCCACAACTTGGAAGCATTTGTCTCCAATGAATGGAGACTTTCATACCCCCAGCGCAAGCTAGGTGGGAGTCGATCTAGCTCCTCGAACGTCACCCAAATATCATCAGTGAAAGTGGTTTCTATCTAGTGCATCGAGAATTTGGTTAAAGACCAATCTAATGTACGATCTCATATTCCAAAATCTCTGTGATATTCTCTGGAAGTCGATGTGCTATGAAAATGTTGAAAGGCACACGAGGTGTAAGAAGTAATAAGGGGAGACAGAAGTGGGGAAGATGGTGTGGTTGATTTTAGTTTGGGTGTCAGGCTAAGATCTCAGTAACAAGTGGCTCATAATATAGAGTCAAATCATCTACATTGAATACAAAACGAGTACTTGTATTCCAAAGAATAGTAGGCTCATAAGCATTTGACTCAACCTCTCTCATAAATGTATATGGGTCTATTCTCCAAGCACTCAAATTCATAGCATACAAACAGTCCCTGATAAAAAACCTCTTAGATCGAAAACAAATCAACACTCAATCACTTTCTTTGAATTTTTTGCTCTCTATTGTGGCTACTTGAGTAACCTTTGAATATTTCATCATTTAAAGTAATGTTTTGTCTGATAGTATGATGCAAATGGCGAGCAACTGACTCGGCCAACTAAATAGAATGCGACTCTAAAATGAATTTCTCTCAGAAGGGTAATTCATAAGGGGGCCAATAAGTGGGGCATCAAAGAATTCGATGAGTGCACGACAAATATTCGAATGAATTCTCGAGACATTCGTAGTGTCCTCAGACACAGGTGAGGCAGAGACTACATGATTAACTCCATACTCTCGATTCTTGCTCATAAACTGGCTAGTAGATATGACGTGAAACTTCAAGGATCATGTACTCATAGATGAACCTTTCATTTGTACCTTATCCTTGCCTTGCGACCCTTATCATAAAATATGCGCGTGTTGATTAAATGTAACATGTGAAAAAGCCAGGGTCTGTCTAAAAGCATGTGGACAACGTCCACAAGAACATCACACCAAACACTAACCTCAAATGCAGTAAGACCGATCTGTACAATACATAGATGTGTGATATGCAACGTGGTCTTGTAAACTCAAGACCCGATAGAGGTTGGGATAAGGCTAAGCCTTCAATCGACAATCGCATCCCCGAGCTCCGATCATCCAGATGACGATGTTATGGGTCACAGGCCACGGGTGACGGGCCTAGTTATTGTTATCTCTTTAGTGACTTTTATTATTATTAATTGTTCTTACTTGTTAGATTATTAGGTTTTTATTAAAAAGATCTTGTAGCCTATTTAAACGCAAATGTGGTTTGTATGAAGTCATCCAAGAAGTAATTCTATTCTCTTGTCTTTGTATAAGATATTGGTAGCTCTCTCCTCCCGAGCATGTCCCACCTAGGCAGCCGCAGTTCCAGCTCCACTGTATCCCTCCGCCTCCGGCCACTACTCTGGCAAGCCCATAACAACTTGGTATCAGAGCTTCTTGATCCTCCCCCGCAACGGAACAACTCTTTACTGCCGCCTCCAACCGCGCGCGCAAGCCTTTCTCTAGTTTGAATGTTCGACGTCATTTGCACCCCCATCAGCGACCCAACCCAGTATAGCAGCAAGCCTCTCGCCGTCTGAATCGGGCTACTGACCGATCCGACTACTTTTTCGCAAGCAGCGGACGCCCCCCTTTGAGCTCATGATCAGCCAGAAGACTTCCCGTCCATAAATCTGTCGCCCTCCCTTGTCGTTCTGCAGCGGGAAACAGAACTCCATCTCCATCTCCCTTCTCTGGCGCCGCACGCCCCCGTAACAGCATCTCCACTGTTTGCAGAACGCACATCACCTGCGCAAGTGTGTCGTCTTCGAAGACACCCGTCCAGCTGATCCTCCCCAACGAAAGCCGACACTATAGGGCGTCTCCCTACTCCGGCGTGCTCGACACCTTTCAGTGCAACCCCAGAGTTGCACGCCCCCATAACAGCATTGTCCTCACCTGACAGCATTGCTCCTTCGGTTGTAGATCTCTGCATCCTCGAGCCGCCTATCTACAATCGGCCTCTGCATCGACGCCACTCGCGCTAGAGCCCTCGAGCCCAGCATTTACCGACATCCAGCCTCTTTGAACTGCACGATATCATGCCATGTCCGCTCGACAGTCCACCTTTTTCTTTTTCTTGATCCCTGCGTGCATTTTCTTTTAGCCGCCTACATCCATAACTTTATTATTTTGGACCATACGCCTTCTTTCAGCCGGCAGCCATCACACCCTCATGAATTTATCCTTAATTGATTAAGAAATTTACTTGATAAATTAATTATTATTACTTCATTCCTCTTCTAATAAAACAACAATTAATTAATTGATTATTTTATTGGATAATTAATTTATTTTATTTTTTTCCTTAAAATGACATAAGGCGGCCCGACACGAATATTGGGAGACCAAGATGGCCTCCCACGCCTCGACAATGGCACATTGCGCAACCACCATCCTCGCCAGACTCGACAACCTGAACGATGCACACAAACATAAAAAACTGTTCAATCGTCTTCCATTCTCTAGCCGCCCCGAACTCATTGATTGTTCCACAGCAACCTGTGTCAACCGTTCTGTCGGCCACCTCCATCCAGCGCACTCCGCTCCAGTTAACTGTGTTCTGTCGGGCCCTCTGGCGCCATTTCTTTCGGTGACCGTTCCCCAGTTGGCGCCGCCACTTCTGATCGTCGTGGCTCACATTCAGCGGGCACACTTGCCCCGCCGCCAGCCATTATGCATGACAGGCTCTCCTTAGCTAACACTCGCGCCACGCAAGATCCCTGCAGCCCTCTGTGACATCTGTGAGAACGATGACGGCCTACTGCTCGCTGTGGTCTCCGCTACATGGAGCTATTTTGGTGCGAAATAAAGGAGTTTGATGCTCACATCGGATGAGTTTCGTTCAAGCTTGAGGGCAAGCTCGATTTGAAGGTCGGGTGAGATGTTATGGGCCACGGGCCTAGTTATTGTTATCTCTTTAGAGTCTTTTATTATTATTAATTGTTCTTAGTTGTTAAATGGTTAGGTTTTCATTAAAAGGGTCTTATAGCCTATTTAAAGGAAAGTGTGATTTGAATGAAGGCATTCAAGAAGTAACTATATTCTCGTCTTTGTATGAGATATTGGTAGCTCTCTCCTCTCGAATACGCTTCGCCTAGGCAGCCGCGGTTTCGGCTCCATCGTATCCCTCCGCCTCCGGCCACTACTCCGGCAAGCCCATAACAGACGACCTTATAATAGTATATGACAAAAATCAAGTCCGAGCAGCGCCTGATGCGTGCACTTTGATCTAGGTAAAGGGATAATCGATATTTTGTTATCAAGTCTCCTTCAGTTTATCAATAAGACCATACATTCCAAACTTATTATAGCCACTTTTGTGTCCAACATCCCTAATATAAAAGAATCTAATTTTGTAATAAAAAATAATCTATAAATTAATATAATTTTTTCTACAAACCCCGCTATCTTGATGTTGTTAGACCAATCTAATTTAAAAGTCCACGAGTCTTTATTCAAAGAAAGTCTAATAATTATCCATTACATCTGACAATTCAACGTACCATTGAAATTGATCCATTAAATGGAGTTGATCACACACATTCTCCTGCTCTTGAGCTCACTTAATGATGAACCCTCTCATCCTCTTGTTAGCAACCATTTGCTTGCTAGCAAACCAACTGATTTTATCTTTGGTTCTATGTTATATGTGACTTAGGATTGGCAACACGTGTGTGGATACTAAAATGCAACCCTAGGTGAAGTGCCGGGAAAATAATTCTAAAACTCTATGGTACTACATGCAACACGCAAGATCCAACAGAGAAACTAACATCAAGTAATAAAAGATTAAATCCAACGCAGATATTTTAAAGCAAGGTAAAATTATTTCTTTCAGCAAAGCAAGGTTTGGAGTAAGGGGAGGTCGTAGCATGGAGATCTGGTGATTCACGGGTGCTTGGTGGCTGTCCGGGGGGAGGTGGTTGTTGTATGATGACTGAAATCAGCGTGCTGGAGGTGGGGAGGGCTGGATCGGGGGTTGCTTGTTGTTGGGAAGTAATACGGGAGAAGCGGTGAAGTTTACTGGTTTTCTGGAAAAGAAACATGGTGGAGGCGGGTTGTAGGAGGGGGAAGATTTGAGGCTTACGGTGGAATCTGATAGGGGAAAGATACGACTTTAGGAGGGGGAATTTTCATGTGTATTTCTATGGGAAATAGGGGGATTCCTAGACGTAGAGACTCACGGGTCTAGGGATCCAGAAAGCAGAGGTCTTGTTGGGATTCACGGCAAAATGAAATAGTGGGATTCACGACACAGTGAGGGGATCGGGCTGTGGGTAGTTTTACGTGAAGTGAAAACAGAGGAAGAAGAGAATCGGGGGGGCTTGTTGGACTCTTCACGAGAGGTGAAACGGGAGGGGAAATTTGGGTTTACGGAAAAACAAATTAGGAAAACAAATTAGGGCTCACAGTAAAAGGGATTTCAAGGTATTTTTTTGAAGCCAGAAGGTTACGGAAAAGATGTTGTGGAGGGGATTCCGAGAAGGTGGGTTGTGAGGGATCGAAAAACACAAAGGGATACAAGTGATTACACTATACAAACCTAAGGAGTCCACCTTAGGGCTTCGCGGCGTCGCACCACGAAAGATTGCCGGATTCCAGGAATTCTTTTCTCCAAAATCAGCAATGAATAGATGGTTGCCCCCCTTACTCCTATTTATAATAAAACAACATTATGGCACTCTAACATCAACGGCTATGATTGGTCGAGAGTGTCAAGTGCCCGATTACACTAAATAATGACTGAAAATACAAAAATAATATATGAAAAAGCATGTAAATAAAAATCCGGACGCATCCTCGGAGTTGGATCGTCGATCCGGAGATGCTAAATATGGCAGATGGTCAATCGTCCCCGAACGAGCCCAAAACTCGTGCTCCACCGCAGGTTCGCGTCGTCGTTCCCCATCATTCTCCCCGGCTTGAATGAATTCATCTCCTGATGAATGGAGATCGAAATCCTCTCTTTGTGGGAAGGGCAAAATCGATGAGGTCCATCGGGGGTCGTCCAAGTATCGTCGATCATCAGGCATCATCTCCAACGGTACTCTTGTGTCTGTCTGTCAGGCGCAGCTACACATGCGTGGATCACGATTTCAGTAATGCTCTCAAGAACCCAATGATGTGTTGGTAGTTCTGGTGTGATCGTTGGTGCAGCCAGTGAAGCCTTATACGACTGACCCAAAGGCGGGTTGGGACTCAAGAGTGGGCAGGGTGTAGGGTTGGGGATGCGGTGGTATAGGCACAGGGAGGTCTCCACAATGCGGGTCCACATACTCGGAAGACTTGTAGAATGGAGTCAGGTCCTCAATATTAGATATAGGATGGATAACCATACTCTTAGGGATATCAAGCTCGTAGGCGTTTGCTCTGATCCTTCTCATAATTGTATAGAAACTCATTTGTCTGCTGCTCAAATTTTTAGCAGGCCCCCGAGGGAGCCTCTCAATGTGGAATCAAACCATCACATGCTCGTCTTCATAAAATACTTGCTCCCGTCTGTGGTTATCTGCATGAGATTTATAAGATTCATTACCAGTATTGATCCTCTGTCGAACCGACTCATGTAACACATGCAAATGATGAACAAAAGACTCAACAGACTTGTAAAAATGATGCAAATGAAGCACGAAAAGCACGACACCTTCTCTAGGGGAAAGCTTGATAATGGCCAGGATATCTCTAAAATGGGGCGGTCTATCGGGAGGCTCTTTGGGTGGAGTGTAGAAAAACTCATCGAGTGTGCGACGAGTATCCAAATGACTGCATGAGACATCTGCACTCAAATATGAGCTCATAAAGTGTCAAATGACTCTCGGGGAACGTGATGCATCAGGGGGCTCACCAGGAAGTATGCATGAAAATTTATCGCAAATGCACGATTAGCTGAGTAAAAACCATTGACAATGTCGAACGGATGTGACTCTATGGCGTGGCGAGTGTCCCTAACAAGAAGGAACACACCTGGGGGTTCAGCAGACAGTGTGTCCTAAAACTCATCAAGAGTGCGAGTGGTCAGATGGTAGACTCTCAGGAGTGCGAGTGGTCAGATGGTAGACTCTCGAAACATCGGAAGTATGCTCAAGTGTGTTTAAGGAAAGCCCTGCATACTTGATGCTCCACTCAAGATCCACACTCTGGGATAAGATCAGGGGAGATAATGGAAGAGATGCGGATAACTCAATACTCGTAAATGAGTCGCTCACCTGAATCTCATCCTCACAAGGATGCGGTGGTTCATCTGGAGGCTCAATAGGAGGCTTGTTAGAGAACCCGTCAACAGGGTCATGGTCCTCCAGATGCGCACCATCGTAAGGGTAAGTGTTCTCAAACATGGGTGAGGCGGTCACTACAAGATAAACACTAGGCTCTCGGTCGTGATGTGGCTCGGGACGATGGCAGGGGAAGAGTGGGAAAAGTCCATACTCAAGAGTGGGCCAGTAGATAGAGTGTAGAGGACTGGATCTCTAACCGAAGGGAAAACTAGGTCTAAATGAGGTGTAGAAGATGGATATATCATCACAGTGTCACTGGGTTGCTCGTCCTCACTCTCATGACCATACTCACTAGTCATACTAAGGTCGTTCTCCACCTGTAACATGCGGTCATGATCGGACTAGACTCCAGAATCAAGTGAGAACCGAGTCTCATCAAGATGAGATGAATCAAAATCAGGTGTCGGATCTCTCATGTCAGTGGAAGCACTACTAGACACATTGGTGGCTTGACCTAAACCCCTAGACTTCATCTTATTGATTCTGCTTAAGGCAGTCCTCAGTTGATCAAAATGAGCATCCATGCGATCAAATTTATCAAGAACTAGTCGCTAAAATTCGGCTTCCGACATCTCCGTTTTCAGAACAATAGGACGATCTCTACACGTGGTGTTATCCTGATGATGGTGACCTTTATAGGCTCTTAATAATCATTTAAAGTGTCATCATAACATAATTAAATTCTGCCCGAGGGTAGACGTGATCCCTACGAACGTGCGGCAGCATGCGAGGATGATCAACATGATAGTATGAGGACCTCTCCGGAGGATCTCTATGGGGTCGAGCATATACGTGATAGGCTACGCATGTGTGAATACTAAAATGCAATCCTAGGTGAAGTGTCAGGGAAACAATTCTAAAACCTTATAGTACTACATGCAACACACAAAATCCAACGGAGAAACCAACACCAAGTAATAAACGATTAAATCCCGCGCAGATATTTTAAAGCAAGTCAAAATTATTTCTTTCAGCAAAGCAAGTTTTGGCTTTCCAACGTGGGGAGAGTCAAAACAAGAGTGCACAGTGAATGATTCCTGCAAATCACAAAATATCTCAAAGCAAACAACCACGATGTTTTCGATCCAAGCAAGTATGAAATCGCATAATCATATATTAATGTTGAAAAAAATGCTCGATACGACAATAAAATAATATTCAAGAAGTGGAGGTCGTAGCATGGAGATCTAGTGATTCACGGGTGCTTGGTGGCTGTCCGGGGGGAGGTGGCTGTTGTATGATGACTAGAATCAGTGTGTTGGAGGTGGGGAGGGTTGGATCGAGGGATGCTTGTTGTTGGGAAGTAATACGGGTGAGCAGTGAAGTTTACTGGTTTTCTAGAAAAGAAACAGGGTGGAGGCGGGTTGTAGGAGGGGGAAGATTTGAGCTTACGGTGGAATATGATATGGGAAAGATGCGGCTTTAGGAGGGTGAATTTTCATGCGTATTTCTGTGGGAAATAGGGGGACTCCTGGACGTGGAGACTCACGAATCTAAGAAGGCAGAGGTCTTGTTGGGATTCACGGCAGAATGAAATAGTGGGATTCACGACAAAGTGAGGGGATCGGGCTGTGGATAGTTTTATGTGAAGTGAGAACAGAGGAAGAAGAGAATCAGGAGGGGCTTGTTGGACTCTTTACGGGAGGTGAAACAGGAGGGGAAATCTGGGTTAACGAAAAAACATATTGGGACCCACGGTAAAAGGAATTTTAAGAGATTTGTTTGAAGGCAGAAGGTTACGGGAAAGATGTTGTGGAGGGGATTCGGAGAAGGTAGGTTTTGAGGGATCGAAAAACACAAAGGGATACAAGTGATTACACAATACAAACCTAAGGAGTCCACCATAGGGCTTCACGGCGTCGCACAACGAAAAATCGCCGGATTCAAGGAATTCTTTTCCTCCAAAATCAGCAATGAATAGATGGATGTCGCCCTTACTCCTATTTATAATAAAACAACATTAGGGCACCCTGACATCAACAGTTATGATTGGCGGAGAGTGTTAAGTGTCTGATTACACTAAATAATGACTGGAAATACAAAAGTAATATATGAAAAAACATGTAAACAAATATCCGGACGTATCCGCGGAGTCGAATTGTTGATCCGGAGATGCTAAATATGGCAGATGGTCAATCGGCCCCGAATGGGCCCAAAACTCGTGCTCCACCGCGGGTTCGCGACGCCACTCCCCATTAATCTGATATATACATTAATAGAAAGAACAATCTGATATATATATATAAATAGAAAGAACAATCTGATATATACATTAATAGAAAGAACAATCTGATATATACATTAATAGAAAGAACAATATGATATATACATTAATAGAAAGAACAATATGATATATACATTAATAGAAAGAACAATCTGATATATACATTAATAGAAAGAACAATCTAAAATATACATTAATAGAAAGAACAATCTGAAGAATGTCAAGTTAATATTGCATATCCATGAGCCTAATATTGAATGTTTCCCTTCGTGAATGATAGGGTTAAAGGATGATTTTAATAACAAAAATTGGAAGAGTATATTGCTTTTTCGTAATCTATTTTTGTTTAATGTACTTTAATTTGTGTTCGCATGCATGGTATCTATGAAAATGATAAAAAAAATCTCAAATAAAAAAGTTGTCATTAATTTCTTTGTACTCATATGTTGAATATGATAACATAAATTTACATCGCATGTGAAATACTTTCGAGTTATATTGCTTTCTCTAGCACCTCAAAGTATGACACTAGATTCCTGAGTCTTTTTTAGAGAATATAATGGACAAAATTAGGAAATACATAACAATTTGGCAGTAGATATCATCCTCAACCAGATAGACAAACTGAGGAGTACACAATAGCTTAGGTAATCTACTTAAATATCTAGAAAGGGGAAAACAAACTCAATGGGATTTAATATTTTCCCAAGTGAGTTTGCACAAAATAATTCCATAAACCGTTCACTGGAAAGACACATTTTGAGATCCTTTATGGACAAGCTAATTCCCCATATTCTTGACCATAATTCATAAACTTTTTCATGATCGACCTAGCATTGAAGTCAATGAAAATAGTGATCACGTCCAAAGAAAGAAAATGAAATATTACAGAATTTCGTGTATCAAATGTCAAGTACAACTCAGTGGCCAATGAGTGCGAGAGAGAGATTTGTTACTTTAGACTTATATCACACACATCTGAAGTTCACAAATATTACTTGTTACATTGCAGAGGGTGACTGATGACTGACTATTAGTTTATCAAGGCGGTTAAGTGATGTCATCCAGATATACGTTAATATGTCACTGGGACTTTCTTGTTGGGAGACCAGAATTTCTGTCTGAGGGGAACTGTTGTAGATAAAGATAGTGATTAAGCTTTTTTATGCTTGCTAGTTCTAATATTTTTTAGGTTTTATACTAGAAATAAGCTTTCATAATTTCTGTGTGGCTAGAGTTTAAGTGAGTTTTTCATTGTCATTTTTGAGTTTAACGTGTCATATAAGGGTTGGATTTTGGTTATTCCTTTGATTCGGTTATTTGTTTAATTGGTTTAATTGGTTATAACTTGATTTAACTCTATTGTAGTTCATTTGCCAAATTTGGATTATTATAAGTGGTGACGGTCACATATTTTAACTTTGTCATGGGGAGGTTGTTAATAAAAAAGGTGAGATTCAAATAATGAAATTTAAATTAGCCATAATATTCTTTTGGACTAGGCCTTCTGTTGAGTTCCCTACTTCCCAATGGGGCAAAAAAGGTGAGCATAACTTCTCACTATAATTGAAGTTGCAGCTTTCGCCTATAAAATTTTATAATTTCTCTATAAGTATCGAAAGAAACTATATTCACTATAGAGTACCTATGATACTTGATTTATGGGATGTTGCGGTTGTTGTTAGATCATGAGATTGTTTCTCATACTCTTTATTTTGCAGAACTTCTCCCTACCGCAAGTACCCTTCTTGACCACCTTGCTATCTCGATGGTTCTCAGTCGTTGTTTTCCTGCTTCTATGAGTGTTGGTTCAATTGTTATGTGTGGTTTTAAGGCTATTTGGAATGGTCTTGGTGCGGATTTGCATGATCAAGAATTTGATTTAGGAGCTTCCTGGTTTCTATTGTACCTTCGTGTGGTAATTGATGCCTCTTGATGTGGTTGATCTCCTCTGTCGATCACGATTGTGTGGCTGATTTAGGAGCTTCCTGGTTTAATTGATGCCTCTTGATGGGGATCAACCACACAATCGTGATCGACAGAGGAGATCGGAAAACCACTTGGCGGGATCCGCATTTGCATACTTGCATAGGATACGTTGATCGGATCGGCGATCCGAGACCGCGAGCTCGCCCGGAGCATCATTTTATTATATATAGATATAGATATAGATATAGATATAGATATAGATATAGATATATATAGATATAGATAGATATAGATATAGATATAGATATATATGTATTTTATTTAAATTTTTTCAGGCATTATTTAGCATTACTAGAATACTTGGTGTAACGACCAATCATAGCCGTTCACGCTGGGTGCCCACCCGCCCCTCTCGTTATAAATAGGGGCAGAGTATTTCATTTTTAGGGATTGTCTGTATTGTGAGAGAATCCAGACCGGCAATCTTATCGTGGTACGACGCCGCGAGACCCCAGGGTGCGACGTCCCCGTTACTTTCAGTTTTCGCCATCTATTTCCCGTAGCTATTCAGTTATTACTCACGATCTCCACAGCTTTGCCCTAGCCGCACGTCTCCTTGGCAAAGAAACCTCCCAATTGCTCTGCCCGATCTTCCCTTCCGCTCGAGCCACTGGATCCGCCGCACTCTTCTCCTCACCCCTGCTACGATCGACGGCATGTTTCCTCCTCCATAGTCGCTCACGTCGCAAGCCGCACCCGATCTCAGCATGTCTACAACTCCACGCCACTCGATCCTTTCTCGTACAGCCATCACACATTCCCCTCCCGATCCAGTGACTCCACGATTTTTTTCCTTCCGTTCCAGCAAAGCTACAACAAATCCCCAACCCTACCTCAAATTTCTTCTCTTCCCTCAACAGCTAGTTGCCGCCCCTCCACAAAACATACTTTGACACTTCCAGAAACCACCGCAAGCCCTCCGCTGCATTTTCTCCCATTTTCGACGCCAACATCCACAGTAAGCCCTTGTTGCAAATCTCTTTCTTCCCTTCCAGCCAAAGCCCCACAGCCCATCCTTTTCCGGTTTTCCCCTTCTGTCGGTCCACCATCAGCCCACGCTCGCATCCGTGGCATCAACTGCTGTCACGTCTTCCGCCGGGATCTACACCAATTGTCATTACCGGATTTCGTTGCTACGTGAGTATTTGTATTGTGTTTAGTATTCCTTTTAATTACTTGATGTTTATCACATATATGTTGGGGAATATTGGTTTGTTTGCATAGTTGCTTCCCGTTCTTGATTTTCCTATAAAACTTCCATTTGTGCAAGTATAGCTTTAAACCCTTCGTGCAAAGAAGAACGTGATTTGCTTACTCATTTTGAAAGGAGGTGCACGTTGTGTTAATTTGCTTAACTTTATAATTTTATTTGCTAAAATTCCATTCCGGAATTAGTTAAAACATACATGCATCACTTAGATTGGGCTTGTTCGCGCTAATTCCGCACATTCACTTAGGATCACATTAGCGTCGGCACAACCTCTCACAGCCCGTCCTGCATCACCTCTACTTAATCGTAGATAGGAATTGAGAACCAAAATCCAACTGAACAACTTTCTTTACATTTATTGATCCATTACATAGTGTTTTTTTTTCTTTTTAGGCATCTAAGTATTTTATCTAGAGCTTAGTTTATTACTTCGATATTTTTTTTCTCAGCATTTATGGCTATTTAAGTGCATCCACATCCGCTGAATTGAAATGTAATAAAAGCTAATAGGAATCAAGTGTTTGACCCATTAAAGATGAAGTCTAAAATATTAACATTTATGGCGATTTAAGTGCATCCTCATCCACATCTGCTGGATTAAAATGTAATAAAAACTAGTAGAAATTAATATTTGGCCCTTTAAAGATGGAGTCTAAAGCCCAGTAAAGAAAAAGGTACCCTCATCTAAAATCATCATTCCTGGTTTTATCATTCACTAGTACCTGAACTTGCAATGAGTTATCATCAACCACATAGAAGTCGCTCAAGGTTAACATTGATAATACTATTAGCTCCATTACACAAGTGGATGAATAAATACATATGTTGATATTACTACTAGCTCCTGTACACGAGTGGATAAATAAATACAAGCAGTTAAAAGACAACTCAATTGGTGAAACACATTTGAAAATAGATTGCACTAGAATTGAGAACTAGAATACAGTCACGAGGTATGCTTGCTCCAAGCTTTTGAGGGTTGGTTCCCCTAAGAGTCCCTCTCCAAGGAGAGCTTACAAGAGTAGACACAAAATAATCCTCTAAGACTCCTCACCCATCCTTATACAGGAAGGGGCAACTAATGACTTTGAAATTACCAAAATGCTACTAATTACATAATACAATAATAAGAGACTCCCGGAACGGGCCTGGATCTTCACTTGCCAAGAGATGGGTTTTCCGAACATGTATGCATGTCCCCTAATGGTGTATATGTGTATCAATGTGTCTCTGGGCACCAATATTCTACATAGAAACTAAGTGTCTGCTTGGCGGCGTGACAGATCAATAATATATCGGGGAGCTCCCAAATAGTCCTTTTATATTTTGTAGTTTAATGCGGAATTTCGGCATTCCAGGCTCCATTTATAGATACATGTTAGGAGCTAGAACGACATTCCCTGTTCCGCCTTTAGTGAAAGCCATCCCGCTAAATAGATCCTAAGATATAAATCCATACTGTTCACATATATTGCACAAATGACTTTTTAATCTTTACTTGCGAATAATACCAATTAAAATGAGTAAAAAACATATGAAATCCATTTATCAACTTAAAATAACATGACAGTTTAAAGAATAATCTATTGGTATTTTTAAATATCAGGTACAGATTCCATTGCCTCCTAGTGAGAAAATTCATCAAAAAAACAGGAATTTTCAAAAATGAAAGGAATACCTTTTTTTGTCCATCAGCCAGCTCAAAGGCTTGATCTCTATTTTGTGGATTCACCAGATTCCCTTGAGATGGTGCCATTTGCCTTTCTTGTGATGAACCCTCTACTTGATAAGGAATTATAGGTTGCATGGGAGGTCTTATTCCAGAAAGAGGCACTGAGGGACGCGGCCTAGGAAAACCTTGATGAGATAAGCCTAATTAAAATTCATAGGACATGTCATTAGAGAATAGGAATAGAAAAAATAGTAACATAATTTATCAGTTAAAAGTAGCACATTCTTAAACAAAGGATCATAACCAAAAAAAAGGAAACAGATTACCAGTGCTTGGCTGCCAATTTGGATCACCATATGAAGCTGTCGATCGACCAGTGGACTCTGGTGATGTCTCATCAAATCTAAGCACATCAGGAAGTAAAGCTGGAAGAGGACGCCCTTCTCGGTACCGCTCCATCAAATAGAGAGCAACACAAAATTCTCTTAACGAGAGCATGCTATCATTATCTTGGTCAGCTAAGTCCCACACCTGCTTCAGAATCTCTAGAAAAGAAACGAGACAGTTTGTTCAAAGAAAAATGACTTATAAGATTCTAATGTTAACTAACAACATCCCAAATCTGGACAATAAATGTGAAGAATTAGAAAGACAGGATTTTAAAAAGGCTTGAAACCAAAATGAGCAACGTTGGCACACAAAATATACTATAACAGTTGTAAAAGAAGCAGAAATCTAAAAATTAAAAGAAATGAAAACAAAAAACTTCAGATAGTGTCCAAAGTTTATACACATTAAATGTGTAGAAGAGTCCATCTCTAATCAAAGAAGAAAATAAGAAATACAAAAACAAGTAAAAACAATCTTAGGAAGGATGGTCCCAAGTTTAAGCACATAAACTATTGTAGATCACTTCTGCTGTAATTAGATAGGAAGGGGCATGTTGTAGATCATACATTAAACTATACTAAAGATATATATTAAAACAAAGCATATATAACGAATGCCTACCTCTAGGGAGCCTCCAACTGAGGAACAAATTGCGTGCCTGTTCACCGGTAATTTTTCCGTCTCTATCCTTGTCAACCTCCACAAACACTTTAGTGTACTTCTGAATATCAGACTGATTAAGCCTTGGCCATGGAAGTTGTGGCTGACTGGTAGAATTTGATGACAACTTAGCTCCAGTTGGTATTGAAGCACTTTGAACTGGAGCTAATGAATATTTCTGTGATTGAGACCCTGGAGGCTGATTACCACCAAGGGGGCGTGTGAATGTGCTCTGCAAGGAATCAAGCGCACCTACCTTGGAATTTTGAGATGCAGCACTAGCTGAAGTAATGCCTGATGAGTTAAGGATGCTACCAGAAGAGAAGGCAGGTGAACTATTATCTGTACCAACTCCAAAAGCAGAAGAAAAACCATTTCCAGATACAACTAAATCTTTTGATTCCTTTAAATTCAATACATTGGTGGATAATGACGGCACTGTTGCCGATGGTATAGGTGGAGCAAATCCAGTTGTTGTTACTGCCGCATTAGGCCTCGTGCCATCATTCTTTGTTGAAGACAATATGCCTTGGACAGAACCTTGTGGGATACCCCCAACTGTGCCCCCACTATTCAGGCCAAACCAATCAGTTGACAGGCTTGATGTGTTTGAAACTGGAGGTAGACCTGAAAAACTAGTTGCCCTAGGTGGTGCTTGACTGGCACCTTGGATTGGAAATGACACGGTAGCGGGTGTCCCTTGAGGAAGCCTTCCTACATGGCTGTTTGGAGGAAACAACTGTTGATTCACACCTAAACTAAGTGGCATTCCACTTGGGAGAGAATTTTGAAATCCACTAGGTGCTGGGGCACTCATATTCCTAGATGCTGGAAATGTCGGGCCTGACTGGGGCCTCAGGGTGACTGAAGGGTTCATCAATGTTGCAGGACCAAGAACAGGACTAATCTGTGGAGCAGGAATTTTAGTAGCAGCTGGACCAAATAATGCAGCTTTAACAATATCAGCAGTTAATTCATGGCCACTTTGAGCCACGGTAACTAGCTTCAACGCATTGTAAAATTCTGGACGACCAAGGAAACCACTATTGTTCTGATCAGAATGCTTCCATATCTACAAGGATAAGAAGGGAAACACAGCATAAGAATTTCATCGGATGAAATAACCCGTTGTTATCTACAAAAATAGTTGAAGCACTTCTCGCAATGAGCAAAATATGTACAGATTTGTATCATAAAAGAACCCCAAATGTAGGTGCATTAGGACTAATGTCTGCCAAAACTTACAAAAATATATACAAAAAAAATACATGATAAAAGATATGGCTAGAACAAATAAGAATGAACTCAATTCCAGAAGATATTGCACAATATCTGCATAGGCTTATCCCTATGAGAGAGAGTATGCATCATGGATCTTATGGAAAATTAATGAAAGATATGGACTTGCTGTACAACCCTTATTCTCCGAGGGTGGGGCCCATTTTAGAGTGTGCCGTGGACCCATTTGCATTGGTTGCATGTTTGCTTACATTTCATTTAGTTTAGGGCTTATCGTGGCCGTCACTTGTAGATTCGTCATGCGTCAAATTAGTAGTCACATTACAACATGAAGGCCTTACAAGCAATTAATCACATAACAATGTGAAATTATTAATCTGTTTACATACTTCAAATTTCAAGAATATCATCTTCTCTCCCTAATGCATCAAATTTCAATAGGTCCATCGCATCAAAGACTAAGAAACCAAACTTAATCAAGTAGATACAAGTAGATACAATGTGGTTGTATTGTGATCTCTGCAAGTTCCATCCAAGATACAGATGTTAAAGCATGCTGATATGTACATAATTAATCTTCATGCCTTCAGCATAGTAATCATAATGAGAATCAAAATATCAGTGAAGCAGGAACATACCTTCCCTATAAGTTTAGGGCAATGCTTTCTCATTCTATGAAATAACAAATATCTTCAGGGATGAAATTGACAGTCTAGTCCTGAAATCTCACAAATTTGTGTTTCATGGAACCACTCTACCTAATGGTCATACAATTACAAATTATGAAACAAGATCCTGGAAATTTCTCATTGAATGTTCATGAAAATATCCAAGATCGCGGAATAGAAAATCTAAAAGCGCCTTAAGAAGACAAGAAGATTAAACTTCGTATGAGTAAGCTTCCCGAGAAAAACATGATACAATCACTCTGAAACTAACACTTATCATCAAATAAGCAAAGGCAGCTAACCTGCGCTAACACTGGCTGCGGTAAGTTGGATCCCTTGAAGAACGCAACGGCCTCCGCGCCGCTAATCCTCCCATCCTGATCTAAATCAGCTCTCTTAAAGTACGCCTCGAAGGCGTCAAAGTTGGGGGGACGCGAGGCCGCCATCTATGCTCGAATTTCCTAGGTCAGTGTTTGACAACGAACCCGAACTCCCTCCGAGACATCAATCCGTCGATGGAGTCCCCGCCGTATCAGGTAAAGCCGGAAGAAATCGGGGGAAGGGTTGTGAGATCTCCGAGGGAGAGGGAACGGTAGGCGAAAAGGAAATTCGGTTGTGCTTGGAGGGCCAAGATCATGCAAGGGTGGGAGATCCGGCGGCAAACTTTCGTCTCCTCTCTGGTGCAATTGTTCGTATCGATACCGCAGTCGAAGGGTTGCGCTCCTCGCCGGATCGACCAGAGGAAAGTACTGATAAGTCTGTTGCTCGTCAAAAGATAGACGGACTTCGAAAATGGGACTTTGCTGGCGCCTATGGTTTGTCGATCGCATTTTTTTCCGGATTGCCGAAAATGACCTTGGCCGGGAATAAGCTGATTTGAGGAGTTTGTTGTTAATCCGGGGTTGCCGGAAATGGCCTTTGCTCCTCACTCGTATTTATTCCCTTGTGGTGTAATGATGTGAACATCAAAGTAATTTTAGCCTTTCATTTAATCGTCTCTTTCATTTTAATTTTTATTTTAATAAATATAAATCCCTTCATCCCCATGATATTAAATATTTCTTAATTTTTTACAAAGTGTGCTTTTATTCTTTCAAATTGTATTGTTTTTTCTATTTAGCGTGACAAAAAAAGTTTGTATGGATGATGAACGAAGGATGTACTGTTGTGCCGAGACACGGGAGAACCCGTACACGACCTCTTGTGAGGTAGAAAGTCAAAAAAGGAACAAGAATCCATACATAAAGGCGAGATGAATTAACTTCGAAGATCTAGATTTGACTAGCCGGTGAGACCACCATAATTAGTGAGAGAGAGAGGGAATAATATTAGTAAACAAAGTATTATTATAAAGATTAGAGCTTGGTATTTACGTAAGTATTGTTGTGGGTCGCTTAGCGCTCTTCCGGTTCGAAGAATCGAACCGTCTTGGCTCGATAGTGAGGCAAGCGTGCAAATAGTTAAAACAAACCTGCAGTAGAGACGGCAAGACTTTTTACGTGAAAAACCCCGAAAAGAGAAAAAACTACATGGTCAGTTCGGTGCCGACCAATTCCGCTAGTTTGCTTGAGGTTACAAGTGTTAGAATATTCGAGAGAGTGACAGGCAATTGCTCTGATTACAAGCATTTGAAAGTAAAAAATATGTAAATGCTCCCTACGCGCTAACAGGAGCGGCTTCTGGAGCAGACACTTGAGCAGGCACTTGAGTAGGCACTTGAGCGGTCGCTTGAGTAGGCACTGTGGAAAACTAAGTCCACACTTGATAAGGCACTTGCGCGGGAGGCTCTGTGGAGAACAAAGTCCTCCCTTGAGCAAGAGAGTGAGGGAGTGCACGGAGTGGACACTTGAGCAAAGTGAGTGCTTGAGACAAAGAGCAAAAGAACTTCAAGTCTTCGTCGGAAAACCTTCATAGTTTCAAGTCTTCGTCGGAAAATCTTTATAGTTATTTTCCCTCTTCTTGGTTACTTGTTTTCAAATGAAGGGTTATGAGCCTTTTTATAGTTTTTTTTAGGGGCGCCTCGGTAATTACGTTGTATTGGAGTTTGAGCCGGCGAATGAGCTCGCACGATCTCGGTCATTTGGATCACCAATTTTCAAAAAATGACGGGCATGCCCCCCGAGCGGCCCGGGAAGGTTCGTCGGTGGCGGCGGCGGGCCGCAGGCACGCATGGAGGGCGCGGGGAGCGTTGTGCGCTAGCGTGCTGGCGCGTGCATGTTGGACGCGCGCGCCAGCGCGCTATGTGTTTGCTATAACACACGTGCATGTTGAGCTTGTGCAGCCGTGTTGTGAGTGTGGGTGCGCATTGGGCGCGTGCGTGCGTCGTCATGGAGGCGGCTTGCGCATGCCTCCCGCTGGTGCGCTTTGACGCTTGTTTGGGAGGCCTAACGGACTCGAGATCACACGAGAATGAATCTGCTATAATTGTGTATGCAAGTCGGTCAAGGTGGCAATGAAAACTCTGATTCGTCTGAACCACTTTTGGGGAACCCATCAAATATTATAAGAGATTTAAATACAAATACAACAAGAACTTGTGTTCATTCCAATGCTTACATCCCTTGAGGGTCTTTCACATACAAGGAGTCAAAATTATTCTATTTTAGATATGCTACCACGAATACTTTAGTGCTCGGTGATTTAACATCGAGAAAGTGGAGCCGAAAACTCTATGTTGGCACTTGCTATCGCGCAAGTTTATTGATCAATTTTTTAGGCGATTGTTATCAGCACTACTAAATTGAATATGCTTTCTTTTTTTTGATAAAATTTTATTCGCAAATCAAAATGATATCCGCAAAGCAAATACTAAACTGCTCTAAGAGTGATAAAATCTCATCCATATCTTCAGCATTAAAGAATAGCTAAACCGATCAAACGTCTTTGTTCAAACAAGAGAAGGGAGTTGCAGAAGCTGAAGAGCTCCATTAATGTCGACACACCTCTCTGTTCACGAGATTGCAGACATTCATTACATCTTGGTGCACCATCTCCGCCTCAACTGCGTTTCCCAGCCGCACCCTTGTAGACGCCACATCTGGAGGCGATGTTGATGCCGTCTGCAAGAAGGGGCAGTGTAGGTGATGTTGTTGCTGGCTGCAAGAATGGGGCGGCGAGAAATACCCTAGCCGGGAAACAAGAGGGCGAGCAGGAGGCCGAGTAACGTAGAAGGCGAGTGGCGATCAGCAGACGGAAGAGAGAGGAGGCGGAAACCACGCGGGCGGATGCGCGAAAGCGAGAACTGTAGGGGGCGGAAGCATAGGGAGGCGGAAGCAGTGATTTGCGATTATCGATTTGAGGAGGAAGATACAATACCTAATTTAGAGTGCTAATAGCCAAAACTGAAGTGCCGATTGTTGGGAATGAGAGCTAACACTTCCGACCAGAGCACCTGTTGCAACTTTGAGCGAGCACCTGTGCGACCGCGTTGAGCGGTATGCAAATTCGCAAAAATAATACAATGCAGAAAATAATAAAAGCACACAGGAAATTTTAACGTGGAAAACCCAATTGAGTGAAAAACCACGGGACGATCGGAGTCCAACCCGAAAAGCCTCCACTAAAATGTGTGAAAATCGCACGCACGGAATACAGGTTTTCCCTCCACCGATCCACAAAGGATCTCCACTCCTCCACCACAAACACGATCCACAAAGGATTCACACAACCGTTCTTCTCCAACAACACTCACAAACAAAATATTGAAAGAAGAGAACAACAAAATATGACGGAGTCGTTACCCGGACGGATTGAACAATCCGTCCCAACGTCGAAGACGACGTTCTCCAAAGCCACGAAGAAGGACGGCTGCGAATAGCCCCTTCCCACTTCGTCTCCAACCTCCGAGCAACGACGATGGCGGCGGCAGTCCTCTCCTCCAACAGCGGCAGTAGCCCTTCCAAACACCGGCGGCAAAATCCCTTCTCCAAAATAGGCGACAGCGGCCCTCACCTCCAAACCAGGCGGCAACCTCTCCTCCAGAATCTCCAGGCGGGCAAGAAAAAGAGAGAGAGGGAGAGTATGGTCTTGGCGCTGTTTCAGTTTTCAGAAAAACGAGAGAGAGGAATAGAGATTATGGCTGGCAGTTTTTGGAATACACGAGAGGAGAGAGAGAGTGGCAGTTACCAAAAAGAAAATTAGACAGAGAGAGAGAGGGAGGAGGGGAAAACGGGCAGAACTTTCTCTCTAATATCAAAAAAAATCTTCTTCTTTTTTCCTTTTTTTTGATCCAACCGATGGTTTCAAGAGGGCCTATTCTCAGTTTCCATATATAACCAAATATATATAAATATATGTATATAGCAAAAAACTGCTCTCCCTTGCTTGGATATCCGCACACCACAAATATAATTATTTGTATCAATTTGAAATCACGAGCCGCACTTTGCGCGCCCGATGGTTTTTACCGACTCGGATGGGAACCACACCCAACAAATCTCCTCCTTCACATCGAGGCGGAAGAAACCGCCATCCTGGCGATTCCAACACAATGCTCAAACTTCCCTCTTGGCACAGTCTTGGTCAGCATGTCTGCCCCGTTATCATCAGTGTGCACCTTCTGAAGATCAAGCTCCTTCTGCTCCAGGACATCTCGTATCCAATGATACTGAGTGTCAATATGCTTCGACCTCGAGTGAAACGTGGGGTTCTTTCCCAGGTGAATAGCGCTCTGACTGTCACACAGGAGGGTGTATCGGTCCTGAGTGAAACCAAGCTCTTTGATGAACCTCTTCATCCAAAGCAGCTCCTTCCCAGCCTCAGTAACCGCAATAAACTCAGCCTCCGTAGTGGACAATGCAACGCACTTCTGCAATCTCGACGCCTACGAGACAGCTCCCCCTGCAAACAGAATCATGTACCCTGACGTCGACCTCCTGGAATCCAAATCTCCAACCATATCTGCATCAGTGTAGCCCAACAGCTCTGGCTCACTGCCTCCAAATCTCAGCGTCAAGTCTGATGTCCCATGCAGGTATCTCAGTTTTCACTTCACTGCGCTCCAATGCTCTCTCCCTGGATTGGAGAGAAATCTACTGACTGTCCCAACCGCATGCGCAATGTCTGGACGACACACCATCGCATACATGAGGCTCCCAACTGCAGATGCATACGGAACCTTCTGCATAGCTTCGATCTCCTCGGGTGTGTTGGGGCACTGATCAACGGTAAGCCTGAAGTGAGCTGCAAGAGGCACGCTCACTTTCTTCGCCTGATCCATGTCAAATCTTTGTAGCACTTTGCGGATGTACCGCTCCTGTGATACCCAAAGTAATCTGGCTCCCCTGTCTCTGCTAATGTGCATCCCCAGAATGGTCTTTGCAGCACCCAGATCCTTCATCTCAAAGGTGGAACTCAACTGCCGCTTCAACTCAGCAATGCGCGCAGTGTTCCTCACGACATTCAGCATATCGTCCACGTACAACAGCAGAATGATGAAATCCTCTGGAGCGTACTGCTTGATGAACACGCAGTGGTCAAGGGTGGTCCTGCTGAAGTCGATCTCCCCCATGAAAGAATCAAACTTCCTATACCATTGCCACGGGGCCTGCTTCAGGCCATATAGATTCTTCTGCAAGCGACACACCAGACCTTCCTTTCCCCTGAAACCAAAGCCCTCAGGTTGCTCCATGTAAAGCTCCTCCTTAAGATCGCCATGCAGAAAGGCGGTCTTGACATCCATCTGCTCTATCTCCAAGTTTAGCCTCGCAGTGAGGCCAAATACCACACGAATAGATGACATCTTCACCACTGGTGAGAAGATCTCATCAAAGTCAAGCCCTGTCGCTGTCCAAAACCCTTCACCACTAGCCTGGCCTTGTATCTGGGAGGTGTGGAGGAATCTCCCTGCTTCACCCTGAAAATCCACCGATTCTTCAAGGCCTTCTTGCCCTTAGGCAATCTCACCAGGTCATATGTGTGATTTTTCTGCAGCGACTGCATCTCATCCTGCATAGCAGCCATCCACTGGCGCTTCTCGGTACTCTCCACAGCCTCATCATAACTCTCAGGCTCCCCCGCATCAGTCAACAATTTGGTTGTCGCCTGGTATTGGTGGAGGAGGGGTGTCGCCTGGGGGTTTTGGAGGGCTGCTCCGCCTGGAGTGCCGCCTGGGAGTAGATCTGCTGCCGCTGCTTGTAGGGAGGGCTGCCGTCGCTGCTTGTGAGGGAGTGTCGCCGCTGTTTTGGAGGAGTCGTCGTCGCCGCCAGTGTTGAAAGGGTCGGTTTCCAGTTGCTGTTTTTGGGGGCTGTCGCCGCCCATCTTGTTCAGATCTTGGAGGTTGAAGACGAAGGAGAAAGGGGTTGCGCATAGCCGTTCTTGTTCGTGGATTTGGAGAACGTCATCTTCGACGTTGGGACGGATTGTTCAATCCGTCCGGGTAACGCTTCTCACACGTTGTTTCTCTTTTTCAATATTGTGCCCGTGTGTTGTTGGAAAGGGGTTTGTGTAAACCTTTGTGGTTGTGGTAGTGGATGAGTAGAGATCCTTTGTGGATCGGTGGAGGGAAAGCCTGTATTCTGTGCGTGTGATTTTCACACATTTTTAGTGGAGGCTTTCCGGGTTGGACTCCTATCGTCCCGTGTTTTTTCACCCAATTGGGCTTTCCACGTTAAAATTTCGGTGTGTTTTTGTTTTATTATTCCCGCATTGCATTTTTCTTTTGTATTTGCATACCGCACAAAGCGGTCGCACAGGTGCTCTGGTCGGGATTGTTAGCTCGCATTCCCAACACCGATAACAATCTGACATTATTCATGCACATCAATATTTTTTTCCTTTGTTGGTACATTTGACGTAATAACCGTGATTATCTAGACACTTCTTGCCTCATGGCGGCGGCTCATCATATGTCAATTTAATTCATGTGCTTTGGAAGAAATTGTGCTTGATAGGCACACTTAGCTTAGCATCACTATATCAGTGAGTATTTAAGTGCCCAATAATCATATTCATACAATATTATTGGTCATTAAATTCACTTTACCCAAAAAAATTGAAAGGAAGATAATGTAGCAAGCCGGATTTTGCAAACGGCTATTTACAAACTTTTTGTTATTAGCAAATCGTTCAAAAATCTGTGAAAACAAGGGGAAATACAATCCACCGATTCGTTTCATATTGCGCACCGCCGCCGGATCTCCCCGGTAATAATAGTTGCATGGAAGCCTCCTTAAAATCATCTTGATCCCTAGGGTTTCTCCTCCTAAAGATCTATCGACAATACAATTTTTATTTTTGTCATTAAATAGACTGCGTCTCATTTTTTGACTCCTGATTTTCTCTAATATTTTCATTAATTCGTCCTAGATAATTTATTCTATCAATGGTAGATCTCTATCAGAGTTGAGTTCGGGCGATTTGGGCTCAGCTCGAAATTGAAATTTTCGAGTCAAACTCGGCTCAAAAACGATTTAGAGTCGAGCCAGCTCGACTCCAAATGACTCGATTCCGAGCCGGCTCGAAATTAAACATTTATTCTCTTTATTCCTAGTTAACTCAAATTAAATTGGGCGATCTCTAAATTTAGCAAATGAAGCACTTAAAGACTTTACTATTTTTATTTAGAATTAAATTTTAGCTTTTTTATTTTAAAAAAATAATATATTAATAAATACATAACATTTTTAATCAATTCAAGCTGATTCAAATCATATTTCGAGTGATTCAGGGCTGGCTCGAAATCGACTCGAAATGTGATTCGGGTCAAATTGAATCGACTCAAATTGAGTCGAATCAATTATAATATATTCCGATTCGGCTCAATATTCAATTATAATATATTCCGATTTGCGGATAACAATCACCTTTTTTTTTTATCATCATCATCATGTATTTCCTCTTTCCATTGATAAGGCATCTCTGAGAGCTGCAATGGAAACAATGGAGAAATCCCAAATAGTTGGAGGCAACTCCACTCAGTCCCAAAGAGTTGGAGGACGGCCAAGGTTGCGTTCGCGCATTCCGCGGACCGGCCGCGGCTGCGACCCATGCCAAAACTACAGAGCCCTTCCAGTGCATTAATAAAGTATTAGCATAATTGCTGATACTTTGGAAAATAGAAAAGCATTAATAAATTTTATTGATCAAAAATATGTAATCATATAACAAAAATTCTCTTATAATCTGGCATTATAACATACAACAAAAGAGAGATACTGAACAGTACAGGAGTATCAGATAGCAATCACACTCTTTAGTTATATACAATCCATCAGACATAATGCTAGTAAGAAATAAAAAAAATATGCATATTATTTATAGATATTAGCGGTCATGTGCAAGATACTCATTTGCACGGTGCGCAATAGACGTAAAAACGAGTTTCCTCGAGACAACTTCAAACTCAGATCATAATCTTCTATAAAACTTTGCTGTTTTGTGTCAATTGTCAACCTGAAACTCAACTGTATGTTCTTTCCATACATCACCATCCACATCCAGGTATCTCTCGTAGAAGCTCACCTCGCCATTTGAGGCCGCAGATAAAGCGGCGATGCTTCGAGTTCCGTAGCGACCCTTGGTGGTTACAAATGTCGAGGGTAAGATTACACGCATTGGTTCGGGTTATGAGAGACGAGAGTAATGCTTCAGGAATTCACCTTTTCGGTTTCGGTATCAACAAAGATGGAACTCAAGCTAAACTCCCACTCCGGTTCGCAACCGGTCACCGGCAATCGATTGAAATCAGCTTTGACATTGTCGTTCATCAATTTTGCAACCACTTCTTTCCCGGGGATTTCTTCGCCACCGTACTGCTTCAGAAATTCCTTCATGTTTCCGTGTAGCCGTAGGGCCTGTAAAAATATCCGAAAACGCATGAATGTGCAAATAACTTGGACAACAAAATAGGAAATGATTGTTTTAATCCTTGTGGTAGCTCTTTTTCCAAGTGATTAGCAGAAGTAAAATATGTTTCTCGTGAGACTAATTAATTTAGTATTGCATCCAATATGTAAAAAATATTGTTACCGACTTGCAACCGGAGGAGCCGCCGTGGCAAGTCCACTCGAGGAGGGCGCGCGCGCATGTGGCGGGAAGCGAACCGGAGGCGCCAACCGAACGGCCCGAGCCCGGTCCGGCTATGGCATAGGCCGGCCGGTTCTTTATAGTGTATCGCTTATGTTGTTTGGTCTATTTTCAGCTTGGGTTTATTTTGTTATGTGGTGGGGCCTTCCTTCTATATAAGGGGGTCATGTATGTTGTAAGAACGATCTTTGATCAAGTAACTTTATTGTGGGGGCTGATCCCTCTTCCTTCTCTCTCAAACCCTAACCTCTTCTCTCAAGCTTCTCATCCCCCTTCCTCTCTTGTTACCGGTCGGCCTCCTTCGAGACCGGAAGTGCGCTTGAAATCCCTAGTGGTATCAAATATATTCATGTAAGAATATATGTTTGTGATTAAGGGCCGTTTGGCACGGTGGTGGTGGTCGTGAACGCAGTGGTTACGAGCCGTTATTCGTGAATGTCCAATCTCATCTAAGGAACTTCATCCATTTTATGTTCAAAATTAGTTTTTTCTTGGTGTCGGTCATAACCTTTATCATGTAAAACACATCTTTCATGACGACAGCGTTTTTGCCCAAACTCAGGGGAGCAAAAACATCGCGTCAAACAGATGACGATTCATAACCACCGTATTCACGGCCGCCACCGCGTGCCAAACGGACCCTAAATCACTTTTACAGGCATATAATTTTGAATTGAAAATGATTGTGTACTGGAACATCATGAAAAAACTTAATGACCCTTTCATCCACACTCGCTAACACACTCGCTAACAGGTATAAAACAATATTTGCTGTGGGGTTAATGTCAAAAGCTTCATGTAGTATGGCTGGAGAAACATGCAGATCAATGCTGCAATTAGTTTTGTGAAGATTTGGAGATATTAAATAGTTAAAAAAATAAAAGTAAAAAAACAAAAAATCATGCTAGGTTCTTTAATAACTTTTTAGGATTTAACTGGTTGATTGACATTACTTCAGAAATAATCAGGGACGGATATAATGACCCTAATCTTGATGTAAGGAATTATAATGAATGAATGTTTGTTACGCACACGCACTCACCGGAGGAGCCACGCATCATCAAAACCATCGAGGAGCGCATATGGAAACCACCCTAATTAATTTGTGTAATTAATTGGTATTAATTAATTAATTAATCTTAATTAATTAATATTAATGAAATCTTACTTTTATGTTATGGTTATGTGAGCCCCCCCTCCCTATATAAGGAGGTGGTATGGGAGTGTTCCTTTCATCTTTTGGTATTAAGGTTTTGGGCTCTCTTTTGAGAGAAGGATTATAGGAGGACCCAACCTCCATAATCTTGGACGGAGCTTGCTCCGGATTTGTATCCGTTTTCCCGTTTAATGCAATCATGTCTCGTTCATCGTTCAATAGTCAATCAATGGTCCGACCTGCCGCCCCCGTCCGCTCGTTCCAAGCCGTCGGGGCTCAAGCCACGGTGAACACCCACCTCCACGCCATCTCCATCTGTGCCAAGCTCAATCAGCAATCCGCCATGCTCGCTGACATCCTCCACATGGTGCAGAACCTCCACGACCAGCCACCCGCAGCCGCCGCACACACCAACTGCAGCCGGCCAACAGCCGCAACTCCAGCAACCGTCGCAACAGCCGCACCTCCAGCCGCCGTAGCACTAGCCGCACCTCCAGCAGCCGTCGCAACAGCCGCACCTCCAGCTGCAGAAGCAGAAGCCCGCACCGTATTGGGAGATCCCTACATCACGCCGCCCCTGCTGACCTCTACATCGCAGGACAGTGATCCCAGCACAGCAGATGCCATCATGGATGCGAGGCGCCCAATCCTTACAGTCCGTCCATCGTCACCTTCGACGGGGCCAGACGCTCAGCACTTATGCCCTGAGATGTTCCACGACTGTCGTGCTCCTCCGTCAGCGTTGCCATCACCTTCTCCTCCATCGACGCTGTGCTACGACCTATCTCTCCAGCCAGACGACGACCCCCAACGACTCGCGCGTCGGGCTCCTCGCCTCTTCCCCGTCCTCTTGCTCGTCCTCGGTTGCATCGACACTTCTCGCACGACCATCCAACAGACCGACCGAACCCTCGTCGTCGACGCCCCAACAACTCCTTCCTTCAGTTGTTCTCCCCGACTGGCGCGCCTGTTCATCTCCCTCGAGCCGCTTAGCCCACTCTCCCACGTCCTTTCCCTCTCGAGCCCCCTGCCTTCCCGTTTCTCCTTTGCAGACCTGGCGTGCCCACTCTCCCAAACCGCCAGCTACCCCCTGCACTCCAAGACAAAATAGTAGCCGGCCCCCCCTCTTTTCTCTCACCACCTTTTATCATTTCGTTGTTTTTCTTCAAATTCTCGCTACCCCTTATCATTTCGCTGTTTTTCTTCAAATTCTTGCTACCCCACGGGGACAAGCTGCGGGTCGTTTCCGTGCTTAAGGATCCCGACAAATATTTCGAACTCGCCCTTGAGGACAAGGCCGATTTTCAAGACCGGCATATTGTTACGCACACGCACTCACTGGAGGAGCCACGCATCATCATAACCATCGAGGAGCGCATATGGAAACCACCCTAATTAATTTGTGTAATTAATTGGTATTAATTAATTAATTAATCTTAATTAATTAATATTAATTAAATCTTACTTTTATGTTATGGTTATGTGAGCCCCCCCCTCTCTATATAAGGAGGTGGTATGGGAGTGTTCCTTTCATCTTTTGGTATTAAGGTTTTGGGCTCTCTTTTGAGAGAAGGATTATAGGAGGATCCAGCCTCCATAATCTTGGCCGGAGCTTGCTCCGAATTTGTATCCGTTTTCCCGTTTAATGCAATCATGTCTCGTTCATCGTTCAATAGTCAATCAATGTTAGTGTAGTGTCATGGGGGAGATTAAATGATGTGATGTTCACGCAATATTATCCGACGAATAATTACAACAATTTTTGAAATTATTAGTATAGTTCACAAACATTCACATAAAGACTAGGCGTTAGAAACACAAACAAGATCCAATTAAATTAAAGAAAATGTACCTTGACTGAATGTTCAGGAATAAACTGATCAAGTACAATTTAAATTTAAGCAAACTTTTACAAATCAAGATCCCAAATAATTTTCTTTATCAAATAATCAACACAGTAATATAGACTTTAAAGTAGAACTTGCACAAGCAATTAGAGCCCAGAAAGGTGTATGCTGCTGATTTCAGGGGCAGGACAACAATCTTGCAGCTAGACTGTTCAGATTGTTGTAGGACTGTTTGGAAGCAGGGCATGGGTCAATCGGACACGGGATGGGATGCTGGAAGGTTTTGACAGGCTGTTTGGAGGAGGGAATGAGTTAATCAGGTCTAGTACAGGGAAACTATGGTACTGGAATGTCCAAGCAGGGCTAGTGAAGTTGCAGATTTCTGAAATCGGTGAGAAACAAGCACAGGAATCATTCCAGGACCTTGGGGCTTCGGCTCTGAGAATGGGACTGTTGGATGGGGAAGTGATTTTTAGGGTGGATAAAGGGCGGCAGCCTGCAGGTGGTTGTAGTGTTGAAATGGGCGGTTAGGAGCGGTTACGGTCTTTAGGCAGCGGGCTGCAGCGGTTATTATCGCCGCGATTGCGGTCTTTAGGTAGTGAGCTGCAGCAGTTATGGGTAGTTTTGGTATCTAGTAGTTATTGAGTGGTGATAAGAAGTTTTTGTGGTTTTATGGAGTGGGAGTGTAGTTATGGATGGTGGAGAAGGTTTAGGGTTTTAGGGTTTACCTTGGTTTGACACTAAGGATCCAAAGAATCTGCACCATAGAGAGACCGAAAAATCTGTCCAAATTCTGTGATGACTGAAAATCAGACCCTAGACCTCTATTATAGACATAAAACCCACTACGAACAGCCAAAAGCATCTAAAACATAAAATCACTAAATTTACTTGAAATAAAAGTACAAAAATTAACTAAAAATGTGTCGTCGTCGCTCTGAACGCAAATACTGGCACGGATCGTCTACCTGACGATCCTACCTCCTCCATATGTAGAGTCAAGCGGGCTCTGGTAAGTGTCGGCCCGTCCTCGATCTGTGGTCCCTATCAAGTTTGAATTTTGGGAACTTAGTTCTGTCAATTATGTCCAATGGCCTATCCATAATTCTACTATGGGCTTCTTCAGATTATAAAATGATCACAAAATATATTATTTTACATCATATACAATAAAATACTACTTATTCCTATATTTAAAAAAAAAGTGATGCCCATTCGCGCCGGTCAAAAGACTGAATCTACCATCATGGCTCGTGAGAATCGCCTCATTATTCAAGGCTCTCATTTATGGAGAATTGATTGTTATGGAAACAGTCAAGAGTAACCTTGGGGAAAAAAGGGCAGCCCGGTGCACAAAGCATCCCCCCACAGCGAGGGTTCGAAGAAGAGTCCCACCACAAAGTGATAAAGGTGAAATGTAGGCAAACCTTATCTTGCATTTTTGCAAGAGGTTGCTTCCAGGACTCGAACCCGTGACCTCAAGGTCATACGAAAACACCTCAACCGGTGCGTCAAGGCTCCCCTTCAAGAGTAACCTTGGCAATGACGGAATAATTAATGCAATTAGGAATTAGAAGAGTAAGCAGTGTATTAAATGCGGATAGTTATGAGAGATTAATATATTAATTGAGAATGAAAGAATAATTATTGTAAGTTAGAATTAAGAGCAATTGATGAATTAAATGTGTAGTAATGAGTCTTTATTACCTTAGTGTGAATGAGTTGTAAGAGTTTATTATTTTTAGATCACATGAGCTTTTGAATCTCTCCACAGGGGCTAGCGCTTGAGAGTAGGTGGGGATTCATCGCATAATTTGTATTTTCATTCTCATTTTAGTAAAATAATACTCTTGAGTGCTCTCTCCTCTACTCCCACACCTAGAACTTTCACTTCGTTAATGATGGTTCGACCAGCCACTCTCCACTCATTACCTTTGCAATTGTTGGGTAGCAGACCGATCAACTCATCCAACCTCTTCACGTAGATACATGCCACCCTCTGCAGTCTCAATGTCATGATCCACGAGTTCAATAGGCTCACATTTTGCACTTGTAGTTGCATACTCGTGGTTTTTTATGCGAAGCAATTAATATCTAATGCAAGTGAAATAAATCAAAACTTGCGACACTGTTTCTCAAGACACTTAGAAATAGACACAAAATTAAGGATACTTTAATTTAAAGCACAGCGCATATCAATTGATGAACAACTGAAATAGCCAATGATTAACAATGATAGCAAGCTCAAATGTGCGGAAAACAAACAACTACATGAAAAAATAAATACATCCAATAACCAATTTCCCTTGGATAATTCTAGGTGGATTCAATCAAAGCTATGAAGAGGCAAATCTAAAGACTAAGAAATATCTCACCAGGTAAGGAAAAGGCTAAGTAAGGTGATCTAAGGAACGCCTAGGGGAAGTCAGTAGACTCCTCACGCAAACACTGTAAAAGCAACGAACACATGCAAAGGAGACAACAACCGTTGTAGAAGAGGTGTGATGGTATTGGAGACGGTGGAGAGACAAAGGGAGGGAAAGTTCTTAGAGGATAATGGGGAGGTAGGGAAGATGGAGTAGGAGGAGAAGAGAAAACCTGAAAACCCTTCCAGTTTTCTTATAAATAGTCGTAGCCAAGTATTTAATGATTCATGCTCTTCATCTCTCATTTCTGATTCGTATTCAAGAATTTATTATGGACGTAGCAGAAGTTGAGCAGGTATCGGCATAAAGCCAATAGGGGTTAGTTATTTGAGAGCTGAAGAATAAGATATACGACTCAACCAAGTCTGATGATTGTGTCTAATACGGAGCGCGTAACAGTGTCTCTGTATAACCTAAATGAATTATCACAAGATAAAATGTAGGAAATTAATTTGAGCGAAACAAATGTGCATAAATTAAAATATCTAACATAAACAGTAAGAAAAATGTGAATAAACAATGTCATCGTCTTTTATGGCCGCTTGTCTACATCAACATCGCTCAATGCAGCACCCTCGTTACTACAGCAACCCAAAATTCGGTATTCATAACTCTAGCAGCACACTTCACCACTTACCCAACCACCAACTCCTACCCGAACTCGAGTGCTGCAGCGAGGAGGTCCCGTCACGTACCCGGAAGTTTATAGGAACTTCCCCCCTCAAACCAAGGCTTAGCTCGGCACAAGGAAGGCACGGATTTCTCTGAAGGGAACCTTGGGGGGTCAATGTGCCTTCAAATTGTACATTGGGGGTTCTATTTATAGGCAATCCAAGGGATACATGGTCTGCCAATAGCCGCCCCACCTTCTTGAGATACTGGGTACCTGGGCGACCTGTTCTACGAGGGCCTCTGGAGGAGGCGAACTGATCGGGGTCACCTTAGGTGAGGTCGCCTATGCCGGGTCCTTATCTGTGAGCTTGCTGGCAAGATGAGCTTCTACACTGCGAGGTCGGCAACAAGCCCGAAAGGGGCTCTCTAGTAGATTCTGCAGGTGGCTGAGCTAAGAGGCGAGCCGAGCTTCAGCCTGGCGAGCTCATGGGCGAGCTGAGCTTCAACTCTTACGAGCTCGCGGATCGAGCTGACCAGCGAAATGGGCCTGCAATCCACCTTCTGAGGCCCTGAGGCCTATGTTTAGGCTTGGGCCCACCTCGCCGAATACGGGTTGTACAGTTATAAATCTTTATTATCTTCCTTAATTAGTGTGCATGAGAGTCTACTTATGTGGAGTGGGTTGTATGAGTATCAACTCTGGATCACTTAAACTTTTGCATCTCTTTTAAAGCAAAGCTCTATGCAAGACCAACCCTTGAAAGTTGGTAGGGATTCATTCGAATTTGTATTTTCATTCTCATTGTAGTAAAATCTTATTCTTGAGTTCTCCTCCCACCCCCCTAACCCTAGAAATTCTTGGTGACAACAAGTGTTGAGAAAATAATCTCACATCAATATCACAATGGGAAACACATGTAGTCGCACACTTAATATAGATATTGTCCCTTCCAACTACAACGAATTGATTTTAAGTTGGTTGCAAAGGCTCTTATATGGTGTCAAATATCAAAGCAGGCTAGGCCCAATGACCAACTCCCGTGTCACAAGATTTATTTACTTTTTAAATCTCACATGTTAAAGGCCAAAGACCCTACACGTGGGGGGTCATGCTACGAATATAATCAAGAAACTCAAGTAATCTTGTGCGCTTGACATAGATCTTGGGATCCTCCACCTACAACCAATTGATTTAAGGTAGGATGTATAAGTTTTAATAGTAAGATTTAAAGGCATTCATAATTTAAGTAAATCAAGCAACCATGGCATCAATCATTATATTAATAATCTAAAAAATAGTACTATCTAGCTACCAAGAGAAGGCAAAATAATTATACTAAACTTATTTATAACTGTCATTTAAATAGCATAATATACTACAACAACAACAACAACACTCAAGCCTTTATCCCACCATAGTGGGGTCGGCTATATGGATCCTTTGTCGCCATTGCGCCCTATCTTTAATCATAGCCTCACTAATGCCTAAGTACATCATATCTTTCCTTATAGTTTCATTCCAAGTCTTTTTTGGTCTACCCCTACCCCGTTTAACATGTCTAGTGACTAAACTCTCACAACGCCTAACAGGTGCCTCTAATGGTCTCTTATGTACATGTCCGAACCATCTTAAACAAGCTTCTCGCATCTTCTCTACAATTGGCGGCACTCCTGTCTTATACAGTCTCGTGTGACCAAAATAGCATAATATACTAAAAAATAAAAATCTAAGAATCAATAGCCCATAGCATTTCTATGATTATCTTATGTCGCTCAGCAAAAAGAAACAACAAGAAACCAAGAATAAGATAGTGCAAGTAACATATAAAATAAAATAAGTATAGTGCTGTCAGGTTAATATATTGATTAAGTGTTAATATAAATTAATATTTTTTTCATTTTTATGTAATATACTAAATAATGCATAATTGCTATTATTATGATCAATAACTTTTCATTATGAGGTTACTACTCATTTGAGTAGATGTCTTTAATATACCTATGGAGGGGTATTATGTCTCTAAGTCTAATCATTCTGATAAGAGCCCGAGATTGAGACTTCGTTCGTGGCCGTGAGAGGTGGCTGTCAAGGAGGAGATTGGAGTTCCCCTTTTTCGATCTGCGGGAACCTATGGTAGAAGTTCGGAGGAGAAAAGATCTGGCGAGGAGGAGCGGCGGGGAGTTGGTTGCGACGCGCGGCGTGCGGAACGGGCGCGATCAGAATTAGGTTACGTGAACTTAGGAGGACAGGGAGAGAGAGAAAGGAATTTGATATTTGATTGCTTAGTTTCATTTCACCCCCATTCCCTCCTCTCTAAGTAGGAGGTACCAAATACAAAATGCGACATAATATTGAAAATGCGACATAGAAATAAAAATGCACATTGGAATAAAAATGCAACATTGAAATAAAAATGTGACGGTAATGAGACAACGCCTTAGTTCGCGCCTGTCGTCCTGCGGCAACGATGGTAGGTGGTACCCCAGCGTGCATCCGTAGCGTGCGGGTTCGTACCGTGCGGGTCCGTAACACATTCATACTGATCTACATAATCTAAAGAGAGTGATCGAGGGCTTGGAAGCACTGAATCTGCATTGGAGTGTACAATTTCCGCAGTACGGAAAGCGACAGCGGTCGGAGGCTTGCAATTCCTTTTCCGCCCTTCAGTTTTTCTACACAATTTTGCAATCTATCCGCGTGGATTCATTTAACGTTTAGATCTACATCCATGAAATTTCGACGCAAAAAATAACTTGCTTATGAAAATCAAGAACAAATAGACTAAGTGTGGCACATTAATCTTAATGAAAGTTGATAATAGAGCTTAAATGACTTGCATACCTTAGGCCAAGGAGTGTCTAACTTTGCGTTAGAGAGCACATGCAGACCTGGAGAAACAATCTGATAAGAAGCTGGCTCACCCGCTGGTCTATTAGAAACATAAACCATAACTTTTGAGCAGATATCAGCTAATACTAAGTTGAAGCCATTGTATTCAGAAGCTTCTTCAGCTATCTCCTTTCCATATTCAAAAGGACTCATGTGGCTCTATTTCCAGAGAGGAACATGAAATAAGAAACATAAACAAGGCAAAATGCAGATTAGGACCCGTAAAGTATAATGGAAATGGGAAAAAATATAACAATGTAAAGTATAATGGAAATGGGAAAAAAATAACAATGTGAATGCAACGGAACAGCTAGTGTAACAAAAATGATGAAATCAATCAAGTGCTATCGGTGAATATAAAATAAAGTCAAACTCGTTGAAAAGTATGCACATAGAGCATCCAGATAAAAGAGAAAACTATGATAATAGAAGCAAATATAAGGGTACATAGACCTATATTCTCCATAAGAAGAGTAAGCATAAAGCTCAAGGCCCTTGGACCTAATAAATAGTATCTCTAAGCATGAAATACATCAAGTTCCTTGCAAGGCTGTAGAAGCACAGAATAAGTCTGTTGAGTTTTTTTTTACTCTGAGAACCAGAAGAGGGAAATATGAATGGGCTGCAGATACCAAATGTTGGCAATAAAATAAGGAGCCTGATCAACTCTTGAAAAAAGCAATCAAGTACGGAAACAATATTTTTCATAAGTATAGTGTTTCATTCAATGTTGTTTGAACTGCACAGACACTAAGAATGTGGTATGGTAAAGATGACATGCAGATTATGTCATAAACAGTAGCATATCTACTGTTTTCTTCCGCAGAAAATTTATGTATAGATGCAGGACGAATTTATAGGGGGCGGACGCCTGACGCATGATCCTAACTCTAGATGCAATGCAAGCGAGCACGTGATGAATTCAATGCACTGACGACAACCCTAAAATGAAGATGCAGATGAATATACACACGCAATTCGATGATCTAACGAAGACCGATCCTAATGCGATGCGCATGCAATGATTCATGTAATTATTTTTTCCAACGCACAATTAACTAAATAATGTTAATTTTAAAAAATTTACGCGTTTAACCTCAACTAAGCGCAAACATCCGAGATTAGTAACTAGGCGACTATTGCGGAATAAATTGAGAGTGCATCATAATTCTAAGTACACGATGAATAAGAAATACACGTCTTTGAAAAGAGAAATAATCAAATTAATTTAAGCAAAATATTACTAGCCATGCAAGATATTTGAATATGCGAAGAAATGAAAGCTAGAGGTAAAAGCTCAACAAGTAGTTGATGTCGGTGATGGTGGGAAAGATCCGGTGGTGATGGTGGTTGTCCGGTGGTGTAGATGATGTTGTGTTGGGGCTTTCGGAAAGAGATGGTGGTTGTTTGGTGGATGGGATAGGATGAGATTGTTGTATGGAGGCCCTTTTAAGGTCGTATTGGAGTGGAGGAGGTCTAGTATGGTTCGGGGGTGGACTGGAATGGGATGGAAGGGCTGTTGAAAGAAGGAAAAAGGCAGATGTGGTGTTGGGGAAGTGTTGGAGTAGATATATGAAGGAGTGTTGTCGTGGAAATGGAGGAGGAGGGCTGGTGGAGGCTGGAATAAGGCGGCATAGGGCTCGAATAAGGTAGGAAGGGAGGGGAAAAGGTTGGTCGGGCATTACAGGGGCGGTGGAGGCTGATAGAAGCTCGGAGAGGTGAAAACGAGGCGGGATGCGTCGACTGGAGGGATCGGGGAGGATGGGAACAACGGCAACGGGCTTGAAAAAAGGCGTCGGTGGCTGATCGCGATCACGGTCTCTGATCATCCATCTGACGATCCAAAAATTGTCGACTCAATATTCCTCACATGATACACAAATGACTCCATCATGTACTCGACAAGTTTTGGGTTTAGAGGTGTATGTAGTATATATTGCTTGTTTGGTTTACAGTCTCTTTACTCTTTAGCATTAGTGCTTATTTGGTGATGTTATTTGTCACAACCGAAAAGTCCCAACATTCTTAACTGGAGAATGATTATGACTCATAAGAGAGATAGTCATTGTTGGAAAATTGGCTCACATGCAGGAGTCGAGGTCTCGGCACGCAGAGGGTCAAGATCTTGGCTCGCAAAGTTCGGACCGAAAGGATGACCGAAGGTTACTTGCTCCTGAATTAGCATACATAAACATGAAGCGAGCAAGTGAGAGGTCACGACTATTTTATTATCATACGAGGTGGTCATGTTGCATTGTGGAGGTCCTGTCACATATCCAGGAGTGTATAGGAACTCCCCCTCCTGAACCAACTGTTGTGTGAGTTCGGGGGAAGGCAGACGAGGTCGTCAAATCTTCAAATGGACGACTCTTCGCAGGGTGTGAACTGTCTCCCACACGTTACAATGGGGTCATGTTTATAAGAAAAGATATGGGGTAACCCCCCCGGGTGAGGTCTCTAGGAGGTCACAGAGAGGTCGCCGAGCTGAACACCTGAGGTCGTCGAGCTGAACACCTGAGGTTGTCGAGCTGAACACCTGAGGCCGCCGAGTTGAACACCTGAGGCCGCCGAGCTGAACACTTGAGGCCGCCGAGCTGAACACCTGAAGCCGCTGAGCAGAACACCTGAGGCCGCCAAGCTGAACACCTGAGGCCGCCGAACTGAACACCTGAGGTCGTCGATCAAGACAACTGAGGTCGCCGAGAGGACACTTGAGGTGTCTTCCATATGCATTTCTGATCTCGACGAATTACAGGTAGTCAGGTACAACAATCATGGTCTACATTCAAATTCTTACATTAATGATGAATTATCAAAATATAACATCATACCTTTAGGGAAATCTAATAAATCACAAAGTGATCGGCTAATGCAAGAGCCCCTCGTAACTGAAGTACCATCAAAGCTAATAATAAAATCTCAAATATACAGTTCTTGAATGATACATTAATGGAATCTTACACATTAGAACACAAGGTATATAATGCATTTTTGGATGCATCATTTCAACTCGGGTACAAGGAAACAAGCACAAGGGGAATTTGACGAAAGAACAAAACAAAAGGGGCACTCTCCGACATGTTTAGAAGGAAGGAAAAGTTGTGGAGTTCATCTCCGGGATTTCACAAAATAGGCATATACCTTATCGACCACCCTCTAAGATTGTTGCATGATCCAACATCTTGTATGGGCATTTTGCATAATAATCTATGAAAGTCATAGGCGTGAGTTTGAATTGACTCTATAATCCTTTTATGGGTATTGCTTAATTACTCCATAATCTATTTTAAGTGCCTTAAGGCCATCGTGGAGATAGTAATTTGAAATTAGCCAATTACTTAACAAATTTGAGGTGGAGATAGTAGTTTGAAATTAGCCAATTACTTAACAAATTTGAGGCCGGGTCATCTTCCTCATACAAGCTGGAGATAGTAGTTTGAAATTAGCCAATTACTTAACAAATTTGAGGCTGAGTATTATATTTTTCACCTAGTATGAGAAATATCTTGTAAAAGAGTCGATGGGACAAATCAAAATTTCAAGGATATGGTTGCATCAAACTATGCCACTATGTTTATCTTTACAGATAACTGATATAGAATTTATTTATTTATGTTTATTTTATGATTCCCGGATATATTTAAATTATAGTAGAAATAGACAACATAAAAATTATCTTTTATTGAATTTAATCTTTCAATTGGCGAAATCGAGGCTTACATCTTTTTTTAATTAGATGAAAATTGTTTCATTTCATTTAAATGAATTTTGGCTTCTGTTGAATTTTCTGTGAGAAAGAAATATTATAACATTTGAATTAATGTTTCCACTGAAAATTATAGAATAAAAATTAAGCACTATATATGTTTGCTAGAAATAATCGGTAAATATCTAATTTCTTGAACTGCAAAACAGAATTTAACTTAATTTTGTTGGAACTGCAAAACAGAATTTAACTTTATGCAAAATTCAATTTTTTTTATTATACCAAATCTAAAAGCATGAAATGTAAATATCATATAAGGATAAGTACTTATCCAAAAGAAACAAGGGAGAGGCTCTCAATCAAAGATAAAATCTAAATTGTCTTATAGTGACACCGTCTTCTTGATGTAAGCAGGAATTGTCTGTTTGTTATCATTAATGTTAACTGAAACATATAGGATATTATGGCTCCGTTTGGCACGGCGGTGGAGGTCGTAAACGCGGTGGCTATGAATCGTCGTTCGTGAGCGCTCGACCACGCCTAAGGAACTTCATCCACTTTTATGTTCAGAACTAGTTTTATTTTCTTGGTGGCGGTCATAACCATGACATGCCAAGCAAACATTCTATGACGGTGGCGTTTTTATCCAAACTCACCGGAGTCAAAACTTAAATCCTATAAACCTGTGGTAACAAGGTTTCAAAACTTAAATCCTCGCTATCTTCGAGAAAGAATAATCTCACTTGTACCAAACAAAAAATAATAATAATCTCACCTACTCCTTTTGGGCTTTTGCTCTCTACTTTCTCCATAGCTATTCATATTTTGCTAAGAACATCAACAACAACAAAGTTGCAACAAATATGATGTAAGAGCTTTATATCATACATACGTCATGCACATAAAAGTTGTCCACTACTTAGCTTTAGACCCATACATACGTCATGCACATAATACTCTCAAAACTTTCTTCTTTAGCATAGTATTATGATCTTTCGCATGATTTAGGAATAATGGATAATGTTACATAGCATTGGTTTTTAAGAGTATTGTTGGGAGATCAAGAAATAAAATACTGCACGTCAATAGAAATTACAGATACACCCTCGCGAGGTATGCTCGCCATGACTCGCACGAGACTAATTTACCAGCATGCCCCCTCCCCTCGAGAGGGAAAAATACATAACACGCAATATCAACAAGATTGAACGTCGTGCGTAGACGTATCAATACTCTGCTCCTCAAAATTATGCATTGTCCTCAAGGGTGAGTCCCAGCGGGACTATCCTCAGAGTCCTAAGGCTTCGAAATCAGCAAGGGTGGTGTTTTTGTCTTCGGCACCAAGCAGAAGGCGCAACACTTTTCGTAATTGGGTGACATAACATTACCTCTATATGGCCATAAGACCAATCCAACAAAAAACACACATCAATAGGAGGAGCCCTTCAATAAAAGGAAATATATTTTCACAGAGCCTCCTTATTATGATAGAAAATTTCCTAAACAAACTGACAACTGGTAAGGATCAAGGATACTTTCCCTTCTTCAACCTTCGATTCACGATTACCGTATAGAAGACTAAAAAATAAATAGAAGACACTCCACAGCATCCAACAAGCACTAGTTTTTTTTAACTGCGAGATGAATCTAAACTTATTGGACTGGTAATAACTTCAATTTTACCTGCAAGAATCTAAGGGGCAAATCTCCTCTGGTTTTTGCACTGGGGGAAGAGTAAGGTTCCCTAAAATTAGTCAGAAATGCCAATCTTCCGTTTCTTGTGCAACCTAGCCAAGTTCCTCCTGCTACCTCATCTCTTCCCGCCAATATCTTCTGATCGCCATCCCCCCACCACTCCAATGGCTTCGTTGGCCTGCACACAAAAAAATCCGACGAAAATTTAATAATTTCAGGAAGACAGTGAAAATTTCTAAGTTCAAATTCGCCTTTCCTGTCATGGTATTCGTCTCTGTTGGAGAGAAGAATAATCGGATACTTGGGATGAGTTTGCCAAATCCAAGCAGCTATGCACATTCTTCAATTCCCTCTACTATTTCGTTGTATTCACTACACAGAACCGTCTATTAGGAACCCTAAGCATCAACATAAAGAATGAAAAAAAAAAGGCGATTGTTAACCGCACTACATTTTTGACTATCCGCACTCTTTTTTTATTAGTTATTACGCGCCTTTTGGAAATATGTCTTGTACATGTATTTTTAGGAAATGTGTTCAACACAAAAATTGTAGATCTCGTCGAGATATACAACTTTCGTGTTGAACACTTTTCCTTAAAATACATGCACAAGGCGTATTTCCAAAAATTCGATATAGTTACGCGCATGTCAATCAGAGTGGCAATACGCCTTGTGCGTGTATTTTTAGGAAAAATGTTCAACACAAAAATTGTAGATCTCCATGAGATCAACAACTTTCGTGTTGATCACTTTTCCTAAAAATTCATATACAAGACGTATTTCCAAAATGTGCGTAATAACTCATGCAAAAAGAGCGGATAGCCAAAACTGTACTGCGGATAACAATCGCCAAAAAAATCGGGTTATGATTGGAGTTGTTTGTCACTACTCGACTTCTTTTGATCCGTTCATGAAAAAAAATTATGCCATTTCTCAAAGTTCCTAGAGGATAAGAACTTAAATATAAAAAGAGAAAAATACTCTGGTGAAATATTGAATTTTTCAATTTTCGCTTTCTTTATTAGATAATTTTCAATTGCTTTAAATTTTTTTTTGTCTTTAATATTAAAAAATGTGCCGCTCGCAAACCTACAATTAAAAAGTGCTCTCTTCGCCGCTCGCAAACCTTAATGCACTGTCGCGCAAGTATAGCATTCAGGGGTTTAGGAGTAGTGGGAGCGCCGTCGCGTCGGGGCAATGTCGTGGTCGGAGTACTGTCGCGCGGGGAACTAGGGGACCCCCCATGCACTGTCGTGATCGGGGTACTGTCACGGCTGGCCGTATAGGAGGAGCTCCGTGCCTGTCATGAGAACATTCTTGAGAAATATCTAGAGAATCTCGTGAAGGTTGTGCATAAAAGAAATATGTACAATCATCTATAGACGGTGTAATTTAGATTCTTTTATCCTTTTGAGGAAAATTCTTTGGGGCCTAAATGAGTAGGATGACCTCTCATTTGTAACAATCCAAACATTCAAGCAATGCAAAATTCTTCAAGATCTCTTTTGTTCGCTCATTGTAAGTGCTCTCTTACTTTTTTTGTCACAACAGTTGTCGAATGAGGCTGACCTAATTAGCTGTGAAAGGGCGCTGAAATATGCTAAGGCCGCCAATGACATTATCAAGGGGACAAGTCCGTGACATGATGCTCTCATCCATACTTATGCAACATGGGTTATGATAAACAGTGGGAAAAAATCTTGAGCATATTTCACATTTTTTTTGCTGAATAATGGGTATATAGAACCCTTATATGTACAACAACACAGTACTTATTAAATGATACAGGAGAAACGGAAATATAAAATAACAGCCCCCCTCAAGTTGGTGCATATGGATTGTAAATGCCCAACTTGTCGGTCAAGAATTTGAACTGGGAAGTCCCCAAAGCTTTAGTGAAAACATCTGCCGGTTGGAGTTTTGAACGAAGATGTATGGTGGTGATTTTTCCGGTTTGAACTTGCTCACGAATGTAATGACAATCAATCTCTATATGTTTCGTCCTTTCATGAAATACCGGATTGGCCGCAATGTGAATGGCAGATTGACTGTCGCAAAATAACTCCATAGGTTTATCTTGAAATACTCGAAGATCAAGTAGGAGTGATTTGAGCCATACAAGTTCACTACAAGCGAAAGCCATAGCACGGTATTCAGCTTCAGTTGAAGAACGCGACACTGTATTCTGCTTCTTGGTTTTCCAAGATATGGGGGAATGTCCAAGAGTAACGAAGTATCCGGTGACAGACTTCCGTGTAATGGGACAGCTGGCCCAGTCAGAATCACAGTAGGCCCGCAATCGAAGATCAGATTTGGTCTGAAGCCATAACCCTTGTCCCGATTTGCCTTTGAGATAACGAACAACGCGTAAGGCGGCATCAAAGTGGTCTTTCTTGGGGGCCTGCGCAAATTGAGAAAGAATGTGCACAGAATAAGAAATCTCTGGGCGAGTAATGGTGAGATAAATCAAACGTCTCACTAAGCGACGATAGGATGCACCATCGGCCTCCTCCCCTTCGGCTAAAGATAATTTTTGTCCGTGCTCCATTGGCGTCTCAGCTGGTTTGCTCCCAAGAAGTCCGGTTTCCGTGATGATGTCGAGAGCGTATTTTTGTTGGCATAGAAAAAGACCGGTGGGTGACCTAGTCACTTCAATGCCAAGAAAGTATTTGAGCGGTCCCAAATCCTTGATATGGAAGCAAGAATGAAGGTATTGCTTGAAGGTGTAACATGCCGTAGAATCACTACCGGCAAGGATGATGTCATCCACGTAGACAAGTAGGCTCATGTAAACGGTATCACGTCGATATGTGAAGAGTGAATAGTCGGCAAAGGATTGGGTAAAGCCATAAGTTTTGAGAGCTGTGGTTAGTTTTGTAAACCAATTGCGCGAAGCTTGGCGAAGTCCATAGATGGCCTTGCGAAGACGACAAACTTTATTTGTAGAATGCAATCGAAAACCAGGAGGAGGCCGCATATAAACTTCCTCTTCCAAGTCCCCATGAAGGAAAGCATTGGCAACATCCATTTGATGCAGATTCCAACCGCGAGCAACGGCGACAGCAAGAAAGACACGAACAGAGACCAATTTGGCAACAGGAGCAAACGTCTCGTGGTAGTCGAGCCCTTCAATTTGTGTGAATCCCTTTGCGACAAGACGCGCTTTGTATCTCTCAATGGTGCCATCAGCATGGTACTTGATTTTGTATACCCATTTGCAGTCAATCGGTCGCTTGCCGAATGGAAGAGTCTCGATAGTCCAAGTCGAGTTATGTTCAAGGGCGGCAATTTCAGTGGCCATGGCTTGGCGCCACTCCTTGACACGAAAAGCCTCCGCATATGTTTGCGGCTCCGAATGCGAAGAAATGGCGGAAAGAAACTTTCGATGCTGCTGCGAAAAATTATCAAGTGATGTATAATGAGCTAAGGGATAAGGTGTACCTGAGGAAGCACGACGGAGAGGTAACTGTGAAGAGAGGGGGTGTTGTGCTACACTGGCCTGTGGTGAGACTTGAGTCAATGCACCCAAATTATCCTGGATCGGTAAGTATGTACTTGCAGAATAAACAACATAATCATCGAGATGTGGCGGTGTGCGGCGAGTACGACGAACCCGAAATTCATCAATAGATTGGGGTTGGACCGGTCCGACGGTCTCGGTTGGAGTGAAGATCTCGGTTGGCTCTGGAATAGTGATATCCTGTCCACCAACAACCTCTTCCATATCTATCAAATCATCATGAGGTATGATATGTTCCACAACATTAGGAGCTTGAATGGTGTTGGAAACTTCTGTGGAGGTTTGGGCCATAGGAAAGATATTTTCATGGAACGCCACATCACGTGAAGAAAAATATTGTTGGTCTTCCAAATCATACAACTTCCACCCCTTCTTTCCATACGGGTAACCTATCTCTGATACCATGATAAACAGTGGGAAAAAGTCTTGAGCATATTTCACATTTTTTTTGCTGAATAATGGGTATATAGAACCCTTATATGTACAACAACACGGTACTTATTAAATGATACAGGAGAAACGGAAATATAAAATAACAGGTTAGAACTTAAGAAGAAACCTTTGATTTAAGAGACATTTTTAATAAATTTTCTCGGTACAAATATAATATTTGTGCGGCGAGGTGTCTTTTTTTTTTGCATCGAGAATCGACGGAGACATCTTTAAGGAGGATATTGTTCTTTCACTGCACTCCGCAGCGGAACCTAATTAAGGCTCAGTTTGGCATTGCGGTGGCGGTTGTGAACGAAACTGTCGTTCGTGAACATCCGACCTCACCTAAGGGATTTCATCCACTTTTATGTTCAAAACTAGCTCTCTTTTCCTTGTGGTGATCATAACCGTTGTCACGCCAAACATACATTCTATGACGGCAGCATTTTTGTCCAAACTCATGAGAGCAAAAACGTCGCGCCGAACGGAGCCTAACTCAAAAATTTTAGGCATATGATATATGCATGTGTTTTAGTACATAAGTATGTTACATGTACATTGTAGCATTTTGAATCTGATGAGAGTAGCGAGTGACTTTGAGGCCTGTTAAAGAGGCATGTCGTGATAGCCTTATAGAATGACAAGACTGTATGAAATGAGATATGCATGAATAAACTATTCTTAAATCAGGATTATAGGGATTGTACTATTTTAATTTTCAAATATCAAAAGACATATTTTCCCATTAAGTGGTTGAGTTCTGCGGGAAGCTCCGTGCACGTTGAGTTGCGGGAAGCTCCGTGCACGTTGAGTTGAGCCGGCTCAAGAGCTCAATGAGCCGGCTCAAAAAAGCTCGACTTGAGCTCGAGCTCGATTGGGAGCCGAGCTCGAGCTTCATTGCTCTTGTTTATGAGCTCGCGAGCCGGCTCGAGAGCTTTTTTGGGGGTCATTTTTCTAAATATATATATAAACGAGTGACAGTGCACGAGGGGCCCCCTGTGCCCCGCGCGACAGTACCCTGCCCGCTCCTGGCGGGCTTCGCACTCCGCCGGCGGGCTTAGCCCGCCCCCCGTGCCCCGCCCGACAGCACCCTGCACGCCCCCGGCAGGCTTCGCCCGCCCCCGGCACGCACGCAGTTATATATAAATTTTTTTTCTTTTTTTAGAAATTTAAAAAAATTGAAAATTATGTAATTTCTCTCTATTATATATTTATATATAATAATATATATACATTATATTATATATAATATATATATATACATTATATATATATATATATATTAATTTATTTTATTTAAAAAACTGACGTCCGACGCCTCCCCTCCCGTTTTCGTACGCAGGTCTGACCAGAGCCCACCGGCGAGGTCGTATCTGTGCCTCACGGTCAGGGCCACCGCCTGCGGTGGCCCTGCCGGAGCGCCGCCAGACTAACCCCGGCAGGTTCGCCGGGGTCCGGCGACCTCGCCGGTGGGCTCCGGTCAGGCCGGCGATGGCTCCAACGGCAGTGGGGAAGGGCAGCGGGAGGGGAGGCGGCGGCTGACGTGAATGGGTCGGTTTTACTCCAGGAGGTTTTTTGTTTTTTGACTATTCGCAGCCAAAATAAATTAGGTTTTGGCTATTTGCAGTCCAAATCGTCATGATTCGACGACTAAGATTCAAGGAATGGTTATAATTTGGTCTCAATATGGGCCTGAAAGTTTTTCGTTATATAATATAGATATAAAGAAAAACAGACTCATTAGCAAAAAACTCGTGAGCAGCTCGAGCTCGACTTAAGCTCGCGAGCTCGAAAGCTCGAGCTCCAGCTCAATATACTGGTCTCGAGCTCGAGCCAATATGGGTGAACTCGTCGAGCTCAAGCTCAAGCCAATAAGGATGAGCTCGTCGACCTCGAGCTTGGGATTTTTGTCAAGCTCGACTCGTTTACACCCCTACTTAAGTGAGATATAGACATATAGTAAGAGAATTATTTTCTCATAAATAATCCTAGGCCATTAGCAAAGAGTGTAGCACACATATTTTTATACAAAGCGAAAAAGTTTTCATACGATCATAATTATTTATGGGCGCTGATATATGCGTTGAATTTTTGGCTATCCTTACTAGCCGCTATTCGCACGCACTATTTTTAGACAATGACTATCCACAAGCAAAACGATATTTGCACATCATTTTTTTACTTGAAAAAAACAATATTTAGAAATCATTTCATTGTCAAAACATGTACAAAAGTGTATTCAAAATATATAACATAATCAAAATATCATATCCAAAACATATATCATAGTTGATAAGCACCCAAAGTTATACAGAGCTCCAAGGGGTGTGTTGAAACCAGGACTTGACTTCTTTGTGGAGCTCCGGCCCTCAACGAGTTGAGGGGCAGTTAGCACTTACTGATTCCTTGGAAGGAACCGACCGGAGACTCGGAACTACACACAGACCCTTGGTCGCAGCGAGGAGGTCTCACCACACACCCGGAAGATCTTTGAGCGCTTCCCCTCCTAAGCCAAAGCTGAGACTGGGCACCTTGGAGAGCCTAAGAGCTAAGCCAAGATCACCTAGGGAAGAAGCTCAGAAAACTGAGATTGGAATCCTCTCCAAAGGTGCTCTTCAAGGTCTATATATAGTTTTTCAAGTCTGGTATGCTAATAGCGGGATTCCGCCTTACTCTTTCGCTATACGCAGCCCAAAATGGTCTGCCAACAGCCAAACTCCGTTGTTCGGAGGGGCTAACTGCAGACCACCATGGGTTTTCAGGTAAAAGTGATGACGAACTCTTCCTGGGCGAGCCACCCACAAGAGTCTCTCTCTCGAACCTAGTGGCTCAGCTCGCTCGCCTCCATGCGAACAACCGACGAGGGCTTGGCCCGCTCGCCTTCCCGCGAGCGACCGACGAGAGCTTGGCTCGCCCGGCACCCTGACTCGCTAGCCTCGTTACTCCTTTCCCCTGATGGTTACTTTGTCTCTGCTCACCCCCTAGCGGACACCGGGGTTGTACACAATCCTCGCTCTTCGTGATGCTACTTTAGGCTCGCGAAGAAACCTCCAACCCCTGGTGTTCGCTATCCCCTTGGTGACGTGGTGAGAATCTGTTGGTGGGACCCATGCCCACTGCTATAAATACCCTTCCTTCTGGCCGGTGCATGAACATTTTCCTTCCCTCTCACTTCTCTTCCCGCTCGCCGCTGTTCCCTGCGAGATGTCCAAGAAGGAGGAGATACTCGCTCTCCTCAAGGCCTCGCAGACGGTCCAGAAGGCTAAAGTTGCTGAGCTCGCACCCTGGATCTCTCCGCAACCAGCCCCATCCCCGCTTTAGGTTAAAAGGGCTAAGACCATCCGACGGCCGCCCGGGGAGGATGAGTCATCTCCGTTGTCTCCCTCTCCCCGCCACAAGCTCGCCTCGCAGGTTCTGCTAAAAAAGACTCGATATCCCAAATAGTATTCGCTTAACTCTGTTTCCTTGCACGCAGGTCCCTCCCGCAGAGAAGAATCTTATCATACCATCTCCAACGGGGCCTCGCGCGCCCCCCGTCCCCCGGGAGGACCGATCCCCCCTGATGCGAGGACCCCTGACCTGCGGGCCTCACCTTGGCGCCTTGGTAAGTCGTTTGTCTTATCCTCTCTCGCTCTTCTTTGGTCGCTGGTCCACATTATTCCTTTTCACAGGGTCTCATCCCTCGACTCCGGAGCGGCGAGTCGCCACTCCGGTGTGTTCGCCCCGCCCACCGAACAAAATATCGTCACTCCGGGGTTCGGCATTCTGGGCCAGCGGAGCCCAGGCGGCTCGCTACTTGCCGAACCCCGGGTTGATGATGGGACGACGCACCGCCCTGGCTTGGGAAAGTCCATCACCCCGTCCTTTACTGAGGCCTTCAAGGGCCAGCCGAGCTCTTCTCGACCGCGACCCCGTATCATTCGCCTCTCGCCAGGTTAAGTAATTTATGCCGATTATTTCTCCCGTTCCCCTTATGCCAATTTTCATTCATTCGCAGGTGCTCCTCCAACCCCGAATACCGAGCCAGAGCACGAGGAGGTGTAGATGTCGCCCCCGCCCTCGCCGAGCCAGGTCGCGAATTTCTTGCGGGACCTCGGCGACCCAGAACAGATTAAAAGGTGTGTCACCGATATATTCCAAAAACACACCTCCATGCTGCGAGAGCTATACGATTGGAATCAGATGGACCGGATCGCTTACGAGGAGAGGTTTGCTGCGATGGAGGATGCAAACGCGCGTGTCCTTGCCGAGGTACAACAGGTCGCTCGCGGCGAGGTCACCTCACATAGGGTGCACCTCGCGCGAATCGAGGACTACATGCGGTTGATGCAGTGCGAGGTCCATTCGGTCCGCGAGTACCATTACCCGAGGATTCCTCCGCGCTCCGGTGTGCGAGGCCGCGGCCGCTGGAAATGACACAATTACTGAACAGCTGTCTTTCATTGTTACTTATTGCCTGTCATCGTTAATGTTTTCCCCCGCTTCTTGGGGTTCTGAACAAGTAGTGATTTTGTAATAAGGACATTCCCGCTCGCTCGCGAGCTTTCTTTCTTTCTTGCTTTGCGTAATTTCTATCGCTAGGTTAAGTGTGCTCGTGTCTTGCTTGTTTTTCGTTTTGGTATGTCTGGCTCGCGGGATATCACCTCGCTCTCGCGACTTTTGCCTTTTTCTTTATGCAGTTCTGGCTTGCCGGCGGCGAATCAATGGACAGGGCCCTAAGAAGCTGAAAAATCACCGCGCGATTCCGCTATCCGCACCACCCGACGCTTCAACTTCTTCCCGCCCTTTTCATTTCTATAAATAGCCGTCATATTTTACTTTCTAACTACCGCATTAACTGTTCTCCAGCCATTCTTCTCTCTTCCAGCACTACTAGAAAATTGACATTTAGTGACGAAATTTTTCGTCGCTAAAGGTTGAATTTTGGTCATTAAAGATATTTAGTGACCAAATCATGTCCGTCACGAAGTGGTCACGAATGCCCCGCCACTAAATGTATTTGGTGACCAAAAAGATTTTCGTCATTAATTGTACATATTTAGTGACTAAAGTAATTACCGTCACGAAAAAAAGTTTTGGTGACCAAATTGATTTGGTTACCAAATAAATTTTTAGTGACTACATTGAATCGGTCAATAAATGCACTCTTAGTGACCAAATTGATTCGGTCACTAGATGAAGTTTTTGTGACCAAATGGATTCGGTCACTAAATATAGTTTTAGTGACCGAATTAGTTCGGTCACTACATGTATATTTTTAGTGACGAAATATCTGGTCACTAAGAACAACACTTATAATATTTTTTATCACTAAATTCTATTCAATTCCACCAAAAACATCATATAATTATTTCATTTGTTATTCGTTAAAATTCAATTTTAAATATTCAAACACAAAAATAAATTAAATACTCAATCACAAATAGAAGTTTATTCAACATAAGGTATTTTATTAATAGAGAAAAAAGATGGTGGGAGATAGCCCAAGCCCCTCAATACAGCGTAATATTGTTTCCAGCTATAATTAAACTGAATACATGAAAAAATATCTTCAACGAAGAAAAAGGTCTCAAACCCGACGTCTCATGGACGACAAAGAAGGTCTTGCACTTGTCCATCGTCAGCTGAAGGTTGTAACTGAACGCAGCCTTCTTCTGCATCACGACGAGCAACATCCCGAGGAGCCCTCTTCTGTACAACCAACTCCGGACGATATCCATCCCCTCCCTCCGGCCATCTATGTTCTCCATCAACAACTCATCCACCTACTTCTTTGAGCCTGGAATAGCAGAACCTGCATCAAAAACAACAATTGAATGACTTGAGCTAGCATGACCATCGTTTGAGTCTGGAATAGCAGAATCAGAATCAATGACAGTTAAGCTACTAGAATGGCTCTCAAGGCCAGCACTTCCTGGCTGACATTCACCATGTGATTCTACTCTCAAATGACCTAGAAGTACTTCTAAAATCTATGGAAGTCGCGGATCAACATTAGGAAAAATAACAGACTACATGTCCATTTCAGGAATAGCAGAACCTGAATCAATGAAAGCTAAGCTACTAGAATGGCTCTCAAGGCCAACACTTCAAAATGTTGAACTTCACAAACTACTTTCTCTAGCAATTGAGCTAATCCATATCCAGTTTCCAAATGTTGAACTTGACCCGGTTCAAGAGGCTCATTTTCTATTCTTGGCAGTGTCTGGTTATTGAAAATTTAAAATGTTGATTGGTTATTTTGTCCTACAGAATGCTATGTTGTCCTATGCGGACTTCCGCCAGAAATTACACCACGTAGCTGAAATACAAATTGTTCCTCAACAGCTTGTGCAATTGCAGCATCATTAGTACCTGCTCGAGGTTGTCCATCATCTATCCACCTGCTAAAATTGGCTCCCATTATTAGCCCCATTTGCTATGAGTCCATGCCAAAAGAAAAATCGATGAAAGAAGGTGATGCAAAATCAACCATATTGTTACCAGACAATGTTGTAGTAGCATGTTCAGATGAGAACCTTTACAAAACCTGCCCGAAGGAAGTAGCTCTCTCGCGATCATCACTTCCCAAAACAATCTTAGAACAAAAAAATCTTAGACTAATGGAAATGAATGTTGAAGATAATGACTCTCAGCATGCATAACTGAATGTTACCTCCTTCCTGCAACTCATTTTTAGACAATGAGCATTGTTACATATCCGTAGAAGCCTGGAGTGCGTCTAGGGAAAACTCCACTAAAGGGAGGTGGGGTCAACAGTCAACGCATGAACGCCCGAGTCGAAGAAGCCGAAGCCGCCATTTCCGCCGCCAACACGCAAACACATACGAAACGCACGTCGCGCCCCGCCATGACCGAACCCCACTACTGGGGTGCGATTAGCCCGCACCCCACTAGTGGGGTGCGAATAGCCGCACCCCCATAGTGGGGGGTGCGGCCAAGCCGCCCCCATGAGGGGTGCGGCCAAGCCGCACCCCATGTGGGGTGCGGCCGAGCCGCACCCCCTTGGGTGCGGCCGAGCCAAGCCGCACCCCATGTGGGGTGCGGCTCGCGCGGCCGAGCCGCACCCCCTTGGGTGCGGCCGAGCCAAGCCGCACCCCATGTGGGGTGCGGCCGAGCCAAGCCGCACCCCATGTGGGGTGCGGCCAAGCCGCACCCCCTTGGGGTGCGGCCGAGCAAAGTCGCGCCCCTCCCTCGGGTGCGGCCGCGCCGCGCCCCCCTTTATGTGCGGTCGAACCGCTCTCCCCCGTGGCAAGGTTGGGGTGAGTCCCCCCTCTTCCGGCTCGCCGCCCACTTTTCGAGCTCCGAACTCCGTTTAGAGCAATTCCCCGTTCGTTATGCGCTCAGAGCACTTCTGAGCGCGCTCAGAGCACTTTCACATTTCGGGCACGCTCACTTTTGGTCTTTCTAGCATGCTCACATTTTGTCTTTCTAGCATGCTCACATTTCGTCTTTCTAGTTTCTCAGATTGCAGGAACGGCTTGTCGCCTTTTTCGTCTTCAACAAAGCTGTCCGAACTGCCCAAACTGCCCGAGGGCAAGACGGTCATTTATGAAAAATGGCGATCTGTGTGCTCCGAACCGGGAAACGTGAATCGTCCGCCATGTGGTTATGGTGGTTACGACGACAAAATTACCGGGCTACCCCCGACCAAAGCTATAAAAGGAGCCCAGTGTACAACCCTCATATTTCCCGAGTCGGTGCGACCCGACTCGGATGAAGCCAAGATAGCAAGGGTGGCCAGGACGGACAAAACGACCACATGGGGCGGTCGAAACCGACCAAGGCAAAGAGAGGCCGCGGGGAAGGCGGGGGGAGCACCCTCTCCCCCGACTCTCTTCGGGCGAGTGGGAGGGGCCTCCCACTCGCCAATCCCTCCCACTCACCCGGGCGAGTGGGAGGGGCCCTCCCACTCGCCGGGCGAGTGGGAGGAGCCCTCCCACTCGCCGGCCACCTTGGGGGCGAGTGGGAGGGGCCCTCCCACTCGCCACCCCCCTTTGGGCGAGTGGGAGGGATTCCCCCACTCGCCCGGTACATTGGGGGGAGACCGGCATGGCCTCCCGTGAGGGGGGAAGTGGGCATCTCGAGTCCCACTCGCTCCCCCTCATGCGTTGATCGTTCGTGGTCATGGTTGGACTGCGGATAGCAGGATCTTAGCTATCCCCAGTCCATTTTTGGGAAAGTCTATAAATAGACCCCCATGGGCACCTTGGGAAGGGTTGGTTCCTACCCCCTCCCTCGCGTGTGAGCAAGCACTACCCCTCCCCTCCCCTTGACGTTGAAGGTGGTCGGTGAGGTGTTCCTTAGTGCCCTCCAAGGTGCCCAGGCTCAGCATTGGCTTGAGAGGGGAAGCGCTCTAAGATCTTCCGGGTATGTGGTGGGACCTCCTCGCTGAAGCTTAAGGGGTTCGTTTCTAGACTCAAGTGCTCTTCAAGGGCAAGTTCTCCTAGTTCTTAGTGACTGGTCAAGGGTCTCGCTCAGGTCAAGTAAGGGTTAGCTGCATCCCCCTTGCGAACGTCGAAACCGGGTTACTGGTTTCAACACCCAGAGCCTTCATTTGAGGGGACCTTGCCTTCTGCACCCGGGAGAGCTCCTTGAAGATTTTCACGGAATTCCTTCGGCGCTTGAAGATCTCCGTGGACTTGAAGATTTCCTTCATCCCGAAAGGCGACTCAGTATTCTCACTTTTGTTCTCCGGAGCATCTCACTCTTGCTCTCCCGGAAGGCGACTCAGCATTATCACTTTTGTTCTCTGCAGTTCTCAGAAGGAAAAAGACTTAGTTTTTCTGAAGGTGGTCTGTCACCTTCGGAACTCTCTCTCTCTCTATTATTGTAACGAGCAGCGGCCTGTCGCGCTCGAGTTCTAAGTCCGGGTTTTCCACGTTAAAAAGTCTCAGTGTGCTCAACGAATCTCTAATTGACTGTTTGCGCGCTCGATTCGCTTCCGAGCTAAGGTGGTTCAATTCGACCGGTCTACCAAAGCGCCCGAGCGACCCGCAACAAGCATATTCATAGCCAAGCTTCTTCTTTGTCCATATTGGATTAATGCACATTCAAGAGGGCATCACAAAAACTGAAGTGAAAGCTGAATATTTCAAACAGATAAATAAGGAGGGTGCCTTGATACAGATAGCTTACTTTCAATCCCACAAGATGTTTAACAAGCATCCAAGATTTGGAGATTTCACATCGTCAACAACAATTAATAAAGCTCTCTTTTTCTGTAAAGGAAGATAATTATGTTCATGCAACCTCAATACAAAATTACTTTTGCAAAGCTATATGATTTTCATGTTCATGTTATTAGATTACTAAATCTATACAAAAAAGTTGTACCTTTATAGCAAGCTCCAAGATTTGAACGAGATGATCCATATGGATGTCTACTTTTTCTTCTCATTAACCAAAATTAGGGGATTCTCCAGTTCCTAATTGACATGTTACGCAAATAAGCATGAGTTTTTTTTATTTGCAAGATGAACATTAAACAAATCCTAAACAGCTGAAGATCAGCAGTACAAGGAAAAAAATTATAATCAGAAAACCAATCAGAATCTAACAGTTCAAATGTATTCACATGTTTTGGAGATTTCACATCATAAACAAACTAGGGAGATACTAATTTCATTCCCTCAACCACCTCAAGTTCATTATGCAGTGTGTTTCCTTCATGTCGTTCAAGTTACAACCTCGTTACAACATGAAACAATAAAGTATGTTTAATGTTTAATCTGAAAATCTTAAAAAACCTACTGAAACGGTAATAACACCATCTTTGCCAACGTACTTCATGGCTCTTGCTATTAACTCACCGATCTTTCTATCACAATTGGCAGATATGGTTGCTACCTGATTAAACTATACATTGTATCAAGTTTCACATGAGTCGATGCAAATAAAAATGAACTTCAAAGATATATATTACATAAAACAAGCAATATACTACAACAAAATAGACCTACCGTGGTGTTTTTTAAGACTTTTAGCGGCGCTTTTCTAAGCGCCGCTAAATCATCGCGGAAGGAAGCGCCGTGGAAAACTTTGCAGCGTTTATATCTAAAAGCGTCGCGGAAAGCCTTGCGGCGTTTTGATTAAAAGTGCCGCTTAATCATTTCATTTTGGCGGCGTTTTCCTATATAAAAATTAGTTATAGTGACCGAATTTATATTGCATCACTAAAAGACATAATTTTAATGACCAAGCTTTATTTTATCACTAAAGGTGTGTATTTAGTGACTGAGCATATATTTCGTAACTAAAATGCATGGTTTTAGTGACCGAGCATATATTTCGTCCCTAAAGATATGTCTTCAGTGACGAAATTTATTCTGTCACAAAAAATTTGTCACTAAAGACCAGTTTTCTTGTAGTGCAGGCTCTCTCGCTAATTTACGCTCGCGCTCGCGCTTTTCCCGGTTCGCAGCTACTAACGCCATGGTCGTCGAGGGCGAATCTGAAGGGCGAGCCAGGTGTGCCGTGGCTTTTTCGTGACCACAGTTTCTTCTGCGCCTCGCTCACCGGTGATGAGTTCCTCGCCACAGTGGACAAGTACATCCCTTCGGGGTATGTAGCTCGCCGCCCGCCGAACACCGCCACCCTCAATGACCCGTCCACCGACGAGCTCGCCATCCCCATTGCTCATTTTGAGAATGAGCTGCGACTCCCACTCTGGCCAGAAGTACGCCAGGTAGTTTACTCGACCCTCACACTTCTTACTCGCCTCGCAGGGAGCATGCTAACCTCACCTTGGTGAATTTTTCAGATACTCAAATACTACGACGTCCTACTGAGCCAGCTGACGCCGAACGTGATCGTCGTGGTGGTCGTGTTCGCTTGCTACCTGCGGGAGGAGAAGATCGAGTTCAGACTGCTCATCTTCCGCAAAGTCTTCTCCTTCCGCGCGTACAAAGACGGGACCACCCACTTTGCGAGCCAGCATGTCACCGTCTGCGAGACGGTGAACAAAGCACACTACTGGCACCAGAAATTCGTCCTAGTAAAGGGACCGTTCAACAACATCCCCTTCTCCCCCCTCCAACGGGATGATGCAACCTACTGCACTCCTGCCTCGCTCGGCGGTGACGACGCGAGGCTCTACCAATATTTGGAAGGTAAGAACTTCGAGGTCGACTACCTCCGGCAGAGGGTGGACTCGCTGCTGCCGGTCCCGCAAGGGAAAGGTTCGGCTCGCACTCGCAAGCTCCTATATGTTTCTTCATTTTAACTACTAACTCTTTCATTACCTTTGCAGGTGAATGGGATCTTCCCATCCATCCCCCGCATGCAAGGAGCGCGACCCTCTCCTCCAGCTCTCTCGCCGTCGCGGCCGCCGAGGCGTGCCGAGACCCCCTCGGCTTGACCTCTGGCAAGAAACGACCACCTCCCGCGAGCCAGCACGGCGCGAAACCGCCCGCCAAGAAAAAGAACAAGGACGCCCCTTCCACATCCAAGGCGAAAGAGGTCGTGGACCTCAGCTAGGCGGAGGTTCCGCTCCCTCCGCCCGTAAGTCAAAAAGCTGTCAAGGAGAGAAGCGGGGCCTCAGGTGTTGAGCTTTCTCCACCTCCTGTTGAGCTCGGCTCACCGGAGGGGTGTTTAGTGGAGAAAGGTTCGTTCCCCACCTCGGGTCGAGTTCAGCTCGACTAGAGGTGTCTAGTCTCCCTCCACCTTCGGCCGAGCTTAGTCCGACCTCAGGTGTTGAGCTTTCTCCACCTCCTGTTGAGCTCGGCTCGCCGGAGGGGTGTTTAGTGGAGAAAGGTTCGTTCCCCACCTCGGGTCGAGTTCAGCTCGACTAGAGGTGTTGAGTTTCCCTCCACCTTCGGTCGGATTTAGCTCGACCTAAGGTGTCGAGTGTTCTCCACCTCCAGTTAGGCTCGGCTCAAAGGAGGGGTGTGTATAGGAGAAGGGTTTTCCCTTCGTCTCAAAGTAATTTCAGCTGAAAATCTTGGCAGAGGTTCCCCGATGACGGATCCTTTCGTGGATTCCCCTAAGGTCCCACCTACTCGTCAAATAGGTGGGTTGGACTTTCTTTCCGAGCTTGGGGCAAGCTCGCAAAGAGCGGGGATTGTGTACAACCCTCATATTTCCCGAGTCGGTGCGACCCGACTCGGATGAAGCCAAGATAGCAAGGGTGGCCAGGACGGACAAAACGACCACATGGGGCGGTCGAAACCGACCAAGGCAAAGAGAGGCCGCGGGGAAGGCGGGGGGAGCACCCGCTCCCCCGACTCTCTTCGGGCGAGTGGGAGGGGCCTCCCACTCGCCAATCACCCTTAGGCGAGTGGGAGAGACCCTCCCACTCACCCGGGCGAGTGGGAGGGGCCCTCCCACTCACCCGGGCGAGTGGGAGGGGCCCTCCCACTCGCCGGGCGAGTGGGAGGAGCCCTCCCACTCGCCGGCCACCTTGGGGGCGAGTGGGAGGGGCCCTCCCACTCGCCACCCCCCTTTGGGCGAGTGGGAGGGATTCCCCCACTCGCCCGGTACATTGGGGGGAGACCGGCATGGCCTCCCGTGAGGGGGGAAGTGGGCATCTCGAGTCCCACTCGCTCCCCCTCATGCGTTGATCGTTCGTGGTCATGGTTGGACTGCGGATAGCAGGATCTTGGCTATCGTTCGTGGTCATGGTTGGTTCCTACCCCCTCCCTCGCGTGTGAGCAAGCACTACCCCTCCCCTCCCCTTGACGTTGAAGGTGGTCGGTGAGGTGTTCCTTAGTGCCCTCCAAGGTGCCCAGGCTCAGCATTGGCTTGGGAGAGGAAGCGCTCTAAGATCTTCCGGGTATGTGGTGGGACCTCCTCGCTGAAGCTTAAGGGGTTCGTTTCTAGACTCAAGTGCTCTTCAAGGGCAAGTTCTCCTAGTTCTTAGTGACTGGTCAAGGGTCTCGCTCAGGTCAAGTAAGGGTTAGCTGCATCCCCCTTGCGAACGTCGAAACCGGGTTACTGGTTTCAACACCCAGAGCCTTCATTTGAGGGGACCTTGCCTTCTGCACCCGGGAGAGCTCCTTGAAGATTTTCACGGAATTCCTTCGGCGCTTGAAGATCTCCGTGGACTTGAAGATTTCCTTCATCCCGAAAGGCGACTCAGTATTCTCACTTTTGTTCTCCGGAGCATCTCACTCTTGCTCTCCCGGAAGGCGACTCAGCATTATCACTTTTGTTCTCTGCAGTTCTCAGAAGGAAAAAGACTTAGTTTTTCTGAAGGTGGTCTGTCACCTTCGGAACTCTCTCTCTCTCTATTATTGTAACGAGCAGCGGCCTGTCGCGCTCGAGTTCTAAGTCCGGGTTTTCCACGTTAAAAAGTCTCAGTGTGCTCAACGAATCTCTAATTGACTGTTTGCGCGCTCGATTCGCTTCCGAGCTAAGGTGGTTCAATTCGACCGGTCTACCAAAGCGCCCGAGCGACCCGCAACAAGCATATTCATAGCCAAGCTTCTTCTTTGTCCATATTGGATTAATGCACATTCAAGAGGGCATCACAAAAACTGAAGTGAAAGCTGAATATTTCAAACAGATAAATAAGGAGGGTGCCTTGATACAGATAGCTTACTTTCAATCCCACAAGATGTTTAACAAGCATCCAAGATTTGGAGATTTCACATCGTCAACAACAATTAATAAAGCTCTCTTTTTCTGTAAAGGAAGATAATTATGTTCATGCAACCTCAATACAAAATTACTTTTGCAAAGCTATATGATTTTCATGTTCATGTTATTAGATTACTAAATCTATACAAAAAAGTTGTACCTTTATAGCAAGCTCCAAGATTTGAACGAGATGATCCATATGGATGTCTACTTTTTCTTCTCATTAACCAAAATTAGGGGATTCTCCAGTTCCTAATTGACATGTTACGCAAATAAGCATGAGTTTTTTTTATTTGCAAGATGAACATTAAACAAATCCTAAACAGCTGAAGATCAGCAGTACAAGGAAAAAAATTATAATCAGAAAACCAATCAGAATCTAACAGTTCAAATGTATTCACATGTTTTGGAGATTTCACATCATAAACAAACTAGGGAGATACTAATTTCATTCCCTCAACCACCTCAAGTTCATTATGCAGTGTGTTTCCTTCATGTCGTTCAAGTTACAACCTCGTTACAACATGAAACAATAAAGTATGTTTAATGTTTAATCTGAAAATCTTAAAAAACCTACTGAAACGGTAATAACACCATCTTTGCCAACGTACTTCATGGCTCTTGCTATTAACTCACCGATCTTTCTATCACAATTGGCAGATATGGTTGCTACCTGATTAAACTATACATTGTATCAAGTTTCACATGAGTCGATGCAAATAAAAATGAACTTCAAAGATATATATTACATAAAACAAGCAATATACTACAACAAAATAGACCTACCGTGGTGTTTTTTAAGACTTTTAGCGGCGCTTTTCTAAGCGCCGCTAAATCATCGCGGAAGGAAGCGCCGTGGAAAACTTTGCAGCGTTTATATCTAAAAGCGTCGCGGAAAGCCTTGCGGCGTTTTGATTAAAAGTGCCGCTTAATCATTTCATTTTGGCGGCGTTTTCCTATATAAAAATTAGTTATAGTGACCGAATTTATATTGCATCACTAAAAGACATAATTTTAATGACCAAGCTTTATTTTATCACTAAAGGTGTGTATTTAGTGACTGAGCATATATTTCGTAACTAAAATGCATGGTTTTAGTGACCGAGCATATATTTCGTCCCTAAAGATATGTCTTCAGTGACGAAATTTATTCTGTCACAAAAAATTTGTCACTAAAGACCAGTTTTCTTGTAGTGCAGGCTCTCTCGCTAATTTACGCTCGCGCTCGCGCTTTTCCCGGTTCGCAGCTACTAACGCCATGGTCGTCGAGGGCGAATCTGAAGGGCGAGCCAGGTGTGCCGTGGCTTTTTCGTGACCACAGTTTCTTCTGCGCCTCGCTCACCGGTGATGAGTTCCTCGCCACAGTGGACAAGTACATCCCTTCGGGGTATGTAGCTCGCCGCCCGCCGAACACCGCCACCCTCAATGACCCGTCCACCGACGAGCTCGCCATCCCCATTGCTCATTTTGAGAATGAGCTGCGACTCCCACTCTGGCCAGAAGTACGCCAGGTAGTTTACTCGACCCTCACACTTCTTACTCGCCTCGCAGGGAGCATGCTAACCTCACCTTGGTGAATTTTTCAGATACTCAAATACTACGACGTCCTACTGAGCCAGCTGACGCCGAACGTGATCGTCGTGGTGGTCGTGTTCGCTTGCTACCTGCGGGAGGAGAAGATCGAGTTCAGACTGCTCATCTTCCGCAAAGTCTTCTCCTTCCGCGCGTACAAAGACGGGACCACCCACTTTGCGAGCCAGCATGTCACCGTCTGCGAGACGGTGAACAAAGCACACTACTGGCACCAGAAATTCGTCCTAGTAAAGGGACCGTTCAACAACATCCCCTTCTCCCCCCTCCAACGGGATGATGCAACCTACTGCACTCCTGCCTCGCTCGGCGGTGACGACGCGAGGCTCTACCAATATTTGGAAGGTAAGAACTTCGAGGTCGACTACCTCCGGCAGAGGGTGGACTCGCTGCTGCCGGTCCCGCAAGGGAAAGGTTCGGCTCGCACTCGCAAGCTCCTATATGTTTCTTCATTTTAACTACTAACTCTTTCATTACCTTTGCAGGTGAATGGGATCTTCCCATCCATCCCCCGCATGCAAGGAGCGCGACCCTCTCCTCCAGCTCTCTCGCCGTCGCGGCCGCCGAGGCGTGCCGAGACCCCCTCGGCTTGACCTCTGGCAAGAAACGACCACCTCCCGCGAGCCAGCACGGCGCGAAACCGCCCGCCAAGAAAAAGAACAAGGACGCCCCTTCCACATCCAAGGCGAAAGAGGTCGTGGACCTCAGCTAGGCGGAGGTTCCGCTCCCTCCGCCCGTAAGTCAAAAAGCTGTCAAGGAGAGAAGCGGGGCCTCAGGTGTTGAGCTTTCTCCACCTCCTGTTGAGCTCGGCTCACCGGAGGGGTGTTTAGTGGAGAAAGGTTCGTTCCCCACCTCGGGTCGAGTTCAGCTCGACTAGAGGTGTCTAGTCTCCCTCCACCTTCGGCCGAGCTTAGTCCGACCTCAGGTGTTGAGCTTTCTCCACCTCCTGTTGAGCTCGGCTCGCCGGAGGGGTGTTTAGTGGAGAAAGGTTCGTTCCCCACCTCGGGTCGAGTTCAGCTCGACTAGAGGTGTTGAGTTTCCCTCCACCTTCGGTCGGATTTAGCTCGACCTAAGGTGTCGAGTGTTCTCCACCTCCAGTTAGGCTCGGCTCAAAGGAGGGGTGTGTATAGGAGAAGGGTTTTCCCTTCGTCTCAAAGTAATTTCAGCTGAAAATCTTGGCAGAGGTTCCCCGATGACGGATCCTTTCGTGGATTCCCCTAAGGTCCCACCTACTCGTCAAATAGGTGGGTTGGACTTTCTTTCCGAGCTTGGGGCAAGCTCGCAAAGAGCGGGGATTGTGTACAACCCTCATATTTCCCGAGTCGGTGCGACCCGACTCGGATGAAGCCAAGATAGCAAGGGTGGCCAGGACGGACAAAACGACCACATGGGGCGGTCGAAACCGACCAAGGCAAAGAGAGGCCGCGGGGAAGGCGGGGGGAGCACCCGCTCCCCCGACTCTCTTCGGGCGAGTGGGAGGGGCCTCCCACTCGCCAATCACCCTTAGGCGAGTGGGAGAGACCCTCCCACTCACCCGGGCGAGTGGGAGGGGCCCTCCCACTCACCCGGGCGAGTGGGAGGGGCCCTCCCACTCGCCGGCCACCTTGGGGGCGAGTGGGAGGGGCCCTCCCACTCGCCACCCCCCTTTGGGCGAGTGGGAGGGATTCCCCCACTCGCCCGGTACATTGGGGGGAGACCGGCATGGCCTCCCGTGAGGGGGGAAGTGGGCATCTCGAGTCCCACTCGCTCCCCCTCATGCGTTGATCGTTCGTGGTCATGGTTGGACTGCGGATAGCAGGATCTTGGCTATCGTTCGTGGTCATGGTTGGTTCCTACCCCCTCCCTCGCGTGTGAGCAAGCACTACCCCTCCCCTCCCCTTGACGTTGAAGGTGGTCGGTGAGGTGTTCCTTAGTGCCCTCCAAGGTGCCCAGGCTCAGCATTGGCTTGGGAGAGGAAGCGCTCTAAGATCTTCCGGGTATGTGGTGGGACCTCCTCGCTGAAGCTTAAGGGGTTCGTTTCTAGACTCAAGTGCTCTTCAAGGGCAAGTTCTCCTAGTTCTTAGTGACTGGTCAAGGGTCTCGCTCAGGTCAAGTAAGGGTTAGCTGCATCCCCCTTGCGAACGTCGAAACCGGGTTACTGGTTTCAACACCCAGAGCCTTCATTTGAGGGGACCTTGCCTTCTGCACCCGGGAGAGCTCCTTGAAGATTTTCACGGAATTCCTTCGGCGCTTGAAGATCTCCGTGGACTTGAAGATTTCCTTCATCCCGAAAGGCGACTCAGTATTCTCACTTTTGTTCTCCGGAGCATCTCACTCTTGCTCTCCCGGAAGGCGACTCAGCATTATCACTTTTGTTCTCTGCAGTTCTCAGAAGGAAAAAGACTTAGTTTTTCTGAAGGTGGTCTGTCACCTTCGGAACTCTCTCTCTCTCTATTATTGTAACGAGCAGCGGCCTGTCGCGCTCGAGTTCTAAGTCCGGGTTTTCCACGTTAAAAAGTCTCAGTGTGCTCAACGAATCTCTAATTGACTGTTTGCGCGCTCGATTCGCTTCCGAGCTAAGGTGGTTCAATTCGACCGGTCTACCAAAGCGCCCGAGCGACCCGCAACAAGCATATTCATAGCCAAGCTTCTTCTTTGTCCATATTGGATTAATGCACATTCAAGAGGGCATCACAAAAACTGAAGTGAAAGCTGAATATTTCAAACAGATAAATAAGGAGGGTGCCTTGATACAGATAGCTTACTTTCAATCCCACAAGATGTTTAACAAGCATCCAAGATTTGGAGATTTCACATCGTCAACAACAATTAATAAAGCTCTCTTTTTCTGTAAAGGAAGATAATTATGTTCATGCAACCTCAATACAAAATTACTTTTGCAAAGCTATATGATTTTCATGTTCATGTTATTAGATTACTAAATCTATACAAAAAAGTTGTACCTTTATAGCAAGCTCCAAGATTTGAACGAGATGATCCATATGGATGTCTACTTTTTCTTCTCATTAACCAAAATTAGGGGATTCTCCAGTTCCTAATTGACATGTTACGCAAATAAGCATGAGTTTTTTTTATTTGCAAGATGAACATTAAACAAATCCTAAACAGCTGAAGATCAGCAGTACAAGGAAAAAAATTATAATCAGAAAACCAATCAGAATCTAACAGTTCAAATGTATTCACATGTTTTGGAGATTTCACATCATAAACAAACTAGGGAGATACTAATTTCATTCCCTCAACCACCTCAAGTTCATTATGCAGTGTGTTTCCTTCATGTCGTTCAAGTTACAACCTCGTTACAACATGAAACAATAAAGTATGTTTAATGTTTAATCTGAAAATCTTAAAAAACCTACTGAAACGGTAATAACACCATCTTTGCCAACGTACTTCATGGCTCTTGCTATTAACTCACCGATCTTTCTATCACAATTGGCAGATATGGTTGCTACCTGATTAAACTATACATTGTATCAAGTTTCACATGAGTCGATGCAAATAAAAATGAACTTCAAAGATATATATTACATAAAACAAGCAATATACTACAACAAAATAGACCTACCGTGGTGTTTTTTAAGACTTTTAGCGGCGCTTTTCTAAGCGCCGCTAAATCATCGCGGAAGGAAGCGCCGTGGAAAACTTTGCAGCGTTTATATCTAAAAGCGTCGCGGAAAGCCTTGCGGCGTTTTGATTAAAAGTGCCGCTTAATCATTTCATTTTGGCGGCGTTTTCCTATATAAAAATTAGTTATAGTGACCGAATTTATATTGCATCACTAAAAGACATAATTTTAATGACCAAGCTTTATTTTATCACTAAAGGTGTGTATTTAGTGACTGAGCATATATTTCGTAACTAAAATGCATGGTTTTAGTGACCGAGCATATATTTCGTCCCTAAAGATATGTCTTCAGTGACGAAATTTATTCTGTCACAAAAAATTTGTCACTAAAGACCAGTTTTCTTGTAGTGCAGGCTCTCTCGCTAATTTACGCTCGCGCTCGCGCTTTTCCCGGTTCGCAGCTACTAACGCCATGGTCGTCGAGGGCGAATCTGAAGGGCGAGCCAGGTGTGCCGTGGCTTTTTCGTGACCACAGTTTCTTCTGCGCCTCGCTCACCGGTGATGAGTTCCTCGCCACAGTGGACAAGTACATCCCTTCGGGGTATGTAGCTCGCCGCCCGCCGAACACCGCCACCCTCAATGACCCGTCCACCGACGAGCTCGCCATCCCCATTGCTCATTTTGAGAATGAGCTGCGACTCCCACTCTGGCCAGAAGTACGCCAGGTAGTTTACTCGACCCTCACACTTCTTACTCGCCTCGCAGGGAGCATGCTAACCTCACCTTGGTGAATTTTTCAGATACTCAAATACTACGACGTCCTACTGAGCCAGCTGACGCCGAACGTGATCGTCGTGGTGGTCGTGTTCGCTTGCTACCTGCGGGAGGAGAAGATCGAGTTCAGACTGCTCATCTTCCGCAAAGTCTTCTCCTTCCGCGCGTACAAAGACGGGACCACCCACTTTGCGAGCCAGCATGTCACCGTCTGCGAGACGGTGAACAAAGCACACTACTGGCACCAGAAATTCGTCCTAGTAAAGGGACCGTTCAACAACATCCCCTTCTCCCCCCTCCAACGGGATGATGCAACCTACTGCACTCCTGCCTCGCTCGGCGGTGACGACGCGAGGCTCTACCAATATTTGGAAGGTAAGAACTTCGAGGTCGACTACCTCCGGCAGAGGGTGGACTCGCTGCTGCCGGTCCCGCAAGGGAAAGGTTCGGCTCGCACTCGCAAGCTCCTATATGTTTCTTCATTTTAACTACTAACTCTTTCATTACCTTTGCAGGTGAATGGGATCTTCCCATCCATCCCCCGCATGCAAGGAGCGCGACCCTCTCCTCCAGCTCTCTCCGTCGCGGCCGCCGAGGCGTGCCGAGACCCCCTCGGCTTGACCTCTGGCAAGAAACGACCACCTCCCGCGAGCCAGCACGGCGCGAAACCGCCCGCCAAGAAAAAGAACAAGGACGCCCCTTCCACATCCAAGGCGAAAGAGGTCGTGGACCTCAGCTAGGCGGAGGTTCCGCTCCCTCCGCCCGTTAGTCAAAAAGCTGTCAAGGAGAGAAGCGGGGCCGCGGATGTTTCTGGCGAGCCCAAGCCGGCGAGCCACAAGAACTTCGGCCTCGACGTGAGGCTTCCTGATGCGCTCGGTGAGCCGCTGCTCGCGTGGGATCCTGACCACAGCAGGATTTCATGCTCCTCGCTCCTCCCCTCCTGGGTCGAGGGCGACAAGGTCGGGGGCGAGGCGTTCGCCCTCGCCTTCGGGTTGTACGGTCGCGAGGACACCGCCGGTTTTAGCGCCCTGCGATCCCGGCTGCTAGCCAACGAGGCCATGCGAGCCCACTTCCGGTCCATGGAGCTCAGCCACATGGTGGCTCGACGGTACCTCACCGCGGAGAGGGATTCTAAGGAGCTCCAGCGTGAGCTCAAGGAGTCCTCAGATGAGATCGCGAGCCTCAAGGGAAGAGAGGCCATCTTGGAAGGCCTCCTCGCCAGCCTTCAGGGTGGAATGGTAAGTCATCCGTACAACTTCTACCTCGCTCGCCATGTTTTCCTTTATCTGACTCAACCTCTTCTTTTACAGGATGCTGAAACGGGGAGCCGACTCCTCTCGCGGAATGCTGACCTGGAGAAGGAGATCGCGTTCCTAAAGGCGCAGGTCTGCGAGCTGACCCGAGCGGTGCTCCCTCCATCCCCTCCGCGAGCTGGGACTCGCAAGAATTCTCGAGACGAACAGGAGGCGACCCGCAAGAATTCCATGGGCGTGGCCAACCTCATCTTCGAGACTCTTAAAGGGGCGGGTCTGCTTTCCCCGGATGCCCTGGAGCTCGACATCGAGGACGTCGTCCTGGACCTATTCACGCCGATCCCAGAGCCCAACGACCGCGGGAGCGAGGAAGAGCTGTCCAGCGACCAGCCTTAACTTTTTAATTTTCAATGTAAAAATTTTGTTTTTACCCGGCGAGTTCGTCGTTATTTTGTAACACATTTTGAGAAAAGAAACATGGAACATTCTTCTATCTTTTGATTGCTTTTCCGTCTTGCTCGCGCCAGTATTCTTTTCTGCGCTCGCACGTATGTATTTTGTTTCGCTTGTGCTCATATGCTCGCATTTCAACGCTGTTATTTATGCTCGCGTTCGCACACCCCTCATTGGCGATGATCACAAGGTTTACCACTTCCTCGTGCTTTCATTTTGTCTTATTATCTTACCTCGTGCATATTCAACAAGGTGTTCGCATAGCTTATCCCGCTTAGGAGCTTCGCTGGATGATTTATCTGTTTGCTCTTGCGTAAAGCGCAGTCTACTTCGCGCATATGGCTCGCCCAGCAGGGCCCTTGCGAGAGGGATTGACGTTATCCTGCCTTGCTCGCCCGCCTCCTGCGTGCGACCAACATTGCTTGTTAACCACCGCGCCGGCGGACCTCCCCAACTCGCTAGTTTCAAGCATCGCTTATGAATTCTCCAGGTGTTTTTCGTGAGCTAGGGCTCGCCCCTACGAGCCGTGCGACCACCGTATTCAGCTGCCTCGCCATTACCCTTGGACTTGGCGCTTTTCATCAATTGTTATCTTTCATTTCTCGCGAGCGACCCCCATGGCTCGCCCTATCAGGCCTTGAGAGATTTGGCGAACCGAGCCCCTTAACATGAATACCTTACTCGCCATCAATTGAAAAATCTTGGGGACTCCTGCTTAGAAAAAACTTTCAAACCAATATATTGAGATTAGAACATACAACAAGTCAATTACAAAAAGCTTCACGGATAGAATCGTTTCAGGTCATCCCCGCTCCTGGCCAGGCCGAGGTGTACCCCGTCCACATCTCGGAGGTGGTACCCTCCTGACTTGAGCACTTCGTCCACAACATACGGCCCCTCCCAGTTAGGATTGAGCTTTCCCACTGCGGCTCCTCTCCCGGCCGCATCAACCTTCTTCAGCACCAGGTCTCCTTTCTCGAACTGTTTCACTTGGATATGCTTGTCGAATTATCGAGCCATCCGCCGCTTGACCTCTTCTTGTCGGACGGTGGCTAAGTCCCGGAGCTCTTCCACCAGGTCCAGAGATAGCCTTTGCTCTTCCCCATTCTCCACCAGCCATTCTTCATCCCCCTCGCCCGCGGCGACCACCCTAGGGGATTTCACTTCGAACTCTATTGGGAGGAAGACCTTGGACCCATGGGAGAGTTTGAACGGAGTCTCCCCCATGGCCGTGTTTGGAGTGGTCCTCAATGCCCAGAGGACCGAGGGTAACTGCTCTACCCAGTTCTCCCTGAGGTTCTCGACCTTCTTCTTCAACAAGTTCACGATAATTTTATTTGTCGCCTCCACCTGCTCATTGCTCCTCGGGTGGTGGACTGACGCAAACTGAAGTTCTATGCCAAGCTGGGTGCAGAAGCTGACGAACTCATCGCTGGCAAACTGCGGTCCATTGTCTGTAACTGTGGCTAGTGGGTGCCCATGCCTGTATATTATCTCACCTCATATGAATTTTTAACGACTTGAGATGTACCTTGGCCAGCGCCTTGACCTCCAGCCACTTGGAGAAATAATATATCATTACCAATAAGAACCTTCTTTGGCTACTCGCTTGCGGAAAAGGACCTACCAGTTCCAAACCCCATATAGCAAAGGGCCAGGGTGCTGTAATGGATCGAAGCCTTTGGGATGGCAGGAGCTGGAGAGGAGCGAACAACTGGCACTTTGAACATTTCCTTGCGAACTCCGCCGCATCTTTGCTGAGGGTAGGCCAAAAGTAGCCCTACCTCAACACTCTCCCCTCCAAGGTTTGGCTCACGGAGTGGCTGCCACATTCTCCTGAGTGGATCTCCTCCAGGACCATTGGGACCTCCTTTTCTGCCACGCACCGGTCTAGGAGCCCCGAGAGTGTTTTCCTGTACAGTCCTCTTGTATGCAAGGAATAATATGCTGATTTATACCTAAAGCGTCGCTTATCCACATCCCCTTCGGGGAACCTCCCCGATGTCAAGAAGGTGATGAAGGGATCCATCCATGACGCTCGTTGGTCCACCTCCATTAGCTCACCCTCCTCAATGGATGGCCGGAAGAGGTCCGACACCATCCCCCTGCCCTGGGACCGAACTTGGCCAGGAGATCCGCCGCGGCACTCTCCTCCCTTGGCACGTGATGGATTGAGAAGTTCCGGAACTGCCCTATGAGCCCCTTGACCTTTTCCAAGTACCGCTGAAGAGTCGACTCCTTTACCTCGAACTCCACCCTGACTTGACAAGCTACCACCATGGAGTCCGTCGAGACCTCCGCATCTTGCACTCCCAACTCTCGGGCTAGGCGGTGCCCTGCTATTACGGCCTCGATCGGCCTGATTATTTGTGAGGGGGAAGTGAACATTGATTGCCTACTCAATCCTCGTCCCTTGGGGGCTTACCAAAACCACCCCTACCCCAATGGAATGCTTTCCTGAAGCTCCGTCGACCAACATCCTCCAGGCCACCGGTTTGGGTAGATCAGACTCCTCCACCTCGGCCATATAGTCCGCCAAGAAGTCCGCCACCGCTTAGGCCTTTATGGACAACCTGGGCATATACGAAATATCGAACTCACTTAGCTCCACCGACCACTTAGCAAACCTCTCCGAGTGCTCTACCCCCTCCATGATGTTGCGAAGGGGGTGGTCGGTCACCACCTTGATCAAATGCGATTGAAAATAAGGCCGGAGCTTCCGGGCCGACAACACCAAGGTGAAGGCCAACTTCTCTAGGATGGGGTACCGAAGCTCCGCCTTTCTCAGTACTCAGCTAACATAGTAGATTGGGAGCTGCCTTCGTCCATCTTCTCAGACCAGTACTGAACTTACTGCCTCGGGTCCTACCCCCAGGTATAGGGACAGGTCCTCTCCTTGTCTTGGCCCTTGCAACAAGGGGGCTTGGGTCAATTGTTCCTTTAGCGCTTGAAAAGCCCTCTCACACTCAAGGGTCCATTCAAACTTTTGATTCCCCTGCAGCACCTTGAAGAAGGGTGCACACTTTTCTCCCGCCCTGGAGAGGAACCTGCTAAGCCCGACCAACTTCCCCGTGAGGCGCTGAACCTCCTTGGCGTTCCTTGGCGACCCCAATTCTAGGATGGCCTTAACTTTGTCAGGATTCGGCTCCACCCCCGCTGGAGTGAGTAAGTGACCTAAGAACTTCCCCCGGCTAGCCCCAAAGACGCACTTCTGGGGGTTGAGCTTCATCTTGAATTTTCTCAATGTCCCGAAAGTTTCTTTAAGGTCACGGAGGTGGGACTCAAGGTCTCGACTCTTCGTCATGAGGTCATCCACGTAGACCTCCAGGTTTCTACCTTTCTGTTCTCGGAAGACCCTATCCATCATCCGCTGATACGTTGCCGCTGTATTTTTTATCCTAAAGGGCATCATTTTATAGCAATAGCACCCATCCCCTGTGATGAAGGAGACATCCTTGATGGGGGGGGGGTTGCATGCGGATCTGATGATAACCTGAAAAAGCATCTAAAAAAGACATCATAGAGAAACAAACGGCTGAATCAACCAGCGCATCGATTCTAAGCAAGGGGTAGCAATCCTTGGGACATGATTTATTAAGCAAAGAAAAATCAACGCACATTCTCCACTTACCTCCTCCCTTCTTTACCATTACCACATTAGAGACCCAACAAGGATACTGGATCTCTGACACAACCAGGATACTGGCCCTTCCATCTTGTCAGCTTTGACGGATGAGGCGAGTGCCGGGATCGAGGTTGAGGTGATGGTGAAAGTGGAGGTTTTAGTTCTTATTTATATTATTAAAAGATCTTGTTTAAGTTTGTTTTCAGAATAAGTAATAAATCTATTTATATATAGGTTAGTTTGGTGATTTCTGAATGAGTAATAAGATCAGACAGTTAAAGTGCAGTAATATAAATACAGAACACAAGGTAAAACAGAAAGATAAAAATAAGCAATCCACAGATGACACAAAATATATAGTAGTTCCCCTCAACTGGGTACATCTACTCTTCTACCCACTGGTAGGAATCCACTAGGAGGTTGTTGATAAGGTGCTCTCACACCAGGTGAGCTGTTGATAAGGTGCTCTAACCAAACTGCAGGTTTTTGTTAAGGTGCCCTGTCACCGGGATTAACTTTTGAAGGGAGTTATAACCCTGTACAGGATGGGGTAAGGAAGTAAAAATGAAAAACAGAAATTATATTGTTCTTCTCTGTATAAGAAGACTCTTGAAGATCCTGATTTGAAGTTGAATGGATCTGAATATGATGTTGAAGAGGGCTCCCCCTGTCTGATTGGAGTCGTTGACAGCTTTGTGGATAGAGCTTCTCCTTTTAACCACTTCTTCCTTCTCTTGCAGTGATGATCCTGAGCAAGTAATTGTGATTTGTGTCTCAGGATGTTTTGATTATGCAGGAAGATGTTAGCAATGAAGAACAAAATGAATTTTCTCTTTATTTCTGTCGTGAGTTCCCCCTATTCTTTCTCTGTAACTGCCGTTTTTATAATCTGAGAACCTTTTCCTTTTTCTTTAATTTGAATTCTTCTCTTGGGAAAAAGGAAAGAGCTGAGGTCTCCATCAATGCTTTGACTCCTCGAGAGGATAACCTGCTGTTTCTTTTTATTAAAGCTAGTCTGCAACGGCTAATAATATTGATTGATCTGCAATGGCTAAGAGGAATAGTCAAAAGAAAGTGAAAAAGATATTAAAAATAATTCAGAGAGAAATTCGTCGATCCCAGCTTGACATTTGTCGGGCTGAGCTCGCCGTCTGATGTACTGAGCGATTGTCTCTATCTTGGAATTCGTAGACCGCTGAGATGGCTGGAATTTGTCGAGCGCCGAGAGCTTGTATTATTTTCTTATGTATATTCTCTGATTCGATCGCATCATATTTAATTTATGTTTCCTTAGTTTTCTTACTTAATGAAATTTGATCTGAGTTATTAGATGACTTATTGTCAAAAGGTATGGATCCTAACTCAAATCGAAAGCTAAGGTTCCAACAGATGGCAAGCCACATCCGCATCAATCCCGGGCATCTCCGCGGCACTCCATGCGAAGACGTCCACATTCTCCTGGACGCAGGCCAGGATCTGCTTCTGTTCCTCCGGGCTGAGCTTTGCGCTGATTTTGACTTTCTCCACCACCCCTGCTCAGGTGGTGACTTTGAGCTCCACGACCTCATCCACAGCCTCCAACCGGGACTGCTCCCCCCAATCCCCTTCTTTCTCCTCGCCGTGAGCCAACACTTCGGCCTCCTCCTCCTTCCTCTCTTCCCGAACCCCCATCAGCTCTTCCGCCCCGCCTCCCTGGGCTTCCCCTTCTCCTGCTCTCTCTTCCCTCCTCGAGCCTCGGCGACTCCTCTCTCTCCCGATCCCACTCTTCTGCCTCGGCCATCCAGGAGATGTGTTCACGGCAGTCACATAACACTGCCGAGCCACCTTCGGATCTCCCCTTATCCGGACTTGGACTCCTCCCGCCCTGAACTTGAGGCACTGATGGAAGGTGGAGGGGACGCAGCGGAATGCACTGATGAGCGGCCGTTCGAAGATGGAGTTGTAGCTACTGGGGGCATCCACTATGACAAAATGGCAATTCTTGGACTGCCCCCCAAGGACTACATGGAGTCCCACTCCCCACTCTACCTCTTTCCTCTCACCGGAGAACCCAAATAGCGGGCCATACGAGGCCAACGCCCTCTTGTTCTCCACCTTCATCTCGTCAAACGCCTTCTTGAAGATGACGTTGACTGAGCTCCCGTTATACACAAGGATCCGAGAAACGGTGAAGTTATCGATCACTGTCTGAATGACCAGCGCATCGCAGAACGGGTCTTCATGACCCGACATGTCCTTCTGAGTGAACGAGATCTTCTCTGCCGGGGGCGGGGCTAGGGACGTCGAAGTCATGCTACGATGGTAGATAGTATGGAGGCTGGCCTTCCGGGTCGCCTCAATCTCTAGCCCCCCATGGATCGCCCTGATCCCTCCTTGGGTCCCCACATCGGCACGGTCTTCACACCTCTCATCCTCCTCGTCCTGAGACAGGATCTCCTCAATCCTCACCACCCGCTTCTCCCGCGGCGCCGGTGCTCTGGCTTCCTTCACCTCCAGGAACTCCGGGCAGGTGTCCATTGCGTGACCTTCCTCCCCGTGGAAGTCATAATAGGGCAATGCCGCCCCCTCCTCTCGAACTCTGCCACCCTATTCCTCCTCCTATGAGCGGCTCCTCCAGCTCCGACTCCTCTTCCCCTGCCTGGTCTCCCTCGACCGACCGCCATTGCCTGCTGAGGTGGGTGGGGGTGGGGTGGCCTCGGACCCTGCCTCCACCCTAGCTGGTGGGGTCTTCCTTGGTCTCCTTGGAAGTTGCCACCTCCCTGGTGGAAACTCCTTCCCGGGCCTTGCCTCCCCCTCCTGCTGCCTCCTCCCCACCTCCGGGGCACTTGTCTCTTCTCTTCTCCTTGGTTCTGGATGTTTGACCTTCGGCTCGCTCAGCCGTGCCAACCTCTTTGTGAATTCGGGGTTTGCTGCCTCCCCCTGTATCTCCTCTGCCGCTCTCTCCATCAGCTCCTCAAAAGACAAAGGAGCCCTCCTCTTGAGGTCCATACTGAAGAACCCCTCTCGCAGCCCCACTATGAAGGTGAGCTAGAGAGTGTACCCTGGCACCTCCTGGATGAGGAGGACCTCCTCCTAGAACCGATCCACATAATGAGCTAGCAACTCCTCCTGCCTTTGCCTGATGTTGAAGAGGGCCTCGGGGTCCTTCTTCCTCTTCTTCGAGGTTGAGAAGCGCAATAGGAAGCCGCGACGCAAATCCTCGAAAGCATATATCGACCCGGAGGGCAAATGGTGGAACCAGTACCTCATTTTCTCCTTTAGGGTTGTGGCGAAGAGTCGACACTTGAAAGCGTCCGACATAGGTCTGATAGAGACCATGTCTTCGAACCACTACAGGTGCTGGGTGGGTTCATCCTTGCCAGTATTCTGAGTCATGGTCGGCTTGCTGAACCCCTCGGGGAGAGGTGCCTAGAGCACCAACTCGCAAAAGGGACTCCCCCCCTTCACACTCCTGATCTGCTCCACTGGCCCCATGAGCTCCCCGGGCGAACCGGCTCCTCCCGGTCTCGCACTTGCCGAGGGACCACTCGCTGGGATCACACTAGCCGGGATCCCTCCTCCCGGGACGGTGCTCGCCTGAACCCTACCCGCGCTTGCTGGGCTGGGGAAGAGCTCCCACCCCGCGAGGACTCGCTCCTGAATCTGGGACATCGCCTCCTTCCCTGGCCTCTGCCCCGGGGCGTGCTCGTCTACTCCAGCTGGAGGGGCCACTTGGGGTGCAGGGGTTGCGAGACCTCCAAGTGTCATGGCGAGGGCGCACTGAAAGGCCCCGAGCAGATCCCTCTTGAGGTCGGCCAGCATCTCCACCATCGCTGGCGCGCCGGGTGGCGGCGAGCCGCCGAAGTCCTCCTCTCACTCGTTACCTCCTGCCATCTCTGTCACACCTTGGCCCGGTAAGCTCGAGTTAACGAGGTGGGAACAGTAAATGTGAGGTAAGGATCTTTTTATAGTTACACATTTCTAGAGCGAAATCAACAAAACCAACATATTTTATTTATATAAAAGTTTACATGTACATCAACAGATTGGATATAACATTTTCGTTTACATAGCAAACTCAAAACATAGTAGTCATCCTCACTGCCCACTGGCGCCCATATCAGCATTGGTACCTAAAAATATAAGTAGGCTGGTGAGCATTCTGACTCACCCTGAAAGAATAACACAACATATATATGTATGCACAAGTTTTAAGCAAAATGCAAGTACGACAGAAGAGTAGCACATCACTAGATATTCATTTAATTTGTTTGTAAAACCCATTTTTTATATCAAAAATATTTGATTTACTAGTTAGCACTTACAGTACGCCGGTCGGCCAAATCGGAGGGCTCGTTCACTTGCAGGTGGTACGCCACACAATACAGATTTTTGGCTAGCTAAGCCAGAAGGAGCGCCACTCCCATGATATAAGGGTCCTCGGATAAAACATTGTGGGCTCGATACTCCACAGGCGGATTGCAAGTGGCTAATTGGTGGAGACCAGCCCAGATCAGGTCGACGCAAAAGCGCCTGACACCGCACCCGTCCGGACCACTACCGACCATGAATTATGGCATTTTAATTTTAATTTTTATTTTGCATTTTTATTTTGCACGCCTGCGCGCGGAGCCTTGATTAGAGCTTTATTGTGTTTCATTATTTGTGTATATATAAATATATATATATATATAACCTTATATATCTATATATATATCTATATATACATATTTACAATCACCTTCCAATGTTAAGCAGCGCCGGTTCAGCCTCTCCCACGCCAGACGATCACTGTTCCATACCTGCAGTTAGGGTTCGCAACTCCTCTCCGACTTGGGCGGTTGCGCACGTCAAGACCCCACGACAACAACTCCAACTGTCGCCAGACCACGTCTCCTCTCCAACGACGGCGTTCCTGTTTCGAAGGCTATAATAGGGGCGCTAGAGATCGAAGGCAGGGTCGGTTTTGAGATTGCTGTTTCTTACCATTGCTGGTGCGCGCAACCTCCAAGGATGAGGGATTTCCTACAGGAAGGTCTTGCGTGAGAATTTGGAGAAGATAAACAGTAAGAGTTGTTTTTTTTTTAGGTTCTGTAAAGGGAATCTACTAGTTGCGTGAATGCTGTTGTGTTCTGAGTTCTATTTAGGAGTCTTGTATTAGGTGTTCGATTCCTGTTGTGGACAACTGATGAAGATTGAATTCCTGATGGTGAGGATGTGCTGTGTTGTGTATTTTCCGTCCAAAGACAGGGAAGATGAACAGTGATCGCATGTTTGAGCGTTTCCTGTTTCAATTTCTAATTTTATGATAGTAGATGTGCCTTGCTTGAGTTCTTAATTGTAGACAGCCGTGGCTTTGGATTTCCCGTGAGTTTTAGTATTATAGAAGAGTAATAGTTGTTAGGAGAAGAGGGTGAACAGTATCATTACTTGGCTGTTACAGTTTGAATGCCTCTTGAGACCTGTTGAAAGGGTGAGCCGAACTAGGCATTTCATGATGGGAGAATGCTGTGTTTTGCTGAACTTTCCCAAGACTGTTAAAGCTAAATTAGTTCTTGTGCTAGAGATTACGTGGAACCACGTTCGTGTGAGAGCAAGTGAGAAATTAGGTTGTTTAGTTTGTGGCTTCCTTACGCTTGTGAGTGTTTGAGATTCCGCGGAACCACTTACGTGTGAGAGTGAGCGAATTTTCTCCGTGGTGCCCATGTGCGACAGCGGCCGACCTCGGAGCGGGAGATCGAAGGTGACGAGGAATTCCTCGCGGGATCGCCGTCGACTTCGATTGCGGAAAGACGCTTCTTTCCGTGGGTAACTTGTTCCTTTCTCTTCCTTTGTGTGCATCTAAATTTTCTCTTTAGGATATTAGGTTCATTGTGGGTTTTCGCCCAGGATTTTGTCAGCGAACGCTATGTCGAAAACTCCAAACGGAAACGTATTTGGAGTTCACGATTTCCGTTTGCTACAACAAGGGGAACGGAACGAAAGTTGCGAACTTCCTTCCCGGATCTAGAATTGAACAATATTTCAAGAAAAATCCATTTTAAACAAAAATAGTAATTTTATGCTTTTACAAAAATCTAGTTGCTTAATTTCTTAAAATTCGTGCACGCCCGCTCAAATCTCAATTTTTAAATTGCATGCATTTAGGGTTTCCTAGAAATAGCCGACAGGCGCGTAAACCCTACGCGTCGTCTCGCACCAATTTTGGTATCAGAGCTAGGTTCCAAATTTTTTCTAAAATTTCGAAGTCCGCCCTGCGTAGAATAGGAACCCGCATAACATTTTAATGTTTCAAAAAAAAAAGTTCTTATTTTATTTTTAGCATAATCATCCTTTTTTGTATGCATGCATGCATCTGCGTAGTGGTAGGTTAGTAAGTATGAGTTCACCACATCACACTCCACCTGAACATCCTCCAGAGGTAAACTCAGAGATGCGTCGAGTTGAACGTGGCCAAGCGAGTCGTGTGAACGAAGGGACAGAGCCACCCCAGTGGTTTCTACCTTTCGCCCACCAAATAGCAGCGTTAACCGAGAGTGTCTATCATGTGAGAGAAGGATTTGAAAACCTTAGTGTTAGGATGAATAGTTTAGAAGTACCACCTAGAGTTTCAATGCCGCCTCCAATTCGAGATGAGCATTCTGTTCGTCCACAGTACGAAGCCCCTCCACACTATGGAGAGAGGTCTGCACTTAGGAGAAATCCTCTATTTGAGGAAGAGGGTCGGAATCCCATAGATAGGTTCGAGTTTGCACGCGATCAGGGTGGGAATTTTCCAAGGAATTTTCCTGAACCCCAACGAGGGCCTATATTAGGCATGCGAGATAATTATCAGGAGAGACCACATTATGACGTAGCGAGAGAGGAGCGTCCCCGAGACCATCATCGGCCTATACCAGCCATGCATCGTGATGATCGCCCTAGAGATTGGCATCGACCGCCGCCCCCACGGCGTCGAGACTATCGTGATCCTTACGATGATGATTACGACTATCCTCCCCGGGATAGGCGACCGGATCTCACACGAGTGGTGAAACTTGATCCACCACTTTATGATGGTTCTATGGATCCCAAAGTCTTTTCAGATTGGGTTATTGATATTGAGACTTATTTTGACTGGTATCGTATGACGGAGGACCAAAAGGTTCAGTTCGCCAAAATGAGATTGACTGGGCGAGCGAAGATCTTTTGGATAGGCGAAGAGCGTAGTCTAGAGAGGAATGGACGCCCTCCCATTACACTTTGTCCCCACATGAAGGCCATATTATAGGAGCAGTACATTCCCCAGCATTATCAGTCCCGTCTACGAGACGAGCTGACGTCTTTACGTCAAAGGTCCAAATCAGTTTCTGATTATTTAGCTGAGATGAAGGATCTTATGATTAGGTGCAATGTAGTAGAACACCCACGTGACACATTATCCAAATTTAAGTGTGGGCTACGATCTGAGATCCGAGATGAGTTGATTCGATATGGCCATTATTCTCTCCCTGAGATCATATCTATTGCCATCGATATCGAAGAGCATCAGAAGAGAACCTCCCGGTTCAAATCTCAACCTAAAACGAATACCTCTTACAAGAAAGAAGAGCAGAAAGGTAAGGATAGTACGTCGAAGCCTACCTCGACCTACTCCAGGGATCAGAATAGGAAGTCCCCCATGGGAACTGTGACCCCTTCACAGATCCGATGTTATGAGTGCCAGCAGATGGGCCATATTTCGAGGGATTGTCCCAAGAGGAAAGGCACATTAGTTATTCATGAGGTGACTGAGGAGGATGAGCCTGTAGAAGAAGAGAGAGTCGAGAGGGACTCACACGTTTTGAACGACGAAGTGTACGGTACGCCTAGTGATGAAGAGATAGATTCCGGCGTTCTAGTGGTGAGATGCATGTTATCTACACCGCAAGAATCAGCCGATTATTGGCGGACGAACATCTTCCAGGCCTACTTCAAGGCTGGGGAGAAAGTGTGTCGTTTAGTAGTGGATAGCGGGAGTTGTATGAATGTGATAGCCGAGACAGCCTTAGCCCGCATGGGACTCACTGCTAAGCCGCACCCATCCCCATTTCAGGTAGCTTGGGTTACCAAGACTACACTATCGGTGACTAGGAGATGTTTAGTGCCCATCACTATCGGAACGTACTCCGATAAGATATGGTGTGATGTTATGCCTGTGGATGTGTGCCACGTTCTACTTGGGCGACCTTGGTTGTACGACCGAGATGTTACCATACATGGCAGGTCCAATACTTGCTCCTTTCTACTGGACGGGAAGAGAGTAGTGTTGACCCCGGTGCGACCCAAAGCACCGACATTCCGCGCGAGTAGTAGTGCGAAAGAATCTCTTCCTCCCACTGAAAGGAAGAAGACTCTTAGCATTATACGAGGTACTGAGTTCCATCGAGAGAGTTTTGACGGCGGATTCTATTATGACTTAGTGGTTTTACAGGTATCTGCTTTATCAGAGACATATGAGTCTACTCCTATACCTGCTAGGAGACTCTTAGAGGAGTTCCAGGACCTGCACCCTGACGAGCTTCCGGCTGAGTTACCTCCCATGAGGTGTATTCAGCATGCGATAGACCTTGTTCCTGGAGCTTCTCTCCCTCATCTACCGCATTATCGATTGAACCCTGCCGCCCACGAGGAGTTGCAGAAGCAGATTGGAGAGTTATTAGATAGAGGCTTTATTCGCCATAGCCTTAGCCCTTGTGCGGTGCCTGCCCTCCTTGCCCCGAAAAAGGATGGTACTTGGCGTATGTGCGTTGACAGTCGTGCTGTCAACAAGATCACAGTGAAATATCGATTTCCGATACCCCGACTGGATGACATGTTGGATATGTTGACTGGGGCCACGATCTTCTCTAAGATCGACCTTCGTAGTGGTTATCATCAGATCCGTATACGCGAAGGAGACGAGTGGAAGACTGCCTTCAAGTCGAAGGATGGACTTTATGAGTGGCTTGTGATGCCCTTTGGGTTGTCCAATACCCCTAGTACTTTCGCTCGGATGATGACACATGTCTTCAGACCTTATACTGGGGAATTCGTAGTAGTTTATTTTGACGACATTTTGATTTATAGTCAGACCGAGAGTGAGCATTTGACTCACCTACGTACTATTTTCGAGCTCCTGCGAGCCGAGTGACTATACATCAATTTGAAGAAGTGCGTTTTTATGGGTGAGTCTGTTATATTCTTGGGATATATAGTGAGCTCCGCTGGCATCACTATGGACCCCGAGAAAATCCGAGCGATTCGTGAGTGGCCTACACCTCAGAACATTCACGATGTCCGTAGTTTTCATGGACTAGCCACCTTTTATCGTCGATTCATTAAGAACTTCAGTTCTATTATGGCGCCAGTCACTGAGTGTACGAAGAAGGGAAATTTCCAGTGGACGTCATCGGCAGCTAGAGCCTTTGAGATCATCAAAGATAAGATGTCCACTGCACCTGTTTTGAGACTCCCTAATTTTAGTCACGTGTTTGAGGTATCCTGCGATGCCTCTGGGGTTGGGATAGGAGGTGTACTTAGTCAAGAGGGTCATCCCGTTGGATTTTTTAGTGAAAAGCTTTCAGGCCCGAAGCTGAATTATTCCAACTACGAGCGCGAGTTCTATGCGATTGTACAGACGTTGCGTCATTGGAGGCATTATTTATTGCCCAAGGAGTTTGTCCTCCACTCCGATCATCAGGCGTTACGTTACATCAATTCGCAGCAAAAGTTGAACCCTCGACAGGCTAAGTGGGTATCATATTTGCAAGAGTACACCTTCGTTCTTAAGCACTGTAAGGGAACGGAGAACCGGGTTGCCGACGCCCTCAGTCGAGTCACCCTCGTATTATCACAGATGCGCACTCAGGTGATTGGATTTGAGCGTATCAAAGATGACTATTCTAGTTGTCCTGATTTTAGCGGAATTTATGATGCGATACGCTCTGATCCTTTTCACGATGAGACAGGTTATCTCATTCGAGACGGATATTTGTTTCGTGGAACCCGTCTGTGTATTCCCCGCACCTCATTGCGAAATTTCATTGTATGGGAATTACATGGCGGAGGCTTAGGTGGACACTTTGGACGAGATAAGACGGTAGCCTTAGTAGAGGAGCGATTCTATTGGCCCGGGATGAAGCGGGTTATCGCACAGATTGTCAGTAGCTGCCGCACTTGTCAGGTAGCGAAGGGCAACAAACAGCCCACTGGATTATACACACCTTTACCAGTGCCCAGTATTCCTTTGGATGATGTTAGCATGGATTTTGTGCTTGGGTTGCCGCGCACTTTTAGGAAGCATGATTCCATTCTTGTGGTGGTTGATCGGTTTTCTAAAATGGCGTATTTCATCCCCTGCAACAAGACCGATGACGCCTCTCATGTTGCCCGTATTTATTATAAAGAGGTTGTCGCGCACCGAGAGATACCCAAGACTATCGTTACCGATCGAGATGTCAAGTTCACCAGTTATTTTTGGAAGTCACTCTGGAGACTATTAGGTACTAAACTTCTATTTTCGACCGCCTATCATCCGCAGACTGACGGTCAAACTGAGGTTGTTAATAGGAGTTTAGGAAATTTATTGCGATGTTTGGTAGGGGATCACCAGGGGAATTGGGATCTAATTCTTCCACACGCTCAATTGGCCTATAATAATTCGAAGAATAGATCTACGGGTTTATCTCCCGACGAGGTTGTTCATGGTCACACTGCACGAGTGCCGCTAGACTTGGCCCCACTACCACCCACTTTTAGGACTAGCCAGTTTGCACAAGATTATGCATTGCATTTGCATGACTTGCATAAAGAAATTGAGCGGAAATTGCATAGTACTTATGATTTATACGCAACTCAAGCTAACAAGCATAAAAAAGCTATTAGTTTCAAAGTGGATGACTTGGTGATGGTTCGGCTAAATCCGGAACGGTTACCTTCGGGTACTGTAAAGAAGTTAGCTGACCGTAGAACTGGACCCTTTAGAGTGGTCAAGCGGATTGGGCAAAATGCGTATGAACTTGAGATGCCTTCCGTTTGGGGAGCAAATCCGGTTTTTAACGTAGCCGATCTGACTTTATTCCACGATTACCCGCATGAGTCTTTAGATTTTCCATTGCCTTCTCCTCCATTTGTTGCTTCTGGGTTGGGGAGTGCTAGTAAGGATCCACATTCCGGACATACCGACACTGATTCAGTTACTGACACACCATCTGCAGTTCTTCCATTTTCCACTGACAGTTTTCAGATTGAGCATGAGACACCAGGTGATCCTTTCCCACCAGTTCCCAGAGCCGCTAACAGACTTCCGCGACAGATATTGGTTCCCGAGCAGATATTGGATGACGAGACAGTGACCACTACTGATGGTGGTTTTCAGAGATGCTTGGTTCGTTGGCATGGCAGACCAGAGACCAAGACCAGCTGGGTCTTGGCCGAGGAGTTACAACGTATGGATGCTGATCTTCTACATCACTACCGCTCGGAGCACTCACCAGAGATGAGTGATTTCGAGAGGGGGAGAGTTGGTGGAGACCAGCCCAGATCAGGTCGACGCAAAAGCACCCGACACCGCACCCGTCCGGACCACTACCGACCATGAATTATGGCATTTTAATTTTAATTTTTATTTTGCATTTTTATTTTGCACGCCTGCGCGCGGAGCCTTGATTAGAGCTTTATTGTGTTTCATTATTTGTGTATATATAAATATATATATAACCTTATATATCTATATATACATATTTACATTCACCTTCCAATGTTAAGCAGCGCCGGTTCAGCCTCTCCCCCTCCAGACGATCACTGTTCAATACCTGCAGTTAGGGTTCGCAACTCCTCTCCGACTTGGGCGGTTGCGCACGTCAAGACCCCACGACAACAGCTCCAACTGTCGCCAGACCACGTCTCCTCTCCAACGACGGCGTTCCTGTTTCGAAGGCTATAATATGGGCGCTAGAGATCGAAGGCAGGGTCGGTTTTGAGATTGCTGTTTCTTACCATTGCTGGTGCGCGCAACCTCCAAGGATGAGGGATTTCCTACAGGAAGGTCTTGCGTGAGAATTTGGAGAAGATAAACAGTAAGAGTTGTTTTTTTTGGAGGTTCTGTAAAGGGAATCTACTAGTTGCGTGAATGTTGTTGTGTTCTGAGTTCTATTTAGGAGTCTTGTATTAGGTGTTCGATTCCTGTTGTGGACAGCTGATGAAGATTGAATTCCTGATGGTGAGGATGTGCTGTGTTGTGTATTTTCCGTCCAAAGACAGGGAAGATGAACAGTGATCGCATGTTTGAGCGTTTCCTGTTTCAATTTCTAATTTTATGATAGTAGATGTGCCTTGCTTGAGTTCTTAATTGTAGACAGCCGTGGCTTTGGATTTCTCGTGAGTTTTAGTATTATAGAAGAGTATTAGTTGTTAGGAGAAGAGGGTGAACAGTATCATTACTTGGCTGTTACAGTTTGAATGCCTCTTGAGACCTGTTGAAAGGGTGAGTCGAACTAGGCATTTCATGATGGGAGAATGCTGTGTTTTGCTGAACTTTCCCAAGACGGTTAAAGCTAATTTAGTTCTTGTGCTAGAGATTACGTGGAACCACGTTCGTGTGAGAGCAAGTGAGAAATTAGGTTGTTTAGTTTGTGGCTTCCTTACGCTTGTGAGTGTTTGAGATTCCGCGGAACCACTTACGTGTGAGAGTGAGCGAATTTTCTTCGTGGTGCCCGTGTGCGACAGCGGCCGACCTCGGAGCGGGAGATCGAAGGTGACGAGGAATTCCTCGCGGGATCGCCGTCGACTTCGATTGCGAAAAGACGCCTCTTTTCGTGGGTAACTTATTCCTTTCTCTTCCTTTGTGTGCATCTAAATTTTCTCTTTAGGATATTAGGTTCATTGTGAGTTTTCGCCCGGGATTTTGTCAGCGAACGCTACGTCGAAAACTCCAAACGGAAACGTATTTGGAGTTCACGATTTCCGTTTGCTACAACAAGGGGAACGGAACGAAAGTTGCGAACTTCCTTCCCGGATCTAGAATTGAACCATATTTCAAGAAAAATCCATTTTAAACAAAAATAGTAATTTTATGCTTTTACAAAAATCTAGTTGCTTAATTTCTTAAAATTCGTGCACGCCCGCTCAAATCTCAATTTTTAAATTGCACGCATTTAGGGTTTCCTAGAAATAGCCGACAGGCGCGTAAACCCTACGCGTCGTCTTGCACCACTAATTTTGCCGGATTGGGAGCGCTACTCCCGAGATGTTCCCCTCACATAGACAGGGGACCCGGGAGGGTGAGCCAAATACTGGGCTAACATAATCATACACATCATTTATTTGTATATCATATTTAAGTAACGTGTTATTCTCATTTAACTAGCATATTGACCAGGTAAGTGTAAGGTCAGTGGTCGCACAATGTACCGTTATACACCACCTTCCTTTCGGAGGATACTGGCTCACCCCTAACCACTTTCCTAGACACCAATTGAGCAAGTTAAATTTTGACATCACAAGTACTTGTATATGATATTTTTCAGAATTTCATATTTCCAGAATACAAAATTTCATATTGTTAATATGCATGCACGAGAACTCGGGACATCATTATTACGTGAATACACATAATTCCACCCCTCGTTACGTTTATCAGAAGTTCAGCATTATTTCTGTATATTAACTGATTTATGTCATAACTTCGGCATTATTTCAACATAATGACTGCTAATTATCGCATTACTGAATACTAACGTAACATATACGTATTGCATTATTTTCCACCTACCTCAGTCTTCTTGCTCCTTGCTCAGGATTTTAGCAGCGCTTCCGCAGTACTCTGCACCACGACTATTACTTTGGCGGGGTTTTGACGGCGCTTCTGCAGCAACTAAATAGAATTCAAAGTTGAACTCTAGCTCTAGAACTTCTCCCAAAGATCTCCCACAATTTTGGCAGAATTTTGATACTTTCTCTCTCCTCTCTCTCCTCTCTCTCCTCTCTCTCCTCTCTCTCTCCTCTCTCTCTCCTCTCTATCACTCTCTCTCTTGATTTCCCAAAAAACTGAATGGATCTGGAATGAATGAATACTTTCACTGGATCCATATTTATAGCAGTTTTCAAACGCCACTGAAATCACTTAAATCCGAGTTCTAGAACTCCCGGAAAGTCCAAAAAATCAAATCGCTCTTTACTTGCTCTCCGAAGGTGACACGTGTCGCCACATGTCGCCATATGGTGCTCATGAAACTATGGAGGCGCCATGTGGCGCCAAATAGCAGCCATGCACATCTCCACATTGCATCCATGCATGTCGCCACATGGCGGTCATGCACGGAGCCACGTGTCGCCACGTGGCGGCCTTATACGTCGCCAAGTGGCGGCCATGCATGTCGCCACGTGTAAGAAAAATGAATATACCTACTCTGGGGGTTTTTGACGTTCTGATTCCAAATTCGGGCTCGGTTTTCTCAAATTCTTATAAATTCTTGCTCAATTTCTCAGTTTCTCGAAATTCGTGTCGGTTGCGCCGAAAATCGTGTTTTTCCTAATAATCTCATATTTTAGCAAATAATATGTCGATTCTAAGGTTTTTTGACCTTCTGAACCTAACTGTGGACTCTATTTTGTGAAATTTAGATTTGTTGTACAATTAATTACTCTTATTTAGATTATATAAACACGGGATATTACAATCTCTTCCTTGGAGCTTTCTTGAACTAGCTGCACTCCACGCTCACCGCACCAAAAATGTTGAAACCAGGACTTGGCTTCTTTGTGGAGCTTGGGCCCTCAACGAGTTGAGGGCAGCTAGCACTTACTGATTCCTTGGAAGGAACCGATTGGAGACTCGGAACTACACACAGACCCTTGGTCGCAGTGAGGAGGTCCCGCCACACACTCGGAAGATCTTTGAGCGCTTCCCCTCCCAAGACAAAGCTGAGACTGGGCACCTTGGAGAGCCTGAGAGCTAAGCCAAGATCACCTAGGGAAGAGGCTCAGAAAACTGAGATTGGAATCCTCTCCAAAGGTGCCCTTCAAGGTCTATATATAGTTTTTCAAGTCTGGTCTGCTAATAGCGGGATTCTGCCTTACTCTTTCGCTATACTCAGCCCAAAATGGTCTGCCAACAGTCAAACCCCGCTGTTCGGAGGGGCTAACTGCAGACCACCAGGGGTTTTCAGGTAAAAGTGATCACGAACTCTTCCTGGGCGAGCCACCCACAAGAGTCTCTCTTACGAACCTAGTGGCTCGGCTCGCTCGCCTCCATGCGAACAACCGACGAGGGCTTGGCCCGCTCGCCTTCCCGCGAGCGACCAACAAGAGCCTCGCTCGCCCAACACCCTGGCTCGCTAGCCTCGTTACTCCTTTCGCCTGATGGTTCCTTTTTCTATGCTCACCCCTTGGCGGACACTGGGGTTGTACATGATGTGATTAGCAAAAACCCCGGCATGGGAAAGCGGAGGCAATGTAGCCAAGTTCAATATTGGTGAGAGTAAGAACCCGCCTCGCGGCATCGACCGCACAGATAGCAACAAGGTTAAACCCCGCCATCGCCAGATACGATCGTAGCCACGCCCCACTAAGTGGGTGCGGATAGACACGCACCCCACTAAGGGAGTGCGGGTCGCACCCCGCTTAGGGGGCACGATCAATGCCATGCCCCATGGGGGCGGCCAAGGCCGAACCCCCCATAATAGGGTGTGGGGCTCACCCCCTATGGGAGTGTAGCAAGGCCCGCACCCCCCTTGGGGGTACGACCGAAAAGCGCACCCCCTTTAGGAGGTGCGTCCGGAACCTCAGCACCCCCCCTTTCCCGGGGGTGCGGCCTCCCGTTTTGGGAGGCACAATCTTTGAGAGGCACATCCTCGCCCTTACGAACGTGCCCCTCCGTCAGCACTTGATCACGTTCTCGGCTTTCCGCCCGCAAAACAAGTCAAGCGCTTTAGTGTTTATTGCACGCTCAGAACGCTTCTGTATTGTGTTCATCGCGCGCTCAGAGCACTTCCGTGTTCGTTGCGCGCTCAGAACACTTCTGTGTTTGCGACGCGCGTGACAGTTAACCTTTCCTAATTTCCTAGATTACAGGTCTTGTTCGTTGCGCTCAACGCCATCAATGCAGCTGCCCGAACTGACCAAACTGCCCTGGGGGCAAGAGGGGAATATCCAAAAATGGCATTTCGTATGCTCCAAATCGGCAAGCGTGATTCACCCGTCAGGTGGTTACGGTGGTTACAACGACAAAATTACCGGGCTACCCCTGCCCAAAGCTATAAAAGGAGTCTGGGGCCTTCATTTCAAGATAATTTGTCTTCTGCACTCGAGAGAGCTTCGTTGAAGTTTCCCCAGAGTTCTCCTTCGGCGCTTGAAAATTTCTTCCAAGTCTTCGAGGATTTCCTTCGAATCTTCGAAGACCTCCTTCAAGTCTTCCAAAATCTTCTTCGAGCCTTTGAAGATCTTCTTCGCTTTCGAAGACATTCTTCCTCAGTGACTCAGAGATCTTCTGGGCACCGAAAGACAACCAGAGCATCTCACTTACATTTGCACGGAAAAGTACTTAGCTTCCTGAGAGGTGGTCTGTCACCCTCAGTGATTTCTATTCAAAATCATTGTAACGAGTGGCGGCCTGTCGCCCTCGAGTTCTCAGTTTTACTTGTAAGAAACCGACATATAGTGGAATTTGACTGACACAGCTCCGGTCGCTTGGTTTTTTACCTTTTCCGAATTTTCCACGTTAAAAACATTCTTGGGTCATGCACTAGTTCTCTCATTGACTATTTGCGCGCTCGGTTCTCTCTCAAGCTAAGGTGGTTCAATTCGACATATCTACCAGAGCGTCGAGTGACCCGCAACAATAGTTAAGACATTGTACTAAACATCATAGAGTATGTTTGTCGTTGTAACAACTGCAAAAATGAAAAAAAAATAGATATATTTAATGAAAATGTGGATATTGATGGTATATAAACGTCTAAAGAATATTGATGTGATGAGTTTGATAATGTCATATTTGTTAGATATTGAAGTGAGCTAACGCCCGATGTTAGAGCTAGCGCCAACGTTAGCTCGGCTTCTAGATGATCTTCCCTTTCCCTATAAATTAAAGGGCATATCCCCCTTAGAATATCATTTGTGTTTTTGGGCGAGATAGAGAGAATTCGGAGTGAGTTCGGCGAGTGACCTAGAGAAGGTATTCAGAGAGAGAGAGAGTACTCGCGAGCTAACGCAGAACATTAGGAGTTAACGTCAGGCGTTGAGTGTGCGAGTGCGGTCAGTGAGTTGCGAGTGTGAGCAGGGAGCTTGCGAGAAGCCACCTAAGAGCTAATGCGGCGCGTTAGGAGTTAACGCCGGGCGTTAGCGAGTAACGAGTGGAGGAAAAGCAGACACTGTCTGCGACCAAGCTTTTTCTTTATTTCTTTTGGTTGTGAATCAGCGGTCAGTGAGTTGCGAGTGTGAGCAGGGAGCTTGCGAGAAGCCACCTAAGAGCTAATGCGGCGCGTTAGGAGTTAACGCCGGGCGTTAGCGAGTAACGAGTGGAGGAAAAGCAGACACTGTCTGCGACCAAGCTTTTTTTTATTTCTTTTGGTTGTGAATCAAGTTGTATGCAACTTGTATTCAGCCTTGTCTGTTGTAAAGTGTAATCTTTTGTTAAGTTATAGTGAAGAGTTCTTGTTCATTTTCTGTGTGCTTGTCTTGGTGTCCTTAGATCCAGAAAATCTCATATGGTATCAGAGCCAGGTTGGAACAAGCACTGAGCAACAACACTGAGTAACCAAGATGGATGACGGAGGAGGTTATGCGAGAGGACTTGGCATTGAGTTGCTAACTCAGACAAACTACAAGAGGTGGAAGTCATGCATGGAGAATTACCTACTCGGAGAGGACCTTTGAGAGGTTGTTGGTGGAGAAGAGCAGGAGGAAGTTCTGCCAACCGAAGGCAATGGTCCAGCTGTGAGGGCTTGGAGGAAGACCAACGCCAAGACGGAGTTCACTCTGAAGAGAGTTATTGCTCCTGACTTATTCGACCACATAGTGGGTTGCAAGTCAGCTTCTGGGATCTGGAAAGCCCTCGATGAGCTATTCAACAAGAAGAATATAGCTCGACTACAGTTCTTGGAGAATGAGTTGGCGTGGTCCACTAAAGGAGAGTTGTTGATATCCACCTTCTTCCTGAAGGTGAAGAATCTATGTGCAGATATCTCGGCCTTGGATCCTGATGAGCCGATATCTGAGGCGAAGCTAAAGAGGCACATACTCTGAGGTCTACGGAAGGAGTATGTTCCATTCATTACTTCTATGCAAGGATGGGCTACTCAACCCTCCTTACTAGAGCTGGAGAACTTGCTGTCATCATAGGAGAGCTTGGCAAAGCAGATGACGGGAGTGTCTATCTCAGTGGGAGATAGCGAAGTGTTGTTCTCAGGCAAGAAGAAGTTCTGGGACAAGAAGAAGAAGAACTCCGGAGATGGGACGTCAACGTCGTCTCAAGGAGATAGAGAGAAGCTTCTCCCCGCTCGTGATGAGAGGAGGAGACCTCTTTGTTATGCTTGTAAGAAGTATGAGCACATGGCAAAGGACTGCCGGTCTAATCTAAAGGTCGGTCATGTTGCTGAGAAGGAGGAAGGCCACTGGAGAGGCGGAGCGAGAGGTAGAGGTCACCAGGGTGGTGAAGGCGGAGACAACTGCTTCCTGGCTGAGATGATGACAATGTCAGTCGATGCCTTAACCTCCGTAAATTTTGAGAATGACTGGATAGTGGACTCCGGCTGCGGGCACCATCTCACTGGAGATGTGTCTATGTTTGCCTCCTTGAAGGCATATGGAGGAACTGATGTTATCGTCATTGCGGATGATACATTGCATCATATGGAGAAAGAAGGGATGATATCCATTGGAAGTGAAGAGAAGTCTGTGACACTGAATAATGTATATCATGTGCCGGGCATGAAGAAAAATCTCTTCTCAGTTGCAAATGCAGTGAACGCAGGATACCACGTGCTGTTTGGACAGAAGGAGGTGAAGTTTCTGAAGAACGTTTCATCTGTTGATGCTGATGCCACACTCACCGGGAGGAGGGTGATGGATTTGTATGTTCTTTCTGCAAATGTCTACGTGGACAAGCTGAAGACTAACGACAGCGCAGTGATCTGGCATGAGAGGCTAAGTCATGTGGGGATGGACAAGTTGAAGATGATGGCTGCAAAGAGCCTGATGAGCGGCCTGCCTAATCTCTCTTCTTGCGGCGACGACCATGTATGCGAGGGCTGTCAATATGGAAAGTCACATCGACTTCCGTTTGATAAGTCAGAGATAAGGTGTAAGGCACCTCTTGAGTGCGTACACGCTGATGTGATGGGGCCGTGCGTCACCCTTACTTATGGAGAAAATAAGTATGCGCTGGTTCTGGTGGATGACTACACCCGCTACACGTGGGTATACTTTCTGAGGGAGAAGTTTGAGGTGTTTGAGAAGTTTCAGGAGTAGAAGGAACTTGTGGAGGGGAGGTTGAACATGAGGGTGAAGAAGCTGAGAAGTGACAATGGGGGGAGTTTACCTCTAATGCTTTTACTTCTTTCTGCAGGAAATTTGGCATTCGGCAAGAGCTCTCTTGTGCTCACACCCCTCAGCAGAATGGGGTGGCAGAGAGGATGATCCGCCATCTGGTGGAGACTACCAGGAGTTGGCTACATGTCAAGGGGATTTCCAAGGCCTTATGGGCGGAGGGAATGGCGTATGCAACCCACGTGATCAACCGGCTACCTCTGAGTCCTAACAGGATGGTGTCTCCACACCAGCTCATGTTCGGGGAGAAGCCAAATGTGGGTCACATGAGAGTCTTTGGCTCTACTTGCTTCGTGCACGTTTTGGATGCCCAGAGAACCAAGCTGGAGCTGAAAGCACGAAAGTGTGTCTTCATCGCCTATGATGAGCTGAAGAAGGGGTGGAAGTGCATGGATCCGCAGACCCAAAAGATTGTCGTCTCGCGCGACGTAGTGTTTGAAGAACTGATCTCGTATCAGGGAGTCTCTTCTGTGGTGTTGTCGGAGAGTGGAGGTTCAAGCAGGGGAGAAGAGAGAGTCACTGAGGACTCTACTGTGGAGTTGGAGCTATCTCCTAGCGCCCCATCGCCATCTGGCTCGAGGGGGGGGGCTTCATGTTCGAGGAGCAAGGGGAGCAGTGCTCTAAGAGATGATGAGAGAAGAGCTGTAGAAGAGGATTTTACCGGAGTGGTAGAGAGTGGCCAAGCCTTGAGGAGGTCGAAGCGGACCATCGTCCCGCCTGCTCGCTATAAGGAGGGGAACTTCATGAGTTTGGTCTCTTGCTTCTTTGCAGGACCACTCGACGAGAGGGAACATGCCCGCTTGGAAGATGATGTTGGCACCAAGGAGTGGGATGTGTCCATAGATGAGGAGATGGAAGCTCTAGAGAAAAATGAGACATGAGACCTTATTCCCATGGTGGAGGGCATTAAACCTATCACCTGCAAGTGGGTGTATAAGGTTAAGAAGAGAACCGATGGAGGAGTAGAGCGGTATAAGGCTAGGCTTGTCGCTCGGGGTTTCTCACAAACCTACGGAGAGGACTACGAGGAGACATTTAGTCCTGTCGCAAAGATGACGTCGGTGAGGACGATCATCGCTCTAGCGGCGTGCAACCACCTGGATACTTGTCCAAGTCACTTCCGCATCACGTTTGCAAGCTTAAAAAGGCCCTCTACAGGTTGAAACAGGCGTTGAGAGCCTGGTATGGGAAGATTGCGGAGTACTTGCAGTTCTGTGGCTATGATGCCTCAGTCTCAGTCTCTAGCAAGTTCGTGAAGATGAGTGGTGGTCTTCACGTGCTAGTTCTGCTATACGTCGACGACATGATCGTGACAAGGAACAACCCTAAGGAGGTCGCGGCGCTGAGACATCAGCTCTCCATACAATTCGAGATGAAGGATCTTGGTGAATTGCACCATTTCCTTGGCCTCCAAGTTGAGAAGAGAAGAGGCGGGTTGTGCGTTTCCCAGAGGGATTATGCTGAGAAGATCGTCGAGAGATTCGGCATGAATGAGGGGAAGAGCAACTCCGTTCCACTAGAGGTTGGGCTGAAGCTTCGGAAGGAAGAAGAGAGGATTCTTCCTGATCTGAAGATCTTCCGGGCACTGATGGGGAGTCTTATTTACCTGACTATCACGAGGCCTGACATCGCTTTTGCCGTCAACCGAGTTAGTCGGTATATGCAGGAGCCATGAAAGCCTCACCTGGAGGCAGCTAAGGGGATACTGAAGTATGTGAAGGGAACCCTTGAGTTGGGGTTGCTCTATGGAGAGAGGACTGACTTCAAGCTGCATGGGTACACGAATGCAGACTACGCAAGTGATGTTGATGATCGTAAGTCGACATCAGGCTATGTGTTTTTTTGTGGAGATGCTGCCATCTCGTGGCGTAGCAAGAAGCAGAACTTCATTTCCCTTTCCACCACTAAGGTTGAGTACAAGGCGTCGTCCTTAGCAGCTCAGGAGTTTGTCTGGCCGAGGAGGCTGGTGGAGGATGTGGACGAGAAGGTCATAGGACCTACTGTGCTTCGCGAGGACAATGAGAGTGCCTTAAAACTGGTAACCAACCCAGTGTGTCATGCAAGGACAATGCACATAAAGATCGAGCATCACTTCATCAGAGAGAAGGTGTTGGGTGGCTCGCTTGTAGTGGAGCATGTGCGGAGCGAAGAGAACCTGTCGGACATATTCACAAAGCCCCTATCTGCGGAGCCGTTCAAGAAGCTTCGCGCGTGCTTTGGAGTTGTTCCCGGAGCTCACTTCACGGGGGAGTGTTAGATATTGAAGTGAGCTAACGCCCGGCGTTAGAGCTAACGCCAGCGTTAGCTCGGCTTCTAGATGGTCTTCCCTTTCCCTATAAATTAAAGGGAAGACCCCCCCCCCCCCCCCCCCTTAGAATATCATCTGTGTTTTTGGGCGAAATAGAGAGAACTCGGAGTGAGTTCGGCGAGTGACCTATAGAAGGTCTGTAGAGAGAGAGAGAGAGTACCCGCGAGCTAACGCGGAGCGTTAGGAGTTAACGCCAGGCGTTGAGTGTGCGAGTGCGAGTGCGGCCAGTGAGCTGCGAGTGTGAGTAGAGAGCTTGAGAGAAGCGACCTAAGAGCTAACGCGATGCGTTTGGAGTTAACGCCGAGCATTAGTGAGTAGCGAGTGGAGGAGAAGCAGACACTGTCTGCGACCAAGCTTTTTTCTTTATTTCTTTTGGCTGTTGTGAATTAAGTTGCATGCAATTTGTATTCAACCTTGTCTGTTGTAAAGTGTAATCCTTTGCCAAGTTATAGTGAAGAGTTCTTGTTCATTTTTGGTGTGTTTGTATTGATGTCCTTAGATTCAGAAAATCTCACAGTATTCAATTACGATGATTCTCATTTTAGATATGTTTGTTGTTGAATAACTCTCTATTAAATCTTCTCTTCAATTTAACTTATATATAAATATAATGATGTGATGAGTTTGATGGACTCATATCCAATTATGATGATTCTCATAACATATAGTGCAAACTAGTGCCATGTGCACAGTCTGTGTTGTGCTACAATTTTTTTGGCAGTGTTTAAAGGGGTCAGAGACGAAGAGGGTGTTGGGAAATGTGCGCAGGACAGTCAAATAATGCAGAGAAAAATTAGTAACAATAATCAATAACGAGAATATATAATAACAAGCAACGTCCGATACAAAACGCCACGGAGAAGCCGGACTTGCTTGATCCGCGGGAGAAAGGATAATCTTGACTGCAATCCGCTAGCACAGCGGACGCACAAGGTTTACCGGAACCTTCAACGTCGAAGTCCGACATTCAACCGGAACCACCACCGGAGACCAACGCCGCCACTGGAGACAAACGCCGACAAGACTAACTGCACACACGCAAGCCTTCAACGTCAACAACGAACTCCGCCAAACCTGACGACGACTCGCTCTCCAACGCCGGCGGCTCACCTCCAAGACCGGCAACACCACCCTCTCCTCCAACAGCGAAACACCACAAGGCCGGCGGCCTCCCTGTCGCACAAGAGAGAGAGAGAGAGAGAGAGAGAGAGAGAGAGAGAGAGAACGGGAGAGAGAGAGAAAGTGGCCAGCTACAAAAGCTACAGGCCGGTTTTTTCTTTTTCTTCACCCAGGCCGTCTGAATTCCTCCAGGATTCTCACGGTATTAATCCAAGGTGGTTCTCCTTTGCAGTACTACATTCAAAGGTGGTCATCTCCCCCATTTATAACAGGAGCATCTCAGCGGTTACCAAACCCCCTATTAAATTCTGGTCAGTTTTTCCAAAAAAAATTGATGGCAGTTACCTAAGCAGCCCAAATTTGTAATTACTGGCCGCTCCTTTATTTCCCCAAATAACTGCCGGACAGTTTCCAAAAAATTGGCGCCATTATTGCCATTACCATGCATGGCAGTTACAATCTACGGGTGGCCCACTGCATTGATCCGAACCAAAATACAACAATTCACCACCTTGGTTCGGGATCCGAAGCCACCACCTGCACGAAGCACTTCCTGCATGAAGCACACTAACTGCACAAGGCAATGCTGCACAAAGCACCGACTGCGCGAAGCAACACTACGCGAAGCACCACCCCAAAAACCGAGGCGTCAGCCGACTTGCTCCAGTCGACTCAGTAAAATCCGTCATCTCCTTCCAGGTTCGATGTCACCAAGCCCGCATCTTGGACATCCTTCGAAGTTCCAGAACTTCCTGCACGCTGCAGACAATTTCTCCTAATGTGACCAACCTGTCTGCAGTGGTAACACGTCACTGCCTTCTTCGATTCCGACCGAGCTCGTGCACTGCTCGATCCTCTATCAAAGTTCCTCCCTCGTCCATGCGCTACCAAGATCTGGTCACCCTTAGGAGTGGGGTCCTTTAGCATCTGACTAGATAACAACGCCGACGTGACTTCTTCCAGCCCCACCGTATCTTTCCCATACAGGAGCGTAGTCACCATGTGCTTGTATGACGCTGGGAGCGAGGTAAGAAGCAAGAGGGCTTTGTCTTCTTCCTCTACCTTCAAGCCAACCACATGCAATTGGCTCAGAAGACCGTTGAACACATTAAAGTGTTCCTACAGGTTGCCACATTCCTGCATCTTCAGCGCATAGAGGCGCTGCTTCAGCAACAATCTTGTCGTCACGGATTTTGCCAAGTACAGCCGCTCCAGCTTCTCCCAAAGCCCAACTGCCGTTTCTTCAGTCCCGATGTTGAAGAGCACCTGGTCAGCAACACACATCCTGATGGTGCTTGTGGCTTTTTCATCAAGATCCTTCCATTCCTCATCTTTTACCTCCGTGGTTAATGTGTCGCGCCCCCGCAAGACTTGAATCAAACCTTGTTGAACCAACATATCCTTAACTCGGATCTGCCATAAGCTAAAATTCCCACTGCCATCGAACCTCTCCACTGAATATCTCTCCAAAATTGCATTCTTCCCTGCCATGACTATCTACGACAAACTAGAAGACCTGATTAGTCCAAAAAGTCGGATCTGAAAGAGTGGGAAGAGGACCTAGTCGTTCACCACCGTAGTCAAACCCTTCCTAGAACGTCCAATCACGGTCGTCTACCGAACCTCGCTTTGATACCACTTGTTGGGAAATGTGCGCAGGACAGTCAAATAATGCAGAGAAAAATTAGTAACAATAATCAATAACGAGAATATATAATAACAAGCAACGTCCGATACAAAACGGCACGGAGAAGCCGGACTTGCTTGATCCGCGGGAGAAAGGATAATCTTGACTGCAATCCGCTAGCATAGCGGACGCACAAGGTTCATCGGGACCTTCAACGTCGAAGTCCGACGTTCAACCGCAACCACCACCGGAGACCAACGCCGCCACTGGAGACAAACGCCGTCAAGAGTCAAGACTAACTGCACACACGCAAGCCTTCAACGTCAACGGCGAACTCCGCCAAGTCCGACGACGACTCGCTCTCCAACGCCGGCGGCTCACCTCCAAGACAGGCAACACCACCCTCTCCTCCAACAGCGAAACACCACAAGGCTGGCGGCCTCCCTGTCGCACAAGAGAGAGAGAGAGAAAGAGAACGGGAGAGAGAGAGAGAGAGAGAGAAAGTGGCCAGCTACAAAAGCTACATGTCGGTTCTTTCTTTTTCTTCACCCAGGGCGGCTGAATTCCTCCAGGATTCTCACGGTATTAATCCAAGGTGGTTCTCCTTTGCAGTACTACATTCAAAGGTGGTCATCTCTGTTGGGCTAGAGAGCACGCAAGCCCGACCAGAGCACCTGCAAATTAGTTCAAGCAAGTACATACACGACAGCTTAGCGGTATGCCGATACACAACCAAAAACACAGCACAAAATAACAACAATAAAGTGACACAGAGATTTAACGTGGAAACCCAATAGGGTAAAAACCACGGGACGATCAGAGTCCAACCCGGAAAGCCGCCACTAAAAATGTGTAAAACAGATAGGCAATTACAAAGCTTTCCCTCCTCGATCCACACAGGATCTTCACCAACTTCGCACCACACAATATTACAAAATAAACAGTAGCAAGAAAATTGCAAGTTACCGACAGTGGCGGACGAGACGGATTACACAAATCCTCTCCAAGATGCCTCTTCGAATACTTGTCAAAGTCTGCTCCAGATCCAATCCGTGTATGCGAAGTATTCCTCGTCAACGTCGCAGAGACGTCCGAAAGCTCTCCCCAAACCAAGACGCTTGCCACAAAGGCCTCTCTAAGAACTCTTTCAATACTTGAGATGGGAGATGAGTGGATGCCTTACCCCTCCTCCTTCATGCCTATTTATAAGGCCAAAACCAAGGGGCAGATGGTGGTAGATAGCATGTGCATGAAGCTTCCATGAAGCTTCCCTCGGTCAAAAGCACATGTCATGAAGCTTCCTCTGGGCACTTTCCTAGAAACTTCCTTCAAGAGCACATGTTGATTTCTTAGTCAAAGGCGGCTACCCCTTTTCACACTTGCATGAAACACATGCTTGAAAAGCATGGTCAAAAGGTGGCTAGCCCCTTTCACACTTAGGAGAAAATACCTCATCAAATCTCCCCCTTTTCGACTAAGTGAAAAATGTGTCCTTCTAATTATCTTCATTTGGTAAGACCTTCATGTCTCCTCCATATGTCGATAGATCCAGCACCACCAAGTTTGAGTTAGTAAAACTCAAATCCACAGTTTTCTCCACAAAGGATGGGAACTGTACCCAACAATTTATCCCCTTTGCATTTATGTGGAAGAGATCGCCATGCCAGCGATCCTCACACAATGTTCGAACTTCCCCCTCGACACAGTCTTCGTAAGCATATCCGCTCCATTGTCATTTGTGTGCACCTTCTGCAAATCCAGCTCTCTCTGCTCTAGAGTATCGCGTATCCAATGATACCGCGTATCAATATGTTTGGATCTCGAGTGGAAAGTGGGGTTCTTCCCTAAATGAATCGCGCTCTGACTGTCACATAAGAGTGTGTAGCGCTCCTGAGTGAAATCCAACTCTTTGATGAAACGCTTCATCCAAAGAAGCTCTTTTCCTGCCTCAGTGACTGCAATAAACTCTGCCTCCGTAGTCGACAGTGCAACGCACTTCTGTAGTCTTGACTGCCACGAAACAGCTCCCCCAGCAAATAGGATCAGGTACCCAGAGGTTGATCTTCTGGAGTCCAAATCTCCAGCCATATCAGCATCTGTGTAGGCTAGTAGCTCTGGCTCACTATCTCCAAACCTTAACGTTAAATCTGACGTCCCATGTAGGTACCTTAGAATCCACTTCACAGCGCTCCAATGTTCTCTCCCAGGATTGGAGAGAAACCTACTAACAGTACCAACAACATGCGCTATATCAGGGCGAGTGCATACCATGGCATACATAAGACTACCAACTGCAGAAGCATAGGGGACCTTCTGCATCTCCTCTTTCTCCTCAGGTGTGCTCGGGCACTGGTCAGCGGTAAATCTGAAGTGAGCTGCAAGCGGCGTGCTCACCTTCTTCGCCTGATCCATACTAAATCTCTGTAGCACCTTCCTGATATATCTTTCCTGCGACAACCAAAGTAACTTGGAGCCTCTGTCTCTCCGAATATGCATCCCTATGATGGTCTTCGCAGCTCCCAAGTCCTTCATCGCAAATGTGGAGCTCAACTGCCGCTTCAGCTCGGCAATGCGCGTAGTGCTCCTCCCGACTATCAACATGTCGTCAACATAAAGGAGTAAAATAATGAAATCCTCTGGAGCGTACTGCTTCACAAACACGCAGTGATCAATGGTGGTCCTCCTGAAGTCGATCTCCCCCATAAAAGCATCGAACTTCTTGTACCACTGTCGCGGGGCCTGCTTTAGGCCATATAAGCTTTTCTTCAGGCGACAGACCAGGCTCTCCTTCCCTTTCACCTTGAAACCTTCAGGCTGCTCCATATAAAGCTCCTCCTCTCGTCTGGACCTTCAGTGGCCCGCAGACATCAGTATGTACGAGCTCTAGTGGCTCGGATCTCCTGGTGGAGCTGTGGCTGAATGAAACTCTATTCTGCTTTCCAGCCATACAATGATCACATCTCTCCAACTGATCCTCAGATAGATCAGTGATCATCTGCTTCTTGGAGAGACATCCTAGCCCTTTCTGGCTGATGTGACACAATCCCCTGTGCCATAAGGAGGTGGATGCCTCATCTCTAATGGTGTTGACCTGAGCAGCTTCAGGTCTCCCTCCATATAGTATAGGCCAGTGTCTCTATAACCTCTGGCCACTACTAGCGACCCCTTGATCAGCTTCCAAAAGTCTCCACCAAAGACACTTAAGTGTCCTTCATCACCTAGCTTCCCAACTGAAACTAGGTTGAAGCGGATGTCAGGTACATGTCGCACATCTCTTAGGATCATCAATCCTCCAGTGCTCGTCTTCAGGTGCATATCTCCTCTTCCGATGACTTTAGACGTGTCACCATTGCCCATCCTAAGAACCCCACAGTCGTGAGTCGTGTAGGTGGCAAACAACGCTCTGTTGTGGAAGACATGTGCAGAAGCACCCGAATCAACAATCTAGCTTCGGTCATCACAAGAGAGTGCAGCTGTGACGTCATCTCCAACAATGATGACATCGTCCTCTGTAGATGCAATAGCTGCAGTGTGACTCTCCTTCCTATCATCAGTAGCCACTCCTTTCTTCTTTTCGTCATTCTTTAAAGAATAACAGAACTTCTGAATATGCCCCTTCTTATGACAATAGTGGCACTCCACGTTTTGATAACGTGACTTGGACTTCCCCCTGCTTTGTCCTCTCTCGCTCTTCCTTTCTCTACTCTTGCTCCTGCCTCTCCCCCTGGGCTCAGTGTAGAGGATGTCAGCTCGTGAAGAAGAGCCTGATATCCCTTGAGACTTTCTTCTCACCTCTTCGTTCAGGATGCCACTCTTGGCAATCTCCATAGTAATGATGCCCCCGGGAGAGGAGTTGATTAGAGAAACTCTAACCATCTCCCAAGAGTCTGGAAGAGACTTCAGCAGCCATAATGCGTTGACCTCGTCCTCAAAGGTCACCTTCATAGCAGTAAGTTGATCGATAATACCTTGGAACTCGTTCACATGATCCAAGATAGGGGATCCCTCTCTGTATCTGAACTCCCCCAGCTTCTTCAGTAGATATAGCTTGTTGATGCCAGTACTCTTGGCATACAATGTTTCCAAGGTCTTCCAAAGGATTTTCGCGTCAACGATACTCGCGACATGATTGTAGACGTTCGGTTCCACGAACCGTCTGATGAATCCGCATAACTTCCGGTGCTCCACCTTCCACTTATTTGGATCCATGTCTTTAGGCATCTCCTCAAAGATAGGAGTATGCCAGCCCTTGACGTAGATGAGATCTTCCATCAGTAAGTGCCACTGGTGATAGTTCGCGCCGTTTAATTTCACCATTTGATCGGAGCCTGAACCCGATGTAGACTTCATCGTGCTCTGTCACTGATCGGACTGACCTCAGTTCTTTGAGCCGACTATTTCCAAGAAAGGAATCAAAGAGGATAGGGAGCGGACCAATGGTCGTCACCTACCGCACCTGATCACTAACCCGAAATATCTGATCGACTCGTCTCGAATCCCAAATAGGTCAGCCCGATACCAGCTCTGATAATGAACCTAGCTCTGATACCACTTGTTGGGCTAGAGAGCACGCAAGCCCGACCAGAGCACCTGCAAATTAGTTCAAGCAAGTACCTACACGACCGCTTAGCGGTATGCCGATACACAACCAAAAACACAGCACAAAATAACAACAATAAAGTGACACAGAGATTTAACGTGGAAACCCAATAGGGTAAAAACCACGGGACGATCAGAGTCCAACCCGGAAAGCCGCCACTAAAAATGTGTAAAACAGATAGGCAATTACAAAGCTTTCCCTCCTCGATCCACACAGGATCTTCACCAACTTCGCACCACACAATATTACAAAATAAACAGTAGCAAGAAAATTGCAAGTTACCGACAGTGGCGGACGAGACGGATTACACAAATCCTCTCCAAGATGCCTCTTCGAATACTTGTCAAAGTCTGCTCCAGATCCAATCCGTGTATGCGAAGTATTCCTCGTCAACGTCGCAGAGACGTCCGAAAGCTCTCCCTAAACCAAGACGCTTGCCACAAAGGCCTCTCTAAGAACTCTTTCAATGCTTGAGATGGGAGATGAGTGGATGCCTTACCCCTCCTCCTTCATGCCTATTTATAAGGCCAAAACCAAGGGGTAGATGGTGGTAGATAGCATGTGCATGAAGCTTCCATGAAGCTTCCCTCGGTCAAAAGCACATGTTATGAAGCTTCCTCTGGGTATTTCCTAGAAGCTTCCTTGAAGAGCACATGTTGATTTCTTAGTCAAAGACGGCTACCCCTTTTCACACTTGCATGAAACACATGCTTGAAAAACATGGTCAAAAGGTGGCTAGCCCCTTTCACACTTAGGAGAAAATACCTCATCAATCTCCCCCATTTATAACAGGAGCATCTCAGCGGTTACCAAACCCCCTATTAAATTCTGGTCAGTTTTTCCAAAAAAAACTGATGGCAGTTACCTAAGCAGCCCAATTTTGTAATTACTGGCCGCTCCTTTATTACCCCAAATAACTGCCGGACAATTTCCAAAAAACTGGCGTCATTATTGCCATTACCATGCATGGCAGTTACAATCTGCGGGTGGCCCACTGCATTGATCCGAACCAAAATACAACAAATGGAGGAGCGGGTTTTGATTTTGATAAGATCGCTCGAGCACGTAGATGTAGTTACCTAAACAATCGTTAACAATGTAACGAGTTGAGATATATAAGAAATTATTTTGTACATGGATGATATCAGTACTTCAGGGGTAAGAGGCGCGATCTTTTACTAATTAATGTCTCGTTTGTGAGTCCTCGGTCATGTGGTTCCAAAATCCTATATATATATATTATATACTCGGTGATGGGTACCCCATTAACTTAGTGCTCACAGTAGGAAAAATGGGGACCTCCCAAAACCGCCCACTTGGACAGTGCAATCACCGTCGCGGAACAATAGCCGCACAGAGGTTGACACGACGTCCGCCGCATCGAGGCGGCGTGGCCGCCCTGGCTGCACCACCCTGGTGCGGCGCAGTTCACGCCCCTTGGCGCGGTGCAGCCGCGCGGCACTTAATGTGTGGGCGCTAGACGGTCTCGGCGAAACGGATCCCGCCACACCACCTCGTGCGCACCTCCTACCGTGCCTCCGCGGCCTGCGCATCCACCCCCGAACGACCGAATACGGGCTTTCTCAGAACATCTAGCGTTCACGGCGCACTCAGAAAGATAAAATTAAAAGAAAAATAAATTAAACATCTATGCGTTCCGACCAGAAAGTCACGGCTGATCCGTGATTCTGGGACAAAATTAATAGTGTTTTGATCGAAAAATACAAGATATAAAAAGGGTGAAATTGATATTTCATACATTTTTTAATTAATCGTTTTTTATTTTAAAAATGTATGAATGAAATGTAAAATCATTCCAAGGGAGCTGTCTACAGCTATAAGGTAAAATAAATGAAATATAAATAAATAAACCAGCAATTATTCGTGATCAAGCACCACACATGAACATGCATCTTGATAGGGCCACGTGTCATTGAATGGTTCCTAGCTTTGCAGACCATCATCTAACCAGGGATGTCGTTTCCTTCTAAATTCTAATTTAATGCTACCTTAAGGACCTGTTTGGCACATGGTCGCCGACGGAGGTGGGACGGCGGAGCACCCAGTTGGAGTTCACCGCGGAACGCTGAAGGTCAATTTCAGCCTTCGTCATCATGCACCCTCTCCGGTCTGCCGTCGGTGAGAGACTAGCATATAGGCCCCGTTTGAGAAACCAGTGCGGCGCTGTTTTTGCCCGTTTAAAACGAAACTGGAGAGCAGTTTGGAGAGTGCCTTTGTGAAACAAAAAAACACAAAATGACAGTTTTGAGACTGGCAGGTTGAGAACCAGTAGCTTAGCTGCTCCAGCCGTCCGCCATTTTCATGAGTACACCAAGAACAGCAATACTCAAGAGTGGGGTCGGCTATATGGATCTTTTGTCGTCATTGAACCCTAATGCCTTAAAGGTCCAAATGCGGGACCAACTGCTTTCAGCGCCGCGTTCTTTGGTTTTCCAAAATTGCAGGCAACCTGATGGGGAGGGAATTAGTACGGGCACGTCGGCGCCATCCGGCCACCCATGGGCCCCCACTCTCGCACCGCCATGGGCGCAACCTTCTTGTGTCCACTGAGAATTGGGGGACCGCAGTTACCGGCGGGTTATTTGAGACCTTGGATTCCCTTTTGAGCAATCAGTCGAGCGAGATTTCACATTTCCACCCGGATCTGTCGCGCCTGTCCAGCTCAATTTGGTCATCAATCCCTCTCCCCCTTTGTTTCTTCGCCTCCTCGGTAATAATTCTCCAATTGCTGTTTTCTCGGAGAATTTCACCGACGTCTGCGGAATTTTCGTGCGTTTTTTTTACTTCAGTTGCATTGACTAAGTAAAATATTCAGTGCCCTAGTGATTTGCAGCTCGTGCTTCAATATTTTATTCTTTTTGAAAACTTTCTACTGTTATGATTCGATTATGATATTGATCGTGACGCGCAGGTAGTCCGTGCTTAAGGACTAAAGCCAGCGCCTCGCATTGTCGTGCAACTTACTATCGGAACTGTAACAGTGGTCGCTGGCGTATTTTTGTACTTGGATTCGAATTTATGGAGGACTTCTACAGGTTCTTCGGAATTATGAGTTGTTATTAGGGTTTAGTTTTCTCCGAAGAGAAGTTTCATTTTAGTTCCAAAGTGCCGATGGGCTGTTTGTTCTCTTACCTTCATCCGCGCCGGAGAGAGACGAGCAGCAGGATTGACGACAGCAGATGTAGTCATCATAATGCTGAATCTTCGGGTATTACGAGACCTAACGATTTGTCTAATTCGATATTCTTCATGCTCTCGCCTCGCCAGTAATTCGTTTTTTTTATTCATAGAACACAGGAAGAAGCATTCCTGGGATGCTTGTGTTACTGGCTGCGCGGTTTCCTTTACCTTCAAAGATCTTGCAACTGCAACTCAAAATTTCAAAGTGTCCAATTTAATCGGGGAAGGAGGCTTCGGAAAAGTCTACAGGGGCAAGCTGGAATCAGGCCAGGAAAGTTATAGTAATGACGTTTTGATTCGTCATGGAATCTCTTATTTTCCTTCTGTTAATTTCAAAAGAAATCTTCTGTTCCTCTTTTTTGAAACAAATTGCATCGATCAGATCGTAGCAGTGAAGCAGCTCAACCTCGAAGGGCTGCAAGGGGCCAAAGAGTTCTTGACGGAAGTTCTCATCTTGAGCACTCTACAGCATTCGAACCTTGTTAACTTGGTTGGGTACTGCACCGAGGGAGATCAAAGGCTCTTAGTGTATGAGTTTATGCCCAAGGGAAGCTTGGAAGATCATCTCTTTCGTAAGTTTTCATTTGTTTATCGATCCGTGGGGTATAATACTGTGTTACGGTTTTGGAATCCGCACATATCTCGTTGATTTGTCCTCATCTGTTCTTATTTTCCATTTTTGTTCTAAATTAAGATTGTTTCAGAAGCAACTTCTTCATGGTCTGTATTTTGACGGCAAATGTAATTGATGTCATGTTTAAGTTATATTATCCACTGATTTGTGATAAGGCGCCACTTCTCCAAGATAAAGGAAAATAATAATAATGTTAGTTGTGATGCAATAAACTACGGATGCTTCTTTCTCGTGCTTATAGATCCTTCCTACTACCTTCGTAGATACAAATGTCTTTATTTTAGTGTTTTCTGTTTCCCTCTACCTTTCTCCTGCATCGACACACTACACTGCTGCATTCCACCACATGATTGTAAAGATTATGTGCTCCTATAGAAAGCTTGCAACTTTTGTTTTAGGGGTTAAACTAGGGAGATTGTTGCTTTCAACGAAATTCTTTGGACTTTGTCCGGGTTTTGTGTTCAAGGCACTGTTTCTGTGTCCCTCTACCTTTCTCCAGCATCTTGATTGGTTTGTTTCACATGGACCTTGTTCAGGTTTTGTGTATTTCGCTACGCATTTGATGCCCATAAAGCCTAACAATTGGAGCATCCTCTCTACTCTTTTATACTGGAAACTAGAACTCCATGTTTCTGGATATCTAGCTGGGTATCACAAGAGAGCTACACAACGTGATTAGGAGAAGTATGATTGATGGGGTCTTACTTATTATATGGGAATTCCAGGATGCGAATAGCCAGAATTCCGTAATCTCCACTGCCTTAGTGGGGAGTTAAGGAGAAACCGTCACGCGCGCGATCACTTGCACGATCCGCGCCCCAACCGCCGGACCAACCGCCGGCCCGGCGCGCCAACCGACCGCCGCCGCGCCAACCGCGGCCCTCGTCCGTCGCCAAGCCCGGCGACTGGGCGTCTGCCGGCCACCCTTGGTCGCGCGCCCACGGCGCGGCCGTCTTGCCCCCCGGCCGGGCTCGGCCGCGCTGCCGCCAAGGCCGGCGGCCGGCCGCCCTTGACCGCGCGCCCACGGCGCCTGGTCGTCTCGCCGCCCGGCCAAGTTAGGCCACGCGTCACGGGCGCGAGACCATCGGCGCGAGGCCGACCTCCCGGTCGGCCTTGGCCGCGCGCCCGTAGGCGAGTGGCCATCGAAGACCGGCGGCCGACCGCCCGTAGCCGCGCGCGGCCGTCTCGTCGCCCGACCGAACCCCGGCCGGCCTCGGCCGCGCGACCGGAGGGACGCTGCGACCTTGTGGCCTTACGACCGGTCTCCCGGTGCCGGCCGGTCGCCCAAGGCCGGCCTTCTTCCCGGTCGGCCGGGCACCCTTCCTCGTTGGTCGGCGTTCGACGCCGACCGGGCCTTCCGCTATAACCGTCCGATCGTCCGCACACATTCTCTACCTTCCGATTGGCAGGTAACCGCCCGCGTAACCGCCGGCGTAACCACCCATCATGGGTGGGTGCGAATATCTAAAACCACCTTGGTTTACGTTTAGAACAATACCAAAATAATACGCGTTATGAATCTTATAAAATTGGCGTGTGTTTAGTATTTATGGTGGTTACGGCCTGCGATTATCCGCAGTAACCACCCCTGGAGCCTATAAATAGAACTCCACTGCTTTACTTTCTTCCATCATTTTCTCCTCCTTCTTCCTCCTAAGTTCAAGAGAGAGAAAGAACTCTCTTAGAGATTTCCCTCATCTTCGAAACCCCCCTTGCAGGAATCTTCAAGCACTTCGAAGACGATCGAAGATCTTCATCCTCCTTCGAGCGCTCCGAAGGCCGTCCAACAGATTGCGCGGCTAAGTTCCAGAGCGCCCTCAAGTTCCAGAGCGTGCCCAAGTTCCAGAGCGCATCCAAGTTCCAGAGCGCATCCAAGTTCCAGAGCGCATCCAAGTTCCAGAGCGCGCCCAAGTTCCAGAGTACGTCCAAGATCCAGAGCACGGTGCTCCCCACCACCGCAAAGAAGAAGACTGACCTTCGAGAGTGGTGACCTGTCACCCTCCGAATACTTCTCTCTCCCCCAAGTTGTAACGAGGAGCGACCTGTCGTCCTCGATCTCTCAAGCAAGCCCTGTAAAGAAGCCCACAAATAGTGAAGTATGGTTGGCACCGTCCCGACCACGTGGTTTTTCATCCCTTTCTGGGGTTTTCCACGATAAAAAAGATCCCTTGCCAACCGTCTCGCTTCTCTGCGACTGCTTGCGCGCTCGTCCGCTCCCGAGCTAAGACGGCCAATTTCGGACCGGTTTAAGGAGCCTCGAGTAGACCGCAACAATGATATAAAGTGAAAAATCTAATGATGCATGCATATTGAACCTTGTACATGCATTTGATAACAGAATGAAATAAAATTAGAATTATGTCAAACTTAAGGTCTGAAAGTTATAAAGTAAAACTTTATGCAAGATGTTCTTATTTCAGGTTTCCAATCCCCTTGTCAGCGTATCCTTCATCTTATTTCGACATTATATTTCTGAATTGGTATATCAAGGATAGATTTTGAGAAAGTGATCCATCAAGATAAGACCCCAAGACGTTGTTGTCTGTACGCGAGTTATAAGTATTGAAAAATCTGCAATTCTAATGTCCTCTTGACTCACCGATTCCATGACTTAAACCCGCTACTTTATACCGACAATGGCTTGCCCTTGCTTTGATATAAGGAAAAATCGATAACAATGTTAACTGTTCTTTCGCTTGTTGCACTTTTACCATGTTGGCTTCTTCCTAACATGATTCTGATACTGGCTGCATGCATGCTTTGATGGCAAAAATATGCTTGAATCAACTGCTGCCCTGATGCAATCTTATTATCAAATCAACTTTTGTCAGATACTCAGATGTTAAACCTAGCCACAGTGATTACATTTTGTAACTACTACTATTTTCAGTGTTACTAATCTGCTCAAGTATGCTTTTCGTAAGGGATTGTAGTCAATTTTCTGTTATTTGGAACTTTGTAGCTTCTTTCCCACGGTTTTTTTATATCTATTTCTGATAGATTTTATGATGGATTTTGTTTCATGAACCATACATTTGTTTGTTTATAGGTTTCCTTTTAACATGCTTCTGATACAAGGTTGCAAGCATGGAATTGGATGTAAAAACATGCTTGAATCAAATCATGCCTTGTTCTCAATCTTATTATCATGGTTGAATTCTATCAACTGTCAAATGTAGCTGCTAGTATTGTTATAGTTCTTAAATGATTTATTAGAATCCAAGCGTTCAACCTAAAATTAATTAGTTGAATGTGGAGAGGCCCGAGATCTATATTAACTGCACAAGACTAGGTTTGTTTTTCAGTGCGGGACTGCTCTCATCATGCCCCCTCATGTGTAGGATCTTTGATCTCTAACATGTGGATTACTGTTACGCCTGACGTCATTACCAGATTCTCCGAAGATTACTGTGCTCGCCGAAGATTACCAGATTCTCTTCTTCTTCGTAGATCATAACATTTGGTATCAGAGCCTTCTTCCTGCGACCATGGTGACACGTACCGAAGCCGAGAATGCGCGCTTGGCCACCATCGAAGAAAACTATGTTGGATGGTGGATTCGGTGGCGGCCATTGAAGAACAACTGAAGATCTCCACGAAAAATTTAGAGGAACGTTTGGAGGGACGAATGGAATTAATCAAGGCGCTGTTAACGCAGTCCTTGAAGGGCAAAACGGCGTCAAACGTCGAATCTGAAGCGGAGGCATCTCATACGACGCAGAACGGGGCGTCGGGGGGCTCGGGCGTGACCCCCCAGGGCTGGCCAGGGCCGGACCAGGGCCGCACGGCCAGCAAATGGCCCGCACAGCCGCCTCCAGGCCAGATCTCGCCGATCGGGTACGCGGGAAACTCCGCATACGCGGATGGGTTCCGCTACCACCAGCCGCACCCGATCGGGTCGGGGCACCTCCAGCCGCTTGCTACCGCCTGGGCCGACCCAGGAGGGGCTGCCGCCGGCGTCGAGGGCCGCCGGAATGGCCGCAGGGAGGGTCCGGGACCCCTTACCAGCCCATTTTCAGCCGACCGGGGTTGTTGACGTTCCTTTCGGGGGCTGAACAGGACTGCTACCTACGCCACAAGTTTTTGAGGCTCCGTTGAGGGCGGGGAACGGTGAGCAATGGAACGAGCGACCTCCGAGGAATGGTTTTCAAGGCGGAGGACAACAAATGGGCGGAGGGCACAGAGGAATGCACTTCCACGACCTCCAAGGCCGGCCACACCAAGTTGCAGGCCACCAGAGGCCGATGGTGAACGGTCCAGAGCGGAGGAGGAACGTAGACATAGACCAGCGAGGTTACATGCCTCCGAAAAGGACCCGCATGAATTTTCCAAAGTTTCGGGGCGGAGATGCCTTAGAATGGGTGCAGAAGGCGGAACTGTTTTTTACTTATCAGGAAATTTCTGAAGATCAGTGGGTGCAGCTGGCGGCCTTCCATCTGGAAGACGACGCGTATCAGTGGACACAGTGGTTTCTGCGGGGAAATGTGCGCCGTGGACTCACTTTGTGGAAGGTTTTTCAGCCCGTTTCGGGCCCTTGGAGTACGAGGACGTGGAGGCGACGTTACAAAAATTTCGTCAGAAAGGCACCGTGATGGAGTACCGTACAGAGTTCGAGAAGTTGGCCAATCGGGTCAGTTGGGAGGAAAAGACCCTCCTCAGTTGCTTCATATCTGGGTTGCGGGATGAGTTGCGGGATGAGGTCCACGCCTATATGCCACGAAGTTTGAGCCATGCCATCAGTTTAGCAAGGATACAGGAGGAGAGATTCACCCGGCAGAGGACCCGCACATCGGTGAGAGCTCCTACGGTTGTACAACCTCCTCGGGGGGCTTCCCCGACCGAGGGCCGGCCGACAGTGACGAAACTGACGTGGCAGGAACTACAGACCAGGAAGGAGAAGGGGTTATGCTTCAACTGTGATGAGCAGTACACCCGAGGGCACACATGCCAGAAGGTCCAGGTATTCATGCTGCGGGAGGATGCGGAAGATGTTCCTCGCACTGAGGAGGAGGGAGAGTTGCCTATTGAAGATTTTGGAGTATCCATCCAAGCCATGGAGGGGGGAACCCCATCTCCGACCTTACGCATAGCCGGGAGGGTCGGCAGGGAGACGGTGACGATCTTGATGGACAGCGGGAGCACTCACAACTTCATCCAACCCGCTGTGGCCCAGAAGACGGGGTATGACATAGATCGCAGCGCAGCTTTCCACGTCAGGGTAGCGGATGGACGTACACTGCAGTGCGAGGGAGTGATGAAAGGGGTGGAGCTCCGGATACAGGATTACATTGGACATATTGAGATTTACTTATTGCCAATCCGGGGTTCTGACATGGTGTTGGGCGTACCGTTGCTGCGGCGACTTCGGCGGGTGACTTTCGATTGGGACCAGATGGCTATGGAGTTCAGCCAGCACGGGAAGGGGTATTGCTTGGAAGGCCTCAAGTCGTCTCCGGTAAAGGAGATCTCACTCCGCAACGTGGAATGACTAGGGGCACCGGATAGTACGATGACCATCGTTACGGCGAGTAGAGCAGAGCCTACGGCTCCAACAGAGGTCTCGTCTCAGATGTAAGCCAGAGCCGACTTGTTCCAAGAGCCGCACGCTCTCCGCCTCCAGCTTGAGGACAAGCTGGCCCTTGATGGGGGAGGGAATGTTACGCCTGACGTCATTACCAGATTCTCCGAAGATTACTGTGCACGTCGACCAAAGGAGAAGGCAGAGGAAGACCGGGCTGAACCATCCGGTTCAGCCCGCCAATATTAAATAAGGAGCAGTGGGGCTGAACCGCACCGGTTCAGCCCCTATGGGGGCCGGCCGGCCCCCATGGGTCCGGGTGCTATATAATACCGGACCCTCTTTGGAGAAGGGGAGACAGAAAGTATTATTCAGGTTCATCTTCTTCCTAACCCTAATCTATTGTAGCCGTAGCTCTCTTTCTCTCTTCTTCTTCGTAGATCATAACAATTACTTTGTTAATTGGGGGCGTGAAATGGGCTGTTAGGCCTAGCTTGACTGCTATCATGTTAGTATCCGAGCATCAACCAATGATTAGGATATATATGAAGTGGACAAGGCACTGTTGATTTCCTGATGTGGAGACTATTCTCGACATTTCTGTTATATAGAATCTTATGGTTTCTTTCCCACTGTTCTTTCTATCTCATATCAGATAAACTTTATGTTGAATTTTGTTTCATGAATCATGCATTTATTTGTTGATTGCTACTTCCATTGTCATCTTACAATGTTAGCTATTGGAACATGCAATTTTCTTCTCATTGATGATGATTTTGGCTTGCTAAATAATATTTTTGTGGCAGGTAGAGCCCCTGATATGCCCCATATTGAGTGGAATACTCGAGTAAAGATAGCCCTTGGTGCTGCACATGGGCTGGCCTATCTTCATGACGTAGCAAATCCACCTGTTATATACCGTGATATGAAAGCAGCTAATGTTTTGTTAGATAATGATTTCAACCCCAAACTCTCTGATTTTGGACTGGCCAAAATTGGGCCTGTAGGTGACAATACTCATGTTTCAACTAGAGTGATGGGTACTTATGGCTATTGTGCCCCAGATTATGCCATGAGTGGCAAGTTAACGATAAAATCTGACACATATAGCTTTGGAGTGCTTCTTTTGGAGTTGATAACTGGACGGAAGGCCTTTGACGCTTCTAAAGCCGGAGGAGAGCAGAATCTTGTGACGTGGGTAGGCCATTCTAATCCTTCCAATCTTTATATATTTATTACTTTTTTGATATGTTAATTTGAGTAGTGTGAGAATAGTTCCACAAAATTAACACAGTCTTGTGAAATTTGTATAGATCTTGTCTCTCCACCTCCAACCATTTGGTTTTAGGCTGGATGCTTGGATTCTAACATGGTATCCGAGCAAGCTAGGTCCTAACAACTTATTTCATGTCACTCGGTTAAAAGTATTTAAAGTAATCTATGTGTTAGAGGCCAACCACCCTGCACATGAGGATCGTGTTGAGAACAGTCCCACTAACACAGTCTTGTGCATTTAATATAAATCCCGGGCCTCTCCACCTCCAACCAATTGGTTTTAGGTTGGATGCTTGGATTCTAACAAAAATTGAAATGTTAGTTTTGGTTTTGATTGTAACATTTACTTTTTTTGGCTAATCAAAATGCACTTTAACACATGGAGCCAACACATTAAAGAAATGTGTTCAAATTTTATTCTTACAAAGTAGGGAAAAATATGGTCTTTTGTAGTTCTAGTGTTAAGGGCAGTTGAAGTGAACCCCTAAAAAGGGTGAGAATAGTTCCACATAAAACTAAGAGAGTCTTGCGAAATTTGTATAGATCCCGCCTCTCAACCTCCAACCATTTGGTTTTAGGTTGGATGCTTGGATTCTAACATGACATCTGAGCAAGCTAGGTCTAACAACTTATTTCATGTCACTCCGTAAAAAAGTATTTAATGTAATCTATGTGTTAGAGATCAGCTATCCTACACATGAGGATCGTGTTGAGAACCATCCCACTAATACAGTCTTGTGCACTTAATATAAATCTCGGGCCTCTCCACCTCCAACCAATTGGTTTTAGGTCGATGCTTGGATTCTAACAAAAACTGAAATTTTAGTTTTGGTTTTGATTGTAATGTTTACAATTTTTTTTGCAAAATGTGCTTTAACACATGGAGCCAACACATTAAAGAAATGTGTTCAAATTTTATTCTTGCAAAGTAGGGGAAAATATGGTCTTTTGTTGTTCTAGTGTTAAGGGCAGTGTTTGATGCTATGATATATCACAGTATATTCGCTCCATTGACATGAATATCACATATTTAGAGATAAATTATAAATAGAAGAATCTCAAATTTTAAATATAATTTTCTAATTTGTTTTTGTGATGTTTCATTACTATTTTCCAAGAAACCAATTACATTGCACATCTCCAAAGTCTAGCATGACTGATAACCAAAAGAAATTAAATTATGTATCCTTAGAATGATTGGAATCTTATAAGATTACATGTTTGTAGCCATAATGAAGTTGTTTTGCAATCCCTCGTAGAAACTGGTATATTTCATAGCATGTTTTATTGGCATGAATCTTGTACTTAAATGCTTAAATTTCATAACCTTTACTTTGCCACTTGACAAGAAATCTAGATAGGTTTTACATAAATAATTCTGAGACAACAGTATGAAGTGACTTCATGGTGTTCAAGGAGTTACATGTCTTTGAGAACGTTGTTGGACACTAAGTTGTGGAAAATTTAACCTGACGGATCAGGTTAAATGACACAGGGTACGCTGTGAAAGTGGAGTGGCGCTAATGCACGTCTATGCGAGTGATGTGGGGTTGACTCAAACAAACCTAACTAATATGATGCGTGTAAGGTTTGAATCTGTCCAGAATTAAATTAAGGAACAAAATTATACTAATCTTGGGAACTTAGCACAATGTTCACCGCAATTTTCAGATGAATAAACAAGGCAAAATTTCATTCGCATGAAGGGCTTCAGACTACACTTGCACAAATGAGAACAATATGAAATAGGAAAATGCAACAATAGCACTACACATCACGATTTCCAAACACTACGTAATATTCGTACACATTCAATAATAAAAATGAAAACACAATACTAGATACTCACGAGCTAGGAGATTTGGCAGCGGGAGGTGTTGGTGGACGGTCATTGCAAGTCGGAGGTGGTTTTGACGGCAGGAGGCAGGGAATGGAGAGGGATTGGTGGCATGAAATAGTGGCTGGAGGCACGGACTTGCCTTCAAAAAATAGAGTACGGGACTAGGGTCTCCGGGTGGAAGTAGAGGTAGGGCTTACTGAGTGGAGCGGCAACTGGGAACTGTCGAAGTGGTGGCAGGGTGCAGGCGTGAGGTAGGATTGCATGTGCTGGAGAGCGAGGAAGGAACGCTGGACTTGCGGTGTGGGGGCGTCGATGCAGCGTAACGGGAGATTGGAAAGGTCGCGGGGCGTCCGTCTGCGGAGGAGGAACTGCGTGCGGTTTGCGGCGGGGATCAGGGAGAATTTGCGGTTAGCGGCGAGACGTGCGTGGGGGAGGAGAACTTGCGGCTATCGGCGAAATCTTGCGTGGGAGTTACGAGAGGAGGTTTTAGGTGGAAACTCAGAACATAACCGGGACGTCGCACCTCGGTGTCTCGCGTCGCACCACAATATGATTGACGGCTATGGATTTCTTCACAAGGCTAACAATGCCCCACAATGGCAGTCATCACCTCCCACAATGGCAGTCATCACCTCCCATTGTGAAATGGGGCTTGGGCACACGACATGAACGACTATGGTTGGTCGTTACTTCCGTAGTCCGAATAATACATAAAGTCCAAATAAATAAAATAAAATACATAGAAACAACAAAACGTCGCTTTGGATGTGCTCGTGGTCTGCGATGGCCGATCCGATCAACGTCTCCTGCGCGAGTCCACAAATGTGGGCCCTGTCGAGTGGTGGACCATCTCCACAGTCGATCTTGCAACTGATCCCCATCAAATCCCCCCCCCCCCCCCCCCCCCCCCCCCCCCCCCCGACTGAAAAACATCCATCTATGGTGTATGAAGATGATCATACTGACGTTGAAGATCAGGGGCAACTCTATCAAGCTCTGTCGATGATATCCAAGTGTCGTCAATGGTGGGGCATCCACTCCAATGCACCAAGTAACGACAAGATAGGTCGTCTATGGTGGTGGTGCACTCATGCGCCACAATGTCAACAATATTCTCAACTATCACCTCTCGTGTTGGTGGATCCAGAAGAACCTATGGAATCATAGCGGGTGTGGACAAGTCCGTGGTGCACTCGTGCTCGTCCTGGGTGATTGAGACCATGGGGGCACTACTAACTAAGCACCTGAGTCATTGATGGACAGGTATTCCCTTGAATTTGTCAGGGCAAACAAATTTGTTGAAGTATTACAAGAAACATGATGACCTTAAGATGAAATTGCCTTGTATTAATCGAGTTATATGAGATGACTTTGAGTTTGACCTTGGTTGAGTTATAGAGGTGAATATAAGTTTATGACCACTTTATGATCATAACTAATTCCCTGACGTTCATCTCCTATATGCACAAAACTTTATAGAAAGTTTACAAGATCCCCCACCACAACCTCATCCTGGACACCAACATTTAGATCTCCCTGTAGATGGGAATTTGTCGAGCTTTAAGTTGACAAACTAAAGTCAAGAGTATCCACTTAGTGTTCAAGAAATTCCTTCGAGTGAAGAGAACTTGGCTTAATTATCCCTCAGTTCCTTCACGGGGGTTTGGAAGCTTCTTAATAGTTACATCCATGATCCTTAGATGGATCAAGAGTCTGTTTGACACAATGTTTTTGCTCCAGCTCATTCGGACAAGCCACTGTCCTTTTACACAGTTTGGCATGACAATGATTGCCATCGCTGCCGCAAAAAAACTAAACGTAGGCGTGGTTCCAAGTGCGAGGTCGAGGGTTCACGAACCACAATTCGTTACCACTGTGTTCACTGCTGCCACAACCACGCCAAACACATCTAATAGATCTTTTCCATTCTTTAAGCGACTTTATATGTATAGGACCCGACCTGATGAGGACTGGAGATACTTGTTGATGAGCCGGAAAGATGGTCGAAGAAGACTTGAAGTCGGAGATATTTCACTGTAGGCACTGCTGGATGAATTTGTAGGAAGTCTTTGCACCATTGAAATATGAAAAGTAGACTTGAAATACTTGAATCCCATCTCATCGGTATTTTTTTTCCATCATTTGTTTTCCGATTTCCACAAGCTTTCCAAGAACAGCTAGAATTGCTCTTGGCGCCCTTCCGCTGAGCCGCCGGGGCGTCAGAAACGTGAGCTTTAGTAATTAAATGATGTTCAAAATAAATGACGATTGTTCCATGGAAGAAGGTATCACTTAGATTTGATTTGGAATTCGACGTTTGAGTGCATTAGTTTTCTTTAGAGCTGAGTATCACCTTCGACGCTGTATTGCGAGAAGTCAGAATACAGTGCACCATAAATATAAACCAGACTTTAAGTTAGAGTTTCCAAGTTACGATGATATTAATCATTTGTAAAGTACTGGTGACACCTCTATATTGCAGATGAAAGACATTTGACCTTTTGTAAGTTTTAAAAGAACTGTTGTAACCCCTAATTTTTCATAACCGAGACATTTGACCCTCTCTCGAAAAAATTTGTAGGGGGCCAAATGTCTTTGTTATGAAAAATTAAGGGTCACAACAGTCATTTTGAAACTTATAGAAAGTCAAATGTCTTTCTCTACAATATAGAGGAGGTGTCACAAGTACTTTACCCTTAATCATAAGTTCTTGACTAGAATTTTTTAATCTACTGAGAAATCTCTCTAGCTCTTCCATTTTTTCTAAAGACAGCATGTTTTTGTTCTTATGCATGAATTCTATCTTCGTCTCCTGCCCCAGGCAAAGCCTTTCCTAATGGATCGAAGGCGGTTCAGGAAACTGGCGGATCCATCTCTACAAGGCTGCTACCCCGCAAAAGCTTTTCACCAGCTAGTCGTGATCGCGTCCATGTGCCTCCAGGAGCAGCCCCATTTCCGCCCCATTGTCGCCGATGTGGTGGTCGCCCTCAGCCACGTGGCGTCCCAACCGTACCTTCCGGAAGGTGGTTCTAGAATCATCTGCTCCCCATCCTCCTCCCCTCTCGGCGATGCAAGGATTCCTCCTGCCAAATTTTAATGCTGAGTAGAGTTATGCAGACGATGCTGCTCCACCATGTGCAGGATTGTTAGGTGCTTTAAACTGGAGAGCAACTGAACATGCAGCATGGGTATACATGAGGTTAAAACTTCTACATGTTTGTGTATATATTTTCTGCAGTTTAAGAAAAGGCAATTGTTTTCTGTTTGGTTCCAAGTGTACAAGTGAAGTTACTGTGAATGTTGGTTCACTTTAATGAAGTTTTGAAATGGTTAGAGCTGCCACGGTTCTTCAAATTAGAATCAAAATCGTATTTGGTTTGATTGGTTCCGGTTCTGGTTCTGGTTCCGATTCCAGCATAATTTTTGAAACTTTCGTGTTAACGGTTCAGGTTCCGGTTCAAGAAGAACCAAAACCAAACCCGCCAATAACAATTCGGTCTGGTTCTATGCGGTTCGGTCCGGTTCCAATCGGTTCCAACCAGAACCAAAACCAAATTTGGCGGAATGAATGAAGAATGTCAAAAATAAAAAAACGGAGGGAAAAAGTATACCCTTTTATTTTTTTTGCAAGAGGGACTTCAAAGTCCATGGCCTGGGCGCATGAATTTCGCGTTACACCAAGAGGGAGTACTTTTTTGTATAATATATTGAGTAAGGTTGAAAGTTAAAAATTGAAACCACAAAATCGCTTTATTTGGTGCGATTGCGGTTTAGGTTCAAACTACACCAGTTTCACCCATAATAGTAAGTATAGATATTTTAGATAGATTATAAAAATAGCAATATAATAATAATAATAATAATAATAATAATAATAATAATAATAAATGTGTTGCGGTTCTGCTTCGGTCCGGTTGGTCGGGTCTAAAATTTTTGAAACCGCTTGAGACTTGTATATTGCAGTTCTGATTCCGATCCGAATAATAAAATGAAAAAATCACACTCGGACTAATGTTGTTCACAGTTCATAAATTCAAACCGAAACCCAAATAATTTGTAAATGATTCGGTCCCGTTCTTTGCGGTTTCGGTTCGATTTACGGTTTTCAGTTTTAAGTGATAGCTCTAGAAATGATACTTTCACTGCTGGTCACTAGTTTATAATATAATATATTAAGTATATTAAATTAATTATGAAATTTATTTGATATACTACATTTAAATTGTATCTTAATATTTAGGTTATATTATTATAGCATCTATATAATTTGTTTGCTTATGTTTAGCTGTATATAAAATGTATAATTAGGAGAAGATAAAATAGTTAAGATTGGAAAGAAAAATAATTTAAAATTATAATTTCTTTTTAATATATATTATTATAAAATATAGTTGTAGACAAAAAATGTAATTAGGAAAAGAATGATAACAGTAAATTGGAAATGAAAAAGAAGATTAAAATGGTGATTTTTTTTTAAATATATAGTATGTAAATACAAAATATATCATGATTTTAAATGTATGGTGTAAAATGCAACATGGTTCATAATACATGATTGTATACGCAGGAACTAAAAGAAATGTGAGTGCAAGATGAGTTGAGCTGACTCGTAAACTCGATGAGCAGGCTGGAAAAAAGCTCAACTCGAGCTTAAGACTGTGGAGCTCGATCTGGACATGCTCCAACTTGATTACGAGCCGAGCTCGAGCTCACATGATCTTGTTCATCGGCTCGTGAGATTTTTATTTGAGCGTTTTTAAATATATAAGCTCAAAATGGTTAGATCAAGCTCGAGCTTTCAAATTTTGCGAAGCTCGACTGGTGCTCTTCTCGTTTGCACCACTACTCCTATATTGGCTGTAAGTTTATTTTATTTTTCTGTATTTTCATTTACATAGTTTGTATTTATGTTTTATTATTATTGCTACAAATTCGCTTAAATTGAATAGTTAGTTAATTAATATAATTTTCGCTTCATTTATTTTCACATTTGAGACCGTAATTGGTATCTGAGATTTGGACTCTAGTTTTTTTTTTCATTTACATTTGTATGCCTATTTTTAAATAATTAATTACCCAAACATCCCTCGAGAGTTGGTAGAATTACGTGCTGCCATCCTCTATATTTTGAAATTATAAAACCTCCCTCGCAGGGGCGGATACAAAAATTTCCACCAACATCATCTTCCTCCAGCATTTTATTAACGCATCCATGTTATCGGACAACTCCCCCTCATTAATTCATGCTTAGAGGGGAGGTCTCTGTAAATGACCCTGTTTTTAAAAAAGGGAGTTGATATTAGCAGTCCGGAATTGGATATACGCAGTCCATAAATTTTATTTGTAGTCCAAAATTATATTTGCACCCCACTCCCATCCCAAAAAAGTGAAACACTTTGCTGATTTATTAAGCACCAGAAGCCTAGAGAGACATCTTAAAGACTCTAAAACAATTTAAAAACCCACCAGGAAAACAAGTTAAATGACATGCAAACCTTCCTCTAACCAAAAAAATGACTACATTTTGGGGATTTTCGCTGGATAATTCTCTTCTTCTTTGAAGAAGGTGAATCTAAGAGGGGGGAAGACGACGCGACTAATAGAACTACGGCTAGGATTTAGGCAACGGGAGGAGAGAGATGGGGAGAAGGAGGTTATTCGATGGTGTGCAATTAGCGAGAATTGGACCACGAATATAATGATCATTTTTACAATTTTTGGGGTGCGAATAGCGAGAATTGGACCTAATATCAACTCTCTTTAAAAATTGCCAAAACTTTTGTCATGCCGATTTTTGACCGCCCATGTAAATAACGTTCAATTGGACTATAAGAAAAATCACATCGTAATATTTCTATGTTCGCATGATCCATGGACGCGGCATGTTTAATTGTAGTAGATGAAGGAACAAATGAAGTCAAAATGTTTAGGCTAAAACGTGACATTTTTGTTTCGGTGAGTTTGAACAAAAACGTCATCGTCATAGAATGTATGAAGTGAATGACAATGGTTACCGCCACCACCAATAAAATAAAACTAGTTTTGAACATATAAGTGAACGAAGTTCCTTAGGTGAGACCGCACGATCACGAACGACAACACGCAACCACCACTTTCATGCCTTGCCAAACGAAGCCTTAACAAGCGTTTATGCGGACAAAATGATAGCTAAAATAAGTGACCAAACATTTATCTTTACTACCTACAAAGAAAAACAACTCGACACCATCATATCGATCACAATCGTCCAATTAAGTCATTCAATATAAGATTTACCGTCCATTTATCAACTGAACCCCATGATTTCGAGAGATATTTGGGTACGGGTAATGCACTATGATCACCAAAGATCATCATGCGGGATAAAATACAACCATACGATCCGCGATCCAACGTTGAAGATTGTGCGAAAATATAGACGGAACATGATCGCATTAAACTATGATCGTATTAAAATACAACCGTATTAAAATACAACCGTATTAAAATACTACCGTATTAAAATACTACCGTATTAAAATACTACCGTATTTTTGATCTCACTCGTAAGAAATTGTATTTGTAGAAAGCAACAGTTTGATAGCATAAACATTTTTCTCCCTCCCCACCCCACGCCACGTACTAATTTGTTGGTGTGAGTAACACATCTAAGATCACGGTGTGAAACCTCTGATCCCTCCGTTTATTTCAGCTAGCACAATTTTTCGCGCACAATGATTGATCTAAGATACGATCCGTATTTGATACGATAGTATTATACAAATAGGATCATCTATTTTCACAATCATACGGCTCGATTTGCTCGCACACGGTCGTGTGTTTTGACGCCGCTCTCGAGATTTTACGATCCCGCCACTCGGCTTCCCACGAAAATCTTCCGCGCTTCCCAGCCCGCCTAGAAACCCTGCTTGGCCGTGGCGAGGCATTGCTCTCTACTCACGCCGCCGGCGATCGAGACTCTGTGCTATCTACCGGTCATTTCTTACTCGGATCTTCATCCTAGACTTCGGCGATCGAAGCCCTCTCTCCCGTCGGCTCCACATGTGAGTTCTATTCTACGATCGCATGATTTCCCCATGCCCACTCGACTTTGAGTTCTATTCTACGACCGCTCTCCCGTCCCATTGATTTTCCCATGCTCGGCATCCCTACCCGACCATTCTCATCCTAAGCCCACTGTGCTTTAACGTTAGGGCTTCCAATCGATTGAGCAGTACACCCCCCCCCCCCCCCCCCCCCCCCCCCCCCCCCCCCCCCGGATCCCAGTTCCTTTCCAGTTTAATCTCAATGAGAAAACAAATTTCTGCCCAGGATCAGGTTTTAATTTCATGTTTGACATCCGAATCAAATTAAAGTTTATTGTTCTAATCTGATTCTAGATTTTTCAAGCTGTTTCATGATATTGTTGGGTTGACTCGAACAGTTAACGTAATATTTATTTTGATAATCGCTGTTTGATTTGGGGAACATGAATGGTTATGCATTTATTTTCATTTACTTTTACATCATCAAAATTTTGGCCGATGTAGTTGACCTCTGCATTGAATTATGATGCAGGACCATTTCGGGACTTCCTGCACAATTCTTACTTCAAAATGTGGTATTGCAAAATTTTCTTTGCTTGGACCTGGCAAAGGTAATTATCACACCTTCATATTGAATTTGTTTAAATCCTCATTTATAGAGTTAATCATAGATAGATTAAAAAATATGAAGTCTTGCGGGGCTTGACTACTTTGCTCAATGATATGGCATTTTATCTATTTGTTTTAGTTCCAATTTTCGGTGATACTTTAATTGATTCAATATTCAATGATCAAGATGTAACACCCCAAACTAGTTTAACAACAAATCAACAATCCGGCCTGACCCGTGATAAGAAGTAAACTAAACTACCGTATCTAAATTAGTGCATAACAGACATAAATGAAAGTACTAAATGAAAACTTACAACGGAAGTAGTAAATGAAGTTAAGTGTAAAAGAGTACCTCAATTTTTTTCTGAATTCACAGAGCCAGCAATGACTCATACATCTGAATATTCTGAAATACTAAATATTGTCTGATACATAGAAAATCTTAAACATTTTGGGTTACACTGAGTTCATGAAAGAAAGTAGTACAATAACTGAAAGAAAAGACGACTAAACGAAAATCAAACTATAAATTGAGGTATGCAAAACTCTTATCCATTAATTATACACGAGCATTGTATGCAATATACCAAGTGATATGTCTAGCCAAAAGGAATAGAGTTTCTTACCTCGGTATTGCAGCGTTCGTAGACGCAGCGCGGTGACATGGTTCCTTCTAGATTATTCTAATAACTCAAACCCCTCTCCGATCTATGCCAAACAGTACCTAAAATCAGAAATTTGCCATAATTCCTAACTAGTTAAATATGGAACTTTAAGGGCTTTGAAAACATCACAACAATGCATGAGCTTAGAATGAACGAAAAGAACGGTTCGAAGGAGGAAGGGAAAAGAGGCTTTTATCTCTGTTCAATCGTGGAAACAACTACGAGATTGACAGTTCACCAAGGAAAAAATAGGATCCACAATTTCTGTAATAAACAAATTCATAAAATAAATCCCATACTTAGTTAAAGGGGTGAAAATAGCTAGGGCAAAAGATAGCTTACTGGAAAGGGGAGGAGAAATTGGGCAGCCTACTGAACAGGGCATAAGTTCACGGTTGAAATCAACCTCCTGCCTTTGATTCTGGGATTTGATCTCAGACTGGGTAGCAGGAAAATAAATGTTTACCAACATGAAATCCATAGTCTGACAGAGGAAAGAGTCGGCTAGGGTTAACAATGACGCCTACCTTATCAGGAACAACGGAGAGGGAGGTTCTTCAGTGGAAGAGGGTGCTCAAAATCTTGTCTAGGGCACGAAAGAAGCTATGTGTCGCTGCTGCTGATCGTCGACTTCCACGGAGGAGACGGCTACTGCCGCGTGTGTCGTCGAATGAAGAAGAAAGGGGAGGGGTCAAGGGAAAATGGGGCGACCCGTGGCTGGATCTCCTGCTTCTGGCGTGCGGCTGAGAGTGGAATAACACACGGGAGGGGAGATTTCAAGGATCACGGCTAAAAAGAAACCGCAATATGCGAGGAAATGAAATGTCGAGGGGGAAAAAGGAACGTGCAATTGTTTAAGAAACTAAGAGGGGGTTGTCGTGGGTTTAAAAATAGAAGGAGTGTTTAAGGCTGCGATTAACACTCCTATTAGATCGTGAAATAGAAGGGGAAAACGTGTATCAACTTAATTGATGGAGAAATTGACTATACAACTTAATCTATGTCATCACTCTTTAATACCTATAAATATATGTGCTACGCCCTCACACAAAACGAAATCGCGTCGAATAAAATTCCAATAACTTCAATTAATTTATTGATTAACACACAACAATTAACCATAACAAAATCGTACCTCGACAAGACGTTGACTCGATCAATTTCGCTCGCGATCGGACCTTGAAATTAACTTTTATTTTTGCATTAAATAACAAATGTTACACAAGATATCACGATTTGTTTTATTTTAAAACTAAAGACACAACCATCAACCATCAACGACATTAACATTATATAATCTTGTGCTGTTGTAAATCATTAGAAAAGTTCCTATCATGTCTGGAAGTACTATCGCGGCCGCACGTCGGCCCCACTGGCGGATGGAACCCGTTCACAACACACTGACTGGCGGAGCCTGTTCGCAACCCTTGGATGGGGGAAACTTGTCGCAACCGAGATCAGTCGAGCCTGACCATGCCCGTGCGAAGACTGCCAGTATCTAAAAAAAGCTACTCCGCCATTAAAAAACCAGCATCTCTGTTATAATGAGAGATTAGTGAAAGAAAGTTCAAGATTTTACAATAGAGACCATTAACAAAGAGTGAGTTGAACAAGGACCACTACACTAGCTATATGTAGACTATGCCGACCAGTTCAAGGGTTCCGACATTCTGAGCGTTGTAGGCTTCATGTATCACGTCTCTCACCTGGAGCAGTCAATGCGAGTTTGACATTGGTGGACTTCCTTTGACATGAATCTCGGTTCTCCCACTCCATCGTGATCATGGGCATAGACTGAGGTTCCTTTCTCCTACCCGACCCCAGGACTACTGTAGGAGAATGATGATTTATCTTTAGTATTTATGATTCAACCCACACAACAAGGAGCATCAAATCTTTTCCTAGTGCAAACTTACACTATTGGAGACGGTCGATATATGTTGAGAAGAGGCGATTTGGCCAAAGTTAGGGGAAACATACGGATTTTAAGCGCGTTGGATGCTAACAGAGGGTATAAAATACTCTCCTCCTCCCTTATTATGTGTTATTTGCTTCGTCAATTTAGTATTGTATTTTTTTGCCCGGTGAGAATTTTTTTTGTCGACAAGAATTTGGATTAGGGCATGTTTTTTTTTGTTTTAATTGGAGCCGTTCGCTAATATTTTGACTTAATAGTTAATAAAGCACTATGCAAAATAGAACTATCGATGGAGAAGTTGTAAGTGATTATGTTATAGTGGATTCTGAGAACTATTTAGGATAAGGTTAAGATTCACGTGTAAAGGTGAGTCTATTACTTTAGGATCGTTGACCGTGATTTTTTATGTACCCAATTAAATGTGATTTTATGTAATTAAATTAGCATGTTTTTTTAGTCATATTTAGGTTTGCAATTTTTATATATAAGGACCATTGTAATAACTAGGTAACCATATTATCAAGGAAATATAAATTGAGTTGATTGTCTCATTTTGTGCCTTTGCGGCTTTCTCCTTCGCAACTGATCACCATCCATTCACTGTTCCTCTTCCGCGTAGAGGAAACCTACTGTTGCTTCGACAGGACAAGGTGTTTTGTTGAGTCCTCAGAAGTCAACTCCAACACATCCATTAACGAGTATGATCAAATCTAGTGGCATCCGAGCCATTGTTCCTCCATCGCGAAAGCCATCTTTGCACTTACAATGCTTCCACAGAGGCCGCAAACGATGCTACTCTCGCCCTTGAAACAACCCTCCACTGCTCAGTCCCCATTACTTAAGCTATCTCCCAACCCTTTCCCTCATCCCCATCCCCGTGGAACTTGTAATCCACTCTTCACAACGTGTCTATCTTTACTAGCAAACACACCAACCACATTGACCAATCACAAACTCCCACCATACATACCTTACACCACGTTTGCTACCTCCTTTTCCTTGGAATGCACCACAAGGACTATCCACCTCAACTTTCGTTCTTTTGGTCTCCATTAATCCATGGTCACCCCTCGCAACCTCCAACCCATTCCATTACCTAATACCTATCCATTCACCATCTACTTCCCTTGACTCCCGACCTGACAAACCCCACCCCGAACAACCACACACCTTTCCTGCTTTTAATTACCTCGACAGTCATTCCTTTCTTGTCTTTACGTATCCTATCACATCTAACCTTCTTCTCTCGAAAAGTCCATACCCCGGTTTTGTGCACTTTCAACACCCATAAATCCCCCTCAAGACCTCATCTTCCTGACGTTGAGTCCGCACCACCACCAATTCCTAGGGAACACCACCAACCTTCTCCCACCATGCCTCTGATACGACATTTCTCTCAGCATCGATCACTATAGGTTCTCCCCTCCCTTGATCCTGATCGAGCAATCCACCACACACCCCATTAACATATCCAAATGGCAAATACCCGTGCCGAAGACGACCTCCAAATTCCACCTATATACATCGACCCAATCTACACAGCCTAGTTCTAACCACCCACCTTGACAGTTATATCTTACATCATTCCGAGTCATTCAAACTTGTATCCACTCATAGGATATCCGTAAGCTCACTTTGAAATACCAACTTTTATCCCCCTTACACTCCGAGCCTCTACTTCCGACACCATTGACCTCAACTACATCCTATATTTCCCACCATATCTCCACTTTGCTGGTAGAAATCCCTTCGTTGGGATTATACTCATTTTCCCAGCCACGAAGGCTGTCTGTAGAGAGGTTATCGACACCTCACCAATTTGATAAACCATCATCCTACCAAACACTGCTGTCCATCGTTGCCACTCGACCAATGTCAACATCACTGATATTTCCGTCAATATATTCTTTTCCATTGCATGCTCGTCTATGACATATCAGTGGAAATTAGCTACCAGTTTACTACTTCCCTCGAGGACAAGGGTGACCTGAAGGGTAAGACTATGTTATGTACCTAATTAAACTAGAATTTATGTAATAAATCAGAGTTTTTGTAATCATATTTCGGTTTTTTTATTATATATAGGGACCATTCTAATAGTTAAGGCCTCATCTTATCAAGGAAATAGAAGTTGAGTTGCTTATCTCCCTCTATGCCTCGCCAATTTTCTCCTTTGCAGCTGACGGTCACCGTCTCACTGCCACTGGTCCTCTTCCCCAATTTTCTCCTTTGCAGCTGATGACACCTTCCATTTTTTGATCGGACCAGGTCTTCCATTGTGTCCTCATAAGTCAACTCCAACGCCACCCCTTTGCCACTAGGATCGTATCATTTTCATTGAAAATGACTTTGTTTTATGAGAAAGAGCCATACTGGAACACGTTGGTTACTGAAATGTGGGGCACCTTTCATTATGGACGTATGTTTATTAGGAAAACAAATGAGCATAAGAAATAGGATTTAGCATCTCATATTTTAGAATGATCTTGGGTTTCTTTTTATTACACACAAAACTAAGTTCCTTGTGGATTTCTAGATTGTTTTACTTAATGTAAGTTTAGAATATGCTTATGCTTAAATATTGTTGAATATGGTATTAAGAAAACTTTTTTTTTGTTTTCTGTGGAAGCTATGCTATTGGAGTGCGGTGACTGCCAAATGTAGGCCATCTTTATTGTAAAAACTATTAGGCGGTACATGATGAGTCCCATTTATATACACATTTATGGACTCATCTGGGCCGTATTTCTAGTCGATGCACCACACTTTAGGCATGTTTACGATCATATTTGTTATTCCCTGCTAGGTGCACTCTTAGGCCCGTTTCAGTGTGCATTTGCGCTCCTTGTTATTGGGGGTAAGCACACGGTGCTCCCCAATCCTTTTTCTGTGTTTATTTGGTGCTGGAGGTGTATTCCCAGCTGGTATGTCTTATGTGCCGGTGGCCGGATCGTCCCGTTTTCCCCCAAAATCTAGTTTGTGCATATCGCACGGTCGTGCGTTTCCTTGACGCACGGACGGTAGCGATCGTGCGTCTGTATCTGGGCAGAAAACGGACAATCTGAGTTTAGTCGCGCGTTTTACGCACGGGCGGATTTGGCCGTGCGTGAGTAAAACGCACGATCGACCTGTTTCCTCTTGTTTTTGGTCATTCTGAATTTACCCGTGCGTTTGTACGCACGAGCAGATTTGCCCGTGCGTGAGTAAAACGCACGGGCGGCGCAGCGTCTCCCCCAAGTCAGATTTTATCATTTTATAACGCACGGTTCACGCACGGTCGTGCGTTCGACCGTGCGTGACCATTTTTCTGCCTGTTTAGTATAAAATGCAGGATACGCCGCAGTCAACGGAGAGCTCGTAAGGGGAGCGAGAAATCAGGTCCTCCCCGCCGTTTCTGAGGTCCGAAGGCTTCTCCTTCACCTCCACCACCAAGGATACCATATTCCGGCGATTTCCACCACCATTCTTCCATTCGGGAGCGTTAGCTAGCATTCTCCATCAAGTGTTCAAGCATTCCTCATCGTGGGAAGCCATAGAAGTGCTGTAGGTCGTTGGAGCGGTGACAGCCTCCATCGAGTCCGCACACCATCTGAGGGCCGAGCCCGGAGAGAGCCCGACAACCTCTCATTCCGGCCGAGAACCCAAGATGCGGTGACATCTTCCTATTGGTCCTCTCTAAACTTGATGCTTGTACTTTCTTTGTGTTGTTGTAATGAACTATTGCTTAGCTTAATGTCATAAATCTTTTATGATGTTCATGTGCAATGATGCGGTGGTGTGAGAGTAGCATTTTCCTTGTTGTGATTTTCTGAGTTCGTTATGTGTAAAGCCCTAGCAATTGCTAGTGGTGATGCTTGGAGAAGAGGTGTGTACGACCCACACCCGTCACAGTTACTTTCCGTCCACCCGCCTCCCGAAGCACGGCATCGCAGCCGTTGCATCCTTCCCGCCTTGCGAAGCGGAGTTTTGACCCGCATTTCTCTTTTCTGCATTTGCTTAGGAACCAAATCACAAAGCCCTTGTTTTTTACTTTATTTGCTCGTGTAACGATCGATTCACCACGCGTTTCGTTCACCAGAACCTGCATTCCTTGAGAGACGATATTCGGGGAGGCTATTCCCAATTTTATTACTTGACAGCGACCTGTGCACTTGCCGAATACGCATCAAGTTTTTGGCGCCGTTGCCGGGGAATGCAGGCGTGATGAGATTTTGGTTGTGAATCGATTGTTTTCGATTGGGTCTTTTATTCTTTTTAATTTACTATTTTTCATGCTATTTTCTTCTTCTATATCATGTGGGCACATTTGAATATCCGATGTCGTTGGTGTGGGAACACATCCCAAGCTAGTGATAGGTGTCCCAAAGAGTATGGTGTTGTTCAGAAACCGTACGGATCCCATAAATCTTTTGGCTCCTCTACTGCGCCTCCGATGTCGCACTATTACGCGGCTACCACACCTTGGGTGCCGGCAAAGCCGGTAAAGCAGTGTTTATTTTGCAAAAGTAGAGAGCACGCCTTGAAGGACTGTGCGGATTATCTTCGCCAATTGGCGGATGACGATGAGCCGGATATCCGGATCGTCCCATCCTCGAATTCGGCGAACACAGCTCCTTCCTCTGGTTACGTGTCCCTTCCACCTTCACTTTTTGAAGTCTCTGGAATCGACACGTGCATCAGTGTCCCTCATGACTCTGTTTCTGATGCGACCCCCCATAACTCTTCGGTTCATGTACCACTTTGCGTGGATTTGTGCCCTTGTGTGGAGAGTGAGCCCGAACTCTTAAGAAGCACGTCTTCTCCCACTACACACGAATCTACATCTATTTCTGATATTGTCATTGAGGTCAATTTGCAGGATGTTGCAGACCTGCGCAGTGTCGTGCCCACTCTCATGAAGGAGGACAGTCTCGATTGTGCCGAAGCAACCGTTTCGGTCCAGTGCGAGGAAGTCCAAGTTATAGAGGAGGCCATTGCGTGCGCTGTTGAGTCTAGTGAAATCTTCGATGATATCATCAGTTTGTCTTTGCCACACCCTATGGGGGATGAAGCCGGGATTATCCCCTCAGATGAGATTTCTTTTAGTTTTTCTTCTAATTTATTTCCTGACCCCCTTTCTTTATGTACAAGGATGCATGATGCCCCTCCTCCGGTTGATCAGACCTTACGCATGGAGGAGCCGAAAGCCTGGCGGGATGAGGAAGGTACAGTGAAGGAACATCTTATTTCCTCATCATCGTTGGTGCTTCCCCTTGAGGATTGGTTACAAGGGGGCAAACGGTTCTTCTTTGAAGACATAATACTGGAGGAGAAGAAGAGAGCGAAAAAGGAGGAGATTTGGGGTTGGAGGCTGAGCATCCTACTTAATTTCCACCCCTACTACCAGGTCCACAGACCTTTTTCTTTCATCAGTTGTTACTACTTCAAATCAGCTTATAGCTGATTTGTGTTGAGCTTGTAATAATAATTAGGATTTATTTACTATTGCTTATTCCTAGACTTTATAAACTGCTTTAATACAGGTATTTGATCCACCTTTAAGGACGTTAAACAAAAGGGCTTCTTGGGAGACAACCCATGAGAACAACCCGGTTCCGTTTGCTTGCTTTAATTTCTATTATGTTTTGTTTGTTTTTGCTTTGGTGCTAACAATGCAGGTGTGAACTTGATTGGATGAAAAGGAGATCTTTAAAGAAGGATTATACCGCTCTTCTGGCATGCTCTTATGAGCATAGGTACTCCCAACCTAGCTTTATTTTTGCTATGAAATGTTATATTTGATGTGTTTTTCAAATCAAGTCTGGGGGAGCGGGCCTTTGCTTACGCTACACGCATATGCATGCTAGAATGTGTGTTAGGAAATTTATATTGATTGTCTCATTGCATAACACACACCACACGTGTTTTATTTTTTTACTCGTGCGCAATTATCGTGTAAGTGCTTGATGTATATGTTTAGAAGTTTAATTGCTAGTTTAGGATTGTGTGGCGGAACAGGATGTGACCCGTGCGGTGCTACTAGTAGAACGCCCACGCAGCATAAAAATCCACGTAGAATAGATTTAATCACAAAGTTATAGTTTTATTTACTTCATCTGTGTAATTACTTAATACTCTACTCAAACGGTGAATTTGGTGAATCTAGCGGTAGCCCTAGGTCGAGTGTAGAAGAGTTGTTAGCCTCGTGTTGTTTGAGTTGGAAGGAGAGGAGACCTCGCTCGGTGGTTAAGAACTTGCCCCAAACTATTTTCAAAACGAGTGCGTTGAATGATCTTGTTGGGAACATGACGCAGACCATCATTTGGTCCGGTTGAGCTTTGATTTCCCAACCTAACGTCATCCTTTGCTAGCCTCGTTGAGCCTTACCTCTCCTATTTGTTAAACTCCACTAAACTTTCACCAAGGCCACATATCCTAACCTAAAGCGCACTAGAGTCAAGCTTTAAAATATATACATATTTTTGATGATTGTGCGGCGAAAAAAAAATGAAAATGAGAATGAGTTAAAATTTTGATTGATCCTAACTTATGTTTCTATGGATCTAAAAAAAAAGTAAAAGAACTCTAAAAAGAATCTAACCACAAGTGTGGTAGTCTCGCGCACATCATCGTGCTTAAATGAAGTCTGGGGGAGTGTGCTTCAAGGTGAAGATGTTGAGGTTGAAATTTGTTATTTACCGGAGGGTGAGTGCGTTTAACCTACGTTCTTCTACTTCATTACCGTACCTCATCCCAAGCCCTATGTCTAACCTAAAAGCCATACTGATTCTTGATAAGATCGTCTCATGCAGTGGAGAAGGTGCAAAAGGGCAAGCGTATGATCACCGACCTTGATGGATTTCTTGGAGAGCTCTTCCTTGAGATCCAATTTGAGCAACGCTCACCTCAGCAGTTCACACTATTTTCCCTAGGGCGCGACTGTTCGATTCACCAGTGATTCACCTCAGAGTAGTAGTATTTTGTATTTTACACTTGTAGAAGTTCTTAAAATATAGTCTTTGTTTTAAAATCTTTTCTACTTTATTTTCACGCTCGTTAGTTCTTTACTTCCCATCATGTTTCGCCTGCACAGTTGCTTCTTTAACATGTATTTTTCTATCATGGGATTGAGTGTTTGCCTGAGACGTGCAAACGAATAAGCCTGAGGGTGTGACGAGTCCCATTTATATACACATTTATGGACTCATCTGGGCCGTATTTCTAGTTGATGCACCACACTTTAGGCATGTTTACGATCATATTTGTTATTCCCTGCTAGGTGCACTCTTAGGCCCGTTTCGGTGTGCATTTGCGCTCCTTGTTATTGGGGGTAAGCACACGGTGCTCCCCAATCCTTTTTCTGTGTTTATTTGGTGCTGGAAGTGTATTCCCAGTTGGTATGTCTTATGTGCCGGTGGCCGGATCGTCCCGTTTTCCCCCAAAATCTAGTCTGTGCATATCGCACGGTCGTGCGTTTCCTTGACGCACGGACGGTAGCGATCGTGCGTCTGTATCTGGGCAGAAAACGGACAATCTGAGTTTAGTCGCGCGTTTTACGCACGGGCGGATTTGCCCGTGCGTGAGTAAAACGCACGATCGACCTGTTTCCTCTTGTTTTTGGTCATTCTGAATTTACCCATGCGTTTGTACGCACGGGCGGATTTGCCCGTGCGTGAGTAAAACGCATGGGCGGCGCAGCGTCTCCCCCAAGTCAGATTTTATCATTTAATAACGCACGGTTCACGCACGGTCGTGCGTTCGACCGTGCGTGACCATTTTTCTACCTGTTTAGTATAAAATGCAGGATACGCCGCAGTCAACGGAGAGCTCGTAAGGGGAGCGGGAAATCAGGTCCTCCCCGCCGTTTCTGAGGTCTGAAGGCTTCTCCTTCACCTCCACCACCAAGGAGACCATATTCCGGGGATTTCCACCACCATTCTTCCATTCGGGAGCGTTAGCAAGCATTCTCCATCAAGTGTTTAAGCATTCCTCGTCGTGGGAAGCCATAGAAGTGCTGTAGGTCGTTGGAGCGGTGACAGCCTCCATCGAGTCCGCACACCATCTGAGGGCCGAGCCCGGAGAGAGCCCGTCAACCTCTCATTCCGGCCGAGAACCCAAGATGCGGTGACATCTTCCTATTGGTCCTCTCTAAACTTGATGCTTGTACTTTCTTTGTGTTGTTGTAATGAACTATTGCTTAGCTTAATGTCATAAATCTTTTCTGATGTTCATGTGCAATGATGCGGTGGTGTGAGAGTAGCATTTTCCTTGTTGTGATTTTCTGAGTTCGTTGTGTGAAGCCCTAGCAATTGCTAGCGGTGATGCTTGGAGAAGAGGTGTGTACGACCCTCACCCGTCACAGTTACTTTCCGTCCACGCGCCTCCCGAAGCACGACATCGCGGCTGTTGCATCCATCCCACCTTGCGAAGCGGAGTTTTGACCCGCATCTCTCTTTTCTGCATTAGCTTAGGAACCAAATCACAAAGCCCTTGTTTTTACTTTATTTGCTCGTGTAACGATCGATTCACCACGCGTTTCGTTCACCAGAACCTGCATTCCTTGAGAGATGATATTCAGGGAAGCTATTCCCAATTTTATTACTTGACATCGACCGGTGCACTTGCCGAATACGCATCAGTAGACATACATGTACACGTACTTCTATATGTGCAAAAACATAAGAAAAATGAATGTTTGTAGAGATTATGTAAGTCAATAAGCTGACATAATTACTATTATGGTAGGAAGGAGGAAGAAGAAGAGTGATCTAGAAGAGATAACTAAGAGATTTAGGGTTTGAGAGAGGGATGAGAGAAATACCTTGATAGATAATACTTGCATGCCTTCCCATGAGAGCAGCCCGGGTAATTATACCCGAGCCACGGAGGGGCCGGCCGGCCCCTCCAGTTGGGGCTGAACCCGTTTGGTTCAGCCCCGGCCGGCCGGTTCACTGGTTGGGGGCTGAACCGATTGGTTCAGCCCCGTTGGTAGACGCTCCCTTGCACCGCCGAACATAATGACGCCCCGTGAAGCGTAGCGGGGGCGTAACATTCCCCTCCCCATCAAGGACCAGCTTGTCGTCAAGGTGGTAGTCGGGGTAGAGTTCCTTGAAGTCCAGTAAATCCACCCAAGAATTGTGCGCCGTCGACACCCCATTAACACATCCTCCGGTAGTGGGCGGAGCTCGCCCGCAGCAGTAACCTCAGGTAGAAGTGTACTCGGTTGGACATCGACACCCACCTTCTGCTTGAGTAAGGATACATGAAAGGTTGGGTCCTCCGGCAAAGCTAACTTGTAAGCCACCGGCCCCACCCTGCTGAGTATACGAAAGGGGCCGTAATATCGAGGAGAAAGCTTCTGATTGCTCCGATGAGCAACAGATAACTGTCGGTAAGGCTGGAGCTTGAGGAAAACTTCATCGCCCACAGCGAACTCCCGTTCCTTGCGGTGTTTGTCCGCCTGCAGCTTCATACGGTCCTGGGCTAGGCGGAGGTTCTCCCGGAGGGTAGCTAACATGCTATCCCGATCACGAAGAGTGCGATCAACCGCCGGTAGGGCAGTGCTGCCTGGCTCATAGCTACCCAAAGTCGGTGGAGGGCGCCCGTAAACAATCTCAAACGGCGTCATCCGGCTGGCAGAGTGATATGAAGTGTTGTAGCAATATTCGGCCCAATGTAACCACTCCGGCCAAGTCCGTGGCTCATCCATAACAAAACAACGTAAATATGTCCAGACACCCCTATTGAGAACCTCCGTTTGACCGTCCGACTGGGGGTGATGTGCTGTGCTGAACTGTAAACGCGTACCCTGTAACCGAAAAAGTTCCCGCCAGAAACTGCTCACAAAAGTAAGGTCCTGGTCAGAAATAATGGCACGAGGAAGGCCATGTAATCGGACAATCTCCCGAGCAAAAAGTGCGGCCACCAACTCGCCCGTGTACTGATGACTGAGAGCAAGGAAATGCCCGTACTTGGATAGTTTATCCACCACCACCAAAATCACTGATTTTCCTTTGGACTTAGGCAGCCCGTCAATGAAGTCCATGGAAACCGTGTCCCAAATATGCTGTGGAATCTCCAGAGGAACCAATAGCCCGGCCGGGGACGAAGTCTCGTACTTCTGATGCTGGCAGATCTCACACTGTCGTACGAACTGCTGTATGTCCCGCCGCATGCCAACCCAAAAGACATTTGCTCGCGCCCTCTGAAGGGTCCGGAGCACCCCCGCATGGCCACCCGTCGGTGAAGAGTGGAACTCGTGCATCATAACCGTTTTCCATGCTGAGTCGGAGGGCACGACCACCCTGCCGTGATAGTACAACCGACCATTCTGAAGATGATAACCGGGGGCCACCGTCTCCCCCCGCTGCAAAGCCTCCACCAAGGAACGTAAAGTAGCCGTACGCATGACCTCCTCCTGAATATCAGCTAATGAATCCACCAATGGTCCGGAAATGTGAGTGAGAGTACTCTCCGGTAGGCGAGAAAGAGCATCCGCTACCACGTTATCCTTACCCCTTCGATACACAATCTCGTAATCATAACCGAGAAGCTTAGTAACCCACTTCTGCTGTAGAGGAGAAGAGACCCTTTGGTTAAGGAAATGTTTCAAGCTTTGGTGGTCGGTGCGAATTTTAAAATGCCGACCCAACAAATATGGCCGCCACATAACCACAGCATGAATGATAGCCAACATCTCCTTCTCATAAGTGGAGAGTCCCAAGGTACGGGGAGCCAGAGCCTTGTTGTAGAATGCCAACGGCCGCCCCTCCTGCATCAGAAATGCCCCTATGCCAACACCAGAGGCATCCGTCTCCAACACAAACTCCTTCGTGAAATCCGGTAATGCAAGAACTGGAGTGGTGTGTTGGGTTTTCTATACCCCTCGAATGGGATTACATATCACATATGCGCAGCGGAAATAACAAGAACAACCCAAAAGAAGCTTACGGATCTTGCGGTTTTCATGATTCAAGAGAATAAGCAAATCGAAATACAAGGTACCTTTGCGGGATTGAGTCAACACTCAACCAAGGTGCTCCCAGGAGAAATCCGAAATCTGAGTTCCAAGAACCGAAGTGTGTCGGCTCCTCTACAGCGATCCACACGAACGATGGAGAACCCTAGCTTCTTGTCGTACAAGAACTAGGTCGGAGAAGGAAGCTCTCAACGTCCTCACGGACTGCTAGGTCCGATCCAGAGGAGGCGGCGACAAGCGGCGACGGAACACGATCGGCGGACGGGAAGAACGTGCCCTCGCGCGGAACAGTTTCGGTCGACAGTTCTTCTAAATCGCGAAAAGTATTAAGTCTAAAACCGTCTATATCGAAGACCTAATCGCATGCCTTTATATACGCAAGGTATAGGAAAATAACTGCACCGGAGATGTAACTCCCAATTTCCTGATCTAGAATAGACTGTCTGAAATTGGTGAGCTCAATATCATATATTGACTCAACCAAGCATGGCCATGCATTTCTCAGTCTCATTCCATCAAGGGGCCCATGGATGTAACTCCTGTCATACAGGAGGACAAATCCCATTTCTGCTCACACACAAACATCCAAATGATTCTTAACATACACAACAACTACCCTTATCGTCAACCTTTCTCAAGAGAAGACTTTAGATGACATCAAAGTACGCTCTTCCTCACCTGATGAATGCTATGACTTCAGGTCAAAGGACCACAAACACCATTGTCACTTGAGACCTACTTGCGACACGTTCATATAACAATCCACAAAGTAGTCTCACGAGGGGTCTGTCCAATACAACTTGTTCTTAACAAGTACCCATGTGATGACTTGATATCACAATATCATGACCTGTGAGAACCGGTCATCAGTCAACGCACATGCTAGTCTTATGGTCTCATCCTCTCCCTAAATTTTTAGGATGATACCTCGACCAGGGACCATTTAAGAATGAAGCTTTATTTAAACATAGACCCTCACATTCAAGTCACGTACTTGAATTCCTATGGAAGCAAATATTCTAAGGGCATTTATTACGCATATTAATCTTATCAGATAGATATAAATGACATAATAAAAGAACTTGCCATAAATATAAAATGAAATACATAGTACATATTACAATTCATCCAACAACCAACAAATATGCAATCCACAAGGCTCCCACTAAAGATAATCATTCAGGTATCTAATACCCATTGATCTAACATGACCATCATGCTTCTTTTGCGCAAGAGGCTTTGTCAGTGGATCCGCTATATTTTCTTCAGTCGGTACTCTGCATATGCTCACATCTCCTCGATCGACAATCTCTCGAATAAGATGGAAGCGCCGAAGCATGTGCTTGGAGCGCTGATGAGATCTAGGTTCCTTAGCCTGTGCAATTGCACCGTTGTTGTCACAGTAGAGAACTACGGATCAACAATGCTAGGAACTACATCAAGCTCGCTGATGAATTTCCTAATCCATACAGCCTCCTTCGCTGCATTCGCTGCAGCGATATACTCGGCCTCAGTCGTAGAATTAGCAACTGTCTCTTGTTTGGAACTCTTCCAGCTTACAACTCCTCCATTAAGGCAAAACACAAAACCTGACTGTGACTTTTAGTCATCTCTGTCAGTCTGGAAGCTTGCATCCGTGTAACCCTTTACAACGAGCTCTTCCTCTCCACCAAACACCAAGAATGTATCCTTAGTCCTTCTCAAGTACTTTAGGATATTCTTGACTGCGATCCAGTGACCATCACCCGGATCAGACTGATACCTGCTAGTCATGCTTAATGCATATGAGACATCGGGTCGAGTACATAACATTGCATACATGATTGATCCAATTGCCGAAGCATATGGAATCAACTTCATGCGGTCCTTATCTTCCAAAGATTTTGGACACTGGTCCTTAGAGAGACTCACACCATGCGACATGGGTAAGAATCCTTTCTTGGACTCAAGCATGTTGAACCGTTTCAACACCTTGTCAATGTATGTACTCTGGGTCAAACCCAGCAACTTCTTCGATCTATCTCTATAGATCTTAATACCAAGTATGTAAGTCGCTTCACCCAAGTCTTTCATAGAAAAGCAGTTCCCTAGGTTGTTCTTAACAACTTGCAGGGTCGGAATGTCATTCCCGATCAGCAGTATGTCATCTACATACAATATCAGGAAGACAACAATGCTCCCACTAATCTTCTTGTAAACACAAGGTTCATCTTCGTTCTTGATGAAACCAAACTCTTTGATCTTCTCATCAAAACGCAGATTCCAACTTCGAGAAGCTTGTTTCAATCCATAAATGGATCGATTCAACTTGCATATTTTAGTGGCTTCACTTGGAGATACAAAACCCTCGGGTTGTGTCATATACACTTCCTCAAGGAGGTTTCCATTAAGGAAACCCGTTTTGACGTCCATTTGCCAGATCTCGTAGTCATAATACGCAGCAATAGCAAGTAGAATTCTGATGGACTTGACCATTGCTACAGGGGAAAAAGTTTCATCATAGTCAACACCATGAATTTGCCTGAAACCTTTAGCCACCAGCCGGCCTTTGAATGTCTGTACATTCCCATCCATGTCGGTCTTCTTCTTGAAGACTCACTTGCACCCTATGGGTCGTACCCCTTCAGGTGGTTCCACCAAGGTCCAAACTTGGTTTGTGTACATGGAGTCCATTTCAGATTTCATGGCCTCAAACCACTTCTCGGAGTCTGGTCCATTCATAGCCTTTTGGTAGGTTGCAGGCTCATCATCATGATCCATAAGCAACACATTACTTATTTGAGTCATGAGAAATCCATATCTCTCAGGCTCAAATCTTGGTCTACCAGATTTACGTAGGACTTGTGTTTCTTGAGCAGGCTCTCCAGCTACAACTTCTTGTAGTCCTTGCTCAGGTTCCAATTCTGGTTCGTTCATTATTTGTGGCTCTTGAACTTCTTCAAGTTCTACCTTTGCAGTCTTTCTGGATAAGAACTCTTTCTCCAAAAAGACACCAGTCCTTGCGACAAACACTTTGCCCTCAGACGGTAAGTAGAAGTAGTATCCTTTGGTTTCCCTAGGATACCCCACGAGATAATATTTATCCGATTTGGGTTCCATCTTGTCAGGCATTTGACGTCGCACGTATGCCTCACAGCCCCAAATCTTGATGAACGACATACTAGGACGCTTCCCAGTCCATATCTCATATGGTGTCTTTAGAACCGTTTTCGTTGGAACTCGATTTAGTGTGAAAGCAGCAGTCTCTAAAGCAAATCCCCAAAAGGAAACGGGCAAATCTGCATGACTCATCATCGATCACACCATGTCTAACAAGGTACGATTCCTCCTCTCAGAAACACCATTATGCTGAGGTGTTCCGGGCGGAGTGAGCTGTGATACAATACCACACTCTTTCAGATGATCACGAAACTCATGACTCAGATATTCGCCACCTCGATCAGATCGGAGTGCTTTTATCCTTTTTCCCAGTTGGTTCTCCACTTCATTTTTAAACACTTTGAACTTTTCAAAGGTCTCGGATTTGTTCTTCATAAGAAACACGTATCCGTATCTACTGAAATCATCAGTAAATGTAACGAAGTAGTAGAACCCACCTCTAGCCATAAAACTCATGGGTCCGCATACATCACTATGTATTATACCCAAAAGATCATTAGCCCTCTCATTACAACTAGTGAAAGGAGCTTTCGTCATCTTGCCTAATAAACATAACTCGCATCTCTCAAATGATTCATAATCAAATGAGTCCAGTAGTCCATCTTTATGGAGCTTGGATATGCGTTTCTCGTTTATATGGCCTAAACGACAATGCCAAAGGTACGTAGGATTCGAATAATTTGTTTTTAGTCTTTTAATATTTTCTATGTTATAGATCGGATGGTCTAAGTTCAAAACATATAAAACATTAAACATTTGGGCAACGCCATAACAAACTTCATTCTTATAAATAGAACAACAATTGTTCTTAATTAAGAAAGAAAACCAATCATGTCCAAACATGAAATAGAAATAATGTTTCTAGTTATGACCGGAACATAATAACAATTATCAAGTTCTATTACAAGCCCTGTGGGCAAAGAAAGACAATAAACACCTACGGCGACGGCAACAACTCTTGCTCCATTCCCGACGCGCAGGTCTACCTCCCCTTTACCCAGCATTCTTCTCCTTCTCAGTTCCTGCACATTTATACAAATGTGAGAACCACATCCGATATCCAATACCCAAGATGAAGGAGCAGAAAAGTTTATTTCTATAACGAAAATACCTGAAGTGGAAGTCATACTTCCCTTCTTCTTCTGCAGATCTTCTAGATATTGAGGACAGTTCCTCCTCCAGTGCCGTGCCTTACCACAATGGTGGCACTTCTTTTCCTTAGCCAAACCTTTCCTTTTCAGTGCTGAAGATTTGGGATCAAGATGTGACTTAGGTCCTACCTTAGTCTTCTTGGTTCCCTTGACCTTGCCCTTGCCTTTATGCACCATCAGTATGGGGCTAGCAGGCTTGGTCTTCTTCATGTTGATCTCGGCAGTTCTTAACATGCCTAGGAGCTCGGGCAGTGTCTTGTCAATTTTATTCATATTGTAATTTAAGACAAACTGCTCGTAACTGTACGGCAACGATTGCAGGATCAGATCAGTGGCCAATTCTTGGCTCAAAGGAAACCCGTCTTTCAAGGCTCTCTATATACCCAATCATCTTGAGTACGTGAGTTCCTACTAGGTCTCGAGCTCCCATCTTACACTGAAATAACGCCCTGGATATATCGAACCTCTCTTGACGAGCTTGCCCTTGAAACATTTTCTTCAGGTGCTCAACCATCTCATAACAACTCATGTTCTCATGTTGCTTCTGAAGCTCAGAGTTCATAGTCACGAGCATAAGACATTCAACATCCAAGGAGTCATCTCCATACTTCTTATAAGTATCTTTGTTTGCACGTGGTGCATTAGAGGCTGGCTCTTCAGGGGGATCTTCTTCCAAGACATAGAGCTTGCGCTCTTGCCTGAGAACAATTCTCAGGTTTCTATACCAATCAAGGAAATTTGTCCCATTTAGCTTATCCTTCTCAAGGATCGCTCTCAGGGACAAGGTGGAGTGAGATCCACTTGCCATGGATATTCTACAAGGAATTTTGCAAAGTAAAATTTTAGTACTATATTTCAAAATACATTTTATATATTTTTAATAAGGACTTTTATTAAAGAGCTCCCACTATTTTAATCAAATCAATAACCCTTGATATCGATTCGGAGAGTTTATGCGAGCTACTCTCTTAGTGGACAAGATCCGTATTTCACCAACACCACGAGTCTGCTTTGGCGTTCTTCTCATAATGCGGTTATTTAGGTAGACAACATTTGTCAATTGCATCACTATGCAACTCTTGTATGGTCGGTGAATAACTCTTTATTCGCATCCATCATATGGAGCATGCCAACCCTATGCCTCTAGGCACTCAACCTTTGAGGTCACCTAGTTAAGTTTGACCCGATGTCGACAGTGGGATATCACAATTATCCGCTCGCACCCTTACCAAGATAGATTAATGCACCTTGCTTTGACAAGCCCACACTTCATCGATCGAGGCAGGAAGAGTGTCATCCATCGGAAGGCATCCGAATACTTAATATTAGATAAGGGATTTTTATTTCAAGTGATTAACATTTTAATCATGATTAACATTTAATCACAGTGCACAATCAGAAAATAAAATTACAACATTCACATTCCAGATACATCCCAGATGTGCACAAAAACAGTTTATCAACACTTTGACAAAATAGGGCTAAATCTGAGCATTTAGAACACTTCTAAATCTCCAGATTGACATGCATTGGACATATGAACAACAACTCCACAAGTGCAGTAGACAAGCTCGTCTCTCATGTCAGATTCAATAATCTAAACATTTGGTTTTACAAACCATTTTGAGGGACGGTTATTGCAGAGGAGAAACAACCTCTGAAACATGAAAATCGCAACGCAATCACATGCGTTCCTGGCGGGGTTCCAAGGGGCCGCGCCCCTGGCGGGGTCTTAGGGGCAGAGCCCCTAACGGGGTCCAAATTTACAACGCACTTGACCGCAACCTACCTCTGATACCACTGTTGGGTTTTCTATACCCCTCGAACGGGATTACATATCACATATGCGCAGCGGAAATAACAAGAACAACCCAAAAGAAGCTTACGGATCTTGCGGTTTTCATGATTCAAGAGAATAAGCAAATCGAAATACAAGGTACCTTTGCGGGATTGAGTCAACACTCAACCAAGGTGCTCCTAGGAGAAATCCGAAATCTGAGTTCCAAGAACCGAAGTGTGTCGGCTCCTCTACAGCGATCCACACGAACGATGGAGAACCCTAGCTTTTTGTCGCACAAGAACTAGGTCGGAGAAGGAAGCTCTTAATGTCCTCACGGACTGCTAGGTCCGATCCAGAGGAGGCGGCGATCGACGGCGGCGACAAGCGGCGACGGAACACGATCGACGGACGGGAAGAACGTGCCCTCGCGCGGAACAGTTCCGGTCGGCAGTTCTTCTAAATCGCGAAAAGGACTAAGTCTAAAACCGTCTATATCGAAGACCTAATCGCATGCCTTTATATACGCAAGGTATAGGAAAGGCTATCCGCAGACCAGAGGGAAAATCAGAATATATGTCCAGATTTACATTCGCCGAATTCGACTAATCAAATTAACCGAATTCGACTAATCACTATAACCGAATTCAGCGAAACCATTTCAACGAATTCGTCTATATGCTATAGCCGATTCGACTATATAAATTCGGTTATATCATTTCGTCGAAACCATTTCGTCGAACTGATATATTTCGGCTAAACCCTTTAGTCGAATTCGGTTAATCACATTAGCTGAATCGATATAGCCGAATTCCATTAGTCGAATCAACATAATTCGGTTAAACCCCTTAGCCGAATTTGACACAGTTCGGTTAAACCCTTTACCCGAATTTGTCTAGCATAAATTCATTCGTTTAAACCCTTTAAACGATTTCCCGTTGAGACATTCTCAAGTTAATGCCAGGCAGTCACATGATTGGTCCTCCACTCATATTCAATATGAGTAAGGCCAACACAATCCTTTCTCCAACTTCTCCAAACGCTTTTATGTGCGACCCTATAGGCTCATATTGCGTTGGCAGCAAGACTAACTATTGATCGCTTTGAGATCACCTCAGAAACTCCAATATGGTGGTCATGGCCTGCTTAAGAGCCTGAAATGTTGCCTCTGCTTCCTCAGTCCAAGAAAAGGAGTCCTTCTGCAGCAGCTGAGTCAAAGGCCGAGCTATCTTCCCATAATCTCGTACGAATCGCCTGTAGTACCCTGTAAGCCCCAGAAATCCCCGCAAAGCACGGATCGTGACGGGCTGCGGCCATGACTGCATACTCCGAATCTTCCTTGGACAGGCCCTGACGCCTTGGCCGGAAACCAAGTGTCCCAAATACTCCACCTCTTCCTGACCGAAGGAGCATTTGGAATGGTTGGCATAAAGTCGGTGACGGCGAAGTATGGCCAAAACCTGCTCAACATGGCCCACATGGTCCTCCCAATTGACGCTGTAGATAAGAATGTCATCAAAGAAGATCAACACAAATTTCCGCAGGAGCTCGCGGAAGGTCTCATTCATGTTCGTCTGAAAAGTGGAGGGACCGCCAATCAGCCCATTGGCCATGACTAAGAACTCGTAATGGTCATCATGTGTTCGGAAGGCCGTCTTATGGATGTCCTCCTGTGCCATCAAAATCTGGTAATAGCCAGAACGTAGATCGAGCTTAGTGAACCGTCGTGTGCCATGTAGCTCATCTAGCAACTCTTCCTCCACCGGAATCGGGAAGTTGAAATCCACGGTAATCGTCCTCATCCCAAAGGCCCCCAATGCTGCCCGACCGGACAAGTTTCAGCCAATTAGTCTTTGTCAATCGGTCTACAAGATTGCGCCGAAGATTTTAGTGGAAAGGCTTAAGGGGGTCCTCCCCCACCTTATCTCCAAGGAACAAGGGGCCTTCGTGCCCGGACGAAGTATCTCCCATCAGTGCCTTTTGGCCCAGGAGGCGGTTAACAAGCTCCGCACCTCCACGTCCTCCATTGGGCTGTTGGCGGTGAAGGTGGACATGGAACAAGCATACGACCGGATGAGCTGGGACACGCTGCGGCAGGTCCTCTCGCAACTTCGATTCCCCCCCCCCCCCCCCCCCCGTTTTGCTAATTGGTTGCTACAATGCGTGCAGAATTCGAAATTCTCCCTTGTCCTGAATGGCCGCCGTACTCGTTGGATTGAGGGGAGTTGTGGGTTCCGACAAGGATGCCCCCTCTCCCCCTATCTCTTTATCCTTTGTTCGGAGCTGCTGTCCACGGCCATCCATCAACGCGGTGCGGCCCTAGGCTTCCCTCTTTCCACTGGGGGACCTCGGCTGACGCACCTCCTCTATGCGGATGACGTTGTCCTCTTCCTGGCTGGTACTTCTTCGGCCACCCGCTGTTGCACAACAATCTTGGCGGATTACTGCGGGTGGACTGGCCAGCGGATAAACTCCCTGAAGTCTATGGTGTTGGCAAGCAAGGCGATGCCCCGGTGGAAGAGCTCCCGCATTGCCCGGACGTTGGGCTTCAAATGGGTGATGGAGCTGGAATACCTTGGCATTAAGCTTGCCCTCCGCAAGCTTATCAAAAGTGACTTCGCTACCCTGGTTCAGCGGTGGCACTCGGTGCTCAGGCAATGGGGAAACATGCACCTATCTCTGGCGTGCAGGGCCGTTCTGCTGCGGTTTGCTTTGCTGATGGCCCCTGCGTACGTGATCACGCATTGTGAGGTTCCCAGGGCTGTGCTGGATGCGGTGGAGCGGCTAGCCCGGTCTTTTCTTTGGCAAAAGAGCCCATCCAGCTGAGGGATGCATTATGTGGGCTGGGACTCTCTGTGTGCGTCGGAGGATGATGGAGGGCTGGGCTTCAGGTCCCTACGCCTGTGGGAGGGTCCCCTTAGGGCGCGCCTGGCCTGGGACGTGCTGCACCCCACCTCCCTTTTCGGGGCGATCATACAGGCCAAGTATGGGGAGAGGATTTGGGACCCGATAGCCAATCGGGCGGATTCCCCGACATGGAAGATTGTTAGACACGGCCTTGACAGCGTTGCCCCTCTCCTCAGGTGGCAGCTCGGGGACGGGGAAAGTGTGAATGTCCTCTACTGCCGGTGGATTTTTGAACTTGAGCTTGCCCGGTGGCCTACTTTTGTGGATGCGGCCTCTCTGGAAGGTCTCAGAGTGGTGGATCTCCTGCTCGGAAATGGCCAATGGAACGAAGTGCTCATTTCCCAACTCTTCAGCCAGGATCTGGTCACGTCCATCCTTGGGCTCACGCTCGCGGGGGGAGCGGACCAGCCCGAGCTCATCTCACAACTTAGTGGCAGGTCCCTCACTGCTTTGGCCTATGAGCCCCTTATTCTGAGGGCCCCTGAAAGCTTTGCTTGGCTTAGACGGTGCCGGCTTCATCCTCGGGAGAGGTTTTTCTGCTGGAGACTGGCGAGGGATGCTGTCCCCACCCGGTACTGGTTGCTGCGTAGGGGGCTGGTGGAGGATGCAATATGCCCGTGGGACTGCGGTGTGCAGGAAGACAGGGACCACCTTGTTGGGGGCTGTAAGATGCTTGCGGAGGTGGGCATAGCGCTGCAAAAGTGGGGAAGGCGGATGCCGTGGGGATGGACCTGAACGAGGTGCGGGAGGCGGCCATGCATGGCGGCCCGGCGGCCATGGAGTCGGTTCGGCTCCTGTGCTACGCGGTCTACCAATGCTGGCGGGCCCGGAATGCTAAGCTGCACCAAAGAGAATTCAGTACCCCCACGGTGGTGGCGGCCACTATTTTGGAGAACTTGGCGATGTTTGATCTCGGTCGGTCTTCGGGATGTTGGGGCACCAATCGCCCTTCGGGGCTGTTCTACCCAGCTTTTTGGTGCCCCCCACCGCCCGGTTGGCTGAAGATCAACGTCGATGGATCTCTCCGTCCCAATCGGGAGGCGGGAGTTGGGATCGTGATTCGGAAGGACGATGGTGAGGTGCTTCGTGCGGCCGGTTTCCCCCTAACGCACTGGGACCAGGGCCGGGTGGAGTTGGAGGCTATACTGGCCATTCGGCGGGTGGCTACACCGGCCCTCCTGGAGGCTCGGGGGTTGATTGTGGAAGGTGATGCGGTGAATGTTATCGACTTCTGCCGCAACTGTGTCAAGATGGATGCTCGGACGCCTGTGCACGGTGTGGACGCTGACCTCTCTTTCCTCGCCGCTTTTGCGGCGGTCCAGTTTATGGTGGTCCAGAGATCGGCCAACAGGGTGGCCGACTACTGCGCCCGTCGGGCTACTTTTGGTGAGTTCCACTGGAGCCCTGGGAGTGAGGTGGATGTTGTATTCCAAGACCTGGTTTCAGCCGACTGGCCGGGTGCTGGAATTGGGTGATTTTTGTTTCTTTCTCCGCTTCTCTCCTTGTTCTTCCCTGTACCTTCTTTTTATTGCTAATGCATCTTTCAAGGAATCGGGAAGTTGTCCTTTACCGTGGCGCTGTTCAGGGCCCGGTAATCCACGCAAAACCTCCATGAACCATCTTTCTTCTTTACCAAAATGACGGGAGCTGAAAATGAACTTGTACTCGGCCGAATGATGCCCGCCTTCAACATCTCACGGATGCTACGCTCAATCTCTGCCTTCTGAATATGCGGGTAGCGATATGGTCGGATATTAGGGGCCTCGGCGCCCGCCTTAAGCTGAATATGATGATCTCTGAATCGAGGTGGTGGTAATGTGCGTGGTTCCTGGAAAACATCAGAATATTCCATCAGAAGAGACTGTAATTGAATTGGTACCTCAGAATTGGCGGGATCGGCCGTTTGGACTTCCCGAATGACGGCCATCATCCTTCCTTCCTCACCCAACCGCTGCATGCTCCGAAGAGAGATCTCCTTCACTGGCGAAGAGATGATACCCTTCAAACAGAACTGCTTTCCCCCGTGGAGGAACTCCATCGTCATGTGCTCCCAGTCGAACGTTACCCTCCGTAACTGACGTAGCCACTGCACTCTCAAAACCATATCCGAGCCCCGAATGGGTAATAGGTAGACGTCGATGCACCCGCTATAGCCCTGCATCCGTAGCTCCACACCCTTCAGCACCCCCTCACACTGCAGCTTGCTGCCATCCGCCACCATAACATGGAAGGTAGCCCCCTTATCGATCCTGTGCCCCACTCGCTGTGCCACCTCTGGATGAATGAAATTGTGGGTGCTCCCACTGTCCACCAAAACAGTCACCTTCTCGCGGGCAATCCGTCCCGCAAGACGCATAGTAAGCGGAGGAGGAGCGCACCCCTCGAGAGCGTGTATGGAAACACCGAACTCGGTCAAGTCCAAGTCCACCTCCAACTCCTCGTCCGGAGCTGACTCGCCTTCCACGTCCTCGTGAAGCATAAAAACTTGTATCTTTTGGCACTTGTGGCCCGGCACGAACTTCTCATCACAGTTAAAACACAACCCTTTTTCCTTTCGAGTAGCCAGCTCACTCCAAGAAAGCCGTGTCACTGTTGGTTTGCTACCAGTTAGCGGGTCCCGCCGTGCTGCTGCCGCTGCGGTCGTAGGTGGCCTAGTCGTGGTACGGTTTCTCTGTCTGTTGAACCGCTCCTCCTGAATGCGAGCTAAACTGATGGCGTGGTTCAAACTCCTTGGCATATAAGCATGCACCTCATCCTGCAATTGCTCCTTCAACCCCGACACAAAACAACTCAGCAGTGTCTTCTCCTCCCAATGTACCCGGCTTGCCAACCTCTCGAACTCTGCCCGATACTCAGTCACGGTCCCCATCTGTCGCAATTTCTGCAGTAACGCCTCAAAATTTTCGTACTCCGGGGGCCCAAATCGGGCGGTGAACCCTTCCACGAACTCAGTCCATGACACATAATCTCTACCTCTTAGGAACCACTGAGTCCACTGAAATGCGTCGTCTTTCAGATGGAATGATGCTAATTGCACCCATTGCGCCTCCGCGATCTCCTGGTAACTGAAGAACAACTCCACCTTCTGAACCCATTCCAGTGCATCCCCCCCTTGAGCTTGGGAAAGTTCATTCGTGTCAACTTGGGTGGCATGTACGCTCGATGCCCCGCTTGTCCTTGCCAGCCCTGTCCATTCTGTCCCTGCCTGACGCCCCGGGCCCATATGACCCTCGTACGCTCCTGGGTAGCCTAGAGGAGGCTGAACCTGATGAGGAACGTGCTGCCCGCCCCACGGAATGTGGCCTCCGTACCCGACGGGAAGAGCACCACCACCTGGGTTAGGAAGAAGGCCACCCGTACCTCCTGGAGCCCTCACAGCTGCTCCCAGCCCTCCATCAGCCCGCTGCAGGCTTGCCGGACCCAATCCGCAGGAATAGGCCCGCCAGAACCGCCTCCTGGACGCCCAGCTTGCCCGTAATCGGTCGGCATAGCCGATCCGGGCGGAAAGACTTTTGCTGCCGCCGTTCCAGCCCCAGCCGCCCCCACACCGTCGCCGGAGGTCCCGCAATGCCGGGAGGACCCCACGCCAGCAACCCCTGCCGTCGCCGCTGTTCCGATGCCCGCTAGACCCAGATCGGGTGTTTCCGATCGATCGGCGGACCGATCGGGTCGTCCGCCGTTCGATCCCTCCTCGGCCGTGCTCTTCCCTTTCAACAACGCCTTCAGTTCCTCCATACGAGCGTCGAGACGCTCCTCCAGCCGTTGAGAGGACGCGCGCATCCCTTCCTCGAGCGCGGCTACCGAATCCGCCAAACCACCGTAGTTTTCCTCCAAAGTTTCCAGACGGGAAATGTCTTCTTGTGTCCGCGTGGTCACTATCGCCGGAGGACGAAAACTTTGATACCAAATGGTAGGAAGGAGGAAGAAGAAGAGAGATCTAGAAGAGATAACTAAGAGATTTAGGGTTTGAGAGAGGGAGGAGAGAAATACCTTGATAGATAATACTTGCATGCCTTCCCATGAGAGCAGCCCGGGTAATTATCCTCCAGTTGGGGCTGAACTCGTTTGGTTCATCCCCGACCGGCCGGTTCACTGGTTGGGGGCTGAACCGATTGGTTCAGCCCCGTTGGTAGACGCTCCCTTGCACCGCCGAACATAATGACGCCCCGTGAAGCGTAGCGGGGGCGTAACATATTAATTGTGGACATTATCTATAGAATTAAATATGTGCACACGATCATTATTGATTTTGTACACATCCATACACAATAGTTAATTGATGTATACAAAGCAACATGCATACTTCACACATACTAGTTTCTTTTTTTCTTGAGGGGGTAACATGTGCTTTAGCAAAAAGAGCAGGAGAAATTAGATTCATGGTTTTGTATTTTATAGATTTTGAGTTCTTCTATCTTAGATCCAAGAAAATATTCTTTTCTAGTTTTCTTCACTTGTTTAAGATATACTTAAGAGTTGTTGTATAAAAACAATTGTTGTTACAAATAGTTGAAATTGTTAACAACAATACTTGTGAATTTCGTTTTATGAGCAAGCAACATGGTACCAAGTTATGGTGGGTTTGTTTAAGGAAGAGTGATACTGAGCTCATCTTTGTAAAATTTGATTGTCTACTTATTTCGATTCATTGATGGTACTATGAGTTGATGTAGAGAAATTGCTATTGCAAGTTGGTTAGAGTGCGCAAAGGAAAATATGTATATATAAAAGAAATAAACAAAAATAAATAAAGATGACCAAAATGAGAAGTAAATTTAGTATGATTTAACGACTTTAGCTTTGAACTTGGACTCTTGACTCCAAAATTGAACGGCCCGCCTCGCATAGCGAGGTATGTTCCACACTGGGCTTTGGCCCACACGGTTTTTCCCTCAAAAGGCGCCTCACCATGTGAGAATGAAGCCCTCCTCTTAATTACCAAGATTCATTTCTCTATGGAGATGTGGGACTGAGCCGAGGCACTTCCCCCCAAGTCACAACCGTGGCTTCATTGGACCTTGCCCCTTCCTTCACCACCTAGTAACATTGGGTTCGGCCTCGAACCCGCCACATGGTTACCTAGAGGCCTGCTTTGATACCAGTTGTAACGACCGAAGCCTCATGATATCAAAAGTATTGTCCACTTTGGTTCATCCCAGCCCATACTGAGTTGAACCGCACGGTTTTGCTCTTTTCCACAGGTGACCTACGAGCACTTCCCACGAAGTCACCCATCCCAGGACTACTCCCACCGAAGCACGCTTAACTATGGAGTTTCGAACGATACTCTCCACTTGCTCCGAAAAGGCGTCTCTGATATTTGAGGATTCAAATATTACTTAAGCTCAACAATTTTTCCTCCAATTCTGATGTGGGTTTCGGTTCATTTCTGCACCTCCTTTCACCTAGAAGACTGTTATCTTAGAAGCCTGCTAGAGGCTGCTTTCTCTTGGCTTCACTGCTCCCAAAACACGAACCGCCCTCATCGGATTCAAAATATTACATGATAAATAGTGTAGGCGTTGTGCTTCGATCCTAGGTCCCCAACCTATAGATAAGAGCCTCAACCACTATACTAATAGCTGCAAAAACACTACCGGCCCCTCAACAAATGACTGGGATTGGGGTTAATATTGTAGAGCTCTCTTATAGTCTTATTTTATAAAATATCATAAAATCATACCTATATACTGGCTCAAGATAAAGTAATATTGCACTTTGATTAAATGGATATTAAAAATTGGTTTGACAGCTAAGGAATGCTACAATGACTAGAAAAGATGAATTGATCGCACAAACTAAAAAATAGAGCTCACTGTTCTGATATAAAGACAATACACTATTAAAGATTCACATTGTTAAAACTATGTTGGTATATTTTTAAGATTTGTAGATCAATACAAGAAATTTGTTTACTGAATAATATCAAGACAATACACTATTAAAGTTTCACATTGTAAAAACTGTATTGGTATATTTGTAAGATTAGTATCTTAACAAAATAATTATTTACTGAATTTATAGTTATTATTAACCACCATTTTCCTTTTATAGTAAATGTTATTAATACGATGAAAATAAAAGAAAGTATTAAATTTATTTTACAAAATATTAGCATAATAAACAATATACTTTCATATTAATATTTAAAATGTAGTATTTAATAATATGTTGATTTTATGCATAATTTGGCTCTGCTCAGGCCAATTTCTGCATGAATCAATCTATGCTAGTCATTTTATGCTCTAGATCAACCTATTCCAAGTTGATTTCCTGTAAATTTTAGGGAGAAGCTCCCTTAAAAATGTAGCCTCTCATAAGTTGCTTTATTAAGATGGATGTGTGGCAAAACTAGAAAAGATATTATTAAAAATAATTATTTTAGATAAATAATGTAAGCGAGCTATCGGAGATAACATAATAATAATAATTGATTTAAGTGATTTGGACATGTATAACTAAGGTCTGAAATGTTCCAATTAGACATATAGATAGTGCCTAAGGATTAGATAGGAGAAGTGGTAGACCCAATATAAGATGGATGGAAGTTGTTCAAGATCAAGGTGATTTGCTTAGTTTTAGTTTACACCTCGGGAACACTCAATAATATTGAATGGAAAATGAAGATTTATGAAACTAACTCCAAGTAGTTATGATAAAGCTCCTGATGGTTATGGTGATAAGTGCTTTATAGCTCTTGGAAACAATTCATTAACCTTTGGTTATTGTAGTTTTGTATGTTTATTAAATTTGTATCTGTGAACTAGTATTATGTGAATATATTCTTGTGCTTAGTTTTCTTGATGATTTTTATCCTTTTGAAATATCTTGTTGCTGTGGTGGCCCTTCCCATCTCAACTATTACTAAATTTTACTTCAAGCAAACCTAGTTAATGATCAATTACTAAGGTGCCATGATGTATGACTACACTGTCTTGATTTTTCTATATTTTATTGAGCTAATTTTTTCTGTCTTTGTTTCGGAGAGATGGAGAATTATGCTTGTTTTACTGTAGGATTTCTTTTTTTTGTTGCATATAGAACTTATTATAGAATTTATTGTGATCACATTATCTGACAACCTGAATACTGCTTATTTTACTTCTCCAAGAAAAATCAAATGGTCAGAATTTGTACCTACACTTTTATGCATTGAAAAGTTCTTTTGTTTTTGTATTTCATTAATCTTTATGGAGTAGACTTATTTATCCTTTATCTTTTACTTGAATTTAACTGTTGACATCTATGCGTTTGTTCAGATATATATGTTTCATTCTCTTACATGCATCCTTACCGGGACTTCTTTTTATATACATAACGACTAATGAATTATTTTGGATTCTATTAATCTTCTCTGCATCCTTCTTAGGCGAGGCTGTCAGTACTAGTTGTGTAGATGCGGGATTAATTTGAAGTATATAAATTTCACAACAGTGGAACGGATATGCCAAGTGGAGAGATGCAACCCCCGGTTTCAGCTAAAAAAGTCACTTTAAGAGATTTGCCCAGTGAGACTACTACTTTTGCTTCTAATCCTCTAGACCACCCACGACTAAAGGACGGAGGATCCGTCCTTGACACTGCCAGATTATCTGGCACTAAAAGAGATGAACCAGGCAGCCCATTTACCCCTCCTCATCCCCATCAACATAGTATTTCAAACGGGCATCTAGTGTATGTACGTCGCAAACTCGATACTGAACCAAATAAAGCATGCGCAGAAAACGAGGAGCACATTTCGAGCAATTGTATGAAGTATCATTCAAGTGAGGCAAAGTCGCTCGAAGAACACGAGGCAAAGTCGCTCGAAAAACACGAGGCAAAGCTTTATGGGGTTTCTACTCCGTTGTTATCACCAGCATCACTCATTTCATCTTTGGGATCACAACATTTGCCATCCACTAGGAGGCCCGTAAATCTTATGGCTATCTCTCTAACAGATCAGAGTAGCATCTCCCTAGCTCCTCAGCCTGAAACTCGGTATCAGGGTGAAGGATATTGGAAAGAACGGTTTATTCGACTGCAGATGTATTTGAAAAACTGTGAACAGTATGATCAGGAGAAATATTTTCAGAGTATGTTAATAGTGTATATGAAATTATCTCATTAAACCAGTAATCCATTCATTCATTGAATTTCTAATGGATTTAGGCCTTCGATCACTATCAGCAACTGGCCGGAGCTTGCACGCTGTTGAGCTAGAAAAAAGAGCGATACAACTTTTATTGGACGAAGGTATTCCATCCTATAGTGCTTTGATGTTATTTCTATGCTCTGCTTTTTCTCTAATGTCTCAATATTCTATTGTACAAAATGATGGTTTATTGGATTATGTCCTCGTTGAATAAAAACATAAAATACAGTAGCAGGAAAAGAGGTTGTCAGCTCATATTAATGGAGCGCCCCATGATGACATTGCCTCATCAAGAGATAAAAATGGGTTGTGACCGAAGAAAACACTACAGTTAATCTAGTAGAGAAAGTGACGGCGATCGACGACACACGCACGTTTATTCCCGCAGGAGGCGGTGATTGGCGACCCATTTGGGCGATCCGAGTCCGCGGATGCGCCCGAATGGTCGTTCCGAGTCATTTTTATATATTATTTTATGTATTTCGTGTTGTATTTGGCACCGGATCGGCCCGAGCGTTATTAGCCGTCCGATCGGGGTGCCCTAGCTCTTTTAATTTTCCCCCTCCCCTATTTATTCATGCAGGTGTGGCTGATTTGGGGATCGAAGTTTGCTATCGTTGCAAGCTCGGTCTCTCGGTGGACTCCGAGCGGTACCCTTTGCGCGAGACAATACCGCTGCCTCCCGCTCCTTCCCCAACCCCGTACAACCCTCCTCAGCCTCTACCGCTTCCTCCCGCTCCTTCCCCAGCTCCGTACAGCCCTTCCCCTACTCTACCGCCGCCTCCCACTCCTTCCCCAACCCTGTACAATCTTCCTCCCATCCTACCGCCGCCTCCCTCACCTTCCCCAGCCCCGTACAGCCTTCCTCCCATCCTACCGTCGCCTCCCTCATCTGCCCTAGCCCCGTACATCCCTCCTCCTATCCATCCATCGCCTCCCTCACCTCCCCCTGCCCCGTACAACCCTCCTCCAGCCCAACCGCTGCCTCTCTTTGGAGCCACCCACCAATCCAAAGCCGCGACAACTAACAGATCTCCTTCCCCAAGTCGCGCCGCCACATGCATGAGCACATCTTGGTGTGGATGTTATTTACTTCTCTTTATGTTGAATGGTAGGACTGTTGCTTGTAGGATCTAAACTTTCATGTGCGTTTAATATTATTATTCGTTGCTTGATTTGCGGGTTCCGTTCGGTGCACGCTTAACGGAAACTGCGCCTCAATTTGATGGTAATACATAAACTGCTCTTTGATCGAATTACACTGTTTTCAAATGTGCCACTTGCTTAGTGCTTATTAAAGTTATTACTGTTGTTAGATCTTAACCCGGACTGTTTGCACCATCATCTCATTCACACTGCATTTAGGTCGCATCATAGTGAGCGAATCCTCGTATCCTATCCTACATCAATTGGTATCAAAGCAGGTTTTGCGTCACGTTTTATGCTACGTAGTTGTAGGTTGTTTCGATCACGGATGTCTGACCATAACGTCACCGAGGATCGGGCCGCCAGTTCGAATTCGGACATGACGCCCGCGGAGTTTTAGCGATTAGTTCTCGAGCAATTTGAAAACCTTAAGAATGACATTGCTAGGGTCAACACAAGAGTCGACTAATTAGGAGCCCCTAGAGGTCCAGCCCCACCACCTCGATATATGGAGCCTGTGGAAGACCCTCAGGACGTCCCACCACCGGGACGTCCCACCACCGCTTGATAGACGAGCTAGAGACTTACCATGTCGGGATCCCGCTCCGCCTGTGAGAGGTACTCCTGAGCCTGTTTATGATTATCATCGTGATCCCGCCCCGATGGGGAACCTCCATCCTCCCTATGAGCCACGTCCACCACCGGTCCGCAGAGACCGTGGCCCACCAGCACGACACGAGTTTGACCCTCATGAGCCTTATGATGATTATTTAGCGCCTCGCTGCGGAGCGACCCCGGCTGAGGAAAACATTATTCGGCGCCTTCGTATTGATGCGCTGTCCTTCGACGGTCACCTGGACCCGAAGGCTTTTAGTGACTGGGTCACGAACATGGATCATTTCTTCGATTGGTACGAGATGAGCGATGAGAGGCAAGTCCGGTTCACCAAAATGAAGTTGCTGGGACATGCAAAGATGTTTTGGACTACCGTGGAGAGATCTTTAGAGAGAGATGGATACTATCCTGTCACCCGATGGGTCGAGATGAAACAACGGTTGAAGGACAAATACCTTCCCGCATCGTATCGGGATCAACTCCTCGACCAACTCCACGCATTGCGGCAGGGAACACTTTCCATTGCCGATTACATGACACGATTTGACGAGTTGGTGGTGAGGAGTGATATCTTGGAGGAGCCTATTGCGATCGCTTCTAGATTTAGACTCAGACTTAGGGCCGGCATTCGGAGAGCGCTTATTCCTCACCGCGTAGGCGCGTTGTGACGGTCGAGCAGGTGTTCCAGCTCGCGCTTGAGTATGATAACTATCTGCGCCTTGCAGGTCCGTGATAGGCTACGTTTCGGCCTGATGCCCCTAAGATCAGGAGGCCCGCCTCAGCCGCGGTCGCCGCCCCTGCCCCTCCCCGCACCCCCGCAGATGCGAAGGGCAAGGCTATTGCTCCGGGATTCCCCAGACCTGGGCCCGATCAGTGTTATCGGTGTTCGGGCAGAGGACACATCGCCGCTCAGTGCCCCACTAGGATTCTGTTGATTGAGGATGAGGGCGAGACTAGTACAGAGGTTGATGATGCGGTAGTTGAGATCACTACCAAGGTTGAGGATGGCTGGGAGAGCGACGCTGAGAGATCTCTAGAGTTGGTAGTCATCCAACACCTCATGTGCACACCCCTCGTGCCGAGGAGGACTGGCGCCACATATTTCCAGAGTGCAGGTGGCCCTTGCAAACTCGCCATCGATAGTGGAAGCTGCGTAAATATTGTGGCGAAGAAGGGATTAAAGAGGATGCAGCTGTCCGCCGAGCCACATCTGCATCCCTACCGTGTCCTTTGGGTGGACAAGTCGGCCATTCAGGTCACACCGAGATGTCTTGTTCCGATTCGTCTATTGACCGTAGAGGACAAGGTTTGGTGCGAAGTCTTCCCGATGGACGTAACACATGTTCTTCTAGGACGTCCCTGGTTATACGATCACGATGCCACGTGTTATGGCTGCTCCAACACGTGTGTATTCTTCGACAAGGGGCAAAAGATCACCATTACCCCGACCCAGCCTAGGGATCCCCCTAAGGGCCTGATCGATACACCCATTAGCGCCGGGTCATCTAGGCCACTACATATTCTGAGGAGATGTGATTTTATGAGGGAGAGCTTAGATTCAGGAGTAATGTTTGTGGTGGCTGCCACCATAGCTTACGACGCTGCTACAGACTTGGTGAGTGTTGATCTGGACGTTCGCCGCCTATTAGACGAGTACTCTGACATTATGCCTGAGGAGCTCCCCGATGGCTCCCCCCGTTTAGAGATATCCAGCACGCTATCGACCTAATCCGGGAGAGCTTGAGCCTGTGTGCCGTCCATGCCCTTCTTACCCCGAAGAAGGATGGGAGTTGGCGCATGTGTGTTGACAGTCGCGTCATCAATAAAATTACAGTGACGTACCGTTTTCCCATTCCCCGCCTCGACGATCTCCTCGACGCGATGGCTAGTGCCCAGATCTTTTCGAAGGTCGACTTACGTAGCGAGTACCACCAGATTAGGGTGAGAGAAGGTGACGAGTGGAGGACGGCCTTCAAGACGAAGGATGGCCTTTATGAGTGGTTAGTTATGCCGTTCGGACTGCCGAACGTGCCGAGTACATTTATGAGAGTGATGACACAGATCCTGCGGCCCTACATGGGCAAATTCCTAGTAGTCTACTTTGATGATATACTGATCTTCAATCGAGACCGCGCTGAGCACTTGCGCCATATTCTCTTGGTATTTGACCTTCTACGGAAGGATCATCTTTATGTCAACCTGAAGAAGTGCTCGTTCTTGACTACTTCAGTGCATTTCTTAGGCTACATTGTCTCTGCGTTTGGCATCTCGGTTGACCCCGACAAGGTCAATTCTATCCGTGAGTGGCCCGTCCCATCTAGCATCCACGAGGCCCGGAGCTTCCACGGACTTGCCACCTTCTACAGGAGGTTTGTCCGAGTGTTTAGCTACATCATGGCCCCCCTTACGAGCTGCCTCCGTAAGGGAGATTTTGTCTGGAAGACAACGGCTACCAAGGCTTTTAAGGAGATTAAAGAGAAGTTATCGTATGCCCCTGTTTTACGCCTTCCAGATTTTTCCAAGGCATTTGAGGTAGCGTGCAAACCAGCCGATGCCGGTCCCAAGCCCGGATGAAAAATGGTGAGAGTTGTGTTAGGTAGACGGCCAACGTAAAATTTAGTCACCCTTATGAATATGGATCTTTTGAGAAATTGTGCTAAAGCTAGGTTGTTCCCCCTAAGGAACGCGTCGTATGGTCCGAATGCGGCGTCTTGGCAAGGACCGCTACATCTCCAGGACTTGGGTGTAGTGTTAAATAGGCAAGAGTCCTCGTCGTATGGTCCGAATGCGGCGTCTTGGCAAGGACCGCTGCACCTCCAAGAGGACTTGGGTGTAGTGTCAAATATGCAAGAGCCCTCACATATTAGGCGTCCTAGAAAAGTTGATCGTAGGATTTGTAATCGACTTAGGTTTGGAAGTTGGAATATAGGTACGCTAACGGGAAAAGCGATGGAAGTAGTGGATACAATGATTAGGAGAAAGATAAATATTTTATGTCTGCAAGGGACTAAATGGGTGGGTGAGAAAGCTAAATTTCTAGATAATTCAGGTTTTAAATTATGGTACACAGGAAAAAATAAAACAAGAAATGAAGTAGGTATTATTGTAGATACTACTTGGAGGGATGAAGTTATTGGGGTAAGCAGAAAAGGTGATAGAATCTTAGCTCTTAAATTAATCGTAGGAAAGGAAACTATTAATGTAATTAGTGCTTATGCGCCACAAGTAGGATTAAATGAAGCTATTAAAGTACAATTTTGGGAAGACTTAGATGATTTGGTAAGAGAAATCCCACAAAGCGAGAAAATTTTTATTGGAGGAGACTTAAATGGACATGTAGGGAAGCAAAATACGGATTATACAGATGTTCATGGAGGATTTGGGTATGGAGAAAGAAATGAAGAAGGAAGAACCATTCTAGACTTTGCCATATCACATGAGCTAATTGTGACAAATACCTTCTACATAAAGAGGGAAGAACACTTAATTACGTTCAAGAGCGGACAAAATAAGTCACAAATTGACTATTTTATGACTCGCAAAATGGATAAAAAGATTTGTAAGAATTGCAAAGTCATACCAGGAGAAAGTTTGACAACGCAACATAGGCTAGTGGTGCTGGATGTGCAAATTAAATATAGTAACTTTAAGAGAAACACAAAAGTGTTCCCAAAAATTCGGTGGTGGAACTTGATGAAGGAAAAACAGGTTGCTTTCAAGGCAGCAGTTATAGAACGACTAGTTGATGATCCTTATGTTGATCCTAGTGTCGCATGGGAAGTTATGTCTTCTCATTTAAGGATAAGTGGAAAGAACGTACTTGGAGAGTCAAAAGGTCGCGCGCCCCCACAAAAAGAATCTTGGTGGTGGAAAAAGGAAGTGCAAGACAAAGTGAGGGCAAAGAGGGTCAGCTACAAAACATTATGTGCTTGTAGGAATGATGAAAACTTGACAAAGTATAAAGTCGCCAAGAAAGAAGCTAAAAATGCAGAAGTAAAGCAAGAAGTCAAGCTTATGAAGAATTTTACAAACGACTAGATACCAAAGATGGAGAGCGCGATATATATAAAATTGCTCGAGCTAGAGAGAGGAAGACAAGAGATTTAAGCCAAATTAAATGCATAAAAGATGAAACAGATACAGTTTTGACGGATGATGTGACTATTAAGGAGCGATGGAAAAGATACTTTTATCAACTATACAATGAAGGAAAAGATAATGAACTGAACTTGGAAGAGTTAAGTAAATCGGAGGAGTATAGAGACATAACTTTTTATCGTAAAATTCAAGCATCAGAGATAGATGACGCTCTGAAGAAGATGAAAAATGGAAAGGCGGTTGGACCAGACGATATACCCATTGAAGTATGGAAATGCTTAGGGAGGGAAGGAATTTTATGGCTTGCAAGTTTCTTCAATAAGATACTGAAGACAAAAAGGATGTCAGACCAATGGAGAGAAAGTATTTTGGTATCTTTGTATAAGAACAAAGGAGATATACAAAATTGTGTCAATTACAAGGGAATTAAATTAATGAGTCATACTATGAAACTATAGGAACGAGTAATAGAGAGACGAGTTAGACGAGAGACTAGCATCTCAGAGAATCAATTTGGATTCATGCCAGGGAGGTCAACCATGGAAGCTATACATCTCTTGAGGAGACTCATTGACAACTATCAGGAAAGACAAAAAGATTTGCATATGTTGTTTATCGATCTGGAGAAGGCGTATGATAGGGTTCCAAGAGAGGTCTTGTGGAGAGTCTTAGAAAAGAAAGGTGTAAATGTATCATACATTGACGTAATCAAAGATATGTATACAAATTCAGTGACCAGGGTGAGGACATCTGGAGGATTAACACAGGAATTCCCTATCGCTGTTGGCTTACATCAAGGGTCAGCTTTAAGCCCTTACCTCTTTACCCTTATCTTAGATGAGCTCACCGGACATATCCAGCAAGCAATACCTTGGTGTTTATTATTTGCAGATGATATTGTTTTGGTCGATGAGACGCGCGAGGGTGTAAACGCGAAACTGGAATCTTGGCGAGACACTTTAGAAAAGAAGGGTTTTAGGTTGAGCAGGACAAAGACAGAGTATATAGAGCTTAAATTTAGTAGTGCAAGAAGGTCAGATGACTCCGTCATTAAATTGGGTGACCAAGATATTTCCCGCAGTGAGTGCTTTAAATATCTGGGATCGATAATTCAAAAAGATGGAGGTGTAGATAAAGATGTGATTCATAGAATCCAAGCAGGTTGGTTGAAGTGGAGAGGCGCGTCTGGGATCCTATGTGATCGTAAAGTACCACTAAAACTTAAAGGCAAGTTTTACCGTACTGCAATTAGGCCTGCAATGCTCTACGGTTCTGAGTGTTGGGCAGTGAATGGTGTACACGAGCAAAAAATGGGAGTCGCGGAGATGAGAATGCTTAGGTGGATGTGTGGTCACACGAGACTGGATAAAATTAGGAATGAATGTATCAGGGATAAGATAGGAGTGGCGCCAATTGTAGAGAAGATGCGAGAAGCTCGTTTAAGATGGTTTGGACATGTACATAGGAGACCATTAGAGGCACCTATTAGGCGTTGTGAGAGTTTAGTCACTAGACATGTTAAACGGGGGAGGGGTAGACCAAAAAAGACTTGGAATGAAACTATAAAGAAAGACATGATGTACTTAGGCATTAATGAGACTATGCTTAAAGATAGGGCGCAATAGCGACAGAGGATCCATATAGCCGACCCCACTATGGTGGGATAAAGGCTTGAGTGTTGTTGTTGTTGTTGTATTTGAGGTAGCGTGCGATGCGTCCGGAGTGGGCATCGGAAGGGGGGGGGGGGTACTTTGCCAGGAGGGTCATCCAGTTGCTTACTTCAGTGAGAAACTGAATGACGCCCGACAAAAGTACTCTAATTATGACAGAGAGTTTTACGCCATCGTACAGGCACTCCGCCATTGGCGCCATTATCTCCTACACAAGGAGTTTGTCCTGTACTCTGACCACCAGGCCCTGCGATACCTCGATTCACAGAAGAAGTTAAGCCACCGCCATGCGAAATGGGTGAAGTTCTTTGTTATGCCCCCACATGCGTTACGATTCTCCGGGCATAAGTACTCTCGGCGACTAAAGGAGCACGCCCAAAGCAACGGGGCTGAACCATCCGGTTCAGCCCCCAATCATTAAAAAGGGCCGAATGGGGGCTGAACCAACCCGGTTCAGCCCCTACTTGAGGGGGCCGGCCGGCCCCCTCTGTCCCCGTGTATTAATAGGCCCGGGGCTCCTCCAAGACGGCTATCAAAGTATTATTCTCAGGTATTCTCTTCTTCCTCTCCCAAACCCTAACTTCTCTTCTTCTCCCGTAGTTTCTCTCTAGATCTCTATCTCTCCTAGCAAGTTCATATCATTTGGTATCAGAGGATTCGTTTCTCCACCATGGTGACCACACACACATAAGAGGAAATCGCTCGATTGGAAATCCTGGAAGAAAACTGTGCCGGGTTGACGGACTCGGTGGCCTCCATCGAGGAGGAGGTGAGGGCGTCTACCCAGCGATTTTAAGAATGGATCGACGCCCGACTGGATGAAATCAAGGCGCCATTAGCGCAGAATCTGAAAGGGAAGACGAGAATGCACGAAGATGGCGGCAGAATGCAAAATCAAGCCACCGGAACAAACAGATCGTTTGATCCCGCGCGTACAGGGGCGGGATCCAGCAGATCGGGAGCCGGTGTGGCCGCGAGCAGCGCGACGAACTGGGGAGCCCACGAGGCTTCTTCCGGGACTGGATCGGCCCCGATCTGGGCGGCGTACACAGACGCTGGTCCCCCGCCATGGGGACGTGCCAACGGCGAGCATGGAGAGTGCGACGTGGGCCGTCCACCGTGGACGAGGCTCGACAGCGAGCAGGGTGACGTCAGGAGGGCTCCAGGCGGGCCAATAGGAGGAACGGGGGGCATTTTGCCTCCTCCGCGTGGTGCCGGACTCGGCGGCCAGCCATTTCTGGGCTACGGACTCGGGGGCCCTTGGGGCGGCCAGTCATTTCAGGGCTTCCCGAGCGCCAACACTGGTCCGATGGAGCCGAGACGACCGTTTGCACCAGGACAAGAAGCAGGGGGATACGAACATGGAAATTAGCGGGCCTAAATGCAACCCAAAAGGACCCGGATGAACTTTCCGAGGTTCAGAGGAGACAGAGACGCGTTAGAATGGGTGCAAAAAGCCGAGTTATTCTTCCATTACCAGGAGATTCCCGAGGGGTAGTGGGTACAGTTGGCGGCCTTCCATCTGGAAGACGACGCCTATCAGTGGACCAAATGGTTCTAACGTGGCCGTGCTTACGCCCCATGAACGGAGTTCGTGGAAGCTTTCTCCGCACGTTTCGGACCTCTAGAGTATGAAGACGTTGAGGCAACGATGCAGAAGCTTCGACAGAAGGGAACGGTGACGGAGTACCGTACTGAGTTCGAGAAGCTGGCCAATCGGGTCAATTGGGAGGAGAAAACTCTCCTCAGTTGCTTCATATCAGGGCTGAAGGACTATTTGAGAGATGAGGTCCATGCTTACCTACCTCGCAGTTTGAGTCATGCCATCAGCCTAACACGGATACAGGAGGAGCGCTTCAACCGTCAGCGAAACCGTGCCACGACAAGGGCCCCGACGACCCCAGTGACGGGTCGAAGGGAACCGACGCCGGCAGTTAAACCGACAGTGACGAGACTTACTTGGCCAGAGTTGCAGGCAAGGAAGGAGAAGGGTCTGTGCTTCAACTGTGACGAGAAGTACGCGCCAGGTCACCGGTGCCAGAAGGTCCAAGTTTTTATGCTAAGGGAGGAGGACGAGGGGGAAGGATCTGCAGACATGGTTGGGGAGGACGGATTGGACCTGACGGAGTTTGGAGTCTCCATCCAGGTCATGAAGGGGTGTTCGACGCCTCTTATGTTGCGCATCGCTGGGAAGATTGGCCAGGAGTGGGCGACTATTCTTATAAATAGCGGGAGTACCCACAACTTCATCAACCCCGCGGTGGCGCTGAAAGTGGGATGTGCAGTTGACAAAGGGGCCGCCTTTCAGGTCATGGTGGCCGATGGAAGCAATTTGAGGTGTGAGGGGGTGCTGAAAGGGGTGGAGTTACGGATGCAGGGATACGTGTGCCATACCGACGTCTACCTGCTACCGATTAGGAGGTCCAATATGGTCCTTGGGGTTCAGTGGCTCAGACAGTTGCGACGGGTGACCACGGATTGAGATCGGATGACATTGGAGTTTACTCAGCAGGGGACGGACCATTGTCTGCACGACATACGATCATCCCCACTCAAAGAGATCTCCATTCGGAGCTTGCAGAGATTGGAGGAGCAGGGCAGCACGATGGCCATGGTGCTAGGAGTGACGACCATTGTACCAGTCACCTCTGAGGAGCCAGAGCAGATGCAGGCCCTACTGGCACAGTACGAGGATGTTTTCCAGGAGGCACGCACTCTCCCTCCCTCGAGGTTTCGCGACCACCAGATTCAGTTGAAGGCGGGGGAGGATCCTACCAATATCCGGCCCTACCGCTATCCTCATATCCAGAAGGCGGAGATAGAGCGCAGTGTCCGAGAGATGCTCGCCACCGACGTCATACGGCTCAACACCAGTGCCTTCTCTTCACCGATCATACTGGTGAAGAAAAATGATGGTTCATGGAGATTCTGCGTCGACTACCGAGGGTCGAACAACTCAACCATCAAGGACAAGTTTCCCATCCCGATGATTGAAGAGTTGTTGGACGAACTGCATGGAGCGAGTCTTTTCACCAAACTGGATCTACGGTCCGGTTACCACCAGATTCGAATGAAGGAGGAGGATATACATAAGACGACTTTCCGTACCCATGACGGTCACTACGAATTCTTGGTGATGCCGTTCGAGTTAGCAAATGCCCCATCCACCTTTCAGGCGGTGATGAACGATATTTTTCAGCCACTTCTACGCCGATATGTGCTGGTCTTTTTCGACGACATCTTGATCTACAGCAGGAATAGGGAAGACCATCTGGATCACGTCCTACACGTGCTTACTATACTAAGGAGCACCGACTTTATGCCAAGCGTTCCAAATATTCATTCGGGCAAGTAGAGGTCGAGTACTTGGGCCATCTGGTGTCCGCTCATGAGGTCCAGCCCGACCCAAAGAATATTGCTAGCATGGTGACATGGCCTCACCCTACGACGATCCGAGCCTTACGGGGCTTCCTCGGGCTCATCAGATACTACCGCCGTTTCGTGAAGGACTACAACAAGATCGCACGACCCCTCACTCAGTTTCTCCAGAAGGAGGCTTTTCAGTGGCATGAGGAGGCGGAGGATGCCTTCCAGGCCTTGAAAAAGGCAATGACCATCACTCCGGTTTTGGCACTTCCAGGCTTCTCCAAGGAGTTCGTGGTCGAGACAGATGCTTCGGGGGTCGGGATTGGAGCAGTACTGATGCAGGAGGGTCGACCCTTGGCCTTCTTCAGTAAGGCCCTGACACCGAAGACGCTGGGACTTTCCACGTATGAAAAGGAGATGTTAGCGATACTCCACGCGGTCGGCATGTGGCGGCCTTATCTTCTAGGGCGATACTTCCAGGTTCGCACGGACCATCAGAGCTTAAAGCACTTTCTCGAGCAAAGGTTGACATCTCCATTGCAGCAGAAGTGGTTGACAAAGTTGTTGGGCTACGACTATGAGATCGTCTACAAACAAGGGAAAGAAAATGTGGTGGCCGACGCACTATCACACATACCGGAGAGCTCCCTCTCCCACGTTTCGGGACCGGTGATTGAGTCCTTGGATGAGATACAGGCGGAGGTGAAACGAGACACAGAGCTCCGAGCCATTGTGGAGGCACTTCAGCAGGGGCACACCACAGTGCCCGGGTACCACCTGCAGGGCGAGAGACTTTACTACCATGGTCGGGTGATCATTCCCGCCACGTCCGTGTGGCGTGCTATTATGATGCAGGAGTTCCATGCATCCCCGACTGGCAGCCATGCCGGTATTCTTCGTACGCTGCAGCGAGTCTGTGTGAATGTCTTTTGGAAGGGCATGCGTCGGGATGTTCAACAGTTTGTGCGGGAGTGTGTGGTTTGCCAGTGACAGAAGTATGAGACCACATCGCCCGCGGGACTGCTTACCCCACTAGAGATTCCACACCAGATTTGGGACACGGTCTCCATGGACTTCAAGGACGGCCTGCCCAAATCTTAGGGCAAGTCCGTCATTCTTGTGGTGGTCGACAAGCTGTCCAAGTACGGACATTTTCTTGCCTTGAGCCATCCATACACTGGGGAGACCGTTGCTGAGTTGTTTGCCCGGGAGATCGTGAGACTCCATGGCACCTCACGTTCTATCATCTCAGACATGGACCCAGTTTTGTGAGCAAATTCTGGAAGGAGCTTTTCCGGTTGTAGGGCACCACACTTCGCATGAGCACAACCAACCATCCCCAAACTGACGGGCAGACGGAGGTTCTCAACAGGGGGGTCGAGACTTATTTACGGTGCTTTGTGATGGATGAACCACACACGTGGACCCGCTGGTTGCATTGGGCCTAGTACTGCTACAACACGTCCTATCATACGGCAAACAAGCTCACCCCTTTTGAGGTGGTGTACGGCAGGCCACCTCCCACGTTGAGTTCTTATGAGCCAGACAACACCGCTCTTCCGGCCGTTGATCGGACGCTACAGGATCGGGATCGCACGCTACTGTTACTTCGGGACAACTTACGGGCCGCTCGGGAACGCATGAAGGTCCAGGCAGACAAACACCGTACTGAATGGGAATTTGCGGTGGGCGACGAGGTTTTCCTCAGACTCCAACCGTATAGGCAGCTGTCAGTCTCTCGACGCGCTAATCAGAAGCTGACACCACGATTCTACGGGTTGTTCCGCATTATCCAACGAGTGGGTCCAGTAGCTTATACTTTGGCACTACCAGAGGGCTCCCGCATCCATCCGACATTCCATGTCTCAGTGCTTAAAAGGAAGATTGGGGACTCAGTTCAGGCCAGTTCTAACCTACCAGAGGCCACTACCGCCGACGAATTGCGGCCTTCACCAGAGACCATTCTTTTGACCAACTGGAAAAAACGGGGCACGGAGTCCCGCCCAGAGGTGCTCGTCAAATGGAGGAATATGGCAGAGGCTCATAATTCTTGGGTCGACTTGCTGGAGTTCCGTGAGAGGTTTTCGGACTTCCACCTTGAGGACAAGCTGGTTCTTGATGGAGAGGGGAATGTTATGCCCCCGCATGCGTTACGATTCTCCGGGCATAAGTACTCTCGGCGACTAAAGGAGCACGCGCAAAGCAACGGGGCTGAACCATCCGGTTCAGCCCCCAATCATTAAAAAGGGCCGAATGGGGGCTGAACCAACCCGGTTCAGCCCCTACTTGAGGGGGCGGGCCGGCCCCCTCTGTCCCCTGGTATTAATAGGCCCGGGGCTCCTCCAAGACGGCTATCAAAGTATTATTCTCAGGTATTCTCTTCTTCCTCTCCCAAACCCTAACTTCTCTTCTTCTCCCGTAGTTTCTCTCTAGATCTCTATCTTGTTGGAGTCTATGTTCCGCATCTCTTGGTTTAAGAATAACAAATACCGTGTTGTATTTGATCTTGTACTTTGTGTGTTTATAGTGTGCAGGTTATACAGGAACTATAACTACACATCCCTATGAGTAGTATGCTGATTGGAGACGATTCTCTGGAAAGAGAGTTAACGCCCCGCGTTAGAGTTAACGCCCCGCGTTAACTTATCGTCGAGAAGGGATGACGTCGAGAAGGGAATGACGTGGAGAAGATATTACGTCGAGAAGCCAGTGACAATGCCAGCGTTGACTCCTAACGCCTGCGTTGAGTCCACAATCTCTGCCATGATCTCGACGGTTGCACGATGTCAGCGGTTGTTATACACGATCATTAATGCTGGCGTTAACTACTTAACGCAACACGTTAGCTCCCGTGCCTACTTAAAGAGCAGCCCCTCTCATTCTATGATTGATGATTCCAGAATTCTGATTCTTTTGAAAGAGGCTCGTCTACAACAATTGAGAGATCTCCCTTGGGCTAACATGAAGATCTAAAGAAGATTTTGAAGGAGAAAGTCTACAACGCATATTCTATACGAAGGACGAACGCTTCAAGAACACCAACGTCTACATCGCCTTCGTCTTCACCTTCAAAATTTCTTGGGGAGTTTCTCTTACATTACTTTTATCTTGTAATCTTTTATTTTATTTCTTTTTGTAATTGGTGTGGAGAAATCGTTCAGGGAGAATGTCGGATTCCGGGAAGGATTCCGTGGGTAAATTCGCTGCGGTTGTTGACGACTAGGTCCTTGTGCGACTTAGGAGGTAATTCGCCGCCTTGTGCGTGACGACTAGGTCGAGGTTAGATCTAGGGGGTGGCTAGAGGCCTTATCTGGGGTAATATAGACTATAGCCAACCGGTCCTTGGGAGAAGGACCTGTGAAACAAAAAAAAAAGTGTTTTTAATATTTCCGCCTTGATTTCTAGCGTTATAGAAATCAAATATTTATGTAATCAATTTATTATGAAATAAAATCATGTCTTTTAATATTCCATTTAATTGATTTTATTTCCTCTTCAAGAATGTGTTAAATTATATTTTCATCAAAGCATTAAAACAAACATTTGTGTAATTATCCTTGTAATACAATATTCGTTATCTCTGATTTTCTTTAATTATCCTTTTAATATTCCATTTGCGTAATTATCCTTGTAATACAATTTTCATTATCTCTGATTTTCTGGAATTCATAAGTAAAATCACCTTGACATAATTCCGAGCAGCTTAATTTTCTGAAGAGCTAATGCCCAGCGTTAACACTTAACGTCAGGCGTTAGCAACAGTAAGGAAAAAGTTCTGTTAATCTTATCTGAGATATTGAAATATATTTCCTATAAAATATTCCGAAACTTCAGTCGCAAACTCTGATATATTTAATTAAGATTTAAATTCCATAAAACCCTTATTCACCCCCCTCTAAGGGCGCCGTAAGATCCAACATATCTCTCCTAGCAAGTTCATATCATTCATGCAGGAGTATCATTACGTTCTCAAACACCGAGTTGGTGTTGAGAACAAACCGGCTGACGCGTTGAGTTGCCAAGTCACTATTCTCCATACCATGAGCGCGCGTGTGGAGGGATTTGAGCGTATTATGCATGATTATCCAGAGTGCCCAGATTTTGACGATGTTTATACCGCCATGACGAGAGATCCTCCTGAGCCTCGTGAGGATTTCGTGATTTCAGATGGCGATCTTTTCTTAGGCTCTCGTCTCTGTGTGCCACAGACCTCCCTCCGAGACTTCCTTATCTGGGAGTTGCACGCAGGCGGGGCTGTATGCCATTTCGGGCGGGACAAAACGATTGCGTTAGTCGAGGACCGCTTCTTCTGGCCTAGCCTGAAGAAGGACGTTACCCGGGTCGTTCGTCATTGTCGCATCTGCCAGACGACGAAGGAATCACGACATTCTACAGGTCTGTACACTCCGTTGCCTATCCCGCACAGACCGTGGGCAGATATCAGTATGGATTTGGTACTCGGGCTTCCTCGCACGTTGCGGAAGTTCGACTCCATTTTCATCATTGTGGACTGCTTCTCGAAGATGACCCACTTTATCCCGTGTCGTAGGACCTTCGATGCATCCCACGTAGCTGCTCTGTTCTTTAGAGAGGCATTCAAATATCTTGGGTTGCCTACTTCCATCGTCTCTGATCGCGACGTCCGCTTTATGAGTTACTTCTGGAAGACGTTGTGGAAGAAGACCGGTACGATACTGAAGTTTTCCACCGCCTACCACCCACAGACGGATGGACAGACGAAAGTCGTCAACCGTAGTCTTGGGGCCCTTCTACGTTGATTGTTAGGGATAGCCCGTCCTCTTGGGATTCCGTCCTGCCGGTGGCGGAGTTTCCTAATAGTTCGGTCAATAGGATAAAACACATGTCTAAGTCCATTTCATGTCAATGCTAGGTTGCGAGCCTAGGAAACCTATCGACATGATAGATGACCCATTAGAGGCCTGACCTAGCGAGTCCGCCGAGTCTTTCATTCAGTACATACATGCACTTCATGAGACAGTCCGGAGAAAGATCGCAGCCAGTAATGAAATATATAAGGCTCAGACAGATTTGCACAGGAGGGAGCAGGTTTTTGACGTTGGAGAGCAGGTTATGATCCGCCTTCGGACTGAGAGGCTCCCACAGGGGGCAGCGAAGAAGTTAAGTGCTCGCCGAATGGGCCCCTACACAATCATTCGACGGATTGGTACGAACGCTTATGAGGTTGATATCCCTCCGACAATGGGAATCCACCGGGTATTCAATATAGAGGATCTAACTCCTTACTTCAAGGAGCGAGTTTATGTGGATCCACTATCCCCAGCGACCACTGAGCCACAGCTTTCCCCACCCCTCTCTAGCTCTCCTACTCCTACCATTTCCAGGCAGTCTCCGACGGTTGAGCGCCACTCGGAGGACCATGCCACCCTTCCGGCTGTTTCACCTGCCCCACTTTCAGACGTAGATACATTGCTTCCACAGTTGCCCGCACCTATCGGAGATGCATTACAGATCATTGGTCATGACTTCACTACGACGGTCGACCGAGTTGTTCTGCGGTACCTGGTTCATTGGCTCGCCCGTCCTGTTTCTGACGATGCTTGGATTTCTGCTGAAGAGCTCGAGAGACTTGCCCCGGACTTATGCCGAGAGTATGACCGTCTCCACTCATCAGAGATGAGTGCTTTCAAGTCGGAGAGAGTTGATGGCGATCGACGACACACATTTATTCCCGCAGGAGGCGGTGAGGAGATCCATTTGGGCGATCCGAGTCCGTGGATGCGTCTGGATGGTCGTTCCGAGTCGTTTTTATATATTATTTTATGTATTTCTTGTTGTATTTGGCACCGGATCGGCCCGAGCGTTATTAGCCGTCCGATCGGCGTGCCCTAACTCATCTTTCCCACTCCCCTATTTATTCATGCAGGTGCGGCTGATTTGGGGATCAAAGTTTTCTATCGTTGCAAGCCGTCGGTTTCTCGGTGGACTCCGAGCGGTATCCTTTGCGCGAGACTCTACCGTTGCCTTCCCGCTTCTTCCCCAACCTCGTACAACCCTCCTCAGCCTCTACCGCTGCCTCCCGCTCCTTCCCCAGCCCCGTACAGCCCTTCCCCTACTTTACCGCCGCCTCCCACTCCTTCCCCAGCCCCGTACAACCTTCCTCCCATCCTATCGCCGCCTCCCTCACCTTCCCCATCCCCGTACAACCTTCCTCCCATCCTACCGCCGCCTCCCTCACCTCCTCCATCCCCGTGCAACCCTCCTCCTATCCTACCGTCGCCTCCCTCACCTCCCCCTGCCTCGTACAACCCTCCTCCAACCCAATCACCACCTCTCTTTGGAGCCACCCACCAATCCGAAGCCGCGACAACTAACGGATCTCCTTCCCCAAGTCACGCCGCCACATGCATGAGCAAATCTTGGTATGAATGTTATTTACTTCTCTTTATGTTGAATGGTCGGACTGTTGCTTGTAGGATCTAAACTTTCATGTGCGTTTAATATTATTATTCGTTGCTTGATTTGCGGGTTCCATTCGGTGCACGCTTAACGGAAACTGCGCCTCAATTTGATGGTAATACATAAACTGCTCTTTGATCGAATTACACTGTTTTCAAATGTGCCACTTGCTTAGTGCTTATTAATGTTATTACTGTTGTTAGATCTTAACCCGGACTGTTTGCACCATCATCTCATTCACACTGCATTTAAGTCACATCATAGTGAGCGAATTCTCGTATCCTATCCTACATCAGAAAGTGGCCAGGTTAAGAGAACAAATATGGCCTCCTTTATATAGTGATGAGGAGATGCAATTTTTAAAATATTACATCAAGTTTAGACAACCCCAGTCGTACCCTTGCTTTTTTATCCATGAAAATACCAACAACTGGAAAACATGCCAATGTTGGTAAAATGTGGATAGCTTATAATGATGGCTCAATTGACTATCAAAGAAAGTGAGAAAAAACTAGGTCTTTTAAGTTAGATATTCTCTATCTGGATGGCACAATTAATGGAAAATATTAGATGCATAGATTGACTATTAGGAAACCTAATTTCACTTATACACGTATGTCGCACAAAATGAAATGACATTTTCTTGATTGAAGCTGAGTGAATCAATGATGAAGATCATGGATCGCTGGTGGGCCGAGACCGTATGCCAAAAATAGAGTTAGGGTTGTTGTATAAACGACCTGAATCTGTAGTCCCGTTTAGAGCGAGGTCGAGACATTTTTATGTTTTTTTTTTGTATTTTTGTATTTTTATTCATGTGTTAGTGTGATTTAATGTTCCGAACGATCTACACCATCCATAATTATCACCAAGTTTATAAATATGGGTCTAAGAGGATTTCAGGTATAGCAAATTTTGGACATCTTTTTGGGCTCTCCCAATCTTTTCAAGTGCCGATTAGGCGGATTCTAGGTACCGATTCTGTGAATTCTAGATGTTGATTCCATGGATTCTATGCGGCGAAGCCTACACCAACCTCCTCTCTTCACTTGGTTGATCACTACCATCCCTCCAACACTTCTAGCCGCCTGTAACAACCCCACTTGCCGCCAGCTGACACCACCTCTTCCCCCAACCACCACATTAACCACCCACTCACCACTCATAACGACCAATAACTATCATTTTCTCCATATAACTTCCCAATAAACACCTTCCCGTACTAACACACACCCTAATCCCTTTGCCGACTTGCAGCCCTGTCCAATTGTACAACAACAGCTACCAACTGCCACTGGTTTCCTCCCTGGTTCAGCTCCTGCACCTAAATGTTCACGCTTAGGTGTGCAAGTTGAGTTGAGTTGGATTGTGAGCTCGATGAGCCGACTCGAAAAAAGTTCGATTTGAGCCCGAGCTCACATGTTCTTGTTCATTAGCTCGCGAGTTGGCTCAGAAGATTTTTTGAATTTTTTTTAAAAGTCTGATATAAAGAAAATATGGTAGAAAAGCTAGTGAGTAGCTAAAGTTCGACTCAAGCTCCCGAGCTCGAGCTCAACATATAGGTCTCGAGCCCGAGCTCAAGACATGCAATATGAGTTCGCCGAGCTCGTGCTCAAATTAGTTAGCTCTAGCTCGAGTTTATGAATTTTGTCGAGCTTGATTCGTTTGCACCACAACCCACGCCTTCACCTCCAACTCCCTCACAACATTCCATGTATCCTCCCCCACCACTCCAACAACCAACCACAATTACCTGAGCCCTCATTATCTTCCCCAAAACCCTATCCGCCCTGAAACCTGTATGGAACCGTTGCAGGATTGCTGTTCACCCCCAAATCAGCCATTATTCAGATTCCCCAGACTCCTATTGCATATGTAAGTGCATATTTGAAGTTATTATTGTTCTTTGTTGTGTATTTGGTGAGCAAACATATAATTATGGATGTAACCAATAAATCATCCTATTTGCAGGCTTTCTTTGCCTAGAATTTAATTGAAGCATTCTAAACCTTAATTCAACTTAAAATTGTGTGTTTATCTAGTGTTCTAACCTCAATTGTGATTGTTTGTAAATATTTCATTAATTTCAGCACATATACTATTATTCGTCATGCCGGACCACAATTTTCTTTGGAGGTGTTTGTGCGGAACCTTACTTTAGAGTGACGGCGGAGAGGCTAACGAAGAACCCACCACTGACCTAGAGACCCTAAAAGTTTCTTCTCTTGATCTCCTTGCAGTCTCCTCTGGTAAGAATTTATGTTCCCTTTCTTCTCTGTCTCGAGGGTATAAATGGACTGCCCAGGTTGAAGCAGGTGGCTGCCACAAGTAAAGCACATCGAAGATGCTACTGGCACGTGACCGAAACCCACTAAGAGTGATGACAGCAGTTTGATCTGAAAAGACGGGAGTGTGTGTGTGTGTGGGGGGGGGGGGGGTAGAGCAGAGGGGGGGGGGGGGGGGGGGGGGGGGGGGGGGGGGGGGGGGGGGGGGGGGGGGGGTTGTTAGAGCACATTCCCTAGGACTGGCAAGATTGTTGAGAATTGGCTATATGTTTCCTGCACGATCTATGTGTGGCAGACCCTCCCCCGAGCTTATGAGATGCAAGGTAGCCTTTATATGAATATTGCCTCCGCGGAAGTTTAGTCATGTTGTCGTACTGGGTGCTGGGATTACTCCTTGCATGCTAATGTCATGCGAAGACCTTGTGCGATAAGAACGACTCTTGAGCGAGCAGTGGAAAGCGTAGTTGGCGAGGACTACATTGTACCAACGAGAGACAATGTCGCGCAGACAAGCTTTGCGAGGACTGCATGAGATGTGAGGATTGCTTGTCGTGAGCTGGAGCCTAATGAAGTGAGCGTACATTGAGATCCTCTATTGAGGCCGAGGGACTTGAGAAGAACCTTGGTGGCGAAGATTATATCGTCACGATGGGACTATGTTGCCACACGAGGATCATCCCAAGCAGGCCCCTTGTGTTTCGCGTGACTTGTTCATTTTTGGTCCCTGACATACACATTACTCTCAATTGTTATCCCCTCTTTTCTCGAGGTTCAATGTCCTCTGAATGTTGGGAAACGCGAGGCGCCTCTCCTAATCCTTCTCACGTGAAGTGTAGCCATCATTTCTCTCCGCGACTCCATCTCCCACTGAGGCTCTCTAATTTTTCACCACACCCTCGTACGGTCCGCACACACCTTTGCACACATGCGCACACCCTCGTGCCCTAACTCAACTTTTCTCTCTCTTTTGGTTTGCACTGACGATATTTAACCCAGTTTCTCATTTCAGCGCATTCCACGATCATAATGTCAAGGAGATTGAAGCACTTTGTGCGGCGTTCGTGGGAGAGGGTGGAATCCTCCACAGTTCTGGACGAGGATCTCAAGGAGTTGATGCTTAGATTTAATGCCCCAACTTAGAAGGAATGACACTTGCGCTTGAAAGACAAGGAATTTTGCGATTACAAATACAATTTTTGGGATAGGGGTGCAAGTTGAGTCGAGCCGGCTCGTGAGCTCGATGAGCCGGCTCGAAAAAAAGCTTGACTCAAGCTCGAGCTCGACGAGCTCGAGCTCGATTTCGAGCCGAGCTCGAGCTCGATTGCTCTTGTTCATGAGCTCGCGAGCCGGCTTGCGAGCTTTTTCTTGGGTATTTTTTTTTAAAAGATATATATATAAATTTAAATAAAAATAGGCTCATGAGCAAAAAGCTCTCGAGCTCGCGAGCTCGAAAGCTCGAGCTCGAGCTCAATATACTGGTCTCGAGCTCGAGCTCGAGCTAAGCAGGATGAGCTCGACGAGCTCGAGCTCGAAATATTTAGCTCGAGCTCGAGTTTGGGATTTTTGCCAAGCTTGACTCGAGCTCGACTCGTTTACACCCCTAGTTTGGGACGTCAATGGATGCTGAGATCCGATGACTCACCTCCACAGGGGGTTGGGATTGTTTGTTCTCTATCATGGAGTACGACAACACCGAGCTTACCATGGAGTTCTTGTCCACATTTACCTTCGACCGTTCCCTCACTGACACGCCGAACAAATTGAGGTTGAATTTCGCATTCTAGGGCTGTGGCATGTCATGAGTCTGGGGCTATTCGCTATGCATGCTGGGTTGTACGACAATGCTACGATTCATTCTCCAGCCTTGGCTCCCCTCTCCACTGAGTTCCCCATGTGCCTCCACCCGACAGTTTTCTGGAGGAACGTTACTGGTGGACAAGTTGCCTATGAGGCCAGGAAGGCCAAGTCCACCGATCACCGATCACATGATTAGCTATACTATAGCAGGGGAGCATTGAGCAATAGTGTGGTGGGCCGCCAATACCTTCTCCACGTATACAACACGCGAGAGGGTGCCCCCCTCAACCTCAGACTTATGTTGGCCCAATTCCTCCTTTAGCAGGCCGGGTGTGCTCATGTGAAGAACATTTGCGGGAGTCATTATGCCATATCTCTAGTTAAGAGCATAGGTCTGCGGGAACGGCTCCTTACGATGCATATGGTCTCAACGGGTGTTGGCATCACCAACACCACTCTTTGTAGTCATCCACCATGTGAGTCGAACCCAGACAACCCGTGGGTTATCTATGAGCTGATACCATAACCCCTGCCCGAAGATGTAGTGATGGAGCCTCATGAGGAGGAAGATAAGATGGAGCTCGAGGTGCAAATTCGGCAGGCTGAGTAGGTCCGGTCATCTGGAGTTTGGTGGAGCTTCGATGAAGTTTATCCCGAAGCATATCACATGTTGCTCGTGCAGGGAAGCACACTTGATTGGATGCATGAACAAATTTTTCATCTTGGAGGGAGAGGGGGGACCGATCCGACACCCCCCTGGACGTTCGTATGCATTCAGACGCCTTGATCATGCCATAAAAATGATGACAATTATGATGACAATTCGTATGCATTCAGACCCCCTGGACGTACGCATAGTATGATGACAATTGCCATAAAAATGAAAGAATTAAGGTGGGAAATGACCCATCTAAGACCCAATATATTCTTCAAAACATAATGCCTCCAGTGAGTTCTGTGACTACTATCAGATACCTTACAGCATAAAAGGAAAATAATTGAAGCCACACATTGAACTTTTTCCTAATAAGTGAACAGAGGGGAAAATTACTACTATTGCTATGATAATGGAGAACTTCACCCTACTTATTAGTCTTGTGAAAACAACAAACCCTTCTCTATCTTTAATGACAGTGTCAAAGGATATAAGCTTGTGATCTTCCTTCACTAGGGACCAAGGGAGGAGTTTGTTCATTGTGAGAATCAAGATGAAATAGGAGCTAATTAGTTCCATCGTTAATGAACGCTGACAACAAGAAGATTAAGGATTACTGTTGAACACCAATCCTTATCCCATCCCATCTCATATCATATGAGTTGGCTCTAAAAAGGCTTAAAAGTAAAGGTAGATTGTCAATATCACTCCAAATTTGCCATCAGAAGTGATTATGTTGATGAAATACTATGCGAGGTGGCCTGACTAGATATATGTCAGCTCTTCGTGGGGAGATCATGTATGCATGATTGTACGCTACATCCGCAACCTTTCTAGTGCCAAATTAATGAAAGAAGGGGGAGCCTTTATTATAGAAAGAAAAAGTTAGAGTTGCCACATGTGACCCAATGACAATAAGACAAGCCAGAAGAATCATGAAGGTTAAAAGTTCCATTGCTGCTTGCTTCCTACTAAATAAAAAAACCAACAATGATTCCCAAGGAAAATAATCCTGCTTAAGGAAGAAGCAGTTGAACAAGCAGTTTAAGGAATTTGTTAAAATCCATTAGACCGCTAAGTCTACTTAAGGAATTAGATATTAAAAAAATTCATTCAGTTCTTCTCCATAAGAAAATAAATCCCTAAAATATTTCTTCATCCTTCCCTCTCCTTTCCTCTCTAGCCTCTGCTCTCCACTTATGTTATTCACACCCAGCGCCTCTCTCCCTGAGCAACAATTGTCACCCTTTACTATAGAACTGCTAGCCTAGCTCCTTCTAGCTGTTAGGCTTTTCTCCACAGCAAAGTAAAAGAAAAATCATTGCAAGAAGAATAAAAGGTCAATTTAGAATATCGAGAACTTGATGAAAAATCTAAGGTATAACTTTCAATATTTTAGTATGGACTCAAGAAGCCTTAAATGCGATTGTACGAGATTATAATATATGTATATATACGCTTATGTATATATACATGCGTGGATGTATTACTGTATACATCACACTACATAAATATGGGCAAATATAAATATAATGTAAAATTATTATAAAAAATGTAGATATCAACTGCAAAATAATATTTTAAATAAATATATACATCATAATAATATATAATTCTACATAATATATATTATACTTATGAGAAATAAATTGATACCACTAGGGATTTCGAAGCGCACTTCCGGTCTCGAAGGAGGCCCGCCGGTAGCAAGAGAGGAAGGGAGATGAGGAGTTTGAGAGAGGAGACTAGGGTTTGGGAGAGAAGGAAGAGGGATCAGCCCACAATCAAATTACTTGATCAAAAGATAGTTCTTACAACATACATGACCCCCTTATATAGAAAGAAGACCCCACCACATAACAAAATAAACCCAAGCTGAAAATAGACCAAACAACATAAGCGATACACTAAAAAGAACCGGCCGGCCTATGCCATAGCCGGACCGGACTCGGGCCATTCGGTTGGCGCCTCCGGTTCGCTTCCCGCCACGTGTGCGCGCGCCCTCCTCGAGTAGACTTGCCACGGAGGCTCCTCCGGTTGCAAGTCGGTAACAATACCCCCGTCTGGAAAATTTGCCTTGTCCTCAAGGCAATAATCCGGAAACTGGCGCCTGAAGTCGTCCCGCAGAAGCCAAGTCGCGGAGCTGAGGGGTCGGTCGTGCCATGCGACGCGAATCTCGTCTGGAAAAGGATCCCCTGGAGTATGATGGCGCCGATCCACGATCGAGGCCGGGTACATCAGTGGGGAGTCGGAGTGCTCGATGTCTGCTAGGATGTGATCGGCAACGGGGTGGTCGCCGATGACTCGGCGGAGCTGAGAAACAGGATGGATCCGGTTCTGGTCTGGTAGGCGCACGTGATAGGCCACGGCGCCGATGCGGCTAAGAATCTCAAAGGGCCCATAAAAACGTGGGGCCAGCTTGGGGCAGGTGCGGCGGGCGACGGTCAGCTGGCGGTAGGGGTGAAGCTTGATGAAAACTCGCTTGCCCACCTGGAAGGAAAGGTCCCGGCGCTTCCGGTTGGCAAACGAGATCATCTTTGCCTGCGCCCGACGAAGGTGGTGCTTCAGGCTATCCAAAATGATATCTCGATCATGAAGATGGTTGGCCAGGCTGGCCACGGGGCATTCGCCCGGAAGATGTCGTAGTATCGAGGGCGGGGGGGGGGGGGGGGGGGGCGGCCATAACTGTTTCAAACGGCGAGGTGTTGGCCGAATGATGGTACGAGGTGTTGTAAGAATACTCCGCCTAGCAGAGCCACTTCGCCCATGAGCCCGGTCTCTCACCAATGAAGCATCTGAGGTAAGTCTCCAGGCAACAGTTGAGCACTTCGGACTGACCGTCCGACTGTGGGTGGTATGTGGTGCTCATCCGGAGCCGGGTGCCCTGAAGGCGGAAAAGAGACGTCCAGAAACTGCTGAGGAAAAGCGGGTCCCGGTCACTCACAATGGAGCGAGGAAAACCGTGAAGGAGGACGATCTCAGAGATGAAACGTCAACCGGTCAACGACCACGAGAATGCAGTCAAACCCGTTCGACCGTGGTAGCCGTGTGATAAAATCCATAGCGATGTCCTCCCAGACACGCTCGGGAATCAGCAGAGGCTGCAACAGGCCGCTCGGGAACAATGTCTCGTACTTGGCCTTCTGGCAAGGTAGACAGGCCGCCACGTAGGCCTTCACCTGGCGCAGCATATGGGGCCAGTATAAGGAGGCGGCTAACCGCCGGTAGGTCCGGAACGCGCCGGCGTGACCGCCCGAGGGTGTCGAATGAAACTCTGCGAGAAGGAGCGGAATGCGGGTCGAAGAAGCTGAGAGAACAAGGCGGCCCCGATGAAACAGCCGTCCCCCGATCAAGGAGTAAGTTGGCCGTGCCGCGGGGTCGGCGAGCAAGGCCGTGCGGATCGCAAGCAGGTGTGGGTCGGCCTCCGCCTCCTGCTGCAAGATGGTGGCGTCCTCCCAAACCGGACGTGAAATGGCAGCTAACTCCGTAGCCTGAGGGTTACGTGACAGCGCATCCGCCGCGCGGTTGGTCTTACCAGACCGGAACCGGATCGTAAAATCATATCCCAGAAGCTTGGCTACCCACAGCTGCTGTGTCGGCGTAACGATCTTCTGCTGCAGCAGATACCGGAGGTTGTGATGATCAGTGCGGACGATGAAGGGCCGACCCAATAGGTACGGCCGCCAATGCTGCACGGCCAACACCAAGGCCATCAGCTCGTTCTCGTATGCCGACCGACTGCGTACGGCCGGCGAGAAGGCGCAGCTAAAATAAGCTACCGGGCGGCCGGCCTACATCAGGACGGCGCCGACGCCGGAACCGGATGCGTCGCATTCCACGATGAACGGTTGCCGGAAATCCGGCATGGCCAAAACCGGTCCACGGATCAAAGCCAACTGCAAGGCGGCCATGGCGGCCGGCGGCCACGAGAAATAACCATCGGCAGGGGCCTTCAGCAGCTGAGTGAGAGGGCGGGCCACCCCCCCGTAATCCTGGATAAAACGCCGGTAGTAGCCGGTCAGGCCGAGGAAGGCCCGCACATCGCGGACAGAAGTGGGAGTCGGCCACCGGGTCACCGCCTCAATCTTGTCCGCATCCATGGCGACGCCCTGGGCGGAGATCGTGTGGCCCAGATAGCTCACCGTCGTGGCCCCAAAGGTACACTTCTTCCGGTTGAGGGTAAAGTGATGACGGCGCAGAGTAGTAAAGGTCTCTCGAACATGGTGGAGGTGGTCCTGCCAAGAAGTACTGAAAACAAGAATGTCATCAAAGAAAACCAGAACGTGCTTACGCAGGACCGGGCGGAAGATGTCATTCATGGAAGCTTGGAATGTAGCGGGAGCGTTGGTGAGCCCGAACGGCATCACCAAAAACTCGAAGTGACCGTCGTGGGTCCGAAAATCCGTCTTCGGGACATCTTCCGGTCGGACCCGGATCTAGTGATAGCCGGCGCGGAGGTCGAGTTTGGTGAAGAAAACGGCGCCGTGTAACTCATCCAGCAGCTCCTGAATGACCGGGATCGGGTACTTGTCTGGTACCGTCGCCTGGTTCAGCTCTCTGTAATCCACGCAGAAGCGCCAGCTTCCGTCCTTCTTGCGGACAAGAAGCACCGGGCTGGAGAAAGGGCTCGCACTGGGCCGAATCAGGCCTCCCAACAGCATCTCACGAACCAACTGCTCGATCTCATCCTTCTGCGTGTGCCCGTAGCGGTAAGGACGGACAGAAACCGCTGCGGCACCGGGCTGGAGGATGATGGCGTGGTCGGTCGATCGCGCGGGGGGATGGCCGGGTAACGGCGTAAAGAGCGCCGGAAAATCCTCAAGGAGCGCCGTCATGTCGGCCGGGAGTCCGTCGGCCGACGACGGAGGTGTGGGTTGCACCGTCCACAACCAAGCCGAGAAGTCGATGTCGGTGACGCGGGTCATGGCGCGGAAAGAAATGGGCGAGCGGAGGAGCGTCGAATCGCCCACCAAGCGGCAGGGCTGGCCCTGGTAGAGAAAGGACATGGCCATGGACGCCCAGTTGACGCGGACGTCGCCCAGAGTCTACAACCACGCGACCCCCAAGACGGCGTCAAGGCCTCCCAGCTCGAAGAGGTAAAAGTCCGCGGTGACCGTGCACGGGCCCAGGGACAGGGTGTCCCCGTGCACTGGCCTAAGGTGGGGCGGCGGCGGCCGTCTCCCAGACAGACGGAGAAGTCGGGGGAAGGATCGGCCGGTAATCCCAGGTCGCGTGCGAGGTGAGCCAACATGAAATTGTGGCTCGCCCCACTGTCAATCATCACAATGATGGGCCGGTCGTGGAGCACCCCAGACAGCTTCATCGTCCGTGGCCCCGTAAGGTCGCCCACTGAGTAAAAGGGAAGCTCTAGGACGTTGAGCGGCGCGGTCTCCGGCTCTCCGACAGAAGGATCCGGTGGCGCCTCCTCAATCGAAGGATCCTCGAATCCGTCGGGGTTGTCGCCGTCCACGAAAAGGGCATGAAACTCCTTAACGGGACAAACGTGTTGCGGGGAGTAGGGCTGGCGGCAACGGAAACAGAGCCCGCGTCGGCGGAGGTCGTGATAGTCGACGCGTTGCGGGCCCTCTGGTCGGGGAGGTCGGGCGGCACCCGGAGGCGGAAATCGCTGAGCGGGGGCCGACGGCGGAGGCGGCCGAAAAGTGGATGGGGCGGACGGCCGAGGGCCGAGGTCCGCCTCGACGGCCCGAGCAAGGTCGAGGTCCTCGGACACCGTGCGCGGGTGATGTGTGCGAAGACGGGAGCGGATGTTGGGACGGAGGCCTTGGAGGAAGAATCCGAGGTAATGGTCGGGAGGGAGGCCCGGCACTTGAATGACCAGCGCGACGAACTCGTCGATGTAGGCATCCACCGTGGTGGATTGACGGGTCGTGCAAAGCCGCTCGATTGCGGAGCCGGCGTAACGAGCGTCGTAGCGGCTCACCATTTCGTGTTTGAACTCTGTCCACGAAATGGCGGGTTGGATTTGCCGAAGCCAACGGGCCCAATGGAGGGCCGAGCCTTCGAGGCCGACCACGACCGTGCTAACTTTGTCCGGTGGCGACGTCCCGTTGAGATCGAAGAATTGTTCGGCACGAGCAATCCATCCGAGGGGGTCCGTGCCGGAGAAGGAAGGAATGTTGAGGGCGGAGCGGGCGGCGGTGAAGCCGGGCGCGGGGGGGGGGGGGGGGGGGGGGGGGGGGGATGCCGAGGACGGAAACGGCCTCCGTGGAGTACGCCGGGGTCGGGGCTGGAATCGGGGGCGGGGGAACACGGCCGAAGGTAATGCCGGCAGCGGTAGGCGGACGGGGAAGGGAGTCCGGTCGAACGGGCTCCAGGCGGAACGGGGCTGCCGTGCGCCTGGCTAGCCCGTTCCGGCGCCCAGGCGGTAAGGCGGGCCAGAACTTCCGCCTGGCCGGCCGCCAGGGAAGCTTGGACGGCCGCGAATGACGCCTGGTCGGACGCGAGGGCTTCCTGGCCGGTGGTGAGGGCGGCAACGGCGGCCTGGAGCGCTGAGATGTGCGCTTCCCGCGCGGTAATGCGCTCGGCGACATCGTCGGGGGCAGATCCGGAGTCGGCGGGGCTGGATGTAGATCCGCGAGCCATCGAGAGGATCTCCGGCGGCCAAAGGGGCGGGCGGAGAGGCAGGTCGGACCAAATGATACCACTAGGGATTTCGAAGCGCACTTCCGGTCTCGAAGGAGACTAGCCGGTAGCAAGAGAGGAAGGGAGATGAGGAGTTTGAGAGAGGAGACTAGGGTTTGGGAGAGAAGGAAGAGGGATCAGCCCACAATCAAATTACTTGATCAAAAGATAGTTCTTACAACATACATGACCCCCTTATATAGAAGGAAGGCCCCACCACATAACAAAATAAACCCAAGCTGAAAATAGACCAAACAACATAAGCGATACACTAAAAAGAACCGGCCGGCCTATGCCATAGCCGGACCGGACTCGGGCCGTTCGGTTGGCGCCTCCGGTTCGCTTCCCGCAACGTGTGCGCGCGCCCTCCTCGAGTAGACTTGCCACGGCGGCTCCTCCGGTTGCAAGTCGGTAACATAAATACAATCTTTATGACAAATATAATTTATATTTTTTAATACTGTTTATTAAAATATGCATTAATTTTTGTATTGGTTATAGAATATCATTTGAGGGTTTGTTCTTAGCACACCTATTTTAGCACACCCGAAATAATTTGGTGCACCTCTAGGCCTTGAATATATTTCACACCCTAGTCCTTCTATTAGCAGCCCATTCTGTGATCCCTCAAGCGCCTAAATCATCGATCCTCTTCTCCCTTGTTGCCCCGAAAACTTGTAGGCGCCATCCTCTTCAATCCAGCGATCACCGGTTTTCTCTTGCCACTTCTAGACGATAGAGAGATTTACGGGTGGAGGTCGGCGTTCGCTAGTGGAGAGACGGACATTTTCTTTTGCTTGATTTGTGGAGGTGAACCGAACATTATTTCAACAATCCCTTTTCCACCCAATAGAGCCCTTCACGAGCACAGTTGAATTTTTTTTTGGCAATTGTTTACGATAAAGGATTGTTCTAAACACAACTTTTCGCTATTCGCAGACCATTTCTACCAACGTACCACAAAATTGTATTCATTGACATTTTGTTATTCACAGAAAAAATTGCTTGATAATATGTTTATTTTTGGACACTGCAGGAGATGATTCTAAGAGATTTTATTTTACTTTATTAATAAAGCCTTTTAGATTATTAAGCTATAATAACTCTTAGAACTTGCATACTGGAATGCATAAACCTTGGCCAAATATTTGCATTTTTGAAACAGAGAACCGCAACCATATGGTCCATATCTGCCATTGATTTCACATAATATGATTTGAATCCTGGCTTACACTTGATCCTGTTCGTCGCTACTTCCACCTCTCTCAAATAAAATGTAGACCTGATACCTTGCCAAAACATGAAAACTAAGAGCAAACTTACATAATACTGTCATGCTATGAACATTCAAGCTATCAAGCTTGAGACTTTCATATTATTAAGCTTAAGACTATTAAGCTAATAATCAACATCTCGAAAAGTACAATCTTATGATACCGTAGTGACCTGTATTAACACAATAAAATAAAATAAAAAATAGTTTGGAGTTTATTAGAGTATGTACATTACAATTTTTTTTTCTAAAAAACGAGAGACTGCATGGGGTTTCCCCGTGCAGCAACGGCAATGCCTCAACACGACGGCACCTCCGTCGTTCGCAGCCCCCTGACACTTCCGCCAATCGATTTTATAATGCGCTCGGGAGGGCTGATAGCGACGTGAGTGTCTTCATGTTCGGGCACTGCCGCTGCAGCACCCCCACCCCCTGTGCACTGTCTCTCGTGTACATCACGTGTGACATTTATGGCATCAATGATATGCTTCGAGATGTATGGAGGTATTTCCTTGCGAATGCTATCAAGAAATCTATTGCCATCCAATGTAATTTTCCTTGTGATCCTCTTCCAATAGTTTTGCGGTACTTGTGGATTTGAAGTCATTCTTAAACCTTTAGTAGCTTCTTCTTGGCCGACCTTTCAACCTAATCAACAATAAAAGTTCTAACTTTTAGGGTTTGACTAATTGTTGGATCCATAATCTCACGAAGCTTTCATTTCATTTCTTGCCTTTGAATATCGATAATACTATTTTTCCTCCGAGTATACCTTTCAACTTATTGTGCATGTTATTTTGTGTCTCGTATTCCTCAACTTTTACATTTTCTCTCTCTCTCTCTCTCTCTCTCTCTCTCTCTCTCTCTCTCTCTCTCTCTCTCTCTCTCTCTCTCTCTCTCTCTCTCTCTCTCTCTCTCTCTCTCTATATATATATATATGTATATATACATACATTATTAATTATCTAAATTTTTTCTGGATGTCTGCATAATTATAGGTTGCACCCATTTATCTTTTAAAATTACAATAACCTCCCATGCTCCACGGGGTATTTTTGTGCATACATTTTACAAGATGTAAACTTACTCGAGAGGTTTTTGTAATTTCAAAAGTTAGAGGTGCAGCCTGTAATTTTGCAAACTTACATGCGAGGACCCGGTAAATGAGCCCAAGCAAGTACAAATATTAGTAATAGGCCATTTCTTCCTCGGCGCAGCTGCGGATCCCATCGAATCACTATGATCCAATCTTGAGCCCTAATTGTATGATAGTCTTTAACATTTTCCTTTTGCCCGCAGGGCGAGAGCTACAGAAGATGAAGGTTCTGAATGTTTTGGGAAAACCCTTAATAGCGGATTCTCACGCCTCTCTCCCATATCAAGCATTTTCGCCTGAACCGGTAGCTCTAGAGAAATAATATATTTATTGTTTTTGACCATAGAAGTTGAGAAAGGAAAAAAAGAAACTAATTAAATTGGGGGGAAAAAGCTTAAATTTTTTGGTTGGCTCAGAGTATGATTTTTTAGAGATTCTTAAAAGCTTTTGAGAGATTTTTCTGTTGGATTATTAAAGGCAGATTTAATCTTTGACTATTCACAATAACCTTTGTTATCTGCACATCTATAAAGGCTCTGTTTGGTGCGGAGTTTTTGCTCCGGTGAGTTTGGAGCCGCCACTAAGAAAAGGTTGCTAGTTTTGAACATAAAAGTGGATGAAGTTCCTTAGGTGAGGTTGTGCGCGTTCATGAATGATGGTTCACAACCACTGCATTCATGAATGATTGTTCGCAATCACATCGTTCACGACTGCCACCGCCGGCGCCAAACGGAGTCAAAAATAACTTTGCAAAAAGTAAAAAATGAACCTCGCACGTTTTATATATAAATAGTGTTGATGCTGAGCATGAAAGAAATTTTTATTCAATTCATATAGTCCTCAGACATGGTTGCAGACTTCTAAACCAGAGAAGCAAAATTTGAAAAATCCAAAGTTGCTGGCTTCAATTAAAATTAAAAAATGAAATACAAATCTAATTTTGTCATTTTTTTGGGAAAGAAAGACCCGATTGTGCAAAATTCTTTAAGTGGAATTTAGGCTTTGGAATTGGATGAAATAGTTGGGCTGCGAGTGCGAAAAATGAAAATTCCGAACGGAAGATTGGTAATGGCGTGAACCGGGTTTTTTTGGTCTGCAAACTGCAAATATTACTTTGCTTATAACAATTCTCTTTTTATTGAATTTTTGGACATTTTTAAAATATTATAAATGAAGTGTGATCTCTCAGCATGTCTATTGAAGAATGAGCTAAAAATCCAATATACCTGTGTTGAAAGCAAGTCTTCATGAACTTGAATTTGGGTGATTCACGAGAAATCTTCATCGGCATGTTGGAAGCGACTAATGTCTAAGAACCAGCTTATAGTTTGTGGTCACCAAATTTCACGGAAGATTCGCGTGATGCGCCGGTTTAGAATATGTACGAAATAAACTATTTGGGGATTTTTTTAGGAGTTTACAAAAGTGATGGAATATATACATGCACGGACATATATGATGTAGAGTCGACGAGCGAGATGAATGATAGGTTTAAGCTTAGTGTGACAGCTTTATTGGCGGGTTTCCTCTGAAGATGAATTATTGGAGGAACGAATAATCTTCTTCCGAATGTCTTTACCGTAGCAGAATAAGCTTTACTATAAGAATCTGCTTCACTATGGCAGTCCCTCTTCCGAATATCTTCTTCCTCTTTTTTTTTCACACCTCTTCCGAATCCAGAATTTCATGATGAATACGAATTCAAAGTGAAATATTCGAACGAATCTGAATCTCTATATTCTGACAAATTTTGATTCGATTTTTCATTGTTGACTGTCACTATCATCATTTGTCTCTCCTTCGCCTCTTTTGACTTGCTATTTTGATCTTCATCTAATTCATCCTCCTTCGAGCACGATTTTTTTTTTTACGTTTATACTGTTATCATTCAGAACTTTCATGCTCGGAACAAATGTTAAAATATATTATTATTTTGTGCAAACATCGGGGATGAAGCAAACTTTTAGTATATTTAATAAAGGGTTATACAAATTGCATTACTTTAGAAGCTTATGATTTGCCTATGCTCCAATTTCCTGCTAATCTTCTCCAAATTAAAAGATTATAAAACTAGCAATCATTTCAAATACATTCTAAAGTTTCATTTTGACATGGTTTACAGGCATTACTCTCTAGCTCAAAATTTATAAACTTTTCAGTTTTCAGCATATAAAAGAAAACTATGAATATCTCAGAATTTATATCAATAAAGAACACAAAGAAGTTTTTAAAAAAGGAGAGTTTTTTACCAGGAAAAAAAATAGAACCCCAAAACAAAAGAACAAACATTTAAACTGGTAGATACAAATACAGCATTTTCTACATTTAGATGCCCTTTCGATGGTGCAAAGAAGTCGCAAGATATCGAGAAATTTGAACATTCGGAGTTTCAAGAGAACCAACATGAAGAAAACAAACAGTTTCCCCTCTCCAATCTCATGGGAAAAAAAATTACTTGTTCAAATCACCTTCTTCAGCGCAGATCGAGTCATCATCTTCTTCCCAACGTCAATAGAAGAAAAGCCAGATAACCCTGAGAATGAGAGATTCTTCACCTCATTACTACGCCTAACAGTCGGCGGCCTCAAAGCACTTGTTCGGCTCATGGAGAAGTTCGCCGGTAATGATTTCCTCGGAGTCTCCTCCTTCTTCATAACCCGCTTTTTTGAAAGCTCAACGGCTTTTCCCGGATAATGGGAGACGGTTTCTTCTGAGATCTCCATCATCTTCCTCTTCAGCCTCTCGTTTCTGCGAGCTGAGTATGCCTCGTAGAACCTGCCTCTTTTAAACAGAGGCTTAGTGATGGGAACGTGGTTGGCCGCCGAGTCATCCATGGATTTTCTGGCCACCGCCGCTAACTCGGAGGCGTAGATCGGGTATTCATGGCGTAGAGGGGTCTCGCTGGCGATGGAATGCCGAATGTGGAACAGAGTCGATGGTTTGGATGCGGCCTTCGCCATTGGGGTTTGAAGGGAATGGTGGGAGATTGGCAGCCGGCGTGGCCGGAGGCGGCGGGGAGAAACTGGGAGCGGTGGTTTCCGATTCATTGAGAAGAAACCGTGAAGCTAATTAGTGTAAGATCCGAAAGGAGTGGGGGAGAACAGGTTCTTTCGGGGGAAAATGGAAGATTGGGAATTTGTATGCGGAGATTGGAGGCCCGTTGATTCAAAATGCAAATGGAAGCTTTTGCACTTTAGTCCCTAAGAATATTATTCTTTGCATCTAAGCCCTCCTATTTAATACTTGTTCTAACGGTCTTATTTTGAACCGCATCTCACCGCCCCCATTTAGCATGTACTTTCTTGCTATGTTTCTAACGGTATATTTTGGACAGGTATTAATCCCATTGAGGCAAATTTTACTAAGGGTCCGTCTGGGGCGGCGGCGGCGCTCCGGCGAGGTAGAGAACGATCCCGGGTTGCGACCGGAGGTGGGGAGGCCGGGTTGGAGACATTTTGCAGCGGCTAGCGGGAGCAAATGCCGCCAGAGCTCGTTTTCGCCGTTTATTTTTCCGGGGTGCGGTGGCGATTGCTCCCGTACCGAAGCTCCACCGGCGCGCCAAACGGGCCCTAAGTTTTCTTACAAATGAGTTCAAGATAAATTTTAATTTAGAAAGAGTCAATTTGTTATGGTTTTGCCAGATGCCTTTTTGTTGCTCTCATTGTGATTTCTCTACGAAAAAAAGGAAAAAATAATTAAAATAATGTTTAAAAATGAGTAGGCTACAAAATAATTATATCTTCAAAGTAATTTTTTTCCATAAAAAGTCCTATGTAAAATTATGGGACAAATATATCTTTAATAATTCTTTTTAATGGGTATATATTAGATTAAGAGTAATTCAAATCCCATGCATTTAATTTGAAATGCTCTCCAGAGCTACTGTAGTTCAGGTTGAATATATAATTAAGTAATTTTAAGAATACCGACGGTATTTTTAATTCAGAAATGCGGTAATATTTCGATCAATCATGGACAACCAACGGCTTAGATGTGTTCCTCACACCATGATCTTAGGTGAGAAAAACTTACCTAAATTTTTTTCTTGGCTTTCAATAAAAGAGCCCATGGTCTACTATTAAATAGAGAAATATTTAGAACAGTTAGGCCAAATTAAACATGAAAATTTATATTTTTGAATAAATTTCTTATTTAAGATGACATTAGACTAGGCAATTAAACATAGCATTGTGACTCCAATATCATTTATAGTATATGAAATCTTCACAAAGAAAAGATGATTAGAGATGTATTAGGGTAAGCTTGCAACATTTGCGGTTCGAAGAAAAATTGCAAGTTGTACTCTGTTTGGAATGGCTGTGGCGGACTGGCGGTAGAAAAAATAATGGTGGAATTAAAGGCGGAATTTCTAGGTCCAGTCCGGGACCAATGCATAACCGCCACATAAGCCATTCTACTGTTTGTCCCCGACCAAGAAAAATATTTCTGAGACCCGGATACAAAAACCTCTCAAATTAGAGCTGTCAGAAAAACAACGATAGGAAAAGCACTAGGAGAAGAATGAAAATGTTGGTCTATGGAAGGGAAGTATACAAAAAATGTCGAAAGCACATTTTAGTTTTTTTTAAATGTGGGGGTTGATTGATTTCCGAAAGTCATGAAAACACCCGGAAATCGAATGCCTCTAAAAACACGATGACAGTTGGAATGGAATTTTTCCCACGGCCACCACCGTCACAAACAGAGCCTCGGTGAATGCTAAAACGCGCGTCACCGTGGAGCGGAGGATTGGATACCCGAAAAGAGTGTCACGATCACGAATGCTAATCCTAATAGCAAAAATGAAGAGAGCACGATAAGAGTAGAGAAAAAAGTTTAGGAGCAGCAGGCTCTATTCGTTGTTTTGACACACACTGATTACAATTATAATCATGATTTAACACTCTCTAATTACTATTATATCCATAGCCGTGAGCCAATATTCACAATAACAGCCACACAAAAAATCAACAATTTTTTGGCACATTGCACCCCTCATTTGCTCCTGTTTGACACTTTGAACCATGAAATTTTAAATATAGCACTTTACATCTTTTTTGCATTTATTTTGACATTTTACACTTAAATTTAAGTAGTATTTTTGGTCCACATGAGACCAAAATTTCTTAAATTCAAGGGCTATAGCTGAAGAATTTGGGGGCACTGCACTAAGAAAGAATCAAACGTATTTGTTTATTGGTAAGAAAGTTAGACGAAAATATCCCTCATTATAATAACTTAGGGTGAAAAGTATCAAAATATGTGCAAATGAGAGATGTAAAATGTCATACTTAATGTTGCGGGTCGCTCTACGTTCTTTCAGACCGGGCGAATCGAACCGTCTTAGCCCAAGAGTGAACCGAGCGCGCAAGCAGTCACATAGAGAACGAACAGGTGGCAAGAAGACGTTTTTTACCGTGAAAAATCCGAAAAGGGTGAAAAACCACGTGGTCGGATCAGCGCCGACCAAATTTCACTATGTGGCGGAGCGTTACAAGTAATGGTGCGAGAATCGGGAGCGACAGGCCGCTCCCGTTAAAATTGTAGTTGAATGAATGTCTCTGAGGGTGACAGACCACCTCTAAGAAAAACTAAGTACTTTTCTTGGCCGGGATGTCTTCAGAGTCCGCGGAAGATCTTTAAGCGACGATGGCGGTCTTCAAGCGACGAAGGAGTTCTTCGAAGGTTGAAGGAGGTCTTCGAATGCTGATGAAGGTCTTCGAACGTTGAAGGAGATCTTCGGGTTCCGAAGGAGATCTTCGAGCGCTGAAGGAGGTCTTCGAGTTCCGAAGGAGATCTTCGAATGCTGATGAAGATCTTCAAGGGAATTCCAGAGAGCTCTCTCCCGTGTAGAAAATACCAAGTCCCTTGAAATGAAGCCCTGGGGTTCCTTTTATAGCTTTTGAGGGTGGTTAGGGTGGTTATGGTGGTTAAGACGGCTATCCGCACACCATAACCAATTTATGTGATATATGCACATTTATCATGAATATGGCTATACGCACACTAGTTTGTATAGTTTTTAGGATGATATGTATTCATATGACGGATATGGTTACGCGCACACCATAACCATATTATTTGCTAGACACAGACCGGATGCTCACTCATCATGAATATGGCTATGCGCACACCAATTTGTATAGTTTGGTGATGAAATGTATTCATATGACGGATACGGTTACGCGCACACCATAACCACACGATTTGCTAGACGCATACCGTATTGAAGGTTTTTATCATTTATACCCACATGTTGGAGGATTTTCACTATTTGCACCCCATGATGTGGAGTTTCACTATTTGCACCCCATGATGGGGAGTTTCACTATTTGCACCCCACGATGTGGAGTTTCACTATTTGCACCATATGATGTGCGGTTACAGGTTTAGCGAGATTTGCCTTGATCGTCCTCGTTTTCTCCGCCGAATGAGGCGGGAGAGGTCGGGCGAGCGCGCCCGTTGGTCAAGGGAGGCCGACCGGGGATGAGACGAGAGGGGCCGGAGAATGGGCCCGGCGGCGAAGGAGGCCGACCGGCACCGCGCCCACCGCGTGGCCGCGTGTGGTGCCGGGCGGTACCGCGCGACGGTAGGCGCACAGTGTCGGACGCGCGGTACCGTGCGGCGTTAGGCGCGCGCGGCACCGCGCGGCGTTAGGCGCGCTCGGCACCGCGCGGCATTAGGCGCGCGCGGCACCGCGCGGTGCCGGGCACGCGGTACCGCGCGGCGTTAGGCGCGGCACCGCGCGGTGCCGGGCACGCGGTGCCCCGCACGGCACCGCGCTACCGCGCGGTGCCGCGCGGCTGCGCGGTGCGATGGTCGCGCCGCTGTGCGGTTTTGCGGGGCCGCGGGATGCCGCGCGACCGGGTGGTGTCGCGGTGCCGCGCGGCCGTGCGGTGCCGCGCGGCCGCGCGCGGCGTCGTGCGGCCGTGCGGCCGTGCGGTGCCGCGCGGCCGTGCGCGGTGCCGCGCGGCCGTACGCGATGCTGTGCGGCCTTGTGGCCGCGCGTGGTGCTGCGCGTGGCTTCGTGCGGTGGTTGCGGCGGTTGCGGTTGTAGGCGGTTTCCTCTTCTTTCTTGCCCATACCTCCACCATCTTAGTGGGGAGTTGGGTTTTTGGCTTAATGCAACCCGGATTTCTCTACAAAATGGATGAGGACCCATCAATTGCCTCCCAAATCCTCGGAGTTCGCCCATCTTGCTTAGAGAAGTACGAGGATTTTATCATCCTTTGGCGTGGTCTAGTTGTTGTCGTGGCGTTATGGCGGAGGTATTTTGCGATATTCCTCCCTCTTATTTTGTCGCTTGTTGTTTAGCCTTTTGTAATAATCTCCGCTTTGTGCGGTGATAATCCGCATAATTTTTGTCGATTATTTTTTGTTTATTATTTCTTTTTTCTCTTTTCAGACGTCAAGGAACGGTGCACGATCAAAATCCATGCGGATGCGTTCCTCGCTAACCATTGAGCGCGTCGAAGCTTGGCGCAAGCGGTTTAGACTCCCGTCCTCTGTTGAAGTGAAGATTCCATATCCGGAGGCACGTGCGCAGAACCCCCCGACCGGCTTTATTACCATTTCTGAGAGTTGTTTGAAGTCGGGGTTCCGCTTCCCCCCATCAGAGGAGGCGATTGAGATTTTCAGATTTTGCGGCGTTCCTATCTCGCAATTTACCCCAGCCGGGATGGCGAGAATCATGAGGTTGATTGCGTTTTTTCGGGAGCATGGCTCGCAATTCTCTTTGGAGATCTTCAAAGATTGGTGTGAAGTCTTCACGGATCCGGGAGGCCGGATTGATGTTTGCAGCAACAAGAGGTGGTTCCGTTTTGAGGAAAGGAACGACTATCCTCATGGGAACACTTTGTATGGGTACGTCCGTAACAGATGGGATTTGCCAGAGCTTTGGAGGAACCTCCCGGGACGTTGCCGCCGTCAAGTGGGGCGAGAGAATGAATTCCAGCCCCTTCCTGGTTTTCCTGGTCGTGATGATTTGTCGAAGGCTCTTTATGGCGTGGTTCATTATGCGGAGGAGAAGAAATTATTGCTGGTCGGCCTTTCGTCGGATGCCGAGCGTGATGCCGTTGTTGCTTTGCCGCGTGATAGGAAGAGGAAGCTTGTTATCAGATGCGGAGGTTCAGAGATGGTGCCACCTCCACTTCCACCGAAGAGCCGTTCTGATGGTGCGGGTCCCAGCGGAGTCGTGCCCAAGGCGATTCCTATTGACGTTGATGCCGAGATCGTGGCTTCTCCTGTGGCGGAAGCGATTCCTCGGAGCGGCCCTCCTCCTCCTCCATTGGCGACAGCGAAGAGGGTATCCTCTTCATTACGGGCGATGACTTCGGCGGTTAGTCATGTCTTTTTGTTGTTTATCTTTTATGTGCTCTCTTTTCCCAAGATTCTTATCCCGTTCCCCTTTTTTTCTTCACAGGCTGATGTCATGACTAGCGTCGCTCGTACTTGGAACGATTGCTATGTTGGGCTGAAGGACGGGTTTTTTGCTCTTCAAGAGGAGCTTCGTGTTGCGAAGAGTTCGCTGGAGGATTCCCAGAAGAAGAGCGAGCACGAGATATCACGTGGGCTCAAATTGGAGTCTGATCTTGCCCACGCTCGCTCCGAGGTAGAGCGTCTTCAGAGGGGGCTTAGCGTAGAGAAAGCCGCCGCCGAGAGTGCCTTGCAGTTGGTCTAAGATTTGCAGGGTGACATGTTCCGTCAAGATGGCGAGCTGGGGTTTTTGAGAAGCGAGGTGGAGAGGCTTTCTTCCCTTGAGCCAGACATCAAGGCCATTAAGGCCGAGGGAGTTGCCGAGTACAAGGACTCCCTGGAATTCGTAGAGGAGCGCTCTAGGATCTCTGAGGAGCTTCAAGCCGAGATCATGACCAAGGAGGTGGACCCCCTATTGGAAGATGAGTGTGAGATTTCTTTCAAGAGGGGGATCGGGAAGACCCTTCGTATGGTGGAGAGGAAGCTTGGGTGCAGTACGTCCGAGCTTGGCGCAGGCGACCTTTCTGAGGACGACTGCACTGATGTAGATGTTGAGGGCTGATTGTCTTTGTCTTTATTTGTCTGTGTGCTTTGCTTTCTTTCGTTAGGTATCGTACTTCCTTGTTCCTGTATTTGCGCCTCTTGTAGTGGAGTTGTACAACTCTTTGTTTTGTTATATTGATTGATGGCTACTTGTTTGTCCACCGCTTACTTCTGTTTTTCTCATTTCTGCGTGAGGTTAGTGGGGATCTGGTCCTGAGTAGCGGTGAAGGGCAGACGCTTCGAACCGTGGGTGACCGTGAGGGGGGCAGGCCCTGGCGGTGCCGTGATCTTACTACCGGGGAAGGGCGGACGCTTCGAACCGGGTAGCGCGAGATCACTGGGGAACTGGCCCTGAGTGGCGGTGAAGGGAGGACGCTTCGAACCGTGGGCGACCGTGAGGGGGGCAGGCCCTGGCGGTGCCGTGATCTTACTACCGGGGAAGGGCGTACGCTTCGGACCGGGTAGCGTGAGATCACTGGGGGACTGGCCCCGAGTAGCGGTGAAGGGCGGACGCTTTGAACCGTGGGCGACCGTGAGGGGGGCAGGCCCTGGTGGTGCCGTGATCTTACTATCGGGGAAGGGCGGACGCTTCGGACCGGGTAGCGCGAGATCACTGAGGAGCTGGCCCCGAGCAATATTGAGCCATCGTTGAGAGATAGCTTGCGCGAGTCGGGGCTCGCGGCTTCCGTAATAATTGCATAGAAATAATTTGCGCGAATCAAGGTTCACGGCTTGTACATAAAGTTTTAGTAGAGTAGTTTGCGCGGGTCGAGGCTCGCGGCTTGTACATAAAATCATAGTAAGGTAAGTTTGCGCGAGTCGAGGCTCGCGACTTGTACACAAAATCATAATAAGAGAATTTGCGCGAGTCGAAGCTCGCGGCTTGCATACAAAATCATAGAAAGATAGTTTGCGCGAGTCGAAGCTTGCGGCTTGCACACAAAATCATAATAAGATAGTTTGCGCGAGTCGAGGCTCGCGGCTTGTACATAATAGAGTAAGAAAAATCACTGATAAAAGCGGCGCAGATTCTGCGCGTTCCAAGTGCGTGGGAGGGTCTTTCCTTCCGCCGTTCTGAGTTTGAATGTTCCAGGCTTCACCACCGTGGTGACCACATAGGGGCCTTCCATGCTGGAGAGAGTTTGTCTTTTTGCGGGCCCTTCCCGGCTGCTTCAACGTTGCGCAGGACGAGATCTCCGACGTTGATTGGCCTGGGCTTAACCCTCCTGTCGTAGAGCCGGGCCACTCGTCTTTGGTAGATAGCGATGCGCTGAGCGGCGTTGTCTCGAGTTTCAGAGATTAGATCGAGGTTTTCGCGGAGCAGTCCGTCGTTCTTACTGGGATCGAAAGTCAGCACCCGGATGCTTGGCACTCCGATGTCGACGGGGATGACAACTTCAGTCCCGTAGCAGAGGTTATACGGCGTCTCTCCTGTTGGAGTCCTCTCTGTTGTACGGTATGCCCACAACACATTTGGGAGTGCATCCACCCACTGCCCCCAGCTTCTTCGAGACGCGTCTTCAACCCTTTGAGGATGGTACGGTTGGTGACCTCCACCTGCCCATTTGTCTACGGATGTGCTACGGCGGTGTGGCGGAGATTGATCTTCAGGTCTTCGCACATCTTGGTGAATGACTTCCCAGTAAACTGGGTGTCGTTGTCGGCGATGATCGTTGCTGGGATTCCGAAGCGGCAGACTATGTTCTTCCAGACGAACTGCTTAGCATTCTCCTCCGTGATTTTTGCCAGGGGCTCAGCTTCTACCCACTTGGTGAAGTAATCGATGGCTGGGATGATGAATTTTCTCTACCTGGATGCCAGAGGCAGGGGGCCGAGGAGATCAATTCCCCACTGTGCGAAGGGCCACGCACTCTGGAGCGCGGTGAGCGCGACTGGGGGCTGGTGAGGTACGTTCGCGTGAAGCTGACAGCTCCTGCATTTCTGGACGAGTTCAGCCGCGTCTTTCTTCATCGTTGGCCAATAGAAACCTTAGCGCAAGATCTTCTGGGCCAGCGCTTTTCCTCCTAGATGTTCTCCGCAGACCCCTCCGTGCACCTCTCTTAGGGCATAGTCTGCTTCGCCGGTTGGTAAACATTTTAGGTAGGGCCCCGAGAACGCCCGTTTGTAGATCTCCACATCTATGATGGTGAACGACGCCGCTCGCATTCGCAATCTGCGCGCCTCCAGGCGGTCCTCGGGGAGACGCCCCTGCTCAAGGTAGGCCCGCAGGGGGGGCATCCAAGACGGCTCCTCTTCATTGATTGCTGCATTCTCCCATGACCCTGGGATACTAGGGACCATGATTTCTTCGACTCGGCGTCTTCGCGATTGATAGTGGGTGGATGAAGTTGCCAACTTAGAGAGCGCGTCCGCTCTAGAATTCTGCTCTCAGGGTACGTGCAAGATTTGGTATGACGGAATCTTCTGAAGGAGCAACTTTACGCATGTGAGGTAATGCACCATTTGATCACTCTTGGCCTCGTAATCTCCCTCGACTTGCGAGACTACAAGTTGGGAGTCGGCGTGAATCGTCAGGCTCTCAACTCTACAATCGATGGCGAGACGGAGGCCGACGATCAAAGCCTCGTACTCTGCGACGTTGTTAGTTGCTGGGAACTTCAATCTGAGGCCATACTCCAAAGTGATCTCGTCGGGGCTTATGAGGAATAACCCTGCTTTGGCTCCTTCAACTCCTGAAGCACCGTCGACGTAGAGAGTCCAACGGGGTGTGGTGATATCTTTGACAGGAGTTGTTTCCGGTGGGATGGTGTATTCTACAACAAAGTCAGCGAGCACTTGCGACTTGATGTCCGGCCGATGCAAGAATTGAATGTCGAATTCGCCGAGCTCCACCGCCCACTTCACTAGTCTTCCTGAGACTTCTGGTTTCTGGAGGATTGTTCGTAGCGGGAGCTGAGTTAATACTTTTACTGTGTGCGCCTGGAAGTAGGGCCGAAGCTTTCGCGCTGAGAAGACGAGTGCTAAGGCCGCTTTTTCCGCTGCCGGATACCTGGTTTCGGTATCGGTGAGGACCTTGCTGAGGTAGTAGATCGGCCGTTGCACTCCTCCTTCATCCTTCACAAACACCGAACTGAGGGCCGTAGGTGAAACTGCAAGGTACAAGAACAGGGTTTCCCCGAGGATTGACTTTGATAGAAGCGGAGGCGGGGCCAGGTACCGTTTGAGAAGCTCGAAAGCCATCTGGCACTCGTCCGTCCATTGGAACCCAGCGTGGCGCACTCCCCGGAGAATCTTGAAGAAAGGGGGGGTACTTGTCCCCTGTCCTTGACAGGAAGCGGGACAACGCGGCGATCCTTCCATTCAGGCGTTGTACTTCTTTGATCGAACGAGGCGGCGACATGTCCTCCAACGCCTTGATCTTCTCGGGGTTGGCCTCGATTCCCCGATGGGTTACCATGAAACCCAGGAACTTCCCCGTCGTCAAACCAAACGCGCATTTGCTGGGGTTGAGCCGCATCTGGAAGCGACGAAGAAGCTGAAAGCACTTTCCCAAGTCTTTCAAATGGTCGCGACGGTGGACGCTCTTCACTAGCATGTCGTCCACGTATACCTCCATCGTCTCCCCGATGAGGTCCTTGAAGACTTTGTTCATCAATCTTTGGTATGTCGCTCCGGCGTTTTTAAGGCCGAACGACATCACCTTGTAGTAGTAGACTCCTTTATCGGTGCGGAAGGCGGTGTGCTCCTCGTCCGCGGGATTCATTCTTATCTGGTTGTAGCCTGAGTATGCATCCATGAAGCTGAGCAGCTCGTGGCCGGCTGTTGCATCGACGAGCTGGTCGATCCTTGGAAGAGGGAAACTGTCTTTTGGGCAAGCCTGGTTCAGGTTGCTGTAGTCGACACACATCCGCCACTTCCCGGAGGCCTTCTTTACCATCACCACGTTAGCGAGCCACCTGGGATAATCTGCTTCGCGGATGAACCGCGCCTCCAGAAGCTTGGCCACCTCTTCTTCGATTGCCTTTACTCGCTCGGGGGCGAAGTTCCTCTTCTTTTGAATCACGGGCCTGCAGGCAGGGTTAACATTTAATGAGTGAAAAATGACTTCAAGATCTACCCCAGGCATGTCCTCCGGGCTCCAAGCGAAAATGTCCTCGTTCTCTTGCAAGAAGGTTGCGAATTCTTCTCGTTCTCCTGGCGACAAGAGGGACCCGACCTGGACAGTCCGGGTCGAATCCCGCTGGGAGAGCGGCACTTCCACCAATCCTTCAACGGGTGCCCCCCGTTGCAGAGTAGCTTCATCTCGCAGGTCGAAGTTGTCGATGTTGAGGGCCGTCGCCTTTGTGGGTTGAGCTTGTTTCTGATAGAAGGTCCTGGCTGCCTCTTGATTCCCGCGAACGACGCCTACTCCAGCGGCTGTCGGAAACTTCATGACTAAGTGTGGGATTGATGGGATGGCTTTAAAGACAGACTGGAGTGGTCTCCCGAAGATTGCGTTGTAGGCGGAGTTTGATTCCACGACTACGAACTGAATGTTGTGACTTGTCTGTCTTGGAAACTCGCCGAGTGTTACCGGAAGGGTGATCATGCCCTGGATCGGGACGGGGCGATTATCAAAACCGTAGACGGGCCCTGCTGCCGGGCTAAGGTGCTCCTTGGTGAGATTCATGCTCTGCAGAGTGGAGAGGAACAGGACGTCGACTGAGCTCCCGTTGTCGACTAGTATTCCCTTGACGTTGAAACAGGGATCCCCGATCCCAGAATTGATCACGAGCGGGTCTTGGTGTGGCAGCCGCAACCCCTTTAGATCTTCATCTCCGAAGGCGATGATGGTGTCTTGCTTCAGCTTCTTGTCTTCGTGCCCTCTCTCCGGCCTAGCAATGGAGAGGATTTGCGCGGCGAGGTTAGGAGACCCGACTATGGTCTCGACTTCTCCTACCATCGGCCTTCCTGCTGCTGCACCGTGAGGCGCAGGGGGCTGATCTCTGGGCGGCCTGGGTTGCTGTGGCTGGTTCGGTTGCTGACCTTGCAGGAACCTTCCGAGGAGGCCTTGCCTGACAAGGCGCTCGATTTCTTCTTTCAACCTGGTGCATTCTTCGGTCGTGTGCCCAACCCCTTTATGGAATTCACAGTACTTTGATTGGTCGGTTCTTTCATTTGGGATTGGCTGCCTCGGCCTACGGAACGCCGGGTTTTCCTGGATGGCATAAAGCACGTTGGTTCGTGACGTGTTGAGGGGAGTGTAATTCCGCGGTGGTCGGGGTCCTTGATCTCTTCGAAGATCCCGACCATGATCATGATTCCGGCGTTCTTCCATTCGCCGCTCTTCTTTCCTTCTGGGAGCTTGTTCCGACCCTTTCCTTCTCTTCTGAATTCCTTCAAGCTATTGGCGATGCGCCTCGATAGCCTCATCCGCCGTTATCTGCGCTTCCACTCGGTGCACGAGGTCTGGATAATTTGGAACTGTTTCCCTCATTAGAGCGGAATAGAAGCCGCTTTGGCGGAGCCCTCCCAGGAAAACGCCGCGCAGAAGTTCGGGATCAACCCCTGGGATTTGTCGCGCCTCAGCGGTGAAGCAGCGGAAAAAATCCTTCAGGGTTTCTCCTTCATTCTGGCGGATCCCCGAAAGATGAGAGGGGTCCCGAACGATTCTTCGGTTAGCAACGAACTGGTCTGCAAACAGTCGGGCTAACTCGGTGAAGTTGTTGATGGACCCTTCCCGCAGAGAGTGAAACCAGGTGCGTGCCTGCCCCTTAAGCGTTGCCGGGAACACTTGGCAAAGGAGCTGATCGGCAGCATTGTAGATTCTCATGATAGTGGCGAAATAGTTGATGTGCTCTAGTGGATCATCCATCCCATCAAACGTTTCGATGCTAGGAAGCTTAAAACCGTTCGGAACTGGATGGGCTAGGATTTGGCGTGTCAGGGGGGAGCCGTGATGTAAAGGTCGGCGGGCGAAGATGCCCCGATGTCCGACCTGTCCGTACTCTTCAGCAATCACATCACGGATTTCATCGCGAGTGGGTCCTCTCATGGCTTGATTGGCTCCTTCTCCTCCTTGTTGATGGCGAGGGGGCTCTTCCCTAGCGGCCCTACCAGGGCTGGCTGGATGCGCGGAGCTGGCAGCATCCGAGTATTCTTCTTCGAATGTTTCTCCTCCTTGAGCAGCTTCTCCCAATGGAGCGTGATCAGGGATCAAGGGAGGCGGGACGATTGGAGCGGCAGGCGGAACTGGACCTTGTGGGGCTCCGAGGTTTCTGAGAAGAGCCAGCATTTCAATTTGCTGCTCTTCCATCTGGCGCGTGCGCCCTTCTAGCGCGGCCACGGGCGCTAAAGGGACTTCTTCGGCGGGAGGTGCGTTGATGAGTGAATGGGATGGAGCGGAATCGACGCGTCCTTCAGGGATGGAACCATCAGTGGTGCGAGCACTTCTTCTTGTCATTGCTGTCAGTCACGAGTATTGCCACGAGGCGAATACTTTCTTCGAAAAGCTTTTGCAGAGTTTGGGGAACACCTTTCCCACAGACGGCGCCAAACTGTTGCGGGTCGCTCTACGTTCTTTCAGACCGGGCGAATCGAACCGTCTTAGCCCAAGAGTGAACCGAGCGCGCAAGCAGTCACAGAGAGAACGAACAGGTGGCAAGAAGACGTTTTTACCGTGAAAAATACGAAAAGGGTATAAAACCACGTGGTCGGATCAGCGCCGACTGTAACATCCCCCAGGCAGCTAGACCCCTAAGTTGGTTTTGTCATGACAAAACCATAAGAAGAGCCCAAGGCCTTGTGAATTGAGGTGAGAAGAAGAAAACCACCTTGGTCTGCAAATAGCAATTTCCAGTAACCAAGCTTAGGGTTGGACTTAGGACCTCAACTTGATCAATTGACCCCACCATAGCATCCCTAACCCTTTAGGGGTCCCCTCAGGGCACCAAGGGCCCATTGGGGTCAACCAAAGAGGCCAAATTGACCAAAGTCAACCCTAACCCTAAATTGGTCAAAGTAGCCTATGAAGAGCCAATCAACCCTCACCATGTCAAATTGGTCACACTCCTAGGTCTAGAATACTATAAGAGACCTAGTAGACCCAAAAGCCCCATCATGGGACCCCCAATAGTGCAAATTGACCAAAATGCCCCTTTAGGTCAAAAATGACATTTCTTCTCAAAGTACCCAAATTGACCATCTCAATAGTAAATTGACCCTACCCTTAGTATTATCATGTCATAGGGGACCCAGTGGACCAAAAAGCCCCTTGACTGGGTCAACCCTAGGGCTCAATTTGACAAAAGTCAACTTAGCCTGTTTTGGTCAAATCAACTTGAATTGGGTCAACCAAGACTCATGTGACCAAATTGACCCCACCAATAGTTTCTAAACCTAATTTGGAATCCAAGGGACCCAAAAGCCCCATCCTAGGGTCACCCAATTGGCCAATTTGACCAAAAGTCAAAATTGCCCAATTTAGGTCAAAACTCTTGAATCTAGCCCAATCCCTTTGGGCTAAGCCCAAATTGACCACTTGACCAGCACCCTTGACTGCTAATTAACCCAGGAGAGAGAAATGAGTCGGCCTTGATGACTAGGAGGGAGAAAATCCAATGTGGAGGAGAGAGAGAAATGAAGCCATCAATGGAGGAAGATGAAACCCCCCCATTCCTCCCCATTAATGGCTGGATTCGACTCCCCAAGGGAAGGGGAGAAGGTTCCAGCCGTTTCCCGGCCTCCCAGAGGTGAATGCCAAGGAGTTTCACAATGGCCGAAATTCCCTCTTCATGGCCATTAATGGCAATTCATGCCATGGCTCTTCCCCTCCCCCAATTGACTTCTTAAGCACCTTTAGAAGCCGGAGAGGAGGAAAAACCCCCTGTTTTCAGAAGGAGTCGAGCCCTCCTAAGTGGTGGTTGCAGAGCTTGGGAAAAATGGCGGCCGGCCATGGAAGAATGATCACCGACGCGACTTCAGGCCACCACTCAGGTCCACTTCTCCATCTCTTCTCCTCTGGATAGATCTCATCTATTCCCATTTCAAAATCGATTAAGATTGGAGGCCCCTCCATTCGGATTTTTTATATGTTCTTGGCCGAAAAACGAGAGATTCGGGGGACCAACTCCGGCCACCTCCGGCCGCCCTGTCACCGGCAATCGACAGCCCCGACCCCCACAATGGTGGTGGCTTGGGGGTTTGGCCGGGAATGACCTCCGGTGGCCGGAAATAGGCTCGCAAGATGCCCAGGCGCGGGCAATCCCAGCCGCAGGTTTATCGGGGACGATAACCGGGCGCCGTCCGATCCTGCATAATAAAACAAAATCTGTTATATATATATAATTATTAATAGTAGTTTATATGCAGTTTTCTTATTTTAATTATAGAAAATATATAGAGCCCTCTGCAGAAAAAGTGCCCAACATGAAAGTTGTAGGCCTTGACCCCTAGAGTCATACAAAATTGACTTCACTCAATTTGGAGCCCTGGTTTGACCTCAGCACTCATTCTAGTGCAAAGTTTGAATAAACTTTGAATGGATGCCCACACCAAACCACTTGTCCAAATGACTTGAGATTTGGACCAGTGGTGAGTCATACCTAGGGCTATGTCATATCCAAAAATGAGAATTTTTGGAGAACTTTTTCCTAAAGTTTTTGTAGAAATTTAATAATCCTTGCACAATTTAATTGGAGGGTCAAATGACCTCCAATCTCCACCAAACTTTGGTGGGATGTTATTAGGGACATGTAAAGCCCCTGGTTAAAGTATCAACTCATTTGGAGTTCTTTTGGTTAGGTAATCATTAGGCCAAAGTTTTGTCCTTTAAAGGGAATTTTGTGAATGAGGGCTAATTGGAATGTTTCATGGTCAAATTACCTCCTAATGGAGTGGGACTTTAGCCACTGCCCTTTTGGGCACCCAAATCACCTCTGAGAAAGTTATGAGGTCATGAGGAGTTGGTTTGCCCTAGGACATGGAGTAGGAGCAATTTGGGGTGCATTTAGCCAAGTTATGGTCCATTGGCCAATTAGGTTCTTTGAGTCTTGAGACTTCTTAGGAAGGTCAGTGGGATGAAGTTGAGACCCCATGAGGAGTTTGGGGAGCATTGGAGTTGTTTTGCTCAAGGTCATAGGGTTGATCCCTATGGGGTGGAATTTGGGGTTGTGAAGGACATAGGGGAGTTTGTCCTTGGAGAGGGGTGTGTTGGACTCCTCTGACTTTTATAAGTGATATGATACCCTCACAAGAGGTTTGGGAGGATTTGGATAGGTTTAGACCCTAACCCTAGGATAAACCCTAATGGGGTGCAATTAGAGGCTAATGAAGGAAGTAGGGTCAAACCTTAATGGTTTGACCTAAAATTTTGGAGGGAAGGTCATAGTGACCAGAGGAACCTCCCCTGTTAATTTGAAGAGGTTTGGAGTTGTTAAACCTAGGTAATTAATTCTTGGGTAGATTTGTAAATAATTAGGGTTTTGGGTTTTAGGGAGAAATGTTACTTAATGGTTTACCATTTTCTGTCACAAACTTGGTTTTAATGCTATTGATCTCTGGAAGAATCTGTTAGACCATGTGAAGACTTTTTGGGGTTCAAAGTGTAATATTTCACATTGTAGACAATTTTTGGGAGGATCAATTGTAGGGTGTTAAATTACTGTAATTGCATGAAACTTTGCAAGATGTCTTTTCATACCAATATGTACCCACTGTAATTTTCTAATAATTTATGGATTAATATTTTTGGTATCTCTAGTTCATTTTGGAATTATTTACAAATATATCCATTGAGGAATTTACAAATGTAACCTCTGTGATATGTGGTCAAACTTGGTAGACCTGAATATTTTAGTAGGAGACACCTCTGTATAAATTTGCATAAGGTTTAGAGATCATATGAGGGTACCTCCTTTGGAATTTATTGGTAATAAATGAGTTTTGGAATTTCTAAAAATAATAAATCTTGCTGGTTTTTCCTACAGGTTTATACCTACTGATGTTTAGGTACTCTTGATTTATGTAAAAATTGGGGTAGGCACTGGAAGTCAGAAAAGTGCACTTGTAGTTCAAACTTGAGAAAATTGCCCTTTGAGAAATTGTTTAAAAATATTAATATTATGGGGAAAATTAGGAAACCCTGGATTTGATCTGATTTAAGTAGCATGGACTCCTAATAAATCCAGTAGGTCCTAGAGTTGAGTATTTAGAGTACCTCCCTTCTTGAGAATCAAAACGTTAAGGGTGGTCTGCGTTTAGTAAATTGGCAGTTTTGGAGTTACAGGCCAATTTGGAATACATTGATTGGAGATGTGGGAATTGAATGGTGATTGTATGGTATGAGAGGACCCTTGGAGATATTTAAGGTTGATGAGTTCTGGGATGGTGGGGTGCCTCCCTTGGGGAAGGTCATCTTGGGATTTGGCGAAAGATCGTCTTTTCCCCCTAAGTGTCTTAAAGCACTTAGGTTTAGACCAGGTGAAATGTTAAGAGGGTTTCTTAAGGGTAGTAACTAATAAAATTAAGTGTCTTGGGAGTGGGAACTTTGGGGTGTCATCCCATAGTGGTTCCTAGTACCGTAGCGAGCCCCTCACAGGGTAACCCTCGGGAAGTCCAAGACTAACCCTAACTCATAGGAGTAAGACATTGTACAAGATTAACTAATAACACACTCATCCACACCCCGTGGTTTCGGAAGTTTAGTTGGATTGGTTGTCCGAGCGGTGGGCTCGGTAGCTGTTGCAGCAGACTAGTTAGTCTGAGGAGCTTTTGGCTCGGAAGGTTATTGATGACGGGCAGGTAAGCCCGGGGAGCTTTTGGCTCGGGAGGTTATTGATGACGGGCAGGTAAGCCCGGGGAGCTTTTGGCTCGGAAGGTTGTTGATGACGGGCAGGTTAGCCCGGGGAGCTTTTGGCTCGGAAGGTTATTGATGGCGGGCGGGTTAGCCCGGGGAACTCATGGCTCAGAGATAGGAAGTAGAACATGTTGCATGTGCACTGAAGGTGGTGGGTCTTCGGTATTGGACGGTCGTTCACACCGACGTCAATACGTTGACTCGGCGAGTGTGGTTTTACACTTAGCCTTGATAGTCTGGCGGTCCAGTCAGCAAGAGTACGCAGACGCTCCGCGGGTATAGTGGAGGCGTACAATAGGCCTAGGTTGGGTAGTGTGAATGCCAACCTAGAGGTGGGCGGGGCCCAACCCACCGCTTCCGTTTGCCACTACGGGAGTATCCTGGGAGTCTAGCTCGCTCCAAAAAGGGGGGAACTAAAGGTCTATGCGCATAGAGTCGTAGTGCGTGAGTTGCACTTGTATGATCATAGCATAACAACATACTTGCATGTCATAGCATAAACATTGCATTCAACCTACCCCTAACGTATAAGTCGGTTATGGGACTTCTTATACGGTAGGCCCTGCTAAACGACCCCTTGGTCTATAGGTTTGTATGGGCATTCCTATAAATCAATGGTTACTTTTATATTACTTTACTTGCTGCTTACTGTTCTCTATATACTTGTTGTCATGCTTCATATATATGTATACACCTGTGTAGCTCTAGTTCCGCCGTCACCTGCTCTTGTTTTTACCCCTTGCTGTCCTCCGCTTCATCCTCCCGCACGGTGCCTAGGAGCCATTGGGGGAGGGGTGGGGAATTGGCTGAGTCTTTATGACTGACGGTCGGTGGACCTTATCATTTTAGGAGTTCGAGGAGATGCAGCACCCTTCAAGGAACAGGTACAGCAGGATCCGACGTGGTGGATCCCACGGCCATGCTACCATTGTCACCAGCCAGGACATACTCGGGTCAGATGTCCCATGATGAGTGGAACCCCTCCGGCACAGCGATCAGGAGACCGACGGCGAAGACGTAGACGTGGATTGCGAGGCAGTGATCGTAGGCCGAAGAAGAAGAAGCATCCAGTGTTGCAGCACCAGTGGAGCACGGGATCTACATGGATGGGTCAGCCTGGTCAGAGTGCTTCAGTCTCAGTGTCTGTGACGGTTAACTTTAGCTTACTTAGGAGTTAGCTTCCGCGAGTGATCTTGTAGTGAGGAAATGATGTACAGGGCAAGAGCTCTTATATTTTGTAACCCTTGTTACCTCTTTCTTATTCAGTTATTGTTAGTGGACATTTACCTCTATGGTTTTAATTCATGTGATTATGTGGACTTGCCTTCTCTTTATTGTACTTTTCTTCGTGATCGATTCGGCCGGCAGGATCGGCGTTTTGTGGTGGCGACCTTCCCGAGTGAAGGTGCACCGCAAAACGGCGGTTCTGGGCCTAAGACCCGGTGGTTTTTGCAAAAAAAAAAAATGGGGTCTTACAAGTGGTATCAGAGCAAACCTCGATCCAAAGAAAAGAAGTCCACAAACCCTGGGCCACCCCGCGCGAGTTTAGTTTGAGGACAAACTAAGCAGCGGAAGCAGTGGTGTGCCCATATGGGAATCACATTGAAAAAGGTCCACTTTTAACTGAATCTTCTTAGTCAAATCTCTTTACGAGCGTTAAGTTTTCTTTTGTAGCCTGCGGCTGATAAGTAGTTTTTAGTCATAATATTTTAGGTTAGTTTAGTATAAATTTCCCTAGTTTTAATTATATTTTCTTTATATTTTATGTTTGTTGTGTTATGTTTGTTATTTTATGTTTATTATGGTTATTTTATGTTTATTGTTGTTATTGTATGTTTGTTATTTTATATTGTTGTAATTTATGTTTGTTACATTTTATGTTATAATTTATATTGTTTTTTTTTATGTTTGTTCTATGTTATGTTTGTTAATTTTAATGTTGTCATTTTATGTGTTTAAATGTTGTTATCTCATGTTTTTAATTTGGTTATCTCATGCTTATGTTATGTGTTTAATTTATTTATTTTATTTTGTAGGTTCAATGTTGTCGCCACCATCGCCGGCATGCTCGCCGCCACCTTTGCATGAAGTCAACGCCAACGCCATCGTCGCGCCGTCAATATTCATGCCGCAACGCCATCGTCGCGCCGTCAATATTCATGCCGCAACGCCATGCCCGCAAGCTTGCATGAAGTCCACGCAATCGCCGCCAAGTTGCAACTCGTCACCTAAGCATGCAGCCCGCCCCTCTAATTGGTGTTGCCAAGTGAAGCCCGTCCACCTTCATGCTGTCCAAGCCCGAGAGTGCAGCTCCACCCGAACCAGCCCACGTGAAGCAGCCCACTTACCTCCTCCACTTCATTTAATCATATCAGCCCACTCCTTTCAATCAATCTGTGAGCCTCCATCAATTCATCCATGCTGCCACCTTTGCATGGCTTCATGCGTGCATTCCCCTCATTTATCATCTCTCTCCCATTTATTCTCTCTTCTCTCTCTTTATTTAAATTCATTTAATCTCATTTCTCCCCTTCATCTATAGCCGAACCACTTTAATCCATGCATGCACTTCTCTTTCTCCTCTTTATACTCATCCATCCTCCCTCTCTTCCATATTAATTTTATATTATATTTCTTTTAAATAAAATACATTGCATTTCCACCCTCTCTCTCCTCCTCATTAAACCCATGCATGTATTCTTCCATTCATGCATTTTCTTTCTCTCTCCCTCATCAAATCATTCATGCATCTCCACCCCTTTGTCCCTTCATATCCTATTTCTAGAATCTTCTCCCTCATCTATAAAAGGAACCCCTATCTCAAGCATGAAGGGAGTGAGATTTTTTAGAGTGGAAGTAGTGTGCTAGTGTAGAGTTTTCTTTTCTCATTTAGAGAGCTTCCTTCAAGTATTGTTGTAAGAGTATTTTGCATCTTGTTAAATTTTCTTTATTGTAATTTTCTTTTGGTAGAATAGTATTGCACTAGTTTAATTTTGTTCTTATTGTTGTATTCTTATTTCTAGTTCAATGAAAATGCTTTCTCCTCTTATCATTGTAGTTTCTCTTTCAATTATGCGTAGCTAATCTTTTTGTGCTCGATCGCGATAAACTTTGCAATGGAATAACGTTTCGCTCATTTTATGTTTCACTTTTGTACTTTTTATTTTGATCCGACCTTGATTAATTTCGTTTCGACTCCGTATTTCTAGTATACGGTAGTAGATTCCGATCTCATATTCGAGTAGCCGAGAGGTTCATGAATGTGAAAGATCACTCAAGGAAGGAAGGAGTTGCACGCAACCCTAGAGATAGGATGACGTAAATCCTCCGGATTGGAGTCAAATCCAATAGCGCGGTTCACTTCGATAATGCGACTTTAGGCCTTTTGATTTGCAAAGAGATTTCGGTCAAAATGTCTAGAAGTTAGGAGATTTATTGCTCTAGCGAGAATATTTCTTAGTTTCGGATCCGCCACGGTCTTTATAAAATTGCAAATGTCAAACTAATTTATTCCGTTATTTTACTTCAAAGTGAATCGCCGATCGAGCATTCTTTTCGTAATTGTTTATTTCTCTTTTAATTAAGCTTAGTTTATTTTTATTTTCAAAACCCAATCAATCGTTCGGTAGGATAATAGAGTCGTTGTGAGTAATAGTACTTGCCAGACCCGAGTTTTTATACGACCTTGATATATTTTATATCCTATGCTATATTTCGATAGGTACACTTGCCTTAATCGAGTATAGATTGGAGAACACAAATTTCTCTATCAAGTTTTTGGCGCCGTTGCCGGGGAATATTTTTGGCAATATTACGAAAGCACCGAGTTTATTACTTCTACAAAAAAATCAAAAAAAAATTAATCATTTTTCTAATATCCCACCTAAATTTCTGGAAAGGACGCTTTGGGCTTGAATTCCCATCATAGCCTCTAGTACCGTTGCAAACCCCTCACAGGGCAGATCTCGGGAAGTCCAGGACTAACATAATCCGCCTAAAAAAATCAATCAAAAAAACAAATTTATTTTTTTTCTTTCTTTTTTGGTAACAGTTTTTTTTTATCATGGAATCATCTTCTTTTTGCGCTCTTTGCGGGTCGCCCGACCACTTTAATTTTGCATGTTTTTCGGGAACCCCTCTCTCATATGATTTCAATTTTTCTGGAGTAGGTCAAAGTGGCCAATTTGACTCTTACTCTAATTTTTATCCTACTTGGGAGATGGGGAACCCGTCTTATTTTTCGCATGATTTTGCCCCGCAAAGCACTGCGCCTCTAATTTTTAGTTCTATCGATAATGGGTATTTGGAATTGCAAATGTCTTTTGATAATATTAATTCGCATTTCAAAACCATTTTGGATTGTTTTTCTCGTGAGGCCGCATCGTTTTCTTCGTCTTCTTCTCCGTCTCCTCCAATTTCTTCATGTAATGAGTCACCGGATATCCCGGCTTGTCTTATTCCTCTCGAGGAAGATAACTATTCGGATGTTCCGGATTGTTTCCTTCCTCCTATGGATGACACACTTATGGATATTCCGGCGTGCTTCTTACCTCTTGAGGATGACGAGACGTCTCATAATTCTCTTTCTTTTTCCGATGACGTTGGTAATTCCATTTCAGATTTAAATTCAACTGTTCCAACTTTTTCGATTTTTAACGAGTCTTTTTCATCTCCTTCTTTTATTTTAGATAATCCATCTTTAGTTCTTTCTACTCCTTCTTCTCCCGAAATTTCACAAGATTCTCTTTCTCCTTGTGAAATTTCTATTGATGAAATTTCTTTTTCACCTTCTTTTATTCCTCTTTCTATTTCTTCTTCTTTTATCTCTTCTTCTTTTGACGACTCATTCTTCCCCGTTCCGCATACGGCGGAGTTCTTCAATAACTCCGTCCGTACATTCTCGGACGTCATTCCTTTGAAGAATCCACCGCATGTCGGTGCGATTCTTCATTTCTTCTTTTTTCTTATTTACTCTCCTAAGCGCATACTTAGGGAGTTACCTCTTCACTTCAGTTTTTATTTTCCATTTAGCTAACCAATAACGTCGGGCTCAGACGACGTTAAACAAAGAGCGCTCTTGGGAGGCACCCCTTGCTTATCCTTTTCTTTCTTTTTGTTTTTGCTTTTTTATTTTGTTTTGTAGGAATAAAACCTTCGGCGGTTTGTTTGGCTCCATCATTCTTTCTCTCCCTTAGGCCCGAGCCGGTGTCCAGCTTAAGCATGGGGGAGCGACATCAGCATTCGGCCTCACGAATCCGGGGAAGTCGTTCTTTCTTTATTTACCTTATAACACCCCCCCCCCCTCTTCTTTTCTTCTTTTCTTCTTTTCTTTTTCTTCCTCATACTTACTATTCAACATTGAGGGCAATGTTGAACTTTAAGCATGGGGGAGTGTTTTCCCTTTTCTTCTTAAGTCGTTCAAAAAAATTAAGAAAATTCCAAAAAAAAGATCATATTTCAAAATCCAAAAAAAAACTAGAAAATTCAAAACCCAAAAAATGAAAAAATATAAAAAAACGAAAAAAAAATCAAAAAAACACAAAATGAGATAATCATCAAAAATTATTTTCTATCATTTCTTTATTATGTTTCTTTGAGTGTCGCGTAGGCTCATGTAGTATTTTTAATCTTTGGTAGTATGATAGAATAGAGTTTAGTTTTAACTATATTACTTTTGCATACGTTAGTTTTGCATTTTCTCTTTCATAACTTTTGGCATCATATTTTATTTTATCATCATAATGATTATGTAGTTTTTCTTCTAATCTAAGTGTAGTAGCGTGTATTTGTTGTTAGATGATATTATTAGACACTCACTCACATTGTAGTCTTTCTTGGTGGCTAGAACTTGCCCCTAGCGATCCTCGAAGCATTTGCATAAGTTTGTCATGGTTTTTAGAAATGATTTAGGCCATCTTTTGGATAGTTTGTGCCTTTTTGCCCACCTAAAACATTTACTTTGCTAAAATAATTTTGGGCCTTCTCCTTATTTTCTTTGATAGCTCCACCTCTCATTTTTCACCAAAGCCAAATACCCTTCCTATTATCACAACTAAATTATTGAGTTTTATTTAAATATCATTTTGTGTTGGGTTGTTATTTTGGAAAATGAGGGGGAAATTATTTCAAGCTTATTTTGGAGCTCTTATGTGCAATGAGTTTAAAAAATGGGAAAAATCATGAAAAATTATTATCCAAAAAATTAATTGGAAAGTTATTGTTGGCCAAGTATGAAAAAGAAAAAAATATTCATGGCCTTATGTTTCTTAAATTTTGAGAAATTTGACGAACGTCTCTTATCATTTCTCATTCTCTTGCGTTTTATTTTGAAATTTATTTAAAACTCTTCCCCTTGGTTTAGTGTGATATTTAGCCATCGTGTTTATCTTTGATCTCCAAATCCTTATTATTTACCTAAGCCAAGTCTTTATGCCTAATGAAAGTCCTATTGATCTTTAAGCCATGACAATGTACTCGTGTAGTGGAGAGGGTGTGACCGAGCAAGCCTATGGACACCATCATTGATGGATTTCTTTGGAGGTTACCTTGGAGTGTTTTGTAGAATAATCGTAGTCTAAGCAACTTGTTGCTTGCTCAATGCACTTACTTTGGTTGAATGGCTACTCTTGTTATGTTTGTTAGCTTAAACTTTTTGATGCCTTTTTGTTATGTTAGTAGGAAATTTGCAATCTAGGTTTATGCCCAAGTAATGTTTTTAAACTCTTCTTTATCCTCCTCTACATTGATTTCTCGCCGCACTCAGTGGTAGCATATTAGTTTTGATAGCTTAATTTTTGTTTGAGTTTCGCAACTAAAAATTTGGTAGTATAGCCTCCTATATTTTAATTTCCATTTTGCTTGAGGGCAAGCAAAAGCTTAAGCATGGGGGAGTTTGATAAGTAGTTTTTAGTCATAATATTTTAGGTTAGTTTAGTATAAATTTCCCTAGTTTTAATTATATTTTCTTTATATTTTATGTTTGTTGTGTTATGTTTGTTATTTTATGTTTATTATGGTTATTTTATGTTTATTGTTGTTATTGTATGTTTGTTATTTTATATTGTTGTAATTTATGTTTGTTACATTTTATGTTATAATTTATGTTGTTTTTTTTTATGTTTGTTCTATGTTATGTTTGTTAATTTTAATGTTGTCATTTTATGTGTTTAAATGTTGTTATCTCATGTTTTTAATTTGGTTATCTCATGCTTATGTTATGTGTTTAATTTATTTATTTTATTTTGTAGGTTCAATGTTGTCGCCACCATCGCCGGCATGCTCGCCGCCACCTTTGCATGAAGTCAACGCCAACGCCATCGTCGCGCCGTCAATATTCATGCCGCAACGCCATCGTCGCGCCGTCAATATTCATGCCGCAACGCCATGCCCGCAAGCTTGCATGAAGTCCACGCAATCGCCGCCAAGTTGCAACTCGTCACCTAAGCATGCAGCCCGCCCCTCTAATTGGTGTTGCCAAGTGAAGCCCGTCCACCTTCATGCTGTCCAAGCCCGAGAGTGCAGCTCCACCCGAACCAGCCCACGTGAAGCAGCCCACTTACCTCCTCCACTTCATTTAATCATATCAGCCCACTCCTTTCAATCAATCTGTGAGCCTCCATCAATTCATCCATGCTGCCACCTTTGCATGGCTTCATGCGTGCATTCCCCTCATTTATCATCTCTCTCCCATTTATTCTCTCTTCTCTCTCTTTATTTAAATTCATTTAATCTCATTTCTCCCCTTCATCTATAGCCGAACCACTTTAATCCATGCATGCACTTCTCTTTCTCCTCTTTATACTCATCCATCCTCCCTCTCTTCCATATTAATTTTATATTATATTTCTTTTAAATAAAATACATTGCATTTCCACCCTCTCTCTCCTCCTCATTAAACCCATGCATGTATTCTTCCATTCATGCATTTTCTTTCTCTCTCCCTCATCAAATCATTCATGCATCTCCACCCCTTTGTCCCTTCATATCCTATTTCTAGAATCTTCTCCCTCATCTATAAAAGGAACCCCTATCTCAAGCATGAAGGGAGTGAGATTTTTTAGAGTGGAAGTAGTGTGCTAGTGTAGAGTTTTCTTTTCTCATTTAGAGAGCTTCCTTCAAGTATTGTTGTAAGAGTATTTTGCATCTTGTTAAATTTTCTTTATTGTAATTTTCTTTTGGTAGAATAGTATTGCACTAGTTTAATTTTGTTCTTATTGTTGTATTCTTATTTCTAGTTCAATGAAAATGCTTTCTCCTCTTATCATTGTAGTTTCTCTTTCAATTATGCGTAGCTAATCTTTTTGTGCTCGATCGCGATAAACTTTGCAATGGAATAACGTTTCGCTCATTTTATGTTTCACTTTTGTACTTTTTATTTTGATCCGACCTTGATTAATTTCGTTTCGACTCCGTATTTCTAGTATACGGTAGTAGATTCCGATCTCATATTCGAGTAGCCGAGAGGTTCATGAATGTGAAAGATCACTCAAGGAAGGAAGGAGTTGCACGCAACCCTAGAGATAGGATGATGTAAATCCTCCGGATTGGAGTCAAATCCAATAGCGCGGTTCACTTCGATAATGCGACTTTAGGCCTTTTGATTTGCAAAGAGATTTCGGTCAAAATGTCTAGAAGTTAGGAGATTTATTGCTCTAGCGAGAATATTTCTTAGTTTCGGATCCGCCACGGTCTTTATAAAATTGCAAATGTCAAACTAATTTATTCCGTTATTTTACTTCAAAGTGAATCGCCGATCGAGCATTCTTTTCGTAATTGTTTATTTCTCTTTTAATTAAGCTTAGTTTATTTTTATTTTCAAAACCCAATCAATCGTTCGGTAGGATAATAGAGTCGTTGTGAGTAATAGTACTTGCCAGACCCGAGTTTTTATACGACCTTGATATATTTTATATCCTATGCTATATTTCGATAGGTACACTTGCCTTAATCGAGTATAGATTGGAGAACACAAATTTCTCTATCAGCGGCGAACCCTGCCCCCAGCAGAGAATACCTCCGGCTACAAAGATCTTTTTAGATAATACCTTAGTTAATGAGTTAGACTCAACCCCACTAGGACACGTGACTTACTAGGACAATTTATACCATGACCTAGTCTGAAATAGACCGTAGGTGTAGCTTTTGGTGAAAGTACGAGGCTACCCCAAAGAGGCTAGAGAAAAAGAAATTGACACATAAAGCAGAATGGTATGGGACTCATAGGCTCAATCATCGTATTTGTGACAAGATTATATTAAGACAACCACTGTGACAAACACCGAGGGTCGGATAAAATTGAAGTCCAGAAGGGACCCGTTTGGGATTGGGTGACATATTGACCCTGATAAGGTTGTCGTAGAAGGTACCTAGAAGAGTCTAAGTTGTGGAATACACCATTGAGCCCCAAGATAGAACCCCAAGTCTAAGGTTGTATGCCCTAAGAATTGTTTGCATATTTGGGACGAATATACCTTGGTGATATTGAAGATACTTCGCCCAAAGATAGGTAGAGGCTAATCTTTTGTTTATTGGGGGCTTGTCCTTTGTTTATTGGGGCTTACCCTTTTGTTTATTGGGCAAGTCAGGGTCGGACTTAGCTTTCCCTTAGACCTAAGTTAGAAAAATTTTATGTCGTGAACACTATGATTTTGAAGTCGATCTTACTCGATGTTACTTGGAAGAAGGTGAGATGGTGTAACAATATGTTTGGAATGAGGATCAGTAGGAATTACCAGGACAATGGATAAACATCATTGATCAATTAACAATTTGACCTTAGTAAATCATGGAAAATGTAAAGTCTCTAGGATTAATCACTTAAGGCAGAAACTAGATGGTTCAAGTTGTAATTATATTTGAAGTTCTTATGACTTTGTGCATTCGGAAGTGATCAAATTGTGTTTTGTTAGAAACCATGCCCCGTCATGGTTGAAAATTTTGTCTACCTTAATAGCTTTACACCTCGGGAGCATTGATGATAAATAACCAAGAGATCTTAGACGACGATTTATTGGATTTACAATCTAGTGGTTGAGTTTACTATGATAAGAACGATCTGAGTTTGTCTTGCTTAAGACCATTTGAGAGTGATCAAGACTAGCATAAGTGGAAGTGATAGGATTTTGGAGAAATAAACGTGATGATATTTCCTTGATGAAATTGACTTGTGAAAAACCCCTAAAGTATAAAAATTTCGCCATTATGAATCAAACTGCACGTAGAAAATGGTTAAAATATACTCGTAAAGGTTCAAAAGTGCACCCACATTAATATTTAAAGATGATTGGGACGCTAGACGATTAGATTAGTTCCATCAACAGTAGGAACTAGAAAAGTTGTAGATTGGAGACGTTTGATTACTCGGACGTACCTGAAAGAGTAGGATTTGATCGTGAAAGAAAACCTTAGAGGCATAAGAGTCTGCCCAGGCTAGAGTGGAAGTTCAAGGATAGAATGACCAAGGTAGCTAGGTCACCCCAGTCAGATAGATGATTCGACGGTAAGGGTCTTGCAGCGCAAGAAGATTCCAGAGGTTAAGACATGAGGTAAAATTAGAGTCAGAGGGAGCACAACTTGGAACCACTAGGGTTGGTGTGACATAGATAGTAGGTGCTCTTTGAGCCAGGATTAACTTTGATTCTTAGGGGATGTTACGTTCAGTCACTCGCAGTGAAAACCCCGTGAGCCTAACCTGAATTTCGAGGACGAAATTATTTTTTTTGTTTATTGGGATTTGTAACATCCCCCAGGCAGCTAGACCCCTAAGTTGGTTTTGTCATGACAAAACCATAAGAAGAGCCCAAGGCCTTGTGAATTGAGGTGAGAAGAAGAAAACCACCTTGGTCTGCAAATAGCAATTTCCAGTAACCAAGCTTAGGGTTGGACTTAGGACCTCAACTTGATCAATTGACCCCACCATAGCATCCCTAACCCTTTAGGGGTCCCCTCAGGGCACCAAGGGCCCATTGGGGTCAACCAAAGAGGCCAAATTGACCAAAGTCAACCCTAACCCTAAATTGGTCAAAGTAGCCTATGAAGAGCCAATCAACCCTCACCATGTCAAATTGGTCACACTCCTAGGTCTAGAATACTATAAGAGACCTAGTAGACCCAAAAGCCCCATCATGGGACCCCCAATAGTGCAAATTGACCAAAATGCCCCTTTAGGTCAAAAATGGCATTTCTTCTCAAAGTACCCAAATTGACCATCTCAATAGTAAATTGACCCTACCCTTAGTATTATCATGTCATAGGGGACCCAGTGGACCAAAAAGCCCCTTGACTGGGTCAACCCTAGGGCTCAATTTGACAAAAGTCAACTTAGCCTGTTTTGGTCAAATCAACTTGAATTGGGTCAACCAAGACTCATGTGACCAAATTGACCCCACCAATAGTTTCTAAACCTAATTTGGAATCCAAGGGACCCAAAAGCCCCATCCTAGGGTCACCCAATTGGCCAATTTGACCAAAAGTCAAAATTGCCCAATTTAGGTCAAAACTCTTGAATCTAGCCCAATCCCTTTGGGCTAAGCCCAAATTGACCACTTGACCAGCACCCTTGACTGCTAATTAACCCAGGAGAGAGAAATGAGTCGGCCTTGATGACTAGGAGGGAGAAAATCCAATGTGGAGGAGAGAGAGAAATGAAGCCATCAATGGAGGAAGATGAAACCCCCCCATTCCTCCCCATTAATGGCTGGATTCGACTCCCCAAGGGAAGGGGAGAAGGTTCCAGCCGTTTCCCGGCCTCCCAGAGGTGAATGCCAAGGAGTTTCACAATGGCCGAAATTCCCTCTTCATGGCCATTAATGGCAATTCATGCCATGGCTCTTCCCCTCCCCCAATTGACTTCTTAAGCACCTTTAGAAGCCGGAGAGGAGGAAAAACCCCCTGTTTTCAGAAGGAGTCGAGCCCTCCTAAGTGGTGGTTGCAGAGCTTGGGAAAAATGGCGGCCGGCCATGGAAGAATGACCACCGACGCGACTTCAGGCCACCACTCAGGTCCACTTCTCCATCTCTTCTCCTCTGGATAGATCTCATCTATTCCCATTTCAAAATCGATTAAGATTGGAGGCCCCTCCATTCGGATTTTTTATATGTTCTTGGCCGAAAAACGAGAGATTCGGGGGACCAACTCCGGCCACCTCCGACCGCCCTGTCACCGGCAATCGACAGCCCCGACCCCCACAATGGTGGTGGCTTGGGGGTTTGGCCGGGAATGACCTCCGGTGGCCGGAAATAGGCTCGCAAGATGCCCAGGCGCGGGCAATCCCAGCCGCAGGTTTATCGGGGACGATAACCGGGCGCCGTCCGATCCTGCATAATAAAACAAAATCTGTTATATATATATAATTATTAATAGTAGTTTATATGCAGTTTTCTTATTTTAATTATAGAAAATATATAGAGCCCTCTACAGAAAAAGTGCCCAACATGAAAGTTGTAGGCCTTGACCCCTAGAGTCATACAAAATTGACTTCACTCAATTTGGAGCCCTGGTTTGACCTCAGCACTCATTCTAGTGCAAAGTTTGAATAAACTTTGAATGGATGCCCACACCAAACCACTTGTCCAAATGACTTGAGATTTGGACCAGTGGTGAGTCATACCTAGGGCTATGTCATATCCAAAAATGAGAATTTTTGGAGAACTTTTTCCTAAAGTTTTTGTAGAAATTTAATAATCCTTGCACAATTTAATTGGAGGGTCAAATGACCTCCAATCTCCACCAAACTTTGGTGGGATGTTATTAGGGACATGTAAAGCCCCTGGTTAAAGTATCAACTCATTTGGAGTTCTTTTGGTTAGGTAATCATTAGGCCAAAGTTTTGTCCTTTAAAGGGAATTTTGTGAATGAGGGCTAATTGGAATGTTTCATGGTCAAATTACCTCCTAATGGAGTGGGACTTTAGCCACTGCCCTTTTGGGCACCCAAATCACCTCTGAGAAAGTTATGAGGTCATGAGGAGTTGGTTTGCCCTAGGACATGGAGTAGGAGCAATTTGGGGTGCATTTAGCCAAGTTATGGTCCATTGGCCAATTAGGTTCTTTGAGTCTTGAGACTTCTTAGGAAGGTCAGTGGGATGAAGTTGAGACCCCATGAGGAGTTTGGGGAGCATTGGAGTTGTTTTGCTCAAGGTCATAGGGTTGATCCCTATGGGGTGGAATTTGGGGTTGTGAAGGACATAGGGGAGTTTGTCCTTGGAGAGGGGTGTGTTGGAGTCCTCTGACTTTTATAAGTGATATGATACCCTCACAAGAGGTTTGGGAGGATTTGGATAGGTTTAGACCCTAACCCTAGGATAAACCCTAATGGGGTGCAATTAGAGGCTAATGAAGGAAGTAGGGTCAAACCTTAATGGTTTGACCTAAAATTTTGGAGGGAAGGTCATAGTGACCAGAGGAACCTCCCCTGTTAATTAGAAGAGGTTTGGAGTTGTTAAACCTAGGTAATTAATTCTTGGGTAGATTTGTAAATAATTAGGGTTTTGGGTTTTAGGGAGAAATGTTACTTAATGGTTTACCATTTTCTGTCACAAACTTGGTTTTAATGCTATTGATCTCTGGAAGAATCTGTTAGACCATGTGAAGACTTTTTGGGGTTCAAAGTGTAATATTTCACATTGTAGACAATTTTTGGGAGGATCAATTGTAGGGTGTTAAATTACTGTAATTGCATGAAACTTTGCAAGATGTCTTTTCATACCAATATGTACCCACTGTAATTTTCTAATAATTTATGGATTAATATTTTTGGTATCTCTAGTTCATTTTGGAATTATTTACAAATATATCCATTGAGGAATTTACAAATGTAACCTCTGTGATATGTGGTCAAACTTGGTAGACCTGAATATTTTAGTAGGAGACACCTCTGTATAAATTTGCATAAGGTTTAGAGATCATATGAGGGTACCTCCTTTGGAATTTATTGGTAATAAATGAGTTTTGGAATTTCTAAAAATAATAAATCTTGCTGGTTTTTCCTACAGGTTTATACCTACTGATGTTTAGGTACTCTTGATTTATGTAAAAATTGGGGTAGGCACTGGAAGTCAGAAAAGTTCACTTGTAGTTCAAACTTGAGAAAATTGCCCTTTGAGAAATTGTTTAAAAATATTAATATTATGGGGAAAATTAGGAAACCCTGGATTTGATCTGATTTAAGTAGCATGGACTCCTAATAAATCCAGTAGGTCCTAGAGTTGAGTATTTAGAGTACCTCCCTTCTTGAGAATCAAAACGTTAAGGGTGGTCTGCGTTTAGTAAATTGGCAGTTTTGGAGTTACAGGCCAATTTGGAATACATTGATTGGAGATGTGGGAATTGAATGGTGATTGTATGGTATGAGAGGACCCTTGGAGATATTTAAGGTTGATGAGTTCTGGGATGGTGGGGTGCCTCCCTTGGGGAAGGTCATCTTGGGATTTGGCGAAAGATCGTCTTTTCCCCCTAAGTGTCTTAAAGCACTTAGGTTTAGACCAGGTGAAATGTTAAGAGGGTTTCTTAAGGGTAGTAACTAATAAAATTAAGTGTCTTGGGAGTGGGAACTTTGGGGTGTCATCCCATAGTGGTTCCTAGTACCGTAGCGAGCCCCTCACAGGGTAACCCTCGGGAAGTCCAAGACTAACCCTAACTCATAGGAGTAAGACATTGTACAAGATTAACTAATAACACACTCATCCACACCCCGTGGTTTCGGAAGTTTAGTTGGATTGGTTGTCCGAGCGGTGGGCTCGGTAGCTGTTGCAGCAGACTAGTTAGTCTGGGGAGCTTTTGGCTCGGAAGGTTATTGATGACGGGCAGGTAAGCCCGGGGAGCTTTTGGCTCGGGAGGTTATTGATGACGGGCAGGTAAGCCCGGGGAGCTTTTGGCTCGGAAGGTTGTTGATGACGGGCAGGTTAGCCCGGGGAGCTTTTGGCTCGGAAGGTTATTGATGGCGGGCGGGTTAGCCCGGGGAACTCATGGCTCAGAGATAGGAAGTAGAACATGTTGCATGTGCACTGAAGGTGGTGGGTCTTCGGTATTGGACGGTCGTTCACACCGACGTCAATACGTTGACTCGGCGAGTGTGGTTTTACACTTAGCCTTGATAGTCTGGCGGTCCAGTCAGCAAGAGTACGCAGACGCTCCGCGGGTATAGTGGAGGCGTACAATAGGTCTAGGTTGGGTAGTGTGAATGCCAACCTAGAGGTGGGCGGGGCCCAACCCACCGCTTCCGTTTGCCACTACGGGAGTATCCTGGGAGTCTAGCTCGCTCCAAAAAGGGGGAACTAAAGGTCTATGCGCATAGAGTCGTAGTGCGTGAGTTGCACTTGTATGATCATAGCATAACAACATACTTGCATGTCATAGCATAAACATTGCATTCAACCTACCCCCTAACGTATAAGTCGGTTATGGGACTTCTTATACGGTAGGCCCTGCTAAACGACCCCTTGGTCTATAGGTTTGTATGGGCATTCCTATAAATCAATGGTTACTTTTATATTACTTTACTTGCTGCTTACTGTTCTCTATATACTTGTTGCCATGCTTCATATATATGTATACACCTGTGTAGCTCTAGTTCCGCCGTCACCTGCTCTTGTTTTTACCCCTTGCTGTCCTCCGCTTCATCCTCCCGCACGGTGCCTAGGAGCCATTGGGGGAGGGGTGGGGAATTGGCTGAGTCTTTATGACTGACGGTCGGTGGACCTTATCATTTTAGGAGTTCGAGGAGATGCAGCACCCTTCAAGGAACAGGTACAGCAGGATCCGACGTGGTGGATCCCACGGCCATGCTACCATTGTCACCAGCCAGGACATACTCGGGTCAGATGTCCCATGATGAGTGGAACCCCTCCGGCACAGCGATCAGGAGACCGACGGCGAAGACGTAGACGTGGATTGCGAGGCAGTGATCGTAGGCCGAAGAAGAAGAAGCATCCAGTGTTGCAGCACCAGTGGAGCACGGGATCTACAGGGATGGGTCAGCCTGGTCAGAGTGCTTCAGTCTCAGTGTCTGTGACGGTTAACTTTAGCTTACTTAGGAGTTAGCTTCCGCGAGTGATCTTGTAGTGAGGAAATGATGTACAGGGCAAGAGCTCTTATATTTTGTAACCCTTGTTACCTCTTTCTTATTCAGTTATTGTTAGTGGACATTTACCTCTATGGTTTTAATTCATGTGATTATGTGGACTTGCCTTCTCTTTATTGTACTTTTCTTCGTGATCGATTCGGCCGGCAGGATCGGCGTTTTGTGGTGGCGACCTTCCCGAGTGAAGGTGCACCGCAAAACGGCGGTTCTGGGCCTAAGACCCGGTGGTTTTTGCAAAAAAAAAAATGGGGTCTTACACCGACCAAATTTCACTATGTGGCGGAGCGTTACAAGTAATGGTGCGAGAATCGGGAGCGACAGGCCGCTCCTGTTACAATTGTAGTTGAATGAATGTCCCTGAGGGTGACAGGCCACCTCTCAGAAAAACTAAGTACTTTTCTTGGCCGGGATGTCTTCAGAGTCTGCGGAAGATCTTTAAGCGACGATGGCGGTCTTCAAGCAACGAAGGAGTTCTTCGAAGGTTGAAGGAGGTCTTCGAATGCTGATGAAGGTCTTCGAACGTTGAAGGAGATCTTCGGGTTCCGAAGGAGATCTTCGAGCGCTGAAGGAGGTCTTCGAGTTCCGAAGGAGATCTTCGAATGCTGATGAAGATCTTCAAGGGAATTCCAGAGAGCTCTCTCCCGTGTAGAAAATACCAAGTCCCTTGAAATGAAGCCCTGGGGTTCCTTTTATAGCTTTTGAGGGTGGTTAGGGTGGTTATGGTGGTTAAGACGGCTATCCGCACACCATAACCAATTTATGTGATATATGCACATTTATCATGAATATGGCTATACGCACACTAGTTTGTATAGTTTTTAGGATGATATGTATTCATATGACGGATATGGTTACGCGCACACCATAACCATATTATTTGCTAGACACAGACCGGATGCTCACTCATCATGAATATGGCTATGCGCACACCAATTTGTATAGTTTGGTGATGAAATGTATTCATATGACGGATACGGCTACGCGCACACCATAACCACACGATTTGCTAGACGCATACCGTATTGAAGGTTTTTATCATTTATACCCACATGTTGGAGGATTTTCACTATTTGCACCCCATGATGTGGAGTTTCACTATTTGCACCCCATGATGGGGAGTTTCACTATTTGCACCCCACGATGTGGAGTTTCACTATTTGCACCATATGATGTGCGGTTACAGGTTTAGCGAGATTTGCCTTGATCGTCCTCGTTTTCTCCGCCGAATGAGGCGGGAGAGGTCGGGCGAGCGCGCCCGTTGGTCAAGGGAGGCCGACCGGGGATGAGACGAGAGGGGCCGGAGAATGGGCCCGGCGGCGAAGGAGGCCGACCGGCACCGCGCCCACCGCGTGGCCGCGTGTGGTGCCGGGCGGTACCGCGCGACGGTAGGCGCACGGTGTCGGCCGCGCGGTACCGCGCGGCGGTAGGCGCGCGCGGCACCGCGCGGCGGTAGGCGCGCGCGGCACCGCGCGGTGCCGGGCGCGCGGCACCGCGCGGTGCCGGGCGCGCGGCACCGCGCGGTGCCGGGCGCGCGGCACCGCGCGGTGCCGGGCGCGCGGCACCGCGCGGTGCCGGGCGCGCGGCACCGCGCGGTGCCGGGCACGCGGCACCGCGCGGCGTTAGGCGCGCGGTACCGCGCGATGCCGGGCACGCGGTGCCCCGCACGGCACCGCGCTACCGCACGGTGCCGCGCGGCCGCGCGCGGTGCCGCGCGGCTGCGCGCGGCTGTGCGGTTTTGCGGGGCCGCGGGATGCCGTGCGACCGGGTGGTGTCGCGGTGCCGCGCGGCCGTGCGGTGTCGCGCGGCCGTGTGGTGCCGCGCGGCCGCGCGCGGCGTCGTGCGGCCGCGCGGTGCCGCGCGGCCGTGCGCGGTGTCGCGCGGCCGTACGCGATGCTGTGCGGCCTTGTGGCCGCGCGTGGTGCTGCGCGTGGCTTCGTGCGGTGGTTGCGGCGGTTGCGGTTGTAGGCGGTTTCCTCTTCTTTCTTGCCCATACCTCCACCATCTTAGTGGGGAGTTGGGTTTTTGGCTAAATGCAACCCGGATTTCTCTACAAAATGGATGAGGACCCATCAATTGCCTCTCAAATCCTCGGAGTTCGCCCATCTTGCTTAGAGAAGTACGAGGATTTTATCATCCTTTGGCGCGGTCTAGTCGTTGTCGTGGCGTTATGGCGGAGGTATTTTGCGATATTCCTCCCTCTTATTTTGTCTCTTGTTGTTTAGCCTTTTGTAATAATCTCCGCATTGTGCGGTGATAATCCGCATAATTTTTGTCGATTATTTTTTGTTTATTATTTCTTTTTTCTCTTTTCAGACGTCAAGGAACGGTGCACGATCAAAATCCATGCGGATGCATTCCTCGCTAACCATTGAGCGCGTCGAAGCTTGGCGCAAGCGGTTTAGACTCCCGTCCTCTGTTGAAGTGAAGATTCCATATCCGGAGGCACGTGCTCAGAACCCCCCGACCGGCTTTATTACCATTTCTGAGAGTTGTTTGAAGTCGGGGTTCCGCTTCCCCCCATCGGAGGAGTCGATTGAGATTTTCAGATTATGCGGCGTTCCTATCTCGCAATTTACCCCAGCCGGGATGGCGAGAATCATGAGGTTGATTGCGTTTTTTTCGGGAGCATGGCTCGCAATTCTCTTTGGAGATCTTCAAAGATTGGTGTGAAGTCTTCACGGATCCGGGAGGCCGGATTGATGTTTGCAGCAACAAGAGGTGGTTCCGTTTTGAGGAAAGGAACGACTATCCTCATGGGAACACTTTGTATGGGTACGTCCGTAACAGATGGGATTTGCCAGAGCTTTGGAGGAACCTCCCGGGACGTTGCCGCCGTCAAGTGGGGCGAGAGAATGAATTCCAGCCCCTTCCTGGTTTTCCTGGTCGTGATGATTTGTCGAAGGCTTTTTATGGCGTGGTTCATTATGCGGAGGAGAAGAAATTATTGCTGGTCGGCCTTTCGTCGGATGCCGAGCGTGATGCCGCTGTTGCTTTGCCGCGTGATAGGAAGAGGAAGCTTGTTATCAGATGCGGAGGTTCAGAGATGGTGCCACCTCCACTTCCACCGAAGAGCCGTTCTGATGGTGCGGGTCCCAGCGGAGTCGTGCCCGAGGCGATTCCTATTGACGTTGATGCCGAGATCGTGGCTTCTCCTGTGGCGGAAGCGCTTCCTCGGAGCGGCCCTCCTCCTCCTCCATTGGCGACAGCGAAGAGGGTATCCTCTTCATTACGGGCGATGACTTCGGCGGTTAGTCATGTCTTTTTGTTGTTTATCTTTTATGTGTTCTCTTTTCCCAAGATTCTTATCCCGTTCCCCTTTTTTTCTTCACAGGCTGATGTCATGACTAGCGTCGCTCGTACTTGGAACGATTGCTATGTTGGGCTGAAGGACGGGTTTTTTGCTCTTCAAGAGGAGCTTCGTGTTGCAAAAAAAACACAGAAAATCAGCGCCCTTAAAAAAGTTGTTCGTACAGGTCAATATTCACAACACCTTCCTCCAAAACGCTAGAGTTTTCGAATGAGTGGCAAAACCCGAGTGAAGATCGATCGCGGATCTTATTGGATATATGACTGGCCGGTAATGTCGAGATCACGGTCGCCGGTTGAAGGAGGGGGCTTGTGATTCGGCTCCGGACGGCTCTCTTCCGGCCCATCCGCGCTCTGCGTCTGGCTCGCCGGCTGTTTCTTCCTCTGCCGCTGCTCCATGCCGCCGCCGCCGTCGTCGTCCTTGCCGTACATTCCGCCGCCGTAGGCCTCATGCGTCACCGGCTTCATGTCCGATATGTGAGGAGGGTGGCCAGATTCTTCCTGTACTAATCCCTCCCTCGCCCTCGCTTTGATTGGACTCTGTTCTTCCATTATCCCCTGTAATTTTTTCTTGACGAAGGAAGAAGCAGCAGTCCTCTGTTCTTATACCTAGCCGAAAGGCGCCGCGTGTACTTTACCGAGCTTATGTGTAGGGATTAGAGTTTGCCACGTGGTAAATCTAGTTATGAGGGGGCAGCTGGCCCTGCAGATCGGAAAATACTCAAATAGAATAAAGAATTAAAGGTTTGGTAAAGCTTTTTCTTTTAGAAAGCGACACGTGGAGGACAGGCATTGCGGTGACCTATTTGAAGAAATTATTAAATAAAGCTGGTTGCTTGCCGCCTAAACTTATTTAAAGTATCATTTTTGGTAATGAGTAGATTTGACATTAATTACATAGATTTTGAGTCACATCGCACCGTTACATGTCATCATCAGTTCACTGCCGCAGATCTTGAAGCACTACAATAACGAGACCCGAAAAACACATTCACAACCCGCTAACTCAATATCGGTTTACCTCTGGCCCGTTTCCCACAAACACCAACAAAAGCATCTCGGATCGCGCCGTGATGACAGTCTGATCGAGACGCACAACTTGACATCATAATCATCCATCTGACACACTCTCAATGAGTGTCAGGTGATTGTTTCCCTCTACCCCCCCGCTCTTCTCTCCCAGACGCCGCACGAAGCTCACCGAAATGCTCCATGCCCCCCGCGAGAACTTCCAATAGATAGTTCTTGGAGGTAGAGAAGGAGCAGTCGATCAAGTGTGTGTGCGAGAATTTTGATGTTTTTTCCTAGCCCCCTAGTGAAATGATCGGGAATTATCCCCAAGTCGTATGTCACTAACTGACATTCATCCCAATGTACGTCTGGTAAAGCATATACAGCGGAAAGGTTGTTGATAAGTTGGTGGTTCCTTTGCGGGATGGGGTGAAGAAGTTGCTGAAAACATATTTCATATGGGGGTACAATATCCGTAATAAGTTTTGAATGTCACGATGGTCAAGAGGCCCAGTGGACAATGTCGCATGTGTATTGACTTTTGCAATGTCAATGAAATCGCCCTCAAATATTCTTATCCCTTCCCTTCAATTGATGCTCTTGTTAACTCACAGCCTGACTTTTCTTTTTTGAGTTTTCTCCACACATTCTCCGAATATTATCAGATTCAATTACATCCTTCAGATCAGTCCAAGAATGATTTTATCACCAAGAGGGGAGGAATGCAGAGATTTATGTGGATGCTCGACTTATTGAACTTGAAAGTGACATTTGCCACCCTGGGCAAGCATCACATGAGGCTGAATCCGCTCAAATGCAATTTTGGCACAAACCGAGAGAAGGTTCTTTTTTAAGTTCTTAAAAAAGGTCATTTTTGTTGTTGTGAATAAAAGTAGTGTTTTAAGAACGAAAATAATAATGATTTTTAGTATCACTTATTCTATTGTGAAAATAAAACTTGTTAATGTTAAGACTCCGTTTGGCACGGCGGTGGCGATCGTAAATGCGGTGGTTATGAACTGTCGTTCGTGAACGCCCAACCTCACCTAAGGATCTTTATTCATTTTTATGTTCAAAACTAGTTATCTTTTCTTGGTAGCGATCATAACCGTTGTCATGCAAAACATAATTCTATGACGGTTCGTTTTTGTCCAAATTTACCGAAGCAAAAACGCGTGCCAAACGGAGCCTTAATAACTAATTCCATCCAATAGAAATAAATAAAATGGTACCATCACCTGCTTCTGTCTGCGCATTGTTGCACGTGGTAAGCAGCAGGAAAATGAATTAAAGAATAATTTTATTGGCAAACCTAATTTAGCTATTGGCAAACCCTTAATTTAGGATTCACGCACTTTTCCTTTCTCCTTTATGAAACCTATTGGCAGCCCATAATATCTCCTCTCGTGAAACTGTGGCCGACCCCTTCCCGATCGAAAACCTATCTTCCGCCGCCCCGATCGCCGCACGCCGCTCGCCACATCCGCTCGAAGCTTCTCGCCATAGGAGGTCGCCACCGCCCCCTCGCCGTCAGCCGGTCAACACTGCAGGTTCGCCCCCAAACCTAGTTTGGTGCCTTAGCCATGATTATCTTCTTCTTATCCGCCCGCTGCCCCTCATCTTTCTCCAGTCAACACAGAAAATCAAGAGTGAAGAACACACCATTCTCTCCATAACTCCCAGGATTTAAACCATAAAACTTAAACCTAAAACCCCTACAAAAAGATATGCACGTGCATACAACAACAACAACAGAATAGTCCCCAATCTAGATATGCTCGTGCATAACAATGGTGCTCGTATGTATGGATGTGCAGTTTTTGGCTAATTGAAAAGTTGCAAAACAATGGTGCTTGTATGTATGGAGCAATATATGCAGCTTGTTTTGACGGGCTCTTTTGGTTCTACTAGTCTTAACTAATTATTCGTGTACTATCTATAATTTTTTGGAGAATTTAGATGGTTCTAATTATTGCAAATTTTGTATAACTTACATTATGTTGATTTAATTTTTTTATTTTTCACTTGGTCTGCCATTAACATAATGGTCTGTCTTTAAATTTTTGCAATCTACCATTAACAATGAGCTGCCATTAGCGTAAATAGTTTTGCCAATAACACTGTTTTTATTAAATATAATAAAATTTTACATAAAAGAGAAATAGAGAGCCGACTAGGCTCCGTTCACTGTCGTTCGTGAAAGCTCAACCTCACCTAAGAAACTTGATCCACTTTTATGTTTGAAACTAGTTTTCTTTTCTTAGTGGTGATCGTAACCATTGTCATGTCAAACATACATTCTATGATATTACTAACATACTGACTTCGGTACTTGGGGCCTGTTTGGGAGGGTTTTTAGTTCTATTTCATTTTCTGAAAAACATCATCGCACTTTACAAACTGTTTGAAAAGTCTATCGGTTGGAAAAACTACCGCCCAAAACTTTTTTTCTCCACCTTTTGAAAAGTCATGGGCGTCCTACTTTTCAACCTTTTCGGAAACCATTTTCTCATCTTGATACACAGTTGACGCTGCAAAAATGTTTTCTTTCTCCCGATCCAGTTCGACAACACTGCGGAAACCCTAGCCTTTCGGGATCAAGTTCTCCCGACGATCCATTTACCGCCCAGGCGCTCATTTTCGGCCAGAGCGTGCATTTTTTCTCCCGGGCGCGTATTTTTCGCGCGGGTGCGCATTTTCCTCGCGGGTACGCATTTTCCGCGCGGGCAAACATTTTTCCACATAACGCACATTTTCCACCCGTGCGCCTGCACTGGCGCGCATTTTCGGCACGGACACACATTTTCATCTCGGGCGCGCATTTTCGGCCCGAATGCACATTTTTCGGCCCGGGGCGCGCATTTTTGGCCCGGGAATGCATTTTCGGCCTGGGCACGCATTTTCTGCCCAAACGCACATTTTTCCACCAGCGCGCACATTTTTCAGCCCGGGCGCGCATTTTCTGCCCGGGCGCGCATTTTCTGCCTGGGGGCGCATTTTCTGCCCGGACGCGCATTTTCTGCTCGGGCGCGCATTTTCTGCCCGGGCGAGCAATTTCTGCTCGGGCGCGCATTTTCGGCACGTGTGCGCATCTTCCGCCCATGTGCACATCTTCCGGCGTGGGCGCATTTTTCCGCCCGGGCACGCATATTCGACCCGGTCACACATTTTCTGCCCGAGCGTGCATTTTCGGGCTCGGGCGCTCATTTTACCCCCGAGCGCGCATTTTCCTTCTGGGCACACATTTTTCATCCTTGACGCGCATTTTCCACTCGGGCGCGCATTTTCTGCCCGATGCGTTTTTTTAGCGAACGCGCATTTTTCGCTCTATCGTGCATTTTTGTCCCGGGCAAGCATTTTTGGCCAGGGCACGCATTTTCGGTCTCGGTGCGCATTTTTGTCTCAGACGCGTATTTTTCCTCCCGGGCGTACATTTATGAATTTATTTTATTTATTTATGTTCAGTTTTGCCAAACAGTTTATAATGTATTTTTCTTTTTGAAAAGCTCTGCAAGCGAAGTTTACCCAAACAGATTTCATTTGTTATTAGAGATTTTCCAATAGCTCATATTCTTACCCTTCTTTTGCTACCGCTCCTTTTCCCACCGCCAAAGCGCTCTCCCAAACAGACTCTTAGTCTCAACATCATCGGCCCTCACCCGGTTGCTCAATGCATCTTCTCTCGGCTTTTCATCTTCACTGTGAGCTATGACAAGGTCCGCCTCCAACCACGTCAAAGGGGGGCAACATCTCTATCTCTCTTTGCCTTGACAACAAATATCTCATTTTGTGTAACTCATGGGGAGGTCTGCCGTCACCTGGGGTTGTTACTGTGGTGCCTTGTTCGTTGGTGAAATCGAAGAAGCATCTCTCCCCCTCCATGTAGGCTCACACGTCAAAGGTATGGTCATATTTTCGTTGTTAATTTCTTTATTTTCTTCTATGTCTAATTATTTCATTCGCGTCTTCTTAGATGGAAGAACGATAATTATGTGGCTTTGAAAGATAACTCGATGTACAACCCCGATATTCGCCAGGCAAAGAGACGGTCTAAAGAAGGCAATGGAACGGAGCTCGCTGAAGGGCGAGCGAGAAGGGTTGGTTGGCGAGACAAGCAGTCGTTGAAGCCAAAGGGACTCGCGCAAGAGGGTCGCGAGATCCAGGCCTCGCGAGACCGGACCTCGGCAGATACCGCTAGGAGGGGGCCGGCGAGGTCCTCGTAGGGCGATCGCCTTGAAGAGGCACCGCGAGCAGGACTCGCGAGAAGGACCGCGAGAGCACCCCACAGGATGGTTCTCGCAGTTCGTTGCCCATAAACCGATAGGGTCAAATTACCCTGTCACCCTTGATGGTCTGCCCTTAGCCTCTCCAAACAGCGAAGTTTGGCTGTTAGCAGACCCATTTGCGGTGCGGATAGTAAAACTAAAAGGCGGAATCCGGTTATTTGCAGGCCAGATCAGAAAATCTATAAATAGGACCTCAAGGGCACCTTTGGAGAGGATCTCACTTCAGCTTCCCTCTCCTTAGGCTTTCTTTGGTTAGCATTTCCAGAGCTCTCCAAGGTGCCCAAGTCTCAGCTTTGGCTTGGGAGGGGAAGCGCTCAACGATCTTCCGGGTTAGTGGAGGGACCTCCTCGCTGCGACTAAGGTCTTAGTCATTTTCTTTGTTTCTCGTTTGTCTTCTCCGAGGGATCAGTAAGGGCTAGCCGCCCCTCATTTCGGTGAGGGCCCCGAACTCCACAAGAGGCCGAGAAATCGGTTTCAACATTTTGGTGCGGTGAGCGTCGAGCGTGGCTGGTTCAAGAAAGTTCCAGAGAAAGGTTATGGCGGGAGATGAAGAGCAAGGCGAGGAGTTCGACGAGACACCCCAGGTGGCGATGGCCAGGATGCTCGCAGATTTCAGAAAGGTGGTGCTCGACACCTTGGGGTTTACGGTCACAGCTCTGCGAAGCGAGTTTGCGACCCCAACACCTCAGGTGACCCCTCCCCCAGCGACGGTCAGCGAGAATGCCCCGGGAGGAAGGACTGGAAAGGAAGTTGCCATTGGATCAGGGCAGGACAGGGAGGGGTGAGTGTTGTTTGCCAGTCCGGCGAGCCCGAGGCCGGCGAGCTCCGTGCCGGCGAGCACCGGGCCGGCGAGCTCAGTGCCGACAAGCTCTGTCCCAGCGAGCGAGGCGCAGGCGAGCGCGCGTCAGGAGGATGCGGCGACGATCGGGGTGGTTCAGACTAGCGTCGCCCTCGCGAGCGCAGTCCCGACGAGTCCAAGCTTGGCGAGGGAGCTTGGGGGGCGAGTGGAGCCAGAAAGGGTGGCAGGAGGAGGAAGCCCCTTTTGCGAGCTGGTGCTTTCTGCACCCGTCCCGGGGGGGGGGGGGGTCGGGGAGTGGGACCGGGTATACTACAACGGTAGGGATGACCCCGTCCAGCACCTGCAGAGTTTCGAAGACTCGGTCTCCATCATGCTGATGTCAGATGCCTTCAAGTGTCGGCTCTTTGCCGTCACCCTCAAGGAGAAGGCCAGGGACTGGTTCCATCAGCTCCCTGCAGGATCAATCTACGCGTTCGAGGACTTGCGCTGAAGTTTTTTGCTGAGGTTCTCGACCTCAAAAAGGAGGAAGAAGGACGCTGATTCCCTCTTCAAAGTGAAGCAGGAGCCCAGGGAATCGTTAGCTCAGTATGCGGATCGGTTCCAGGAGGAAGTCGCGAGTGAAGAAGCCAACCCGGAACTCGCCAAGAGGCTAGCAAAGCTCAGTGAGCCAGAGGTGAGGCAGCAGGAGGTCAGGAGAAGGGAAGAGCCCCGGGCCCCGGAGGGGGGATGGAGGCCGCACGGCGGAGGAATGCAAGGGCAGGGAAGGGGTTACGACCCAGGAAGGGGTAACCATTTCGGAGGTCAAGGGAGACCCCACCAGTTGGGGTGGAGGCAGGGTCCGATGCAGATGCCTCCCCCATCTCAACAGGCCATGACAATAGGCCGAGGAAGAGGAAGAGGAAGGAGAGGCGAGGTGGAAACAGTAGCCGCTAGGAGGAGAAGGAATAGGATGGCGGAAACCGAGGCGGGGGAGGTGACGTTGCCGTATTGTATCTTCCATGATGAGGAAGGTCACTCAACGGACACCTGCCCGGAATTCCTGGAGGTGAAAAGGGGCCGAGCCCCCGCGCCAAGGCAACAAGTGAGAATTGAAGAGGTCGAGCCTCGGGGAGAGGAGGAAGAAAGGTGTGAAGACAGAGCGGATGTGGGAAGTAGAGGAGGGATCAGGGTGATCCATGGGGGGTAGGGGTGGAGGCGACCCGCAAGGCTAGCCTCCATACCATGTATCGACGGAGCGTGGCCTCAACATCCACTGCTCCACCCCCAGCAGAGAGAATCACTTTCTCTCAGAAGGACATGCCGAGCTTCGAGGACCCGTTCTGCGACGCGTTGGTCATCCAGACCGCCATCGAGAACTTCACTGTCTCAAGGATTCTAGTCAACAACGATAGCTCAGTCAACGTCGTCTTCAAGAAGGCATTTGACGAGATGAAGGTGGAGTCCAAGAGGGTGTTGGCCTCGGATGGTCCCATGTTCGACTTCTCGGGAGAAAGAAAGGAAGTAGAAGGTGGAGTGGGGCTCCATGTGACCCTCGGAGGGCAGTCCCGGAACTGCCGCTTCGTGATAGTGGATGCCCCAAGCAGCTACAGTGCCATTTTTGGACGTCCTCTCATCAGTGCATTTAGATGCGTCCCTTCCACCTTCCACCAGTGTCTAAAATTCAACGCGGGTGGAGTCCAGGTCCGGATCCGAGGAGACCCCACGATGGCGAGACAGTGCTATGTGACGGCTGTCAACACCATCGCCTGGATGGAAGAAGCAGAGGAATTCGATAAGATCATGGAGGAGGCGGCAGAAGCTGGAGGAGAAGAAAGAGCTGAGGAGAAGATGGAGGGAAAAGAGGTTCATGCCCAGAAAGGGGTCGCTGAGAGACCCAGGGCAGGAAGAGGAGAAGAAGAGGGAAAAGGAGAAGGTGCCCCGGAAGGAGGGGCGGAAGAGGTGATGATGGTAGGAGGGGCAGAGACGGAGGAAGGAGCCCAAGACCTCGCTGGCGTTGGAGAGGAGAAAAATACGTGGGGAGAGCAATCTCGGCTGGAGGCCGTGGACGAGATCGTGGAGCTTGAGGTCACCACCCGGCTAGGGGTGGTAGAGAAGGTCCGGGTCAGCGGAGAACTCAATCCAGAAGAGCAGGCGGAGATCCTGGCCTGCGTACAGGAAAATGTGGACGTCTTCGCTTGGAGCGCCGCGGAGATGTCCGGGATCGATGCGGATGTGGCTTGCCACCGCCTCAACCTCGACCCCGGCACCCGCCCCATCCGCCAGAAGAGGAGGGCCATCGCCGACAAGCTGGAAGGGCCCATCCGCGAGGAGGTGGGCAAGCTCCTACAGGCAGGCTTTGTATCGGAGCTCCAGTATTCGGGCTGGGTCTCCAACGTTGTTATGGTGAAGAAGGGAGGAGGTAAATGGAGGATGTGTATCGACTTTTCTTTACTTAATAAATCATGCCCTAAGGATTGTTACCCCCTGCTTAGGATCGACGCGCTGGTTGACTCAGCCGTCGGTTTTCTTGTAATGTCTTTCTTAGATGCTTTTTCAGGTTACCATCAAATCCGCATGCACCCCCCGGACATCAAAGATGTTTCCTTCATCACGAGGGATGGATGTTACTGTTATAAGATGATGTCGTTCGGGCTCAAGAATGCAGGTGCCACCTACCAAAGGATGATGGACAGAATCTTCCGCGAGCAGAAAGGGAGAAACTTGGAGGTTTATGTTGATGACCTCATGGTAAAAAGCCGAGACCTTGGGTCTCACCTCCGAGACCTTGAGGAGACGTTCGGGACCCTGCGGCGGTACAAGATGAAACTCAATCCCTTGAAGTGTGTCTTCGGGGCAAGCCAAGGGAAGTTCCTAGGCCACTTGCTCACCCCCGCGGGGGTGGAGCCTAACCCGGACAAGGTTAAGGCGGTAATGGAGTTGGGGTCGCCGAGGAATCCGAAGGAGGTTCAGAGCCTCACAGGGAAGTTGGCTGGGCTCAACAGGTTCCTCTCCAAGGCAGGGGAAAAGTGTGCGCCTTTCTTCAAGGTGCTACGGGGCAACAAGAAGTTTGAATGGACCCCGGAGTGCGAGGAGGCCTTCCAGGCTCTGAAAAAACAACTCAGCCAGACCCCTCTGCTCCAGGGGCCGAGGCCAGGAGAGGACCTATCCTTGTATCTAGGGGTAGGGTCCGAAGCAGTAAGTTCTGTGTTGATCCGAGATGAGGGGAAGAAACAGTTCCCTATCTACTACGTCAGCCGAGTGCTGAAGAAGGCGGAGCTCCGGTACCCGATTCTGGAAAAGTTAGCCTTCGCATTGGTGGTGTCGGCTCGGAGGCTCCGACCTTACTTCCAAGCCCATTCAATCAAGGTAGTAACGGATCATCCGCTCCGAAAAATCATGGAAGGGGTGGAGCACTCGGGAAGGTTGGCAAAATGGTCCGTGGAGTTAAGCGAATTCAACGTCGCGTTCGTACCCAGGTCGTCCATCAGAGCTCAAGCGGTGGCAGACTTTATGGCCGACTATACGACCGAGGTAGGGGAGCACGAGCCACCTCTCCCAGAGGCATGGAAGATGTTGGTGGACGGAGCATCGGGAAAGTACTCCTATGGAGGGGGGATAGTCCTGGTGAGTCCCCAGGGGACCCGGATTGAGCAAGCCTTAAACATCCATTTCCCAATTACCAACAACCAGGCTGAGTACGAGGCAGTGATAGCGGGCCTTCGGCTGGCCCGGGAACTAGGGGTACAGGACGTGGAGGTCTCGACGGACTCCATGGTGGTAGCATGCCAAATCAAGGGAGAGTTTGAAACGAAGGACCCGACCCTCCTGCTATACCTGGAGAAGGTTAAGGGGGTCATCGGGCAGTTCCGCACCTTCTCCATCAAACACGTGCCGAGGGAGGAGAGCACCCAGGCGGATCTCTTAGCCAAGTTCGGTCCCCGAGCGGGAGGGACGGCTTCGGATCTCTTCCGGCCCTCCATCGAGGAAGGAGAGTTGATGGAGGTGGATCAATGAGCCTCGCGGATGGATCCGTTCATCACCTTCCTATCCTCCGGGCAGTTCCCTGGAGAGGATGTGGACAAGAGGCGCTTCAGGTATAAGTCCGCTTATTACTCCTTGCATGCAGGAGGGCTATATAGGAAGACTCTCTCGGGACTCCTGGCCCGTTGTGTTTCCGAGGAGGAGGTTCCGAGAGTCCTGGAAGAAATCCACTCAGGGGAGTGCGACAGTCACTCCGGGAGCCAGACCCTGGAGGGGAGGGTGTTGAGGCAAGGCTACTTTTGGCTCACTCTCAGCAAAGATGCGGCGGAGTTCGCGAGAAAGTGTCCGAAGTGCCAGCTCTATGCTCCCCTCCAACTCCTCCTAGCCCAAAGGCTCCGGACCATCACGGATCCCTGGCCCTTCGCCATATGGGGGTTGGACCTGGTCGGTCCCTTCCCCCAAGCCAGCGGCTAGAGGAAGTTCCTGTTGGTCATGATCGACTACTTCTCCAAGTGGGTGGAAGTGAAAGCACTCGCTAAGGTAACCTCTCAGGTTGTAAGGAATTTTGTGTGGGGAGAGATAATTTGCAGGTACGGGCTCCCTCTAGCTATAGTGACAGACAATGGGTCGCAGTTTGCTAGTGAAGAGTTTGTTGGCTTCTGCACTCAGCTCGGCATTAACCTCAGGTTCCCATCGGTCCACCACCCGAGGAGCAATGGGCAGGTGGAGGCGGCAAACAAAATAATCGTTAACCTATTAAAAAAGAAAGTGGAAAACCTTCGGGGGAATTGGGTGGAACAACTACCCTCCGTCCTCTGGGCCATGAGGACTACTCCGAATACCGCCACCAGAGAGACTCCGTTCAAGCTCTCTCACGGGTCTGAGGCTGTTCTCCCCATAGAGTTTGAGGTAAAGACCCCCCGGGTGATCGCTGCGAGCGAGGGGGATGAAGAGTGGCTAGAAGATAACAATGCAGAGCAGAGGCTGTCTTTGGACCTGGTGGAAGAACTCCGGGACTTGGCCACCATCAGGCAGGAGGAGGTCAAGCGGCGGATGTCTCGATACTTTGACAAACATATCTGGATAAAACACTTTCAGAAAGGAGACCTAGTCTTGAAGAAGGTCGATGCGGCCGGCAGAGGAGCCGCGGTGGGTAATCTTAACCCCAACTGGGAGGGTCCATATATTATAAGCAGGGTGCTCAAGTCGGGGGGGGGGGGGGGGGGGGGGGTACCACCTCCAGGGTGTGGAAGGGGTGCCTCTCGACCGAGCCAGGAGTGGGATGATTTGAAACGATTTTACCCTTAAAAGCTCTATTATGTTCACTAAATGTCTTACTCCCTTTTGTGATGCTTATAACTATTGCCATGCCGGGGTGACCAAGGTTGGATATGTTGGTGCTGGTATGCCCCAGATCGATTCCGCTCCCGGGCTCTCATCTAGACGGGGGGTTCAGGTTGATCTCTAGAGAGGCTGGCAAGGTTGGATGTGTTGGTGCTGGAATGCCCCAGATCGATTCCGCTCCCGGGCTCTCATCTAGACGGGGGGTTCAGGTTGATCTCTGGAGAGGCTGGCAAGGTTGGATGTGTTGGTGCTGGAATGCCCCAGATCGATTCCGCTCCCGGGCTCTCATCTAGACGGGGGGTTCAGGTTGATCTCTGGAGAGGCTGGCAAGGTTGGATATGTTGGTGCTGGAATGCCCCAGATCGATTCCGCTCCCGGGCTCTCATCTAGACGGGGGGTTCAGGTTGATCTCTGGAGAGGCTGACAAGGTTGGATGTGTTGGTGCTGGAATGCCCCAGATCGATTCCGCTCCCGGGCTCTCATCTAGACGGGGGGTTCAGGTTGATCTCTGGAGAGGCTAGCAAGATTAGATATGTTGGTGCTGGAATGCCCCAGATCGATTCCGCTCCCGGGCTCTCATCTAGACAGGGGGTTCAGGTTGATCTCTGGAGAGGCTGGCAAGGTTGGATATGTTGGTGCTGGAATGCCCCAGATCAATTCCGCTCCCAGGCTCTCATCTAGACGGGGGGTTCAGGTTGATCTCTGGAGAGGCTGGCAAGGTTGGATATGTTGGTGCTGGAATGCCCCAGATCGATTCCGCTCCCTGGCTCTCATCTAGACGGGGGGTTCAGGTTGATCTCTGGAGAGGCTGGCAAGGTTGGATATGATGGTTCTGGAATGCCCCAGATCGATTCCGCTCCCGGGCTCTCACCTAGACGGGGGGTTCAGGTTGATCTCTGGAGAGGCTGGCAAGGATGGAAATGTTGGTGCTGGAATGCCCCAGATCGATTCCGCTCCCGGGCTCTCACCTAGACGGGGGGTTCTGGTTGATCTCTGGAGAGGCTGGCAAGGATAACAGGTCTTTATACTGGAAGGTTCCGTCTCGCTCGGCGGGCAGGCCCGCTCGGCAAAGAAAGATTTCGCACGATGCTATGCGAGTGGCGAGAATCAATCTTATGCGATTCAGTACATCCAGTCCTCGGCAGAAAGGGTGCCGGTTCCGGGTGAGAGGCGAGCTTTCGCCAAGAGAAAAAATGCCCTGCGAAACCTAGAGAAAATACGCGCGACTAAAAGGATAGTAACTAAGGCGAATGGTGAAAGGCCAGAGCAGCCGAAAAGGTCCCGCACTCGCCTGTTCGACAACGCAAAACGCGAGAACGGTCATCGCGGGAGTTCGACGACGTAAAACGCGAGAACGGTCATCGCGGGAGTTCGACAACGTAGAACGCGAGAATGGTCATCGCGGGAGTTCGACGACGTAAAACGCGAGAAAGGTCATCGCGGGAGTGGCCTACATTAGGTAAACATCGAGATAAGCGAGAGCGAGATATCAACACAGAAAATAATAAAAAGAAAGGAGCGAGCGCAACACAGCAAAAAATATGTATTCATTCCTTTTAAAAGTCTGATTTACATAAAGCGGCGATCTCGCCAGCCAAAAAACAAAATCGAACAAAATAAAGCTGTAAGCCTCACTGGTCGCTCGCGGACACCTCCCCGTCGTCGCTACTCTTCACTGGCGAAAGCGGGTGGAAGAGCTCAGGGACGATGTCTTCCAGGTCCAGATCGGCCGCGTCGGCGGTTAAGAGGCCAGTCGCCTTCATCATCTGGAAGATGTAGCGACCCGAATCCATAGACTCCAAGCGAACTTCTTCATTTCGGGCTCGCCGCTCTTTCTTCAGACGGCGAGGTGAGGGGGGAACCACGACATGGGTGAGGTCGCAGTTTAGGGCCTTCAGCCCAGCCACCTCGCCCTCCAAATCCTTGATGCGAGCGTCGGCTCTCCCGGCAGAATCGACATCCTGCAATTAAGTTCAATTAAAAAGCCGAAGCAACCAAAGGAAAGAAGGATGAGGAAGTCTAACTCACCACACTGCCCTCTATGGCGAGCAGCTTCTCCTTCAATTGCGTGTTCTCGGCAAGGAGCCCCTGATAGGCCCTCACGAGCTCCACGTTCTGAAGCTCCAGCTGTAAGCATCGCCTCCCCGTCATATGGGCGAGCTCGGCAGAGCGCAACTGCGACCTCGCGCTTTCGAAAGCGAGGGTTTTCGCGGTCTCATCCTTATAAGACCCCGCGTCCTCGCGCCCATAGAGAGCGAACGAGAGGTCGAAAGCGTGACCGTTGACGGTCTCCTTCTCCACCCAGGAGGCAAGGATGGTGGAGATGTCCACCCGGTTGGTCTCCGACTTCCAGTTGACCAGGAGCTCGCCGGTCTCATCGCGACGCCTCTGGCCGAGGCCGAAGTTGTAGTGGTTGACGGGGATGGGCAGGACGGAAGTTCTGGAAACCTCCTGGCAGGGCTCGTCATCCTCACCCCCTGCGGAGAGGGCGGTGAGATCGAACTCGTCGAAGGCCGCCTCGCGGGGCTCCTTTCCTTTCGAGGAGGCGAGCGAGATCCCGCTCGTCTTACTCTTCTTCTTTTGCGGAGATTTCGGGGGAACGGCATGACCCCCAGGGGCTCCCGATCTCTTGCAAGAAGAGGGCTCACCCGGAGTGCCGGTGCCTCGGCAAGCCTCCGCCCCCATGGTCGCGAGAGTCAGGGTAGCGTCGGTTTTACGATTGCTCGCGTAGGGTGGATGGAGAGGAAGATCCCGCTCGCCTAGAAAATAAGTACGAGTACTGGAAAAGGGAAAGGGGGTTCGATGATGGAGCGAGATCTTTTACCTTCCCCGGCGAGTACGGGAAGTAGCTTGTCGAGGTTGCGGCGGAGATGGACGACCTCGAAGTTCTTCTTGCAGAAGAACTGGTAGAGAAGGGCGTCGTGGCCTCCGAGGGCGGCGGGTCGGTAGGTGGTCTCGCCGTGCTGGACTGGCGAGAACGGGATATTTCCGAAGTTCCCCTTGACGATAAGGAACTTCTGCGCCCAGAAGTGGGCTTTGTTGACGGTTTCGTCCACCTTAGGACCCGAGCCCACAAAGTAGGCAGTCCCCTCCTTGAATGCACGCAACGAGAACAACTTCCGGAAGACCGGGAGGCTGAACTCGATGCGCTCCTCACGAAGGTAGCAGGCGAAAGCTATGATCACCGCCATTGCGTTAGGGGTGAGCTGGCCCGGAACAACGCCATAGTGCTTGAACACCTGACGAGCAGCGAGGAGATCAGGATTAGTTCGCATGATAAGCGAGACTAGACCGACACAAAATAAGAAACGAGCGAGAACGATCATACCTGGCGAACTTCCGGCCATAGTGGAAGACGCAGGCCGACCGCGAAGTGGGCGGTAGGGATGGCCAACTCGCCGGCACGCGGGGCGTTGATCACGTCATCCTCGCTGGGACGACGTGCCTCGAAGGGGGGGGGGGTGATGAATTCGGCAACCGCGCTGAGATACTTCTCGTCGGTCAAGTTGCAGTGGTAGAAGGTGTGCTCGGCGAAAGCCTTCGCAATCTTACGCCGACCCTCCGATTCATGAGCATGGCCACCCATCCTGATAACCTGCGAGAAAGAAAGTAGGGCGAGAACGGGAAGGAGCGTGAGTTCTGAAGCGGGGGAGGAAGAAGTTTGACAGTAAATGCGGTGGTTGACTCAGTTATGGCCACCTATTTATAGCCAAGACAAAAGGGCGGGAAGAAATCCAAACGCCGGCGGGCACGGGCAACAGGAAAAAACATCACATCATGTCCGCGGGCGAGAAAAACCTGCGGGGTTAGCACAAACAACACCTCGCGAGATGTATTTGGCGAGAACAGAAGGTCCCCGAGAACACAACGTAACAAAAATAAAACAGATGTACTAGAAGCAAGCGAGAAATAATAAAAGCTAGTGATATTTATGATCGGAAGAAATAAAAGCCAACGAGTGGCCGATAAGCGAGTCACGAGTCGTAGCGAGATTGTCTAAAAACAACGACACCCATTACAAATAAGTCCACGACGTAACAGTTAGCGAGAATCATGGGGTAGCCATTTCCACCTGCCCCCACCCCGCGACCCAGATCTCGGTGGTACCCTGTTGTAGTACTCCTCGGCCAATCGGCCCTCCCTGTCCGTGAGGTAGGCGTAGTCTCTCATCCTAGCTATATGAACCTCCGGCGTCGTGGCACTCTCATCCTGGTCACGCTGTCTCGCCTGCCGGAGCCTCGCACATTCTTCCATTAAAACCGCGTGCCTGTCCTCGGCGGCTTCTCTGTCCCGCCTCGCCTGCATGTTGAGATCCATCAGCATCCTCCCGTGTTTCCTCAGCAACTCCGCGGCTCGCTGCTTCAACATCTCGGGGGCTCGCGGATCCCCTAAGAAGTCCTCCACCTGGTCCGTAAGGGGGGACATCTCGTCGTCTCCCAGCTCGGAATCGGTAGGCGGATTTTTGGTATTGTCTGCAAGATATTACGAAGAGGTCAGATGGCGCGCGTGAGTTCGCGCAGGGTCCCGACGAGGTCAGAATACTTACCAAGCGGGGGGTGAGAGGTCGAGGGACGACCCTGGAACACGTTGCCGTAGTGAGGATAGAGAGATTTGCCCAAGCCGGCGGGGTAGGCTGCAATGTTGGTAGGAGGGATCTTCGGCGGCGCAGAACCCCCGGTCTCCTCGCTCGTCAAGAGTTGGAATCCGGGCTTGTCTATGATTTTGTCAGGAGCCGGAAGCAGGGACGGAGGCCGCGATGTCTGGCGGACCGGGGACTTCAGGGGCGAGACTGTAAGAGATAAGGAACGGTGGTCAGATAGTTGACAAGAAACATTCTGGCGCGCGAGATTATGATCATACCGGTAACGTTCTTCCCAGCGAGGTTCATATCTGCCTGCAGGCTTTTGCGAGACCCCTCCGCGGGTTCTCCAGCTTTCTCGCTCGGCAAAGCATCCTGCGAGTAGAAACGAATGACAAGCAAATTTATTAACGTGAACTGGAGGGGTGGCTCATACCTTCTCGTTATGGCGATCGTCGGGGGAGGAATCCAACATCGCGGAGTCATCCCCGGTTCGGCGAGCCGCCTTCGCCTTCTTGACTTTCGGCGACTTGGCGGGAGGGGGCCGGTTCATCCAGGCGGGGACCTTGGTCGTGGAAGGGAGCCTGCCGGCTCTCACCTCCCTCATGCGAGCCTTGACTTCTTCAGTAAGAGGCATCTACAGACAGCTACAGTATCAGGCAACGGGAAATGAAAAGAAGCGGCGGCACACGCCACTGGGGACTCGGGGCGATATTTATAACCCAGAGTGGGTCCCACCAAAGATTCCCGACAGATCATCAAGTAACGGGCGAATACCAGGGGTTGGATGATTCTTCGCGAGCACAAATGCCCTCGCGAAGAGCGGGGATTGTGTACAACCCCGATATTCGCCAGGCAAAGAGACGGTCTAAAGAAGGCAATGGAACGGAGCTCGCTGAAGGGCGAGCGAGAAGGGTTGGTTGGCGAGACAAGCAGTCGTTGAAGCCAAAGGGACTCACGCAAGAGGGGTCGCGAGATCCAGGCCTCGCGAGACCGGACCTCGGCAGATACCGCTAGGAGGGGGCCTGCGAGGTCCTCGCAGGGCGATCGCCTTGAAGAGGCACTGCGAGCAGGACTCGCGAGAAGGACCGCGAGAGCACCCCACAGGATGTTTCTCGCAGTTCCTTGCCCATAAACCGATAGGGTCAAATTACCCTGTCACCCTTGATGGTCTGCCCTTAACCTCTCCAAACAATGGAGTTTGGCTGTTAGCAGACCCATTTGGGGTGCGGATAGTAAAACTAAAAGGCGGAATCCGGTTATTTGCAGGCCAGATCAGAAAATCTATAAATAGGACCTCAAGGGCACCTTTGGAGAGGATCTCACTTTAGCTTCCCTCTCCTTAGGCTTTCTTTGGTTAGCATTTCCAGAGCTCTCCAAGGTGCCCGAGTCTCAGCTTTGGCTTGGGAGGAGAAGCGCTCAACGATCTTCCGGGTTAGTGGAGGGACCTCCTCGCTGCGACTAAGGTCTTAGTCATTTTCTTTGTTTCCCGTTTGTCTTCTCCGAGGGATCAGTAAGGGCTAGCCGCCCCTCATTTCTGTGAGGGCCCCGAACTCCACAAGAGGCCGAGAAATCGGTTTCAACATTTCAACACTCGACGCCCTTAAAGAAGACGCTGGTCAAACTGGGGCTCAAGCGAGAGACCCAATGTATAACCCGTAATTCGTCGAGATCAGATATGCATGAGGACAACACAGAAAACCTCCCCCACCTGGGCGAGTACAGAAGACCTCCCCCACCTGGGCGAGTACAGAAGACCTCCCCCACCTGAGCGAGTACAGAAGAGCTCCCCCACCTGTGCGAGTACAGAAGACCTCCCCCACCTGGGCGAGTACAGAAGACCTCCCCCACCTGGGCGAGTACAGAAGACCTCCCCCACCTGGGCGAGTACAGAAGACCTCCCCCACCTGGGCGAGTACAGAAGACCTCCCCCACCTGGGCGAGTACAGATTTCCATCCTGTCAAAAGGCGGGAGCAGCTATTCGCAGTCCATTTGGATTTGCCTATAAATAGGACCCCCAGGGCACAAGTAGAAGGCACCTTCACCCCCCCCTATGATGGGAGAGTACATTGCCTGCCTCTCTTGTGCCAAGCTCAGCATTGGCTTTAGGAGGGGAAGTTCTTATAGCCTTTGGTCACCCCCAAGTCTCGAATAGTTGGACCGGTATCCGGGTTCCAACACCCAACATTGCAAGTTTCTTCTCCTCAACGAACAAGTTAACATGGAAGAGCGCTCAGCTGGCCAGGTCCAGTGCAGAAAAGTCATCCTCTGCCCATTAGCTGACGACCGTCCAGGAAGCGACGATCAACTTTCTCCTCAAAAGCTAGTCACTATTCACAGAGAAAGTTGTTGTTGCATAATATTAATCAACTTTATAGTAATTCCGGAGAGTAAAATATTAAAGGGTCTTTATATTGGCAGCCTCTATTTGGCTATTGGCACACCAATTTCTATGAGTTATAACGCGCATTTTGAAAATATGCATTATACATGCATATTTAAGAAAAGTGTTCAACACGAAAATTGTATATCTCATCGAGATCTACAACTTTCGTGTTGAACACTTTTCCTGAAAATGCACGCACAAGGCATATTGCAGCCCTGATCGTAATTATAGCAAATTTTTGATGAATTTTTGAAAATACGCTTTGTACATGCAGTTTTAGGAAAAGTGTTCAACACGAAAGTTGTAGATCTTGATGAGATCTACAATTTTCGTGTTTAACACTTTTCCTAGATATGCATGTATAATGCATATTTTCAAAAAGCGCGTTATAACTCATAGAAATTGGTGTGCATAGTCAAATAGGGGCTGCCAATATAAAGACCCAATATTAAATGTCCAACGCATGTAATTAACAAAATAAATAAATAATTAGTTTAGTTTAATCAATTCTAATTTAGAGTCAAAAAATAGAAACAATTCCGCAATTTGCCGCAGCTCCAGCATAAAACTCGATTCCATTAATAAGGAATCCGAAAGCGGAAGATTCGCCGGCCGGAATCCGCGAGCAACAGTGCCAGATTGCTTGCTACTCTGCTCACGCGGCGCATCGTAACGCCACGCCCTTTCGTGCGATCGTGTGACGCGTGTCGACCGCCGGCATGCGCAGTTACCACCAATTGCGGCAGAACCGCAGATATGTAAGGACTGCTTTAAGATTACCACCATTATCGCAAGTTAACGGCTCTCCTTAAGAAACTCGAATAAAAAATATTCAAATATCCAACAACTTTCCTACCTGGGCCACCTGGCAGTTGCCTGTTTCTTCGTGGGCAAGCCACCCTGTCTAGCTGTTCTGAACCAGAGAGCAGGACCAGGTAATAGCCATTTTTGCTTCAATCCTTCCAAATATTTTTACTAGTAAAAATAGCAAAATCTTCATTTAAATTTAGTAAATTATATTTCCGAATCGTAACGTGGAACGCCGTGAATCCGTTATTGCGGTCCGAACCGGCGCAATGGCTACATTGTCACTTTCTCCTGGCCGACCCGCCCGACCCGGCCCGGCCCAACCCGAGCCGTACAAAAGGCGCCGCAGTAGAACCAGATCGTGGAACGGTTCCACTCTCCGAAAACTCCTCCACCGTCTCTCTTTACTTAGAACAAGGAAAGCAAGAAGCCTTCGATCGAACCTCGATATCCGCAGCCATGAATAGCTCCGATCGTCCTCCTCCCCCTCTTCTCCTTCCTCCCGTTTCTCCGGCCACTCCTCCCGCGCTTCTTTCTCTTGAACCTTTTCCCTCACCCCTGTTCTCCGATCCCCTTCATCACACGTCGGCGAAACCGCTCGCCGGATCACCGAAGCCGCGGGCCAGGACGAAGCCGGACCTCGCCGGAACGTCGCAATGCACCGAGCCGTGCACCGAATGCGGAAAACGCTTCTCTTCATGGAAAGCCCTCTTCGGACACATGCGCTGCCACCCGGAGCGGAAGTGGCGCGGCATCAAACGCCCGAATCATTCACAGAGCTTCTTCTCCGACGAGGAATACCAGGTCGCCTCCACGCTCGTTCTCCTTGCCAACGGGCCACCACCGGCAACCACCCAATTGGATCCCGGCACCCTCATCCGCTCATTGTCTTCTTCCTTAGAGGGCTCGATCTGGAGACGAAGTAAGGGAGCTGGGAAGATCATCAGCCGGCGATTGGAGAGCTCTGCAAAGAGTTTCCGCACCCATCCATCTTCTTCTTCTTCCTCCTCCTATCGCTGTCGTCAAAACGGATGCTTGCTGGATCTGAACATGGCGCCTCCGTTGGAGGCCGGTGAAGGGGAAAGAAATCTGGGTTTAGACTTAAAACTTGGGTTTTAAGAGCAGAATGTTTGGATTTGTCTGAAGAAGATCTATATAATCCCTCCATTCCTGTTCTTGTTCTGCAGAGTGGGGGCTAGATTGAGCTAATTATAGTTTTCTTTGGCACTCATAATCTTATATGATGAATTATACAGTATTCTGTTCTTCATAAAAAAAGGTTTTTTTTTTTTTTTTTTTTTTTGTGTTTGTATATTTTGATGTTAATAGGCTGCTGATGCTCAGAAGCTTCTGTAATAATATGCATTATCCTTCTATACTCTTTTTAATGTTTTTTTTTAGATTTTTATGTTTTTGTGCTGATTTAATATATTCTAAATACTCAGAAAAATATGATGCATTTCTCAGACAACCTAAGGCACCGGTTGAAGCAGCATTAGCGGTCGTGCGTGCGGTGGTTATGCACTATTGTTTGTGAACGCCCGACCTTCCAAACATACATTCTACTAATAAGGCTCTGTTTGGTGGGGCGGCGGCGGCTGGGAACATGGCAAACACGGCCGGAGTTTAGGACCGGAGGGGGAGGGCTGCGGCTCGGAACAGAGCAATTTTGGCGTTCCGCGGATTGCAGGCTGGAGCAACCGCTTCCGTGCGTTTGTTTTTTCCGCCGTTCGGCGTCGGTTCCTCCCATACCGGATCTCCACCGGCGCGCCAAAGGGGCCCTAAGTCTTGCCAAACGGAGCCTTATGTTGGTACCTGGACAAATACTATGACACATTCAAATACATTTAGGGCATTATTTATCTATTTATATTTTGTACTATATATATATAATAATTAAAAAATGTATTGCAATGTTATGATGTATTTAGTATTACCAAAACTAACACTTTACATAATAGTTAATATATTGAAATATTAGGTGTTTTTTTTTTCTTTCAACTCAGGCTATGTTTGGCATGGTGGTGGCGGGCATGAACGCGATGGTTATGAACTGTCGTTCGTGAATGCCCGACCTCACATAAGGAACTTCATCCACTTTTATGTTCGAAACAAATTATCTTTTTTGATGGTAGCGATTTTGTCCAAATTAACCCACCGAAGCAAAAAAAAAAAAAAACAATGTAAAACGGAGCCATAATTTATTTGATCGTTTTTAGATATTTTAAAGTCACTTTAAGAGAAAATATGAAAAGAAAGTAAGTTCATATCATTTCCTTGTAATTGTATAATATATATGTAAGTATGATTTATATATATGATGATATGATAATAATTTTTAGCAAAATAATCTATACATGCATGCTATAATAATAATATTCTTTAAGTAAAGTATACTATTGAATTATTCTTTAAGTAGTGTAATATTGGCATCAACAAGATTGCAAGCAGTCAATAAAATAAAGTGATTGAAAATATTATTGGTGAAAATTTTTTATTGGAACCCTGTTTTTTTTATAAAAAAGCTTTGCTAGCTAGTATTTAAAGGACAATACCATAGCATCCACTTCACATGAAGGATATTAACATGACTACACGAGCTAATAGTTCAATGACTATTAAGCTCAGTTTGGTGTTGTGTTTTTGTTTCGATGAGTATGGGCAAAAATATCACCATCATAAAATATATGTTTGGCATGACAACAATCACGACAGCCGCCAAGAAAAAAAACTAAATTTGAACATTAAAGTGGATGAAGTTCGATCCTTAGGCGAGGTCGAGCGTTCGCGAATGACGTTTCATAACCATTGTGTTCACGACCGCCACCATCGCGCAAACGGAGCATTAGGCTTCATTTATCACAGCATTTTTGCTCGGGTGAGTTTGGACAAAAATGTCACCGTCATAGAATGTATGTTTGGCATAACAAGGATATGATTATGACCGCCACAAAAAAACTAGTTTTAAACATAAAAGTGGGTGAAATTTTTTAAGTGAGTTCTGACGTTCACGAACAACGATTCATAACCACCGCGTTCACAACCGCCACTGCTTGCAGTGTCAAACGGAGCATTAAGCACAAATCATGCAACTTATATTCATTGCATGATTGTGATCCATTAGTTTGTATATAATAATGTATTCACCATATGCTCTTTTCATATATACAATAATCATATCATTCAACTATAGTAAACACTATGCATAACATTGGCGACGTCCGGGACTCAGGTTGTCTGAGATCAATCAGATTGCGTCATGTGTAAATGAGGTGTATCTCAGGTAAAAAAAAAAGAATCTCAGATATAAATAAATGGCTGGAGCGACACCTAATTATAATTGTGACCCGGACGCAAATTAAATATTTCGCATAACATAGAGGCACATCCAAATTCCAAATAAACATTAAACATATTGGAATTAATGTCGTCAACTTATAAGCTCTAAACCGACGAATACATATGTGTTGTATTGTGGCCACCATACTCCAACCCAAATGGTGTCTGATCGTAGCAGTCCAAATTTTCTCCCACGCCGGCCCCCAACATCTTACAATATCTCTCGTAGAAGCCGATCCGGCTGTCGCACCTGGTGTCGAAGCCGTGCCCGCACTCTCCTCTATTGACAATGTTGGTAATAACTCCGAAGCCCGGGATACGGCCCGCCTCCTTATCCTCGATCGACGGTACCCACCGCCCAATTATCACGTCATGGCAAGAAGGCTTCGGCGGCTGCGTCGTCATCCAGAACCACATCGCCGTCATGAACGCCACCGTCGCATTCTTTGTCGCCGTTTCAGGCTCGTTGAGCAGGTCTAGATTCAAGTTTTGCCCGGCCCGCCCGTAGTTGAAGTTCCTAGATTTTGTTTTAAGGTTTAAAGTTAATTATATATGTATATATATTTTTTTAATTTTGATTTTCAAAATGTCTGTATTTATGTATTTTGATGGACAGGTATAAATAAATCGATCAAATGGCTCATTGAAAGATATTATACCTGTTAAAATAAAAATTATTTGGATAATATGGGTTATTAAATATTTATTTCTATAAGTATCATGGACTCCCCAATAAAATTTATATTTAAAATGTTTTTTTTTAATTTAAACTAGATGTGTGTGTGCGTATTTATGCATATTTATGTGGTAATTTGATATTTAAAAAAAATCAATTTTGAGTATAAATTATTGTTTAGTATATTATAATAAATAGTCAATAACTTCATGATTTTCTTGCATATAATTTAATCAATTTATTATTAAAAATGGTGGGGTAATACTTAATTGAATTCTACGCTCACATACGCTCTATTTGATACGACATCGATGATCATGAACGCGATGATTATGAACTCAGGTTCATAAACACCAAACCGCACCCAAGAAACTTCGTCCACTTTTATGTTCAAAATTAATTTATTTTTTTTAGGGTGCTGTTATAAGCAAACATTTTTTGGTTGCTAGCAAACCAATTTCTATGAGTTATTACGCGCCTTTTGAAAATACGTTTTGTACATGCATTTTTAGGAAAAGTGCTCAACACGAAAATTGTAGATCTCGTCGAAATCTACAACTTTCGTGTTGAACACTTTTCCTAAAAATGCATGTACAAGACGTATTTTCTTGTTATTTTAAAAAATTCACTATAGTTACGATCAGGGCGATTTTAGTGCCTTGTGCGTGCATTTTTAGGAAAAATATTCAACACGAAAATTGTAAAATGCATGTACAAAGCGTATTTTCAAAAGGCGCGTAATAACTCATAGAAATTGGTTTGCTAGCAACCAAAAAGGATTTGCTTATAACAGCACCCTTTTTTTAGGTGATTGTTATCCGCACTACAGTTTTGGCTATCCGCACTTTTTTTGTATGAGTTATTATGCGCATTTTGGAAATACGTCTTGTACATGTTTTTTTAGGAAAGATGAGATCTACAACTTTCGTGTTGAACACTTTTCCTAAAAATACACGCACAAGACGTATTGCCGCCCTGATTGAAATATGTGCGTAACTATAACGAATTTTTGGAAATAAGTCTTGTACATGCATTTTTAGGAAAAATGTTGTGTTGAACACTTTTCCTAAAAATGTATGTACAAGACGTATTTCCAAAAGGCACGTAATAACTCATTCAAAAAGAGTGCGGATAGCCAAAACTGTAGTGCGGATAACAATCACCTTTTTTTTTTATTGCGTTGCTATAAATTTGTAGGTGTGGTAAGATGACTTTAATTTTTCTTAATTTAATCACAGTATATTATAATAAATTATAAATGGTCAATAACTTCATGATTTTTTTTGCATATAATTTAATCAATTTATTATTAAAAATGGCACGATAATACTTAATTCAATTTTACGTAAATTGATGTCCTATTTGGAGCAGTGGTGGAGATCACGAACACGGTGGTTATCTTTTTTGATGACGGTCATAACCACTGTCATGCCAAACATATATTTTATAACGGTGGCGTTTAAAATAAACAATGCCCCTAAATTTTTCTTAATTTAATCGGTATAAAATATAAATAAATAAATATGTATATATATTAAAAAAAAAAATAACCAGGTGAGTTGGATTGGGCCGCGGCCGTGATAGTTTTTGCCGGCGGCGCAGGGATACCGTACGTATGAGGTATTGCAGTAAATTGACGGCGGATTGATCTGCTCGATCCAGCAGTAACCCCATGAATATTTCCCATCCGGCGCACCCTTCCAACCACCTATTTTTCATATAAAACAATTAGCACGCCTTCATTAATATTGCATGTTTAGTCTTAATTAATTACATGTTAGGGTAAAATAATAAGGCAATTGTTAACCGCACTCCAGTTTTGACTATCCGCAACCCTTTTATATGAAGTATTACGCGTTTTTTTTGGAAATACGCCTTCTACAAGCATTTTTAGGAAAAGTGTTCAACACGAAAGTTGTAGATATCGCCGAGATCTACAACTTTCGTGTTGAACATTTTCCTAAAAATGCATGCACAATGCGTATTTCCAAAAAATCGTTATAGTTACGCCATGTTTCAATTCGGGCGGCAATACGTCTTTTGCGTCCATTTTTAACAAAAATGTTCAACACGAAAGTTGTAGATCTCGGCGATATCTACAACTTTCGTGTTGAACACTTTTCCTAAAAATACTTGTAGAAGACGTATTTCCAAAAAAACGCGTAATACTTCATATAAAAGGGTTGCGGATAGTCAAAACTGAGGTGCGGTTAACAATTGCCAATAATAATCAAAATGTACACTGATGAAATTTTTTGGGTTTAAGTTTCAATCTATTGATGGTTCAATACTTCAATGTTTGGAAGAGCAGAAAATTGCACGAAAAGTTGCAAAATGAGCGGCACCAAATAGAGCGAAATCGGGATCATGCATGAAAAAGCTCATGGCGGTGAAGAGACAAGAGAGTCAGTGGTTGTAAATGAAGCTAAAATAATGTTCCTGAAGTTGGAATCAGACATAAAGGGCGGTTCGAGGGATCGGTGGTTTCAAATCAAGACTATTCAAATGTTGGAAAAAGTAGCGTCGGTGTGTTTGGAGGGGATATTTTTTTGTACGCTACCCGTACGAAGAACATCGTACGGGTAGCGGCTGGGATTAGACACCTTTGCGCATCGCGCGATGATTTTTTCTGTGTTTTTTTCATGATCGGCTGATAGTCGGGCCATCAATCGTGGATCCAACGGACAAAAATAAACCTGCGCGATATAGACGATCAACGTCGAGGGAGAAAGGTGTTGATCCCCTAACCTCTCGTTTCGTGCGAAGTCTGGCCAAAGAATGCGGCGAGCTCCCGCCGCCGAGTTTCGAGGCCGCCGGTGTTCCCGAAACTCGGAAATGCCTCTGCGGCGGCGACGAAGGCATCGTACGTGTAGAAGCGTCCGGGGCAGCCGAGGTTGCGGCGGTGCTTCAGCATTTCCTCGAACATAGGGCGGCTGATTATGGAGCCGACGCCCTCGTCGGACCCATCAGTCGCCGGAAGCGGACCGAGAAACGAGGCCAAGCCCGGCAAGAACAGCAAGGCCAGAGCCAGCACCTTCATGATTGTTCACAGCTCAATTTCGTTTATAGAATAATTTCATCTATGAAGCTGATTCCGCTCACTGTATATATGCAAATAATTTGATGCTATTGGTGAACGGAATCGATGACAGTTCGCCGGAGAAAATCTCCCGCGATTTGCACGAGCCGGGCGGTTGTTGGCAATTACGGCAGGTTGAAGAGGATCCGATAAGAGAACCCGAAGCATCTTAGAATTAGAAATATTTAAACCCGTGTGGGAAAATAAATGGAATGGAATTCATCAATATTGCTCGAGGTTTTTTTGGTCTTCAGATTATGGCTCCGTTTGGCACAGCGGCAGCGGTCGTGAACGCGGATTTTATGAACCGTCGTTCTTGAATGTCAGACCACACCTAAAGAGCTTCATTCACTTTTATGTTACAAACTAGTTTTCTTTTCTTCGTAGCGGTCATAACTGCTGTCATGCCAAACATACATTTTGTGATGATGGTGTTGGAGTTGGGGAACACTTCCGGCTCTCTTGTTTCTCACACCGGGTTAGCCCACGTGAGCTTAGAGACGTCAGAGCGTGACTCTCTCCGATAATTGAAGTACCAGCGAACGCGGGGGTCCGGGGGCGGCGAGCCACCGACGACGGTCCCAAATTTCGGTTTGTGATATCCGGGTGTGCGGATATCCGGGTTTCGGTTCCGTGGCCTATTTAAAGGCGTGTAACCCGAATCTAGGGTTAAGGTTCTTTTCAGCAGTTTTTGGCTGAGGAGTTTGGAGGCGTCTACGAGGAGATTCCGTGGAGAGGTGTTTTCGGCGGCGGTTCCTCCGTTTCTTGTCCAAAGACAGGGGTGCGAGGTAGGATCAGTTTTGATCCTTGTAACCTTCTGTGTTTTGTAATCTCTATTGGTGAATACAAGAAGGTGAAGCGGAGGCGGGATAGGGGACATAGCCCAGCTTTGAGTGAACCTCTTAAATTTGTGTGTTCTCTGTGATTTTCTCTTTATTTTTCGTTCGAATCTCTCTTCTCGGCACCCCTCAATTTTTCTACAGATGGCATTTTTGTCTAAACAAACCTGTGCAAAAATGCCACCGTCATAGAATGTATGTTTGACACCACAACGGTTTCGACCACCACCAAGAAAATAAAATTAGTTTTGAACATAAAAGTGGATGAAACTCCTTAGGTGAGGTCAGACGTTCACGAATTACGGTGTTCATGACCGCCGCCGTCATGCCAAATGGAGTCTTATGGATGACCAATTTAGAAATTGACACATAATTTTATTTATTTGTAACCTTCAAATCTAGTAAGACCTTATAACTTAAAGAAAAATTTATCGATATAAGTTCATTAATCTTTATAAAGAACACAATTAAAGTTCTTAGGGAAATGTGGGGTTTTTATAAATGTCCAACATACTAACATAGTATTATAGTGAGATAAAATCACCTATTCTCTTTTAACGCATAATTAATTATATGAAACCTTATAAGATCTTGTTTAGCCTCTAGATATTTGTATGGAATAATAAGTCATCCCTTGAAGTTAGTTGAGCTCAAGCCAGTTCGAGTACGTATGTTCTTCAACTCGCGAGCTATATTTTAAAGGTTTTTAAAAAATTTAACTAGTATATAGAAAATACGGCTCAATAGCAGACAAACTCGTGATAAGCTCAAGCTCGACTAATGCTCCCGAGCTTCAGCCTAAGCTTTGCTCGCGATTTTGTATGTCAATGATGAATCCCAACAATTTTTTTATTAATTGTGATTGATGATAGCTTTACTATTATTCTATGATCTTTGGGTGAACAAGACAGAAAAATATGTTAGAAATCATTGTATGCATACTTCAACATCGCAGGCAGCAGAGTTCTTCAAGATCGCAGGCAGCGGAGTTCTTCAAGATCGCAGGCAGCGGCGTTTCATTTCCATGAGAATGCGGATGAATTTGTTCTTCAATAGCTCAAAATAAATCCACAGCATTTAATGCACTGATGATATTCTACATTTCATATACAACAAAGTAAAATATACATGCATACATTACGTATAAATATATAAATAGAAATTAACAAAATGTATTGATGGAATCAAAGATTTTTCTCTATATTACAAATATATGAAGAAGCCTGATAATCACAAAGATGTCACGCAAGCAGGAAGCATTGATTTAGGGAGGGAAAATAGAGCAGAAGTTTTACTGGGAGGAAGTTCAGGCGCCTCTCCCTCCATTTTGCCTCCTCTTTTCGAGGCCGGCTGCCTCGTTTAGCATATCGGACGAATCGCTGTTCATGTTCAGCTTGGCCAGAGCAACGGCCTGCATGTAGAATGCCGTCGGCCATTCTGGATAGATGCACTGCGCTTGCATCGCATCCCGGAGCGCGGCGTCGGGTTGATCGCACAAGAGGTGGCAGAGGCTCCGCCGCGCGTATACCGTGGGCGAGACCATCGTTCCCACGTCTAAAAACTGCAGTAATGGACATAAAATTTCAGTTGGATTTCAAATCGGTTTCGAATTTAGATTGGGAGCTGAATTAAAACCAATAAACATTGCTACATCCATACATTTGGATGAAATTGTTGGGATGAAGATTGGCTGAGTTCATACAAAACGTTTTGGCTTTGAATTATTATTTTTTGGGTTGAAATCCTTCACCATCATGGAATTTTTAGTACGATTTTATCCAAATTTCATGTGAATATGATGAAACTAAAGGGTTTCAGTGAGAAGTTTCAAAGGAAAATCAAGGCTCCCTTTGGTACAATGGTGGCGGTCATGAACACAGTGGTAAAACCGTCGTTTCATGAACGCCCACCTAAGAAACTTCATCCACTTGAACATAAAAGTGGATGAAGTTCTTTAGGTGCCCGTTCATGAATGACGGTTTTACCACCACATTCACGACCGCCACCATCGTGCCAAACGGAGCCCAAGTGTCTGGCCTGAAATCATAGAATCGGGCAGACTGAACAAAACTGGGCCCTAAGAGTTGAAATTGAGAGGCTCAACTTCTATTCTGTTGTATGATTTTGTGAACAAGTTTGAAATTGAGATTCCGGCCATCCTCAAATTCTTACCTCAAAGGAAAGGATTGGAGAATTTCATTGGCTACTAAAATCTTGTGAGGAAAGAAAAATCATTGAGAAATGATTTTTTTCTAGATAGAGAATCACATTAAGATAAAATTATTAAAATTTAATTTTTTTGAGAGAATTCTAGTAGGATTTTGTACATAAGTTTTAACAAAGGAATTTTCTACAATAATAAGAAAAGCTTTAAGTGGGACAAATCTAGAGAGAGAGAGAATGATTGAGAGAGAGAAAATTGTGGAAAGAGAATTTTTGATTAGATATTCCTTTTTTCTCTAGAAGGGAAGCCTTGGCGCACCCGGTTGAGGTGTTGCCGTGTGACCATGAGATCACAGGTTCGAGTCCCGGAAGCAGTCTCTTGCAAAAATGCAGGGTAAGGTTTGCCTACATTTCACCCATGTGGTGAGACCTTTCCCCGGACCCTCGCTGCGCGGGGATGCTTTGTGCACCAGGCTGCCTTTTTTTTATTCCTTTTTTTTCTTTGAGATAATTATTTTAGAATGGATCTTTAATTCCTTCATCTATTTCCAATTCCACCCAACCCAAAAGACCCTTGTTAAAATTTTCCATTAAATTCTCCAGTATCTGTTAAAGTTGTACTCTAAAACTATGATGGAGGCCCCACCAAACTTCATGTGTGATAACTTGACTCTCGATTAGATACTCCTCAATTAGAATACCATGAAAATATTATTTAGTTTTTTGAATAAAAACTGCCAAAATGAAACTCTCGTGATAAGATCAAAGCCGAGTTTTAAATCCTTAATAAGCATAATTTTTATAACCAGAAAACAAAATCTTTGCAATTTAAGCGTCTCAAAACCATTTAATTACTATTTAAATCCAGTGAGATGATAAAAATTCAAACAGATTTTAACATTTTTTCTTTAAATAAATAAAAAAAATCTAATACAACCAAATGAGCACAAGATACCTGAGAGTAACAATCAATGGCTATCTTAAAATCTTTATCACGAAATGCAAAGTCCCCTCGTTTTCTTGCATCAAGCATGTCCCTCATTTGTTGTGTCCACTCCTGGAATGACAGCTGTTTCCAAACAGAATATATATATTTCATTTTTTTCTTTAAGATTTTTACTGGTACACAACAACAACAACAACAACAAAACACAAGTATTGAATTTAAGGCCTTATTTTTTCTCATGCAGAAAGTTGGGAAAAAGATTGTATCAGGAGCTCTTTATATATGTCTTTTGTCTTTGAGAAAGTAATGAATTTAAGGCCTCGTTTGGCGCGGTGGCGGCGGTCGTGAACGCCGTGGTCATGAATAGTCGTTCGTGCACGTCCGACCTCACCTAAAAAAATTCATGCATTTTATGCTCAAAACTAGTTTATTTTCTTTATAGCGGTCATAACCTTTGTCTTGCCAAACATACATTCTATGATAATGACGTTTTTGACCAAATTCACCGGAGCAAATAAGCTGCGCCAAACAAAGCATAAGTGATACCATTCTACAAAATATTTGTGTTGTATTTATTATACAAATGTCCATCTATATATTTTCATCATTGTTCTACCATCCAGAAATTCCCAGAATCTATATACATCGCATCAATCATATTTAGGCCATTTACCGGGACCTCCCTTGGAAGTTTGCAAAATTACAGGTTTCACCTTTATCTTTTATAATTACTTAAACCACTTCTTCGGGTTTACATTTCATAACATGCATGCACCAAAAAAAACCCCTAGAGCCTGCATGTTATGAAATATAAACTTGCGCGGGAGATTTATGTAATTTCAAAAGATATAGGGGGCACAACCTATAACTATGCAAACTTTCGGGGAAAATTAGGGTAATTGTTACGGTTGCGCATGCCGACGAGACACGCACACGCCGACGAGATGCCGTGGCGAGTCCACGCGTGAAGGAAGACGATGATGGGTCCGTCTGGAGGAGGAGAGACTGAAGGCGCGCTGCTGACATGATTATCTTATTTGCATTCAGTTATATTATTTTCTGTTTGTGTACGCTTTATTATTCGCAATGTTGTCGTTATCTGCACCCCGCATCTATAAGGGGTTGTGCTGTACTCTTTTTCATTATGCTTGGATGTATGGAAATTAGGATTGCTCCCTAGCTTTTCTTCTCTTTCCCTCCTCCTTCCTATGCCTCACCTCCGCCAGCCCTTCCCCTTGCCGGATTCCTCTCCGGAATCGTACTAGTAATCAATAGTACATATTAACACCAACTAACTGGTGGAGTGCTCGAAGCATCCCGTGTGGCCGTCTAGTTTGGAACGGTCTACACGTTGCCCCCAACATGGGTATTTATAGGACGAAACCCTAAATCTCCGACGACCCGTTATGGACCCGTTATCTTATATAAATATATTCCTTAACATTCTCATCCTATATTTATATAAAATGTATTAACAGATTAAACTTAAATAAACAGATAACGACAAAATTAAATTTTTCAGAAACATAAATATGAGTTTTAGAAAAATCTAAACAAAAACCAGAGTTCCAAACATGAGAGAAAAGAACTCAAAAACTCAAAAACATATAACTGATCTTCAGTCTATTCAAACATCAGATCGTCATTGTTCGGGTTGAAATCAACTTTCTCTCCTCCATACTCCTTTTGATATGCAAGCAATTACCAAAAAAATGTCATGAGATTAAACTCTATGAATTCAGACACTTGCTATCAGAGTAAAGTGATTAGTTCTAGCAAAGAAAGAACGTAATACTATAACCAGAAAGAAAGATTCATATATCAACATCTCAATCTAATTTACACAAAATTAGAATATTTAATTTTATAATATAAAACTATGTTTCTTCGATTATTAGAATTATTATTAACCATTTCACAATTGTATTACATCATCAAGTTTGGAATGATATAACAAGCTGTGACCACTATATCATCAAGTTTGGAATGATATGATTAATAATCCTAATATCATGACACAAACTAGTAACTTCAGTATTCCTTTTTGGAATGATACCAATTCAACCTTTGAATAGAAATAATTGTGTAAATCATCAATTTTGGAATGACTGACAATTATTCAATCTCAGACTTTAATCAGGTAGCATCTGAAATACTTTAGTGTACTCAATCTAAATGTTTGAATGTATGCAAATATCGGTTCTAAAATCTTAAACATAAAATGGGTATTAAGTCCTACTAGATAAACTTAAATATCATCTCCCCCGATGTTTTAGATGTAAGAACCATACATAAGCCCTTAGTAAGGACATCTGCAACATTATCTTTTGATCTCACGTCTAGTAGAGATATGATCTCATGACTAGTGAGATAGGTGAACCAGGCCTGTTTCAACCGTAGTTGCCTCCACTTTTCACTGAACAGAGTATTAGTTGCAATGGTTTTTGTGGCTTGATTATCACAAAATATCGATATAGAGTTCATTTTTAGACTCGTCATTGGAATGTCTATTATCAGATCTCTGATCCACTCCGCTTCTTCTTCTGGTGAAGCTAGAGCATAGAGTTCTGATTTCATAGAGGATAATGCAATGCACGTCTGCCTCTTAGACTTCCAAGCTACGCCAGCTCCTCCTAGTGTAAACACAAAATCACTAGTGAATCTACCATCACTAATACCTGAGCACCAGGAGGCGTCAGAATACCCTTCAAGCACAGGAGGATGTCCACTGTAACATAAAACATACTTTTCAGTGTACTTTAGGTATCTCATTAGCCTTTCTAAGGCGTCACAGTGGTCCTTTCTAAGGCGTCACAGTGGTCCTTTCCAGGGTTACTAGTGAATCTACTTAACATGTCGACCGTAAAGGCTATGACAGGTCTAGTGCAGATCGTAGCATACATGAGACTTCTTATAAGTTTGGAGTAATCCAACTGTTTGATAGGTGAACCGTCATTAGGTTTCAGTCTATTATTATAATCGTATAGAGTCTCAATCTTTTTGCTTTATCGTAACCCCATTTTTTCAGTAGATTTCTGATATAGTGACTCTGACATAGGGTAATAACCTTGTTAGAGAAGTTCACTTCCATTCCTAGAATGATTTTCACCACGCATAAGTCTGTCATACCAAATTGTTCCTTCAAGGTAACTTTTACGTATTCCACCTCAGACTGATCAGTACCCAGAATTGGCATGTCATCAACGTACAAACATATAATGGCCACTGCATTTGAACTCATTCTTATATACATACATTTATCTGATATGCTTGAATTAAAACCAATGCATTTAACACTTCCACAAGTGTTAAAGTTCTCGTGCCACAATTTTGGTGTTTGTTTCAATCCGTAGAGTGACTTAATCAACTTACAGACCTTATTTTCTAGACTTCTATGACAAACCCTTCAGGTTGGTGCATGTAGATCTCCTCAGTCAGATCTCCATTTAGAAATGCAGTCTTGACATCCATCTGATGAAAGGTAAAATGTTCAATATATGTTATAGCGAGAAGAATCTTAATCGTCGCAATATGACAAACAGGTGAGTATATATCAAAGTAGTCTATACCACTCACTTGAGTGTAGCCTTTGGCAATTAGACACGATTTGTATTTGACAATACTCTCATCAGGATTTAGTTTCTTCTTCAGAACTCACTTGTTCTTTATGGTTTTAGCCCATTTGGGCAGATCAACTACAGTCCAAGTGTGATTTTGCATGAGAGAGTTCATCTCATCATCGATGACTTCTTTTCATAATGGAGAATCCCTAGATCGCATCGTTTCCTTATAGGTAGATGAATCAACTTCAACTTGGTAAGTCACAAAGTTTGTACCAAAGCTTTTAGACACTATTTCTCTATTAGATAACCTTGTTGGCTCCAAAACCCTAGTGTCTATCGGCTCAGTGTATTCTTGATTTAGTCTCAACAAAAATTTCAGGACTAGTAACTGACAGACCTTGAAGAGTCAGGTTTTTATCTTTAAAGAACTTATCATCAAAGAAAATTGCATCTCTAGATTCTATGACAGTATTAGTTGAGAGATCTAAAAACCTGTTTGCAGCACTATCCTCTGCACATCCTAGATAGACATAAGTATTTGTCCTAAGTCCAATCTTAGATCTCCTAGGGTCAGGTATCCTGACATAAGCGATACACCCTCAAGTTTTAAGATTATCAAATCTAGGTCTCTTAAACCAAAACTCATAAGGAGTCTGTTTCAACTTTGCACGAGAAACTTTATTAAGAATACGATTTGAGGTGAGGACAGCTTCACCCCAATAAGCCGCGGGAATGCCAGCAGTCAACAACATGAAATTCAACGTTTCTATTAAAGTCTTATTTTTCCGCTCAGCGATACCGTTGGATTGAGGTGAATACAGGGCGGTAGTTTCAGGGATAATGCAATTGCTGGCAAGAAAGTCTCTAAATTCACCTGATGAATATTCTCCTTCTCCACCACTTCTTAGCCTTTTAATTTTCATGTCGAGTTAATTTTCTACCATATTTTTGAAAATACGAAATTTCCAAAAGCTTCATATTTGGATTTAAGGAGATAAATATGACTAAATCTAGAGTAATCATCGATAAAAGTTATCAAATACTTCCGACCTCCTCGTGTGATAAAACTTTTGTAATCACAAATAACAGAATGTATTAACTCTAGTAACTGTGTGCTCCTAGAAACCAGACTAAAATGTGTGCTAGTTATCTTAGTTTGAGCACAAATCTCACATTTGTCAAATTTGATTGTTGTGTCTAAGGTAGTATTATGCGTTTTAGCTAGCATGAGTAGTTTTCTATAGTTCACATGTCCTAGTCTTGCATGTAAAGTCGTAGGATCTATCATATTTGAATTAACTGCATGAACTACTTCGTTTGTTATACTCAATTTATACATCTCATTTAAGACATATGCACAACCAAAGTAATTCGAGTTAACCATTAAAGTTACTCTACCGCCGTTAATGTTAAAAGACATACCAGCATCGCATAACAGGCTAATTGAAACTAAATTAGCAGCTAATGTAGGTATAAATTTAACATTCTTCAAAATTAAATGCGTACCTGAAGAGAGCAGCAAATTCGCAGTCTCAATCTGGAGTACCTGAGCAGTGGCTCTATTTGCAACAGTCACGATTTCATTCGCTGCAGTGAGATCCTTCCGAACAGTCGGATTTTTGCAGAAATGGCATGTGACACCTAAATCTAGCCACTACTCTGTACTGGCCTGACCTTTCCCCACCATGACAACAAAGTGGGTAGGCGCAGTCTGGTGAAAAATATTTGCTTTGTTATCAGTCCTGGGTGTGCTGGATTCTCCTTTCTTAGGTTGTCTGCACCAGAAGCACAATGACCCCACTTGTTACAGTTGTAGCACTTGCCTTTGAATTTCTTGATCTTTTTGCTGGTGTCCACAACTGCGGGTGCACTGGTCTGCGGTTTAGGCTTCCCAGGCTTAGTCTTGCGCGTAGGATGCGTGACCATGTTAGCAGCAAAGTTCTGCTTACTAACTGTCTCTAAGCATGCCTAGTCTGGTTCTCGTCCTCAATGCAGATAAACAACTTCAGGTCTTTGAGACTGACCTGAGATTTCTTCTGATACATCTCAGTCTTGAATGAATACCATGCCGAGGGGAGCTTGAAAATAATGGCTCCGACAACGAACCCATCTGGTAGAGGGACATTATCACTGTTGAGTTTTGCCACCAGATTCTCAAGATATGCAACCTGTGGCAGAATCTCTCTGTCTTCAGAAAAGGTGAACACCATGAATTTGTCCACCAGGTGCGTCTTAGACATGTTCTCTTCTTCCTTGAACTGTTCTTCCAGAGCGGCCCAGATCTCCTTTGCAGTCTTCAGTTTGTCATAGGTCTCTGCTAGTGTGTTGGAGAGACAGTTGAGGAGATCCGACCCGAAACGGGAAGACGGCGGCAACAACAGATCTGGAGCGACGGCGACACGCACAAACGGGATCGTATATACGATCATATAGACGGCTAGATCCGATCGTGTATACAGCTAGATCCGATCGTATTATGCAGTTAATTATCCGATCGTATATACGACTGCTTATCTGATAGTACAACGACATCGAGCGGCAGCAGCGTCGGGGTCGGAGCGGGAGGGCGCGATCTCCAATGGCGACGGGATGGATCTCCTTCTCGATCGATTGCAGCAGCGATGACACAAGAGGGAGAGATCCTCCTCCTTCGACGGCGTCGGCAAGAGATGCACGACAAAACAAAGCAGTTAACGGCGGCGTCGATGCCAGAGAGGAGAAGGTTTGTGATCGGGAATCGAAACCTAGGCGGCGACCGACGTGGAGCGAAGAACTGCCGTCGATCGGCTTCGCCGGTCTGTCTCCCACTTGCGTACGAAAGTAGCGATTGGGAAGAGTCCTCCTCTATCAGCAGCGATTGATCGAGGGAGATGAAGGCTAGGCGGCGGGAGTTTGCACGGGGGTGGGGGCTAGGGCACACCAACGAAAGAACTTCGAGAATATTGGAGTGCTCGAAGCATCCCGTGTGGCCGTCTAGTTTGGAACAGTCTACACGTTGCCCCCAACAGGAGTATTTATAGGACAAAACCCTAAATCTCTGACGACCCTTATGGACCCATTACCTTATCTATACTACTATATAAGAAAATAGGCTTATCGGTGTAATGCCCTGCCAATCAATACCCACCGTCCGATCTAACAATGAAATTTCTCTATTTAAACTCAGCCGTCCGATCTGATTTCATCACAACATCTCAGCCTTTCGATCAACCTGGAACGTTGATTCAATCTGGACCGTCCATTTTTTTCCCTAGGTCTCCTAAACCTACCTTGATAGGGTGTCTTAAACCTATAAATTTTATAGGACCCCTACCTTACAAAGTGAAATTACTATCTTACCCCCACTATTTTGAAAAAAAAAACAGGTTGCGGTCGGGGCAGGCCTGTGGGCCCCGCTTATTACAGTTATAGGGTCTTGAGCGGGGTTTAAACTGTTTTTTAATTTAAAAATTATAAATTTTTTAAAGAATGCGGCCGCCCGGGATCGAAGTGGCGACCTCCCATACAGGAATGTAAACCTTTACCACTCTGCCTACAAAGGAGATGTGAAGATACTAGAACTATTTTATACATATAATAATAAATTGATATACATATTATGCCTCATGGGTTATGTTTTTTGCAAATTTTTTATATAGCATTAATTTTTTTTCTTTCTAATATTTTTATATATATATATATAACGATTAAACCGGTTGGACCGATTCGACCTTGAACCTCTCCCTCTGCCGGTTCGATGCCCGATCCGATTTTCAAAACCTTGATATTATTATTTTTTAAAACATTTAAAAAAAACTTACTTTTTTTTAAAAAACACATTTAGAAATCACATCATCCGTGAATTCATTTTCTTTAAAATGAATTTAAATTTATTAATTAAATTAATCATTATTAATTATGAGTCGGGCACCCCGAAGCCCGTCGGGCGCCCCGATGCCCGCCGGTGCGGGCGAAGCCCGCCGTGGGGGCGGGCGAAGCCCGCCGCTGCTGGCCGGGTACTGTCGCGCGGGGCACGGGGGGCCCCCCGTGCACTGTCACTCGTATAAATATATTCCTTAACACTAACTAGAGATGTATATTAATATGAGTTAATGGACTAGATTGGCATACCAAAACTTTTTAAGCAGTGAGTGGTATAGCCAGTAAATACAAAATTGACAAAAATTGTATTTCGAATTGAAGATTAGTGATTACCTCATTAGTTCCTTCATCATCCCTGTAATGTGCCATCACTAAGATCTGATGGATCGCGGTAAGATCCATCCTGGAGCAAGCTTCGCCCATAGGAGAGAGGGGATGCTGTGGAGTAGGAGGTGCCTCTTCACGCTTTGAAATCCCCAGCATCACATGAGATGGTACCTGTATTCATTCCATAGGGCATATCAGGCTATAGAATAGTTAAAGAAACAGGAAAAAAAATTATAGACCATTAACCAGATGCACCAACTATATATACATATAATAGATTCTGCTGATAATTAGTCCCACATCGAGAAAGCCCTACAAACTTGTGCACTTAGTATAAATATTGGGCCCCCCACCTATAATTAATTGATTATTGGATTAGCGCATAGGTGCTAATAGCAGACTCGGACCAACGGCCCACTTCCACATCAATCAATTAAAACAGCCCGCGAGTTAGAGGAAAAGACCCTACACGGGATGGACATACAAGAATTGAATCCTATTTTGGGAAACTTCTAGTCTTGTGCGGTTAATATGAAACTTGAGGGTCTCCACATATAACCAATTGGCTTTGAATTTGTTGCATCCGTAGATAAACAATTAAACCAAACAACCAGGAAATACCGAGGATAAGACAAGAACCATTCATATGCATTTAACTAACAATAAGTTGATGAAAAGAACATTTGCAAAAATAAAGCATCCCAACCCAACAAGACATTACAAGAAAACACAAGGGACATTAAAATATAAAATGTTGCATGGACTTGCATGCCATGGCATATGCTTAGCAGTGAGACATACATTGTGAAAAGGAAGCAAAAGATGAAGCTAAGACACCTAAATTTACTATAATATTTCATGGAAAAATTACTTTGTACGGCTAGGATAAGACAATATATGAGATATCTGGTATGATGTTTCATATAGCATAATTTTCTCTCAACGATGAGTAGAACAAATTTTTTTTAACCCAACTGTTTTGAGGATTCATACAGCATCAGAAATGCTCAATTGCTAAGAACCAACGATTCACAAACACACTAGGCTTTTGGCCTTAGAAGCCAAATTAACAAGCCAGAGGAATTTTTGTCCCACGTTAGTTGCTGATAAATGAAAACAATAAATGACACAGGTTTTCAAAATTGTAGCACAAGTCTCGGGTTATTAGGATGGTGCACACTGAAAGGTATTTAAGAAGACACTGGACAAATAGATATCGATATAAGTACTCAGGGCATGTGCCTAACTTACTCGTCAGCTACAGAAACTGCTGGTCAGGCGAGTTCACATCATAACGTCCAAGTCAAACGCATTTTCTTGCAGAGAACTCAGACAATAAGTTATGCATTTTGTCATCAGGATAAAACTATTCATTGAATCTGATAAATCAATGTGAAAATAGAGAATAAAAGGGCCGATATTTATTATTCTCATAAAAATATATCACTTAATACATTGTACAAACTCAAGATGTGAGACTAAAAGAGGAGCTTAAAAGGAGAGAGACCTTATGAGCCTAAATACATGGGCTTTATTAATTTAGAACTTATAACACTCCCCTATAAGTTGGAGCGTACAAGTCGTAGGCGCCAAGCTTGGAGAGAAATTGTTGATATAGTGGGGGAGAACAAGGCCTTAGTGAGAATATCGGAGATTTGATCGGCAGCCCGCACATGTCGTAGAATAAATTTCCGAAGTTGAACCTTTTCCCGGACAAAATGACAATCAACATCAATGTGATTTGTACGCTCATGAAACACAGGGCTCTCGGCGATGTGAATAGCAGCTTGACTATCGCAAAAGAGAACAATCGGTGATGAAAGTTTGACACCTAAATCAGTAAGGAGACTTTCTAGCCATGTAAGTTCCAAGACGGAGGCAGCCATGGAGCGATACTCTGCTTCAGCTGAAAACTGAGCAATCACAGTCTGCTTATTGCTTCGCCAAGTAACTACATTCCCGCCAAAATATGTGCAGTAGCCGCTTGTAGACCGACGATCGTCCAGGGGCCCAACATAATCAACATCACAATATGCAATGAGAGACAGAGAAGTAGAAGTCTTGTAAACCAGCCCTTGTCCAAGAGCATTCTTCAAATATCAAAGAATACGCTCAATGGACCGAAGATGAGAGACCCCAGGGGTATGCATGAAGCGACTGACCACACTGACCGCAAAGGAAATGTCAGATCGGGTGACAGTAAGATAAATTAGTTTGCCAACAAGGCGGCGATAATACTTCAAATTAGGGAGAAGTTAATCCGAGTCCGATCCATGAGCACGGAGCTAATGATTTGCATTCATAGGTGTATCGAGACAATACTTTCGATGAGACAATACAAGACCATTAGGTCGTCGGACAACCTCAATTCCCAAGAAGTAGTGGAGTTGCCCCAAATCCTTAGTTTGAAAATGAGAGGCAAGGTGCTGCTTGATTTTAGTGATGCCGGGAAGATCAACACCAGTAACAAGAATGTCATCAACGTAGACTAGAAGAATCACTGTGTCAAATGAACGTTGTCGAATAAATAGGGAGAAGTCTGCCGAGCTTCGAGTGAAGCCAAACTCACGAACCACCCGAGTAAACTTCTCAAACCATGCCCGTGGAGACTGTTTAGGCCATAGAGAGATTTCTTCAGATGACAGACAAGAGACTCCCCTGTGGTTGTATAACCAGGAGGTTGTTGCATGTACACAGTCTCCAGAAGATCACCGTGAAGGAAGGCGTTTTTAATGTCAAGCTGATAGAGCGGCCAATGACGATGAACGACAAGTGAGAGTAGGACACAGGCAGTGTTGAGTTTTTCCACCGGAGAAAATGTCACGTCATAATCATGGTCGTGTGTTGAATAAAACCTCTGGCAACAAGACGGGCCTTGAGGCGGTCAACAGTCTCATCCGGATGATGCTTCACGGTGAATACCCACTTGCAGCTCACTGTATGTTGATTAGGAGGAAGAGGAATAGAGTCTCAAGTGTGATTAGCCCAAAGTGCAGTCATTTCGTCATCCATTGACACACGCCACCCCGGATGCTGAAGGGCTTCCTGCACAGAAGAGGGGGTGGAAATATAAAATAGAGAGGTTGCGAACCTGCACAAATCAGAGGAGAGACGATGCAGGGAAACATAATTAGAGAAAGGATGTGCAGTAGGTGATGGCACCAAATCGTTAGGCCGCGGAGCATCGAAAGTAGACGGAAGCTGATGCAGGGCACCGGAGCGAGGAGGACGACGAGTGTAGACACGAAGAGGAACCGAGTTAATCGAGGGAGTTGGTAGGAGTGGGGGAGGGAGGAGTCGGTAGGAACAACGGGACGTGGGAGAGCAGGCGGCGACTCCTCCGAAGTGGAAGGTAGGTGAAAGGACTAGTGCTCCAGAAAGGTGACATCGGCAGAGGTAACCAACTTTCGAGTTAAAGGAGAGTAACAAACATCCTTTTGGGTGCGCGAATACCTGACAAACAAATACCGAGAAGCTCGAGGAGCAAGCTTGTCAATAGCTTTGCCCAGATGGTGGACAAAACAGACGCAGCCGAAGACCCGGGGGGTCAGGGGGAAGGGTGATTTCTCAGTAAACAAGATAGAAAAAGGTGTAGTGAAGTTAAGCACGGAGGAAGGCATGTGATTGATGAGATAACAGACAGTGGAGACTGCAAAATGCCAATAAGTAGTGGGAACCTACATCTGAAATAGTGGAATGAGTCACTTCAAGAAGATGATGGTTCTTGCATTCGGCAACACCATTTATTGTGGTGTGTAAACGCATGAGATTTGGTGGATAATGACCAACGTATATAGGCAGTCTGAAAGGCGTGCCCAGTGTATTTGCGCACATTATCAGTGTGAAGAACTTTGATAGGGCGGAAAAATTGTGTTAATCTCAGCAGTAAAGGAGCGTAAGAGAGACAAAAGCTTTGTGCGATCGCGCATTGGGTACAACCAGGTCATGTGAGAGTGATCATCAATAAATATAAGAAAGTAACGATAACCAGAAATATTAGCAATTTTGTATGGTTCCCAAATATCAGAATACACTAAATCAAAAGGAGCAGCGCTCAAAGTGCAATGAGGAGGGAAAACAAACCGATGCTGATTCCCATAAATACATGATTCGCAACTAAAGGGAGAAAAAGATACATCGGGGAGAGCCTTCTCGAGGATGGAGAGGAGCATGACCGAGACGCCGATGTCAATCAACAGGGCTGACAGAAGAGAGAGCAGATGAAGGAAGATCTAGAGTGTATAGCTCATTGCAAAGCCGTCCCTTACCAATGATATTCCGCATCTGCTGATCCTGCACAACAAAATAAGAGGAAGAGAAGGTAATTAGACAATTATGATAATGAGTTAGGTGGATGACAGAGAGAAAATTGAATTGAGAGTCGGGAACATGAAGAACCGAGCGGAGAGATATAGGAGTGAGCAACACATCGTCAGATCCGACAACATAAGTGGTGTCGCCGTTTGCCACTGTAATGAACTTCGGACACGGAGAGTCCAAGTACCGAGAGGGTTGTTGTGGAGGGATGTGATTGGTGGCTTCGAAGTCCACAATCCAGGAGAAGCCAAGAGGAAAGGCAAAGAGACTGGCAAGGGAGAAGACCACGGGGCCAAAGTTGTGAGCAATCAGCTCCCGCAGCTGTCGGAGTTCATCCTGCAGAATGTCGATTTTAGTGCGGGAACAAAGGCGTTCAGTGCATCGACGACCGCAAAAACCATTGGAGGGAGGTCAAGCTGCAACTGAAGACAGACCGTTGCACGGACTAGAAGTAGCCGCAGGAGAGGCCATGATTGGTTGGCAACAGGAACCGACCACAGAAGAGCAGGGCTGAGAAGTACGGATCCGGGCGGCTGCAACGAGCTCAGCAAGCAGGAAACCGCGAGCCAGGAAGGGCCGAGGCAGCGACAAGGGCGATCATGCGCGTAATGCAATCGAGCACATGGTGAACTTGTGAGTAGTGCACGCGAGTAGGCGAGTACGCGAGCAATACAGAAGCGGGTTCAAGGAGCGGCGAGCATTGGGCTAGCGGATGCGAGCTATGGAAGAAGCAGGTAGTTGGACGAGCTTGAGTTGGGAGCACAAGGAGATGCAATGAGCACTGGTTGCAAGATTTGGAAGAAGCGCGAGCTCTGGGAGAAGTGTGCCTAACACGGCGAGAAGTGTGCCTAACACGGCGAGGAGTGTGCGCGAGGAGGCGAGTACGCGAACAACAGAGAAGCGGGTTCAAGCAGCAACGAGCATTGGGCGAGCGGATGCGAACTTTGGAAGAAGCAGGTGGTTGAGCAAGCTCGAATGGCGAACACGGGGAGAAGCAACGAGCTCTGGTCGCAAGCTCAACGAACACCAGAAGAGGTGGCACGGTCCATGTAGGAGCGAACACAGCAGAGGACACTCGCGAGTACAGATGAGGGAATGGTGTCCGCGCAGGACCAAATCCGACGTTGAAGTCGTCGTTGTAGTTTTCGTCGATCAGCAAACGAGAGAAGGATGGGAAAAAAACAACGGGGCCAATCCACGAGAGCAAAGGGTTAATCGTGCGAAGTCCGGTGGATCGTATCTATTGATAACCATGTGAAAATAGAGAATAAAAGGGTCAATATTTATTATTCTCATAAAAACATATCACTTAATACATTGTACAACATGTCTCCATTTATAGAGAGACGGAAAGAGGGCTAAATACAAAATCAAGATGTGAGACTAAAAGAGGAATTTAAAAGGAGTGAGGCCTTATAGGTCTAAATACATGAGTTTTATTTATTTAGAACTTGTAACAATCAAGAATATAGTTGTTGCCATTAATATTGGGTGGTGTTAAAGGCACACAAAAACTGGCTATATGCACACCTGTTTTTAGAAAATCTTCCTTTTTATCTCTTTAGGCGGTACCAGTTAAACGCACAACTACAAAAATAAAAAATCTCGCCTGGTAGCTCTGCCTTCACGCGCAATTAGGAATTTTGCCCAAGGTCGCGTCCGCCTCCTCTGCTCGAGCCGACGACCTTCACCTCCTTTCTGGCCGACGATTTCCTCCTCCGCTCAACCCGAGGTATTCCTCTTCCGCTCCGGGCCGCCGAACGCCTCCTCTGTTCGCTTTTAAGGCCGCCAAACGCCTCCTCTGTTGATTTTGGGTTCCCTTCCAGTCAACTCCTTTCAGGCCGCCGCCTCCGCTCAAGCCTTTCCTTTTTGTAAGTATACTCACCTCATTCCTTACATTTAGGGTTAAATACATTGTTGATTTTATGGTTCCCTAATGCTCTCCATTTTTTGTTCCTATCAGGTGTTGTTCGCTGCAGATGTTCTAATCTTGCATTTCCATTATCTAAAGATCATTCTTAAGGTATATTACCTTTAACTTTGTGTCAAATAGGCTTTGTTTGTTGTTAAATTTACGAATTGTTAGTGATTGTAAGTGTTAATTTATAGCAATTTATTTGAACATGGTTGCATTGTGATTGTTAGTGACGGATTTAAATCAAAAACTTTTGAGTAAAGATGAGTCATATCAACCTTTGAGTAACGAAGAGTCATCTCAATTCTTTGAGCTAGATGTTGGTAAATATTTCATTACGGACTCAGTGTTTCCAACTAAAGATGACTTAGTAGAATAGGCATGTAACATTGTAAAGGGTATTGGGTTTATTATTACCATTCAACGGGTTGATACGCTAACAGCAAGGACAGGACCTAGGATTATGCTGGGTTGTCATAGAGCGGCATTTCCTCGTGTTAATTAGTACAATAAAGGCTTTGTTAAAAAGAACATAAGAAAGAGTAGCTCTAAGATGTGTGGTTGTCCTTTCTCTATGCACGGACAAAAGGATGCAGCTCTGAATGATTGGAAAGTTATAGTTAAAAGTGGGATTCATAATCACAAGTTTATCCACTTAGAAGCACACTCTTTTGCAAGTAGATTGGACATTAATGAACAAAAGATAAAGCACAAAATATACGCAGCGGGTGCTAAGCCAAAAAAAGATCTTATTTGCCTTAAAGAAAAGAAATTCTAGTAACTCTACCGTGTTGCGAACAATATACAATGAGAATGTAAAGATGTATGTGAAGGAATTGGATGGTTCTACCGTGTATATCAGAAGCAGGGTATGTCAGTTACAATCATGTTAATGTTAGGGGTAAGGCTTCACCCGTACCCGTGGGCATTAGCGGCTCCGATTTAACCCGCCCACCAATCGGCCCCCAATCGAGATCCCCTAACAGGGCTGCAGCCCACACACCCCAACCCGTCTCTGCGCCCAATTTTAAGTGAAGCGGGTTGTTGAGGCTGGGGTTCGATCCCCAGACCTCCTTGGTATTGCACTTTTATGTTAGGGGTAAGGCTTCACTCGTACCCGTGGGCAATACCGTGGGCATTAGCGGCTCCGAGTTAACCCGCCCCCCAAATCGGCCCCCAATCGAGATCCCCAAACAGGGCCGCGGCCCCCACACCCCAACCCGTCTCTGCACCCAGTTTAAGTGCAGCGGGTTGTTGAGGCTGGGATTCGATCCCCAGACCTCCTTGATAAGGAGCCTTCAACACGACTCTCATCACCAACTGATCCGCGGATCAGTTGGTGATGAGAGCCGTGTTGAAGGCTCCTTATCAAGGAGGTCTGGGGATCGAATCTCAGCCTCAACAACCCGCTGCACTTAAACTGGGTGCAGAGACGGGTTGGGGTGTGGGGGCCGCGGCCCTGTTAGGGGATCTCGATTGAGGGCCGATTGGGGGGCCGATTTACTCGGAGCCGCTAATACCCACGGGTACGTGTGAAGCCTTACCCCTAATAGTTAACATGTTTACCAACAAATTGGAAAGTTTATTTTTTGCCCATCCAACCTCAATCCATCTTAACAATATGCTTTCATACATTTCTATCATGGATTGCACGTACAAGACTAATCGGTACTGGTTGTCATTGCTATGTATTATTGGGGTGACATCCACTAATATTTCATTTTATTCTTGCTTTGTATTTATATCAAATGAAACAGGATAGAGCTACAAGCAGGCATTGGAATGCTTTAAGGGTATGTTAGATCAAAGTTATTTACCTGGTGTGTTTGTAATAGATCGGGAGATCGCATTGTGAAATGCAATCAAACTGGTTTTTCCTCACTCCAAGATAATACTATGTCAGATGGATAGGGGGGGCAGTCTGGTGCACAAAGGCATCCCCGCGCAGCGAGGGTCTGGGGAAGGGTCCCACCACAAGGGTGAATACTATGTCAGGTGCATATTACAGAAATATCTTGGCTCATTGTAAGAAATATTTTAAACAAGGCAAAAAATGTGAGACATTTTTGGGTCTATGACAAAATTTGGTTCTCACCATTGAATGAGTTCAATTCAAGAATCAATTGTAGGTTAACCACGTATGTGGAGAAGTACCCAAATGTTATTAATTATGTTATCACAACCTGAATTGAGCCTTACAAAGAGTCTTATATTTCAGCTTGGATAGATAAGTTTTTTCACCTTATAAATTCATCACCGAATCGAATTGAAGATGGTCATAGACACCTTAAAAAAATTCTTGAAGTATTAATCGGTAATTTGAACACTGTTTGAAAAACATTTAATCAAATGATTACCTACAACACACAGAGATTAAAAGATCTTTTGGTCAAAGTGATATCCAAGTAAATAAAGGTTTTAGAGGTGCATTATATACTAATTTGCTTGGTTTTGTATGTCGTTGCCTTGGAAATTGTCAAAAAGGAAGAAGATTTTGTTAAATCTGGGTGCCATGATGCTACAATTTGCTTACATAAAATAAGGAACACATTTGATTTACCTTGTGCCCACGAGTTAGTTAACTACATAAATAACTCCAATACGTTCCCACAATGGATGATTCATAAGCATTGAAAAAAACTTCATTTGGAGTGTTTTGCACAAGAAAATGTTATAGTAAAGGAAGAAGATGGGCCGGTTAATGACATACAATCAGACATAGATGGTTTAATAGATAAGTACAATAACGCAAATGATATTCAAAAGAATGAACTACATCGAAAATTGTGTGAATTGTTGGACCCAACTACAAGCCAAATATTGGAACCTCATTTGTCGTTACAGTAGAAAGGCAGGCCAAAAGGAAGCAACAATAAGTTGAAGAACGATTACAAATCTACAAAATGAGACCCCTCCTTTTTTGAACATGTTCTTATGAGTGAAAATCTCAAGCTTAAGAAAAATATTGCAAGAAAATTTGGTTCAAATAACAAGGGATTTCGTGATAGCATCCATACAGAAATGCCACAATAAATTTCAAAGCATATAATGAAGTCATAAATGTGACGGGCAATGGGTATTATGAGTATAGAGTTTTTAGTCATGCAATGGACATAGAGAGAAAATTGGCTACAAGTACGGCATGATTTGTCGTTGGAAATTCAACATAAGTAAGGTCTAATACACAAATATTTGGGAGTGCGAGACTTACTGAATTAAGGCAATCTTTGGAGTGCAGTGTAGTTCCAGCGCATACAGACAAGGCGATGCCAATGCCAGATATGAGATTAGTAGTTGCATCTTGTTATAATGTGGTCTTTGTTCAGTACTCGAGATACCAATCTTTCACGTTCTTCTCTTTGCATTATGCACCCCCGGATGTGCGAAGGGAAATATTTATTGGGTTCATTAATAATAACCATTTCATTAGATTGCTAATGTCCAAAGATTGTCCACTACCACCTGTTTTCTCCATATGGACGAGGTATAATTCAATAATGGCAGAAAAATGGGATTTACAATACATGTCACAAGCAATATTTTTTGAATTTACCGAGTTGAGACGGCGAGTGTTGATTTGGTTGATCCATAATTTGGGTATGACACTAATTCTTATGCTTTGTAACAATTATATTTAATTTAAATGTCATTTTATTAACAATGTTTTTTGTGCAGTAAAAGGAATCATATCTATGAAGTTTTGCAACATTACATGATCCACTATTCTACAACATCGAGATGTTTTAGGTAAAATAATTTAACATGTTTAACTATATATTCCTTCCAAAAATATTGAGAATAATTATCATAATTTTTATTACATGCAGGTCAAGAAGATATCGTTACATCAAAGTTTTGAATATATTTTTTGGTGTTCTTTGTAACTTGACCAACTTATTTTTGCGTTGTACTCTTACTATTGAATGAACCCAAAAAGAAGCAATGTATTCTCGTATGAGTGTCAAGATGAATGATAAATATGTTTATTTTTTGGTACTGGTCCTACATTTAAAATTTAATGTTGTGCATCTATCACTCGTGTGCATGTAGCCAGTTTAGGTGTGTCTTTAACACCACCGGTCCACCCTTAATATTTTTTTAGTATTTTAAAGGGTCAAAATTTTCTTGATTGAGATTTCCCGTACCACTGCTTGAAAGTTATTCTTTACTTTGACATACCATAACATACTCTCATACATCAAAGAATCTGCACCTTCAGCGCTTATCTGCAAGTGTCTAATATCTTGGGTTCATTTTCTATAAATTCATGCAAACTTCTTCAAATACCCCTTGTATATGATTTGCAAGCTCTGCTGCTAGCATGCTCTTCATTGTTCCCCTTGACCAGCTCTGCAAATCAATAATATGATTGGGAAGTTTGTGGTACAGATGTCGAATTGTGGATTCCTTGTCAACGATCAGATCGTGATCACACGTGAACTTCATCCGCACCAAGGCAAGATCTCATTGCTGCTTCTTTCCTCCACATAAAATTTGATTTCTGTTTGGATGTCTGTCTGTGAGCGAGCAACGTTACGGAACTCAAGGGAGGATCCATACATACTTCACAGATTTTGCTAAAATGTGTTTAAGAACTTTGAATCTACATCACAAGTATTAGTTTGCTGCACTCTATGAAGTTGTACAATTTCAACAAAGAAGCTTCATGATGCGTACGTATTGTGTATGTCGTCCTCTTACAAGGAATTAAAAAGACCATCTTGGAAAATATGTCTACTATGAAAAATATCTAATTAGCTCCATTTGAGTTCTCAACGGCTAATAAAAAAAAATCCATTGACATGTCTTCAAGAATGTTTATCGGACTGGGAGAGGAGTGTAGATCATGTCTGAGCCTTCTTCTATTCCTTTTGACACACATAATGTCTATGCATAATTTTCCACATATTATGCTGTTCAGCAAGTTTTTGTCAAGACCTATATATATGATGCCAATTTCACGTCATGCAGTTTCCAGATTACCTCTACCCTTAAGAAAGAGTGAGGAATACACAAAACCCTTCATCGAAAATTCAACATGAAAGTGATAGTCATCTATGGCTTGTTTCTGATGGCGTTTCTCCTAAGCTTCCCTCATGATGTTCTCATGTCTCTAATAAAGTTCCTTTCGATATTCCCATCTCAGACATCTCTTGGCTCAGTGTCGTTAAATAGTGTGAATTTCTCCACTTAGTGCATCAACGACCCTATTCTAAATGTTGATTAGCTTCCCTCATGATGTTCTCATGTCTCTAATAAAGTTCCTTTCAATATTCCCATCTCAGACATCTCTTGGCTCATTATCGTTAAATAGTCTGAATTTCTCCACTTAGTGCATCAACGACCCTATTCTAAATGTTGATTTTGAGTGCGAGCTTATGGAGGAATTTCTTTACTAAGTTATACCATCTCACATGCATGCAGTTGTTTGTGTTGTTGACCACTAAAATACTTAATAATTTTTTGGCATACTGGGACATGAACACTTTGCCAATCAGAGTGCTCTCAATGTTTAAGCATTTGCACCATTGCGTGGAATTCCTTAACATATGTCAACTTTCTGATGAATGTTATAGTTCATCTCTCCAACAATAACACAAAGTCAATCCTGATTCCAACGGAATTTGTTACGCCCCCGTTACGCTTTGCGGGGCGTCACTATACTCGGCGCAAAGGAGCAACGAACAACGGGGCTGAACCTTCCGGTTCAGCCCCCACTCACTGAACCGGCCGGCCGGGGCTGAACCAAGCGGGTTCAGCCCCATTGGGAGGGGCCGGCCGGCCCCTCTCTTGCTCGGGTATTTATACCCGGGTGGCTCCTTTGGGATGGCTATGCAAGTATTATTCTACAAGGTATTTCTCCCTCCTTCTCCCTCTCTAACCATAGTTTCCCTAAATCCCTCTTAGTTCTCTCTTCTTCCTTCTATTTTCATAACATTTGGTATCAAAGGTGTTCTCTTCTCCGCCATGGTGACCACTCGCACTCAAGAGGAGTCCTCACGGCTTGAAACCTTGGAAGAGAATGTGGTTGGCTTGACGGATTCGATGGTGGCTATGGAAGGGCGGATGGTGGCCCAGATGGAAGAGTTAAAGTCCCTGTTGTTGAAGGGAAAAGGACCGGCGAGTGTGGATCCCGTCGGATCGGGCCCCAACAGCGTGGATAGCGCCCGATCGGGCCTGCCAGAGGACGGCGGGGTGCGGGGCGAAGGGAACCAGGCCGGCGCAGGGTGGCAGGGCTCGGCGGCGGAGGCGCTGGGTCCGATGGGCTCGGTTCCGCCGATTGCGGCATGCAAAGGGTTCGGCGAACCCGGATCGAGCCGAGGACATGGCCGGCAGGGTTGGGCGGAGCCGGCAGGGTTGGGCGGAGCCGGCGGGGCTTCGACGTGCCTGGGAAGAGCCGGCTGGGCTCCGGCGACCTCCAGACTTAGCGGGACAGCAAAGGGGGGGCTTCTCCCTCCTCCCCGTGGGTTTGGGCCGCCGGGCATGGCCGGATTTGGCCAAGCATGGGGGGGACAACCACAACCCCCTCCTTGGGGAAACGGTCAACACCAAGGATATGGAGGATTTGAGCCAGTGGATCCAGGAAGACGGGAAGGAGGTCATGGCGCACCACGTTTGGCTCCAGGGTTGAGCCGCATGTACTTTCCGGAGTTCAGTGGTGGTGATGCCTTGGAATGGATTCAGAAGGCCGAATTATTTTTCCAGTATCAAGACGTGCCAGAAGGACAATGGGTGCAGTTGGCGTCCTTCCATTTGAAGGATGACGCTTTCCAATGGACGCAGTGGTTCATGAGGGGACGTGAGCACATGTCGTGGGGGGAGTTTGTGGAAGGGTTTACTGCCCGATTCGGACCATTGGAATATGAGAACTTTGAAGCCCTTCTTCAGAAGCTTCAACAGAAAGGCTCGGTGATGGAGTACCGCACTGAGTTCGAAAAGTTGGCAAATCGGGTGCAGTGGCCGGAGAGGACACTTTTTAGTTGCTTCATATCAGGCCTCAAGGAGCATCTCCGTGATGAAGTACAGGCGCTTATGCCTCGTTCGTTAAATCATGCTATCACTTTGGCGCGCATCCAGGAGGAAAGGTTCAACAGGCAACGGACACGTACTACGAGCAGGCCGCCTGCGACCCCAGTTACAGTAGCACGGCGGGAGCCGCCCACCGGCAGCAAGCCGACAGTGACTCGGCTGTCGTGGAGCGAACTCGCGGCCCGGAGGGAGAAGGGGCTATGTTTCAACTGCGACGAGAAGTTCATGCCTGGCCATAAATGCCAGAAAATACAGGTCTTCATGTTGCACGAGGATACGGATGACGAGCCGGCTCCCGGGGAGGAGTTGGAGGTGGACTTGGATGAAACCGAGTTCGGGGTTTCCATACATGCTCTCGAAGGGTGTGCTCCTCCGCTGACCATGCGTCTGGCGGGCCGGATCGCCCAGGAAAAGCTTACAATCTTGGTGGACAGTGGGAGCACCCACAACTTTATTCATCCAGCAGTGGCTAAGCGCGTTGGGCATGAGATCGACAGGGGAGCTGCCTTTCAGGTTCTGGTGGCGGATGGTAGCAAACTGCAATGCAAAGGGGTAATGAAGGGAGTGGAGCTGCGGATACACGGTTATGTGGGAAGCACCGACGTCTATCTATTACCCATTCGGGGCTCGGACATGGTGTTAGGGGTGCAGTGGCTGCGCCAGTTGCAGCGGGTGACGTTCGACTGGGAGCATATGACGATGGAGTTCATTCATGGGGAGAAGCAGTTCTGTCTACGGGGAATCACATCTTCTCCCATCAAGGAGATCTCTCTTCGTAGTATGCAGCGATTGGGCGGCGAAGGACAGAAGATGGCCGTCCTCCGGGAAGTTCAAGCAGACGACACCGCATCATCTGAGGTACCAGTTCAGTTACAGTCACTTCTGACAGACTATTCTAATGTTTTTCAGGAACCACGCACCTTGCCACCGCCCCGATTTCGGGATCATCACATTCCGCTCAAGGCGGGAGCCGAACCCACAAATATTCGTCCATATCGCTACCCTCATATTCAAAAGGCAGAAATTGAGCATAGTGTCCGCGAGATGCTGGAGGCAGGTATTATTCGGCCGAGTACAAGTTCTTTCTCGGCCCCCATTATTCTAGTCAAGAAGAAAGACGATTCTTGGCGATTCTGTGTGGATTACCGGGCTTTAAATAGTGCTACGGTAAAGGATAACTTTCCGATCCCTCACATCGAAGAGTTACTGGATGAGCTGCATGGCGCACACAGGTTTACCAAGCTCGATCTACGATCGGGCTACTATCAGATTCTGATGGCAGAGGAGGACATTCATAAGACAGCATTTCGGACACATGACGGCCACTATGAGTTCTTAGTCATGCCCAATGGGGTGACAGGAGGACCCTCCACCTTTCAGGCCAACATGAACGAGATGTTCCGGGACTTTCTACGGATCTTTGTATTGATTTTTTTTATGACATCCTCATCTACAGCGCCAATTTGGAGGAACATGTGGGCCATGTAGAGCAGGTGTTGGGCCGACTTCGTCATCATCGGCTCTATGCCAAACGTTCCAAGTGCTCCTTCGGCCAGGAGGAGGTGGAGTACTTAGGCCATTTGGTCTCCGGCCAGGGGGTGCGGGCGGATCCACGGAAGATTCAGGGCATGCAGTCTTGGTCGCGCCCTGTTACAGTTCGTGCGTTGCGGGGTTTTCTAGGGCTTACAGGATATTATCGGCGCTTTGTCCGGGATTACGGGAAGATCGCTCGTCCTTTGACTCAGCTGCTGCAGAAGGATTCTTTCTCTTGGAGTGAGGAAGCTGAGGGGGCATTCCAGGCCCTCAAACAGGCCATCACTACCACACCGGTACTGGCTTTACCGGATTTCACTAAGGAGTTTATTCTGGAGACGGATGCGTCCGGCGTGGGCATTGGGGTTGTGTTGATGCAGGCAGGGCGACCGTTGGCCTTCTACAGCAAGGCTCTGGCTCCACGCACCTTGGGTTTGTCCACCTATGAGAAGGAAATGCTGGCTATCATTCATGCGGTGGCTCTCTGGCGGCCATATTTGTTGGGTCGGCACTTTACTATCCGTACTGACCACCAGAGCTTGAAACACTTTTTGGAGCAACGAGTTTCCTCTCCCCTGCAGCAAAAGTGGGTTACTAAACTTCTTGGCTACGATTATGAGATTGTCTATCGCCGGGGTAAAGAGAACGTGGTAGCGGATGCTCTTTCCCGCATACCGGAGAGCACTGTCGCTCACATCTCGGGACCGTGGGTGGACTCCTTGGAGGATATTCAGGAGGAGGTCTTGAGGTCGGATTCCTTACGTCCCTTAGTGGAAGCTTTGCAGCGGGGCGAGACAGTGGCTGTTGGTTATCACTTATGTAATGACCGGCTCTATTATCGGGGCCGGGTGGTTGTGCCCGCCGATTCAGCATGGAAGACGGTTATGATGCATGAGTTTCACTCTTCGCCGACTGGAGGGCACGCAGGGGTGCTCCGGACCCTGCAGCGGGCGCGAGCAAATGTTTTTTGGGCTGGTATGCGGCGGGACATACAGCAGTTTGTACGGCAGTGTGACGTCTGTCAGCGTCAGAAGTATGAGACTTCCTCTCCGGCTGGCTTACTGGTTCCCTTGGAGATCCCACAGCATATTTGGGACACGGTCTCCCTTGACTTCATTGATGGGCTGCCCAAGTCCAAGGGGAAGTCGGTGATATTGGTGGTGGTTGACAAGCTTTCGAAGTACGGACACTTCCTGGCTCTCAGTCATCCGTATACCGGCGAGTCCGTCGCCGCGCACTTTGCTCGGGAGATTGTTCGCTTACACGGCCTTCCTCGGGCCATCATTTCTGACCGGGACCCTACCTTCGTCAGTGGGTTCTGGAGGGAGCTTTTCAGGCTGCAGGGTACTCGCCTACATTTCAGCACCGCGCACCATCCCCAGTCGGATGGCCAGACCGAGGTTCTCAACAGGGGGGTCGAGACATATCTTCGTTGCTTTGTGATGGATGAGCCGAGGAGTTGGCCGGACTGGTTACATTGGGCCGAATATTGCTACAACACGTCCTATCACACCGCCAGCAGGATGACGCCGTTTAAGGTCGTTTACGGGCGGCCGCCCCCGACATTGGGTAGTTACGAGCCGGGCAGTACGGCTATCCCGGCAGTTGAACGGACTCTTCGTGATCGGGATCACATGTTGATCACTCTCCGGGAGAATCTTCGCCTCGCGCAGGATCGCATGAAAACGCAGGCGGACAAGCACCGCACGGAGCGGGAGTTCGCAGTGGGTGACGAAGTGTTTCTGAAGCTCCAACCCTATCGGCAGTTGTCGGTTGCTCATCGCGGCAATCAGAAGCTGTCACCTCGCTACTATGGTCCCTTTCGTGTGCTCAAAAGGGTGGGACCAGTGGCTTATACTTTGGCCTTGCCAGAAGGCTCCCGTATTCATCCGACTTTCCATGTGTCCTTGCTCAAGCGGAAGGTGGGCCCTCAGGTTCAGCCCAGCACTCTTCTACCTGATACTACTTCTTCGGGTGAGTTACGCCCACTTCCGGAGGACGTCGTGACACTTAGGTGGAAGCACCGGGGCACGGAATACCGCCCCGAACTCTTGATCAAATGGAAGAATCTCTCGTCCGCACATAATTCTTGGGTGGATTTCTTGGATTTCAAGGCGCTCTACCCCGACTACCACCTTGGGGACAAGCTGGTTCTTGATGGGGAGGGGAATGTTACGCCCCCGTTACGCTTTGCGGGGCGTCACTATACTCGGCGCAAAGGAGCAACGAACAACGGGGCTGAACCTTCCGGTTCAGCCCCCACTCACTGAACCGGCCGGCCGACTATTCTCGCATTACTCAAACCTTCTCCTCATCCACCTAGATCCCATATACATCCACGACGAAATAATAGTAATTTCTACATCATCAAATATTATATCTTTAGGTTGACAAAGAGTTGGTTCTGCTCAAGCATTTCCACCGCCTTCCTCAAATACTCCAAGTGTCAGAGACAACTCATGTTGTAGAATAGCAGATCATCAAAATAAACTACAACACACTCATCAATAAAGGTCTTAACACTTGGCTCATTACTAGGTGAATGCGCTCCATGCATTAAAAATTCTAAATGGCATAACCAGACACTAAGGCAGTACAACTCGCATTTTGAACGACATTTTCCATTCATCATAGGGTTCAGGTTCGATAATGAGTCAATTTAGTAAAATCACCCCAAGTACCAAGTCAATGTAGTGGTGTATGTTTCACAAGCACAACATACCATGTAGTCATTCTTCTAGGACAAAGTCCCTAAATTTGTGAAACATAACTTGTACGGTTGTACCTCTCTAAGTATCACTTCTTGATTAGTAGCGTTCTAGTTTTCAATACTACCTTTTAGCATCAGTATGTGTACTCACATCAATTTATTTCTCAGTTCCTTGGTACAATCAATTCGTGATATACATGTTATATTCTCTACAATGAGGATTTAGTTGGGGTATCTTTCCCTGAACTCGTGAGAGTAAACGTTACCAAGGTCTCCCAAGCAACAATAAGCGACAAACGTCGAGGTATCCAACACATTGCAATAGATCTCATCCTTGTAAGTTCAAATGGAGAAAGTTACTCAACACCTCTTCTTTACTTGATAATCGGCGCTTTCTGACCCGCTTATGGAGTAAGAGTCAACTAATGATAATTCCTTGACTTCCCGAACACAACGTCAAGTCACTTGACGTTATTTGGTCCTGGATAGTTCGCTACAATAAGAAATTATATCGACGTTGGGTGAAATCACGATCTTTTGGTTCTGGATAGTTTGCTCATACAAGAAGATTCATAGACGTTGGGTGCAATCATGACCTTTTGTATTATAATCACTTCGTCTTCTTCAGGGTCACTAGGATTACGTATGTCATCATTAAGGTGGTGGTCGCCCGAGGCCTTGCGATTTACATAAGCCACATGTTTCGTACATGGACAATCACTCGAGCGGTGTCTTGATTGATTACATTAGAAACACTTGTCGACAATAGACTAGGTTGTTAGTACAAGCAGTCGCCTCGATATATTTATTACTAGTCGATTTCTCTACTAATTTCTCCGTTCAATGATCCACATTTAGTATTCCATTGGCCACCTTGCTTCTATGTTGTCATGTTCACTTTGATTGCCTCCCAGTGCTGCTACTTGGCAAACACTTCTTTTGTAGCAACAACTTAGCTTAAAAATGACCCTTATAAATTAGAGTCACATTGTCTTCCAATACACACTCGGATTGCTAGCTTCAAACCATCCATGAAACAAGAGACACATGTTATGATCACAATCAATATAACAAACTCCATTGCTTATTTTTCTTATTTAGCATTTTGAATTATCATTACACTATATATTTCCTTTTGTGATTGTACCTAATTTGGAAATTTTGTTTACACTAGTTTATTTTGCAATTAGTCTGGTTATGTGGAATAAACTGTGAATATTATATTTTGTATGTAGGAAGCACTTGGACCCTTGGAATAGTCAAGTAAAGAAGATATCTCTATTTTCATATCACATTTCTTCTCGTAAGTTCTTTAGGGTTTGAAGTTAACCATCAAGAGCTCCAGCGTAGGCTACGAAGCACGGATACTTAAAAAGGCCTCGCGTATCGACTCGAACGCGTTTCGGATACGGGAAACGTTCGGAAACGCTCGGAAACGCGTTTCCGAAACTCCAGGAAACGCATATTTTAATTTAATTAAAAAATAAAGGGGGAATCGCGTATCCCGTCTTGCGGGATACGCGATTCCTGTCCGCTCCGCCTTTTATTTCCCTAGGTTTAGTCCGCCTTTTATTCCCGTCCTCTACTCCCGTCTGCTTCTCCACTACTGCTCGCGCGTCCGCTGCTCCCGTCTGCTTATCGCCGCCGCTGCTCCCGTATGCTCATCGTCGCCGCCGCTGCTCCCGTCTGCTGTAAGAGCTACTCCCGCCTGCTAGAAGAGCTACTCCCGCCTGCTGCAAGAGCTACTCCCGCCTGCTGCAAGAGCTACTCCCGCCTGGTTCTCCGTCGTCTGCTCATCGCCTGGTTCTTCTTCTTACACTTCCTTACACTTCCTTACACTGTTCCTTTCCTTCTTCTTACACTTCCTTACACTTCAGATTATGCCAGATTATGCTAACTCTAGGATCTGAACATTACACTATGCTAACTCACAAATTATGCTAACTCACACTTTAACTATGTCAGATTATTTGTTTCTATATGCTTACATGTCAGATTATTTGTTTCTATATGCTAACTCACAGATTATGCTAACTCACCTTAGTTTATGATTGGAATTTTTTTTATATTGATTATTACTTATATTAAAATAATAATAAAAAATTCAAAAACGTTTCATGTATCCGTATTTTTTTAAAAATCACGTTTCCCGTATCCGTTTCGTATCGTATCTCGTATCCCGTTTCCGTCCCCGTGCAACGTAGAGCGTAGGATGTCACGTCAAGGGTCTAATCTCCCTCCTATGGCTTGTTATGATACAAGGATTATAACAAATTGGTACTAGAGCCATTTGGTCCCTCATCCACGCTCAGAATCGATTGATCTAGTCCATATGCAGACACATCGCCGACCTTCATTACTAGCATCGACCTTCCTTACTAGCGTCGACCTTCCACACTACAACAAAAGCTACAAATCCCATCTCCAACATCTAGACGTTGATCAACGCCCATCTCTTACATGCTCGTCGAAATTTCTATCTTCACTCATCTTCCACCAACATCTTTGCAAGTTCAAGTACTTCCAGTGTTGACCTCTTCTACTCTCAGTAGCACCACATCCATCCAAAACTTCATCTTTCCACCTTGTCGGCATACACAAGCTCAACACATTTTGCACATCAGAAAACCACAACAAAAACCTTTTGATCTCTTTCGATCGAGCCCAACCATATAGATTGTAAATCTGGTGATTCTTGAGGAAGGAGATGCTGATGAGCATGCCATTTGATCCAACTCTTCAACAACTGATGATTGAGACGGTTTGCTAGGACTAATAACCACTTGAATTTAAGGCAAGCCATCTTGGATGATTTGATCGACAATCAAGAAGAACGTAAAGAAATCTTACAAAAGAAAATGGACTATCTCGCAGCCATTGAACCTTGACACCATGCATCTCAATTTGCAAACCAAGCATCCTTCAACACGATCCACACACGCGTTGATAGCATGCCACTATCGAGCCCGATGACAACCACCAATTCAAGCTTACAAAAGGGAGGCCTAGGCGGCCAACATGGAGCTCATGGGCCCGCTTAGAGAATATTACAAGGAGACGGACATGGGCTGATCGAAGAAGCACCTGCAGGTAATTTCCATTTTGAACCTCATGGAGGAGGTGGAGGCTGATTGGCAATCAATCACAATCAGGGGAAAAGCTTTGAATGCGCGAACATAGTACATAAGCAAAAGCTATGATGACGGTAATATATTGTGTTGTGTAAGGTTAGAGTTTCCCTTCTTTGTTGGAAAGGATGACCACTTGCGATGGCTTACGCATGTGAACAAATCTTCATCAACCAAAGCATATTGTGGGTTCAGTGAATTAGTTTGGCATCATGTCACCTCATGCACAATACTCAATCATGGTGATGAGTTTAGCACACATCCGTAAAAAATGCTCACAGAAGGATTAACACCTTGCAACTAGAGGATTATGGTCATATAATAAGGGAGGACCATCTTTGCAAGGTAACGAATAAGCGCCTTAAGCGAACATAGATAATTGATAGGATTTTGCTTCAACTATGATGATGTTTACAAGCAGCCTCTTGCAAAAATGCAAGTAAGGTTTGCCTACATTTCACCCATGTGGTGGGACCCTTCCCCGGACCCTCGCTGCGCGGGGATGCTTTGTGCACCAGGATGCCCTTATGATGAAGTGTACACCCCAACCCACCTTTGTAAGAAACATTTTTTACTTGAAATCACAGACATTGTAGATGACAAAGATGAAGATCCGAAAAAAGGCCCAGGTGATTTCAATGCAAAACACTCTCATTCGAACTTGAGGGAAAGCTCAAAGTGGGGGAGGAGAGATGTTATTATTGCAATTGAGATAACAAGCTTGACTACTTATCCTTCTTATTTTACGTTTTGAATTATCGTTGCACTATATGGATCCTTTTGTGATTGTGCGGTATTTGAAACTTTTGTCTATGTCAGTTATTCTGTAATTAGTCTATTTACGTGGATTAAACTGCTATTATATGTTGTATTTAGGGAGGCACTCAGGTAATTGGAATGGTTAAGCAAAGAAGTTATCTCTCATTTCCTTTCTCATCACTTCTTCTTCTCTAGTGTTTAAAGCTCCTCGTTAAGAGATCCTGCATAGACCATCACAATAAAGGCTCCAACCTCAACCTTCGACTTGTTATGATCCAAGGATGAAACAGCATGTTGCACTTAGATGTTTGTGCTTTGTAAGTAGCATAAACTATGCATTGTACTCCATAACACATCAACTTCCTTGAGAACACCGTTGGCACTAGTGAAAAGAGTGTTGTGCATAGTTGCCAGAAAAAAAATTCTATCATTTTGTATCTTCCTTTGCCCACCTCTCTCTTCATGAAGTATATCCCACTATGCTGCTGCCCAAATTTTCACACGTATGTGAGTAATATTTCTCATCTGCCGCCATAAGCCTCCATGTAATAAAAGAAAAGATTAACCTCCTAAGGCCAGTCCATGAACTCTTCAATACCAGCAACGTCAAAGAATATTGAAATATTCGCCCTTACTTTGAAATTATCTCCTCCTTATGAGACTTTCCCAGTTTTGCTTAGTTGATTTATACAGTCATCGTCAAGCTGAACTTCATTGTCATAAAAATCAATCATCTCATAGTCACTCACCAGGTGTTGTGGAAAATAGTTGCTAAGCAAGCTCATAAAATATCAACGCATCAAGGACTAGTAGATTTGCAAAATAATAAAGGGAGTAAATATTTTAAAATACCTGTTAACAATGGGGGATCCACTTTCGATGAATTATCATCCGAACAACCAAATATTGTGCACACTGATTGACTGGTTATCATTTATGTACTTATGCATGTGCAATAAAGGATCACTGGCTTCAAACATTTTTGTATGCCCTTTTATTTTATTTTTATTTTTCTCTTGTTTTGGTGCACATCCTTGTGTACAAATTTAGCTAGAGGGCATTTCTTCATGGTATCATTGTTAACCATGTCCACTCCTTAACAATTTAAGCATTAAGGAGTCATTACATTGTTCTAATTTCGAGCCTCAAGAACTGTTACCAAGCTTGTATCCAAATAGACTTAAATTTGACCATGTGGTGTCAGTTTCTCCTCCAGGTCGTCCAAGTACTTGCACGAGCCCATCAGGCCATTGTTCCATAACTAGCTTGCATCCCTACGCCTGAGCATCTCAAAGCTTCCTATGCTTCTCAAGGTCTCAGCTTCGCTTCAAGTTTTCATAATCTGCTGCTAGCACTACTCCAATTGAGCCTTCCAACCAACTTTCTCCTACACTAATTGTTGGTTTCTACGCCGCCGGTATTGTGAATTTTCTAGGGAGCTACTCATGTTAGTAACAACCTACCAAAGAGAGGCACAAATTGAGCTGCAAATGCCCCTCTACTTTTGTCAGATCTATAGGCCTTATTGATTTGCTCAGGCCGCACCACTGACAAGTAGTTAGAGTGCCCCTATGCATTATAGTGGCTCCTCCCTTGCTTAAATGCTGAAATCTAAATTAAGTTCAAAAGTTCTTAAAACTCTTATTCACCCCCCCCCCCTCCTCTAAGGGCGCCTACAAATCCAACAGCCACAACCTGAACGCTTTTCACTCCCAAGATATACTCACACATTTTCTATGATAGTGATAAACATCTAGCAATGTCTGAAAACTTTGAGACCTCCTTAACTCTCTATTTAAATCTACTACTTCGCGTTCATTAGTTAGTCCCGATAAGACCATGTAATATAAGAATTTTAATGGCTATTGTCTATCTAATTCACGGGTACTTGATGTGGGAGCCACTAATCACATGATCAAAGAACTTCTCTTTGAAATATCCACTAATCACATAACTGCAAACTTTTCTACTTTGAAATCTATGTCATGTCTCGGCAATAAGAAATCATTGTTGCATATGGCTCTCATATTGCCATTGTTGGTCAAGAAGACATAACTTATCATTGTCCGTATATTAATTTATAATGAAAGTGTTATTCAACTATATATATGAAAACGAAGTACTAATGTTAATCTACAATCTAAGAAAAAATTGATTATCTAAATTTATCTCCTTTTATAAATACCTAAGATTTGTTTGAGCATGATGAAATTGGTGTGTATATTTCCAAATGGTTCACCAAGTTCATGTTAGTAGGAATGCCAACTCAACATATTAAAGAAATTACACTCGACATAACAAGTTAGTTGAGTCCACCCAATAAGTTCATCTGTCAGAATTGCTCAATGACGGAAAATCACAATATGGTAGTAGGAAAAGGCATAGAGGGTATGCCTCTACTTGTCGATCTATCAGAAGTTATCGCTTAACTCGATATCTGGCAAAAGAGCATCCAAGGATACTAATCAACCATGTCCAATAGACACAAAAACATCTATTTGTTGTCACAATTTGGTAAGTGCAAGGAAATCGACAGTTGTAAAGGACCATTTATCGAAGGTGAATATTCCTCCCCTTCTCATAATCAAGATGGTGTATTAGAGGAGGCGCATTAGCCCAGAAAAATAGCGTAGTTTCCTTGAACTTGAATTATTCTCATTAACGAGAATCACATTTTAGTTATGACGACATGATTCACGAAACGCTTGGAACTTAGTATAAATATTTGTGATCTCAAAGGAGGAAGGATTTAGACACTAATTTTCTATCCTTGCTCCTAGAATCCCCATTATAACTTTGGGCTCAGAGGGGGTGATTTTTCATACCTCTCAAGATAGATAAGGAACCTACAAAAATAATCATTACATTTTACCACTCTACTAGTGCTTCTCGACTATTTTCCTCTCGCACTTTCTTGTACCCTAGTCGAAAGTCGTGGTCATCAATACCTCAACAACAACCACACCTAAGATTTGTTTGAACATAATGAAATTGATGTGTATATTTCCAAATAGGTCACGAAATCCACGTCAGTAGGAATGCCAACACAATATACTAAAGAGACTACAGTGGGCATAACAAGTTAGTTAAATCCACCCATAAGTTCATCCGTCAGAATTGCTCCATGACAGGAAACCGCAATCTGGTAGTCGGAAAAGGAATCGAGGGTATGCCTCTACTTGTCGATTCATCAAAAGCTATCGCTTAACTCGATATCTAGCAAAAGAGCATCCATGTCCAATTGACACAAAAACATTTATTCGTTGTCATAATTTGGCAAGTACAAGAAACTGACAGTTGTAAAGAAGGACCACTTATCAAAGGTGAATATTCCTCACATTTTCAAAATCAAGATGGTGTATTAGAGTTGGCACATTAGCCCAAAAAATTAGCATAATTTCCTTGAACTTGAATTATTCACTTAATGAGAATCACATTTTACTTATGATGACATGATTCACGAAACGCTTGGAACTTTAGTATAAATATTTTGTAATCTCGAAGGAGGAAAGAATTAGACCCTAATTTTCTATCCTTGCTCCTAGAACCCCCATTGTAACTTTGGGCTCTGAGGGAGAGATTTTTCATACCTCTCTAAATAGACAAGGAACCTACAAAAACAATTAATACATTTTACCACTCTGCTAGTGCTTCTCGACTCTTTTTCTCTCGAACTTGCTTGTACCCTAGTCGAAAGTTGGGGTCATCAATACCTCAACAACAGCCATACCTATCATTTGTTTGAAATTGATGTGTATGTCCAAATGGATCACTAAGTCCACGTAAGTAGAAATGCCAACTCAAGTTATTAAAGAGACTACACTCGGCATAACAAGTTAGTTAAATCTACCCAGTAAGTTCATCCGTCAGAATTGCTCAATGACTAGAAACCGTAATCTAGTAGTCGGAAAAGGCATCGAGGGTATGCCTTTACTTGTCGATTCATCAAAAGTTATCGCTTAACCTGATATCTAGTAAAAGAGCATCCAATGATACTAATCAACCATGTCCAATAGACACAAAAAAATCTATTAGTCAATTTGGCAAGCAAGTACAAGGAAACCGACAGTTATAAAGAACCATTTATCAAAGGTGAATATTCCTCCCATTTTCATAATCAAGATGGTGTATTAGAGGAGGCACATTAGCCCAGAAAATTAGTGTAGTTTCCTTGAACTTGAATTATTTTCATCACCTTTTATGTATGACTAAACGCTTGGAACTTTAGTATAAATATTTGTAATCTCGAAGGAGGAAGGATTTAGACCCTAATTTTCCATCCTTGCTCCTAGTACAACTATGCTTGATGTTGAATATGAATATTAGGAGCAAGGATTATAAATATTTTTTGTTTGAGAACTTCATATTATATTGCATTAACTATGAATTTGTACTTCAATTGGTGATTTATGCAATTATGCTTGATGTTTTATTATTTTGAGGATTTTTAATTACATTTGTGAGAATATACAAATAGATTTATTATATTTAATACAACGTATCCGCCGCACCCGTATCATTATTTTTTAAATTTTGGTGTACCGCCGTACCGGATACGTATCGTACCCGGTACTCGTACCCGTACCGGTGCTTCCTAGAACAACAACAACAACAGAACCCATATAGTCCCCAATCATTGGGGGTATGGGCGGGGGAAGATTGGAAACAGACCTAACCTTTGGCACTAAGCATTCATCTAACATTTGAAAAAAAGGAGAATTGGGCAACATATAGAAGGTCTCATAAAACTCTAATTTTTCCGACGTATTTAATCAAAATCACCAAATACACTTTAAATATTAGTAAAAAGTCATGGATTTAATTAAAAACATATTAAAGCCTCTACATACTGAAATCACAATTATCTCAATTGAGAAATTTGTCTGCATCTGATTGAAATAAAAAAAATTATAGGTTTTCGAATTGCACATCATTAGTTTTGTGATGTTAAAGAGAAGAGCATATTATATAATGCATTTGAAGCTTACACCACAATCTAAATTGGTGGATAATTATAATTCCTTTTGATGTTGACAAAAATAAATAAACACATGAGTGTGATTAAGACTGTGTGCGCAAGCATTTTTGTGTCTGTTATCCACCTTCAACCCTTATGCATATCCATCACAAAAGGTAGTGTGCGTGTGTGGGGGTTCCACATCTACCAACAATCAGTTCATACTCATGGCCTCTGTGAAGATGGATGTTGTTAAATGTCAAGTAACCTCCTCACCGGGTGGTGAGGGTAAGAGTGGCTAAGCCTAAGCCCGGCTAGTTCTCTTGAAGATATAAAAGGATCGTGGGATGGCTGGAGAGGGTATCGAGCAAGAACTTCAGAACCCTAAGGTCCGTGTCTCCTCTTCGTCTTAACATGGTATCAGAGGGGTTCTTCCCGTCGACCTGAAGGCTCGTCGTGACGATCTCGTCGATCATTCCTGCTGCCGATTTCGTCGCCGACTCGTGCCGATCCCGCCAGTGTCGTCGTTCTGGAGCCGCGTCCCTGACGCCGCGTCCTTCCGCCGGGTCCTGCTTCTGCGTCCTGTTTCTGCCACCGCGTCCAGTCGTCGTTCTGGAGCCACGTCGTTCCTGCTGCTGCTGCCGTCTGCTTCCCTTTGTTCCTGCTGCTGCTGCCGTCTGCTTCCCTTTGTTCTGCTGTTGCTGCCGCTGCCGTGACCTGAAGGTCCTGCTCCTGTCGTTGTCCTGCTGCCGTGGTTCTGACCTGAAGGTCCTCCTGCTGCTACGGCTGGTATTCCGTCTGCTTCCTAAAGGTCCTCCGGCTTGTGTGCCCGTATGGAGGACAACTTGAAAAGTGCAAATGCCTCTGAAGGGGCCGTTAACCAACCCAGACACTACAGTGGAGGGAGTTCTAACATGGACTTCAGTCAAGGTGTTACTCACATTAAACTCAATGGAAGGAATTACCTTCTATGGGTTCAGGCTATGAGGATTTTCATTGGGAGCCGTCGAAGACTGGGTTTTCTCACAGGATCCAAGCCGGCTCCAAACAAGACCGATCCCAAATACGAGGAATGGGAAGGTGAGAATCTCACAGTGATTAATTGGCTTGTCAATTCTATGGAACCCAAGATTGCAAGCCACTTTCTATTCTGTGAAACTGCAAAAGAAATGTGGGAACAGATCGAACGAAATTACTCAAAAAAGAAGGACTTAGCGAGAATATATCAACTCCAAACTGAACAGATCCACATGGCTGGAATGGGGGACTTCGAAGAATATTATGGCAAGTTGACCCATAAGTGGGCTGAAATTGATCAGTATTCTGCTATTCAGACTATTGAAGACTACAAGACTGAACTCATGCAATGGAGGGTATTTGAGATGCTCTCTGGTCTCCCTCCTGAACTTGAATTCCAGAGGGTTCAGATGTTGGGACGTGATTTTGTGCCTGATCTAGAGACTGTGGCTCACTATATTAGGGGAGAAGCTAGTCGTATAAACTCCATTCGTTCAGATACTCATGTGGGTCATGAGAAGTCTGCCCTTGCTGCTGAACAGAAGAAATGGCATCCTAGAAATATGAGGCAAGAAGACAAGAGTAAAATGAAGTGCCCTCACTGTGGGAAGAAAGGTCATGGGAAAGAGAAATGTTGGGATCTTCACCCTCATTTAATCCCTCCAGGATGGATTCGGGGTTCTGATGGGAAATATGTGAGGCCTCCTACAGCTATGTATGGCCACCTTGATAATTTTGAGTATCTTCAGGCAGAAAACGAGAGGTTGATTAGAGAACTCAAGGCTCTGAAAGCCAACTCTGCTGGTGATTTGGCAGGTACGGCCGCTCATGTTCGCTCTACTACTGTGTCCTCTAAAGAACTATCCACCCCTTGGATTATTGACTCGGGGGCTTCCGATCACATGACCGGATCTTCTATGGGAGTCTCCTCTATTTTCCCTACCTCTGGCAGTGTGAAACTCGCTGATGGATCCTCGGCGTCTGTGACTGGTAAAGGGGTTATTCATCTTTCTCCATCTGTCTCTCTCAAGTCTGTAATTATTGTTCCCTCATTTCCTACGAATCTCTTGTCTGTTAGCAGTTTAACTAAACAACTTAACTGCTCTATCACCTTTTTCTCCTCTCATTGTGTGTTTCAGGATCTGGCGAGTGGGAAGACGATTGGTGGTGGACATGAGTCAGGTGGAGTGTATGTCATGGACAACTGTCAGGCTCTTAGTTCTCAGAAAATTACCGACCAGGATCAGTTTAGGCTGTGGCACAAGAGATTTGGGCATGCTAGTTTGAAGACCTTGAAAGCTATTTTTCCGCATTTGCTTAATGTTAAAACTGTTACTTTTGATTGTCAGTCTTGTGAATTTTCAAAGCATTGTAGGGCTAACTATGCTCCTAGTTTGAGTCGAAGTTTGAAATGTTTTGATTTGATACATTCCGATGTCTGGACATCTCCTATTTGTTCTGTGAATGGTTTTCAATATTTTGTTTCTTTTATTGATGATCACTCACGCTTTACCTGGGTGTACCTCATGAAAAAGAAGGATGATGTCTCAAAAATATTTCAGTTGTTCTATCATTATGTGCATACAATTTGGAACTGGAATTAAAATTCTTAGGAGTGACAATGGAGGCGAATATACGTGCAGTGACCTTCAGCCATTTCTGAGAGATCATGGGATTATTTTCCAATCTTCCTGTCCGGGGACTCCTCAACAGAATGGGGTTGCCGAAAGAAAGAATCGTCATATCTTGGAGACCACTCGATGCTTGTTGCAAGAGATGTTCGTCCCTAAGGGTCTATGGGATGAAGGAGTTCTCACATCCGTCTATCCTATTAATAGGATGGCTACCGGTACTTTGGGAGGAAAGTATCCCCTACAAATTCTCTGCCCAAATATGCCTCTATTCAACCTTCCTCCTAAGGTGTTTGGGTGTGTTGCCTTTGTTCACATCGTGGGGCCTCATAAGGACAAATTAGGGCCACAATCAATAAAATGTGTCTTTGTGGGATATGCTGCCAACCAAAAGGGATATAAGTGTTATTCTCCTGCTCTCCGTAGAAGGTTTATATCAAAAGATGTTACCTTTTTCGAGAACACTCCTTATTATTCCAATGAGGGCAAACTCATCACGTTTCAGAAGGAAAGCAAAGAAGAAAGTGACATGTTGCCACCTCTTCCTGTTCTTGTTGATATGACTGCTCCAGAAAGTGTTGATATTCCTGTTATAAAGGAAACCCCAACGAGTGATCTTCGAGTTTACAGCAGAAAAGGGAATCTTCAAGTATATCAAAGAAGGAAAAACATCAAGACTGGACAAGAATGTCACACTCATGCTCCACCACCTACCACCACTCCGCCAGATCCAAGCTACAACACCACTTCGGAGATCCCTTCTGCTCTTCAAATTCAGAGTGGTCGTACTAGATATCCTATGGATAAGTATGTTGGGTATCACTCTATCTCTCACTCATTACAAGTATATCTTGCTTCTGTTTCCTCTATTACTATTCCTAACAGTTTTTTAGAGGCTAGCTCAAATTTCCACTGGGTAAAGGCTATGGAGGAGGAGATGAATGCTCTCCAACGTCAAAAGACTTGGGAAATTGTTCCTATTCCTCATGGGCGGCATTTAGTCGGCTGCAAATGGATTTATACTACTAAATTTCTACAAGATGGAACTCTTGAAAGGTACAAAGCGAGATTAGTAGTTAAAGGTTTTACTCAGGTTGATGGTGTAAACTTCCAAGAGACCTTTGCTGCAGTTGCTAAATTGAACTCAGTCAGAATACTCCTATCTATTGCTGCTCACAAGTCTTGGAATCTACATCAACTCGATGTTAAAAATGCTTTCCTACATGGTGAATTGGAGGAAGAAATCTATATGACTCCACCTCCTGGTATGGATGTTCCTAAAGGACATGTGTGTCGCCTCAAGAAAGCCCTATATGGCCTCAAACAGTCTCCACGTGCCTGGTTTGCCAAGCTAAGTGATAAATTTGTTCAACTGAACTTCAATCGCTGTACTTCAGATCATTCTGTCTTTGTCTACAAAGGGGAGGAATGCACTACTATTCTCGTAGTCTATGTGGATGATATCATTATTACATGAACGGATGACCACCACATTACTCGAGTTAAGGAGGAATTAGCGTCTGCTTTTGAAATAAAGGATTTGGGTCTCCTTCGGTACTTTCTTGGAATTGAGATTGCGTGTTCTGCCGGGAAGATTATGATCTCCCAGCGGAAATATGTCTTGGACCTTCTCAATGATGTTGGATATTTGGGAGTCAAACCCGTGGATAGTCCTGTGGACCCTAGTTGTGACATTCATAAGGAGACCTCTCCAGACCTTGAGAGGAAGTCTGATTTTCAACGAATTGTGGGGAAATTGATTTATTTGACAATCACCAGACCTGATATCTCCTTCGCTGTTGGATTGGTTAGTCAATTCATGCACAACCCTAAAGTTCATCACTATCAAGCTGTTCTGCGGATTCTCAAGTATTTAAAAAAGGACCCTGGAAAAGGCATTATCTATCAAAATCATGGTCATCTTAAGGTCCACGGGTACTGTGATGCTGATTGGGCAGGCTCTTCCGTGGACAGAAGATCTACTAGTGGATATACCATCTTTGTTGGTGGCAACCTTATTTCGTGGAGAAGTAAAAAACAAAATGTTGTGGCTCGTTCCTCCACTGAAGCAGAGTACCGTGCCATTGCTGTTACTGCGTGTGAACTGGTTTGGGTTAAATCTATCTTGGGGGAAATGGGATTTCCTGTCATTGAGGCTATGCAACTGCAGTGTGATAATCTAGCTGCAATTCATATATCTAACAATCCTGTCTTTCACGAGAGAACAAAGCATATTGAAATTAATTGCTATTTTGTGCGGGACAAAATTCAGGATCAAACTGTGACTATGGTGTTTGTGCCCTCTGAAGATCAATTGGATGACATGCTCACTAAAGCGGTCTCTGGCAAATCCCTTCATTCTTACTCCCTTAAGCTCGGAATGCTGGATGCTTATGGGGTTAGCTTGAGGGGGGGTGTTAAATGTCAAGTAACCTCCTCACCGGGTGGTGAGGGTAAGAGTGGCTAAGCCTAAGCCCGGCTAGTTCTCTTGAAGATATAAAAGGATCGTGGGATGGCTGGAGAGGGTATCGAGCAAGAACTTCAGAACCCTAAGGTCCGTGTCTCCTCTTCGTCTTAACAGATGTATGCTCTGCATGTCGTGCTATATGATGCCAAGTCTACTGCATATTTGAGATATAATTTCTTAAATCAAATTAGAAAATAAAATTGATGGGATGGAAGACATGAAGCGTAGAGGAAAATCAAAATCCTTACATCAGTTTTAGTCTGCAAGGGGACAAGTGTTGCCACTAGGTCTTTTGTATTGGGGCGATCTCTTGGTTCATACTGCAAGCAGCGAGAAGCAAGGTCCATTAAAGCAGTAGCTTCATCTGCCGAATATTTACCCTCCAAATGTGAATCCATCAGAAGTAGGATGTTCTTGCCTCTTATCATGTCAAGAGCCTACAAACAAGATAATTAATCCAATTAATAAAAGCACATGCCACCCAGTAAAAAATTATAAGCATCTTTGTTTGACTGGGCAAACAACTTCTTTTAATTTATAAAAAATTACTGATATAAGCATCATAGCATTGTAAGGAAAACAGACAAAATGAAATATTAATGAGAACTAATATCCTTTAGGTGTGAATATAAATATCCATCAGACATCATTTTTTACACACTTATCTACATGCCTATAAGTTGTCTAGTCCTGATTTAACAGTCACAAGTCAAGAGTTCATGCTTTGATATTCTGGATAAAAATTTAGCGAACACATACCTACATAAGAAAAACAGAGCAAACATTCTTGTTTCTTACAAAAAAAAATATATTGCAGAGACTAAAACAACTTAAGATGATGCAGTTAAAGCGGAACCTTTTTCAAATATTCAAGACAGCAATAGGCAGGCCACTGAATCCATGAAAATACAAGGAAAATTAATAGAAGATGTAGAGAAAAGGTATAAAACCTTGTGGTATATTCACTTAAGGGGTAAATACAAGTATGGATACAAATATATAGGAAGAGAGAGGAGGAAGAAATCCTATACAAGAGATGTGGGACTAAAAGAGAGGAGAATAAATGGGCCTAATTAATGGGCCTTTACACATGTTTTCCTATAATCTCTAACACTCCCCCGCAAGCTGGAGCGTACAAGTCGTAGGCACCCAGCTTGGATAAGAACTGGTGGTATAATGGCCGAGGAAGAGCTTTAATCAAGATGTCAGCAACTTGTTTTGCAGCAGGGACATGTTCCAATTCTATCTTCTTTGACTGAACCTTTTCCCGGATGAAATGACAATCAACTTCAATATGCTTTGTCCGCTCATGAAACACAGGATTCTTGGCAATATGAATAGCAGCCTGACTGTCACAAAGAAGAGTTGCCGGAGAGGAGAGTTTGACACCTAAATCACCCAAAAGTCCTTCAAGCCAGGTTAATTCAGATGCGACAGCAGCCATAGCTCTATATTCAGCCTCAGCCGAGGAGCGAGCAACCACAACCTGTTTCTTGCTACGCCATGTTATAAGATGTCCACCGAAGTACGTACAAAAACCAGTCGTGGAACGTCTGTCATCTGGAGAGCCAGCATAGTCAGCGTCCGAGTAAGCAAGAAGAGATGGCGAGGTGGATGGTTTGTAGACAAGGCCTTGTCCAGGAGCAGTTTTTAAGTATCGGAGAATGCGCTCAACAGCTTGGAGGTGAGAAGTTCTCGGAGTGTGCATGAAGCGACTTACAACGCCGACGGCAAACGAAATATCTGGTCGAGTAACTGTAAGATAAATCAGCTTCCCAACCAAACGACGATAGTACTCTGGATTCTCAAGGAGTTGATCAGTCTCAGAACCAGCTGCACATAACTTTTGGTTTGAATCCATAGGGGTATCTGCAGGTTTACAGCCAGAGAAACCTGCCTCTTGAAGTAAGTCAATGCAGTATTTTCGTTGGGACAGGACTAACCCATCGGGTCGACGAGCGACTTCAATTCCGAGGAAGTATCTAAGATTGTCAAGATCCTTCGTTTGAAACGCCGAGTTCAGATGCTCCTTGAGTTGTTGTATCCCAGAGATGTCATCCCCAGTGATCAGGATATCATCAACATACACAAGGAGGATTACAGTTCCCGTGGGTCCTTCTTTGATGAATAGTGAGAAATCAGCAGAGCTTTGTCGAAAACCAAGCGTCAGTAGGACTTTGCAGAATTTATCAAACCAAGCTCTCGGAGATTGTTTGAGGCCATAGAGAGCTTTCAGAAGGCGGCAAACATAGGCAACACGAGACTCCCCCGTGGTCTCAAACCCGGGAGGTTGGTACATATACACTGGCTCCTGTAGATCACCGTTCAAGAAGGCGTTCTTGATATCTAACTGAAGAAGAGGCCAACGGCGGTGGACAGCGACGGAGATCACCACACGAACAGTGTTTAACTTGGCTACGGGGGAGAAGGTTTCATCGTAGTCCAAGCCTTGTTGTTGAGTGAAACCGCGGGCGACGAGACGAGCCTTTAAGCGTTCAAGAGTCCCATCGGCATTTTGTTTGACAGCGAAGACCCATTTGCAGCTGACACAGTGTTGGCCAGGAGGAAGAGGTACCAGCTCCCAAGTGTGATTAGCTCGGAGAGCGACCATCTCGTCTTCCATCGCAGCACGCCACCCTGGATGCTGTAGCGCTTCCTGCACAGAGTTAGGGAGGGAAATGGAAGAAAGAGAGGTAGCAGACCGGTGAAGGGGTGGAGATAGCCGGTGGAGAGACACGTGGTTTGCCATCGGATGAGCTGTAGAGGCGGAGGCTGGATCAACCGCTGACGGAGAGGCACCGGTAGCCGAGGGCTCCTGACGGGGACCATCCTTAGATTTTCGACGAGAATATACTTGAATGATGGGAGGAGGCTGTTCAGTAGATGGAGAAGGTGAAGGTACCGTAGGGGGCGGAGATGGTGAGGGAGTAGTGTCCGTTGGAACAAAAGGACGAACAGTAGTGGAAGGTAATGTGCTTGGAACCGAGGGAGAGTGGAATGATTGATCTTCACAGAACGTAACATCAGGGGAGACAATGGTTTTGCCGGTGGTTGGAGAGTAGCACACGTATCCTTTTTGAGTCCGAGAATAGCCGACAAACATATACTTGGCAGCTCGTGGGGCAAGTTTATCGATAGGCGGACCGAGAAGGTGGACGTAGCAGACGCAACCGAAAATTCGCGGTGGAATAGGAAAGAGAGGAGTGGAGGGGAAGAGGAGTGTCATGGGAGTGGCAAAGTTAAGAACGGAGGAGGGCATGCGGTTAATGAGATGGCAAGCAGTGGAGACGGCAAAGTTCCAGTATTCCGTAGGAACCCGCATTTGAACCATGAGTGCCCGAGCAACATCCAGAAGGTGACGATTTTTTCGTTCGGCAACGCCGTTTTGTTGGGGGGTATAGGCACAAGATGTTTGGTGAATTATGCCAAACTCTGTGCAGAGTAGAAAAGGAGCAGCCAGTGTACTCGCGAGCGTTGTCAGTTCGAATGATTTTAAGTTTAGTGGAGAATTGTGTCCGTGATTCAGTCACAAAGGCACGAAACACAGATGGTAGCTCGGAGCGATCATGAAGTAAATATAACCAGGTAACTCGAGAATAATCATCAATAAAGGTTACAAAATAACGATAACCATAAATACTTGGGACCTTATAAGGGCCCCATACATCAGAATGTACTAAAGATAAGGGAGTCGTGCTCCGGGTACATGAAGGGGAAAAAGAAGAGCGATGTTGCTTGCCGTAGATGCAGGCTTCGCAGGTAAACTCGTGAAGAGGTACATCAGGGAGAGCTTTGCGGAGGACTGGAAGGGGAGCATGCCCAAGTCGGCGATGCCAGTCAGTTGTGGAGACAGTCAGGAGAGTGGTAGGTGGGAGATCCAAGAGATAGAGCTCATTCATCAGCCGACCGCTACCAATGATACTCCGTGTGCGGCGATCCTGAAAAACAAAAGAAGAGGAAGAGAAGGTTACACAGCAATCAAGATCCTGTATCAAACGACTCACAGAGAGTAAGTTGAAAGGAGAGCCCGGAACATGAAGAACCGAGGAGAGCATTAGAGTGGGAGTGAGGTGCAGATCAGCAGCACCAGCAACCGGAGTAGTAGCGCCATTTGCAACAACAATAGACGGAGGGTGAGACGTCTGTACATACTGAGGTGGTTTCTGGGAGGTGATATGATGCGTCGCTCCAGAATCTACGATCCAATGAGAACAGTGAGATAGGCAGGTTATACCTTCAGTAGAGAAAGAGGCAACGGAGCCAGGAGAACGGCCAAGACTACCTTGAAGCTGTTGGAACTGGGAGCGTAGGTCATCATATTCCTGTCGGGTAGGACCAGGCTGATCGGCTGGTGAAGACACAGCAGGAGGTGCCGAAGTAGCAGCAAGATGAGGAGGGAGACCATGCTTACGGTAGCAGGTTGTTTCACGATGACCGTCACGGCCACAGTAAGTACACTTTAAAGGAGGACGGCCACCACGTCCTCGTCCCCGAGACGGGGAACGACCACCGCGAGCAGAGGAACCAGGGGTAGGTGTTGGAAGGAGCGGCTGTTGGAGAAGAGCCGGAGAAAAACTTTGCTGGGCCTCTGATGGAGGTGTAACCTTGATAAGCATGGAGCAGACAGCAGACAGAGACGGTGTGGTAGTAGAGGAGAGTATCTGAGCGCGAACGCTATGTAGATGAGGAGGTACGCTAGAGAGTAGCATAGCAATGGTCACTGCCTCTTTCTGGGAGCGCTGGATAGCTAGATCCGGAGTGGGAGGCTGATGTTGAAGCCAAGCCTCATGAAGAGTCTTTGCCTTGGCGACATGAGAGAGCATATCATCGGGCGCGCCGGGCTTAAGGTTCTGAAGGTCAGATATGATGTCATACAGATGTTGGAGGCTGTTCTGCCCAGAGTAGAAGGCATGAAGTTCATCCCACATGGCTTTGGCAGTGTCATGATACATAGCCATCCTGTACGTAACCGAGTCCATGGAGTTGAGAAGCCACGTTTGGACACGACCATCATCCTTAAGCCAGCCAGCAGTAGGCTCAGTAGTAACCTGGGTTAAGTGAGGAAGGATCCCTTTGGTCTGTAAGACTCGACGCACTGAGTGCACCCATTCCACAAAGTTACGCTTCCCGGTAAGTGAGATAGTGGTAATTCGAAGTTCATCACGAAAATCGGAGATCGGAGCCGCAGGCGGAGCAGGCGACGGAATGGCAGTGGAGGAGGAATCGTCGAGGGCCATTGGAAGGGAGACGAATGGAAGAGAAGCCGGCTAGAGACAAGGAGCAGTGGCAAGGGCGGCCTGGAGGAGCTGCGGTCTGGAGCGGTCTGGAGCGGTCTGGAGCGGTCTGGAGGAGCTGCGGTCTGGAGGAGCTGCGGCAAGGGCGGCCTGGAGGAGCTGCGGTCTGGAGCGGTCTGAAGCAGTCTCGGCAGGTCGTAGAAAGGCGCGGGGAGGCCACGCGAGTTGGCGGTCTTGGCGAACACCGAGCTGGAAGAGATCGTTGGATGGCGTATTGGGGGCAGATCGTGCGAGCAGGTCGCAAGCCGCAGGTCGCAAGTCGCAGCGAGATCGCAGGCGGTCTTGAACAAGCAGAGATCGCAAAGAGCAGGCCGTGCGAGAACTTCTGGCGATCGCAGGGAACTTCTGGCGATCGCAGAACGTGCGATCAGGAGATCGCAGCCGAGACCGGGGGGGCTGGAGCAGCGGGAACTTCTGGCGAGGAGATCGCAGCCAAGTGCCGAGCGGGCTGGATCGGCGAGCTGCAGGCGGCGATCTTGGAGGAATGGTGGGTCCCAGCGGCCGAGGGGAAGAGACGGTATAAGAGGAGGAGAGAAACGACTGAGAGAGCAGAGAGAGGAAGGAGGGGTGCGGTCTCACAAAGAAGAGACCGCAGGAAATAAGAAATGAGGAGAGAGGGGTGGTGCGGTCTCACAAACTAGAGATCGCCCAAGACGGGAAGACCGCCCAGGAGGGAGACGGGGGCGGTTAAAAAAAATAGAGAGGATCTTGCTCTGATACCATATAGAGAAAAGGTATAAAACCTTGTGGTATATTCACTTAAGGGGTAAATACAAGTATGGATACAAATATATAAGAAGAGAGAGGAGGAAGAAATCTTATACAAGAGATGTGGGACTAAAAGAGAGGAGAATAAATGGGCCTAATTAATGGGCCTTTACACATGTTTTCCTATAATCTCTAACAGAAGACATGACTATCATACTGATAGGGATCACAACTCCAAAAGCCTACACGACGATCGGAGCCATTCATTTTGTGTGGATTGACGATCTATGTTTTTTAGTTATTTTTTTGTAATTTTTTTATTTTAATTTTAATGTATTTTAAGGGTTGTCATGATCGGAGAATCATGTCCGTCCATGATGGTCCCTTGATCTATAAAATTGAGATAAAAGCCTCATTTATAGGGTATTGAAAGTTGAGTGAAAATTTATCATTTTGATCACTCGCTGTCAAAGCCGGAACCCAAGTGTGAAGCTTGAAAGTTATCTTCCCCGGCCCTCCCCCACTAGCCGACCACCCTCCTTTCCCTCCCCCACTACCCAGCCACCCTTCTTTCCCTCCAACTCCATTAGCCGGCCTCCCCTCCATTTCCCAACCTCCACCAGCTGACTACCCACTTCAACCCTCCCCTTTCTCACACCTGCTTCCAACCGGCCACCCACATCACTCTTCCCCCTCCTCACATCTCCAGCCGTCCGGCCAACTACATAACGCCTCCACCTCCTCCTCTCACTTTCACCCACCAGCCTCCTTCCTCAAGCCATCACCACCACTACCATCTCAATTCCCTCCGTTCTCAGTTTTCGGGCGATCGCCGGCACCACCATCCGACCACCACCACCTCCGTCCATCACCACTGACCACCCTTGGCCGGCCACCACCCTCCCATAACCATCCCAACTCCCAATCCACTTCTCCACTACCCCACAGTCCCACTACTTCATTATAACCACCACCTAAAGTTTAGCCTCTACTCCTAAAATCACTCCCACCCCCTCAGCCCCCCACTACCCCCTTAATTCCCTCACCCCCACTCACACCACTCCCCTGTTCTCAGTTCAGTAGTCGATCCAGCCCCAATTCCAGCCGTTGGACTCAATTCCACCCCAAGTCCAGCCACTGGACTCAATTCCAGCAACTTTCCCTCCTTCAGAGTTTGTCCAACGGCCACCTACCATCACTTTTCCCTTGTTCCAGTCCTGAACAGTCCAAGAACATTAATTCTGGGCACAGGAACTTCTTTCCAGCACCCGGAAACCTTCATTCCAGCAAACCAGCCCCTACTCACAGCTCCAGCGACCTCTCAAGCCACCCTCAAACACCTCTAGCTCTCAGCCAACCCCTCCCCACCACTGGTTCTTCATCGACTTCCACAAGATCCTTGCCGCCTTCTACCCCTGCTCTTCTAGCTACCCATGCAGCAGCTTTCCATCCCTCCAGGGCTGCATCAACCACCGGTAGCCCTTCCACAGCCCCCTGCACCACCAACATTTCCCCCATATTTCCCAACCTCCTGTAGAACCTCCCAATTTAGGAGTACTACTGTCCAGTAGTCCCTATCCAGATCACTGCTTCATTCCCTGCCACCGGCAGCCCATCAGATACTCACTGAGCCTTCTATCCTGTAAGTTTATTGATTGGTTGTCTTTCTTTAGTGCCGAATCATGTATTTATTCCATGTTTTGGGAAATATAAGTTTGTAATCTTTGTCTCAATATTATCCACCGATTTGTTGGGTTTTGTTCGTTCAAGTATCTATTTTCTAGTACTCTTGCATGTGTATTACAATATTTATTACCTTTCTAAAAGCTTTTCCTAAATTATGATTATTGTGCCGTATTATTTATAATTTCAATTTGTATCAGATCCCGATTTGGGCTTAGTTTGGGATACATGGGACTGGAGTCTATATATCACTCGTGTCATATCATAGTAGTCGTTACTCTAATCCTTTATTTGAGGAACCGGAGTCCACCTATGTTCAAGCCCACAGAGTTCCTTCAGGGAGATCCTCATACTATTATGATGATTATCCTCATACTATTATGATGATTACCCTCATACAATTATGATGATTACCCTCATCCCCGACCCATCGCTCATAGAGATCGTGCTGACCCTTCGACATGAATCGATTACGGTAGGAGGAGCTACTATGATGATCATCGTTTTGAGGAGAGTCTCGAGTAAGGGTTGGCCCACTGTTTGATGGTTTGTCGAGTCCTGAGACTTTTAGTTATTGGCTCGTGGGCATGGTATAGTATCTAGATCACTTTGAGCTATTCGGTGAGCGTCGCGTCAGATTTGAAAATCTTAGGTTGCTAGATCAGGCGAGAAAATACTGGGATAGCATTGAAAGGACACTTGTGTGAGATCGTCTTCGCCTCATCACTAGTTGGGTGGAGATGAAGCGGAGATTGTGCGCAGGTATTTGTCAACGTCATATAAGAGTGATCTCCTCGAACAAGTATTTACCCTCCAGCAAGGATCCATGTCTGATTATGAGGATATAGAGTATTTTGATGAGTTAATGGTGAAGAGCTACATTCATGATGAGCCAGTGGAAGCCGCTACTAGATTCCGTTCTGGACTTGGGTCTGCTATCTACGTAGCACTGATTGGTCATTGGTTAGATTTTGTCGAGCAGATATTTCAGCTCACCCTCCACTGCGAGCAGTCTTTGAGATCCGCTAGAGTTAGTGGAGGACGCACAAAATTATTAAAAAAAAAATTACAAATTATTCAAAATCTACACTACTTATTTATAAATAAAAAATTCTATACAACAACATAAAAATGAACTTGTTTATTAAATTTTTTTTAATAAACAACATACTAATTAACTTGTTTATAAAAAGTAAACTCATAGCAATGAATTTGTTTATAAAGTGATTAGCTTGTAGTAGATCAGAGTGTTCTTCCGGCACCACAAAATAATAAGAAATTAAACAGAGAAAAATAAAGTGAAATCGGAGTCCTAGAACATCTCAATCTTGAATTTATCAAAGCCAGTTTAACAATTATTTCCAATTAAAATTTTCATTTATATTATTAAAAAACAGTTTATTTAGTTTCTTAACTTAAAATTCAATTTCAGCTAGTTTATTTAGAAATAAGATGTTACATTTTTTGCACTTAAAATTAAAATAACCATCTTTGTGGGATTGATTTTACATGACAACGCACCTAATGCGTACAGCCTCCATCTCCATTTTTGGCCACCAAACCCCCCCCCCCCCCCCCTCACCCCCATCAAATATTCAGTTGGTTGAACACCGGCTCTGATAGGCTAAATTTTGGTTCCTTATTATCCATATGTGGACTTCAAACTTTAAACGGATCATTTTAACAATGATACGTCTAAAGATAATATGAAGTTAGTCTCCTCTATGTAACATTCTGTAACAAGTATAATACAAAAGATTTATAATAACTAAAGATGACTGCAAAAGACATAAGCCGAATGAGAGGAGAGCTGAATATTGCAAACTCTAATATTTCTACTCATGTTAGATGATAAAATGAAAGTTAAAAAAAAGGACAAGGAAAATGATTAAAATTAAGAATAAAAAAATGTGTCCAATATGTTAACTTACATGTGAAGGAGGTATATGCTTGCCACTAAGAAGATCCAAAAGAACAGTCCCAAAACTAAATATCACACTCTCAGGAGTAACCCGTCCTGTAAAAGACAGTATTAACAATTGTACCATTTTGCTTACAAAATTTCTCAAATATAGAAGCAAAGCATTACTTACAAGTTACAAATGAAAAGAAGGTGCATGAAGCTAGGCAGTTACTTGCTTATGACTTGAATTCATTTGGCGAAAATCATTGAAACTTTACATTGTTTTAAATTCTACCATATGATTGAGACCCAATATGACACCAATATAAAAATTTAGTGAAAATAGTACCGAATATTTAGATAAGCAATTCCAAAATTTCTTGGATGAGAAAGGAATTCTGAACCAAAACTCCTGGGTTTCTGTATCAAAAAAAAATAGTGCTGCCAAACGAAAACATAGCCACCTAATTGAAGTGTGTCGCTCCCTCTTCTTCTCTGTGAAAGTTTCTAAAGGTTTTTGAGGGGATGCTCTGTTAACTGCCTCCTTTCTTATTAATTAGGCACCCTCATGGATTCTCCTATAAAACCTATTAAGATGATTGTGTAGTTCCTTATAAGGTGGAAGAAGACTTCTTATCACCAATGCATGCACTAGAAAAACTATCGAAATAATACTTGTTTATGAGAAGGGATAATCAATAGTCAAAAGAAATTTCAAGACCAACGAAATAACGTATCTTAGATCTTTCATCCCTAACTGCTGTTGGGGTACTTTTTAAGAGTGGAGATACCATCATCAACATTGTAGTGATATCATGACATTCATATAAAAAAGAAGACGGCGCCATTTAAGAAGTGACAAAATGCAAGAGTTGAGATTATGAGTATTGCGTCTAACCTTTGCAAACCAATGCCGAATAATGTTATGGGTCCACACTATCTGTTGCCAGTTATATTATACATATTTTATTACGACTCTTTATGTATTAGAGTCCGAGTTGCGTATGAGTCGCGTCGTATCAAGTCGAGTCGATTCATTATAGTCTTACTGTTTTAGTGTTCCCTTTCATTTAATGATTTAGTGTTCACTTACATTTCACCCTTGTGATGGGGCCCTTCCCCGGACCCTCGCTGCGCGGGGATGCTTTATGCACCGGGTTGCCCTTTTGTTTATCGTTGTATTCTATAAATAGACCCCTTGAGTCATGTATGAGGTATCAATGAAATTTATAAAAATTCTCTTCCTCTCTCTAGTTCTCTCCTCTTCATACTCATTCTATGGTTAGGGTTCAACAAAGTTCCCCCTTCTTCCTCCTCGCATTCTCTGTGGGTTGAGCTCGGCTCCCTTGCATCTCCGCCACCTCCGACGAGATCCCAGCGCCCAAGCCCATAACAACATTGTATCATATCCCATCCTCTCCGGCACCACATTCCTTCTCCCCACTTCCGCAAAGACCATTGTCGAAGCATTAGCTCTCTGTCGACACCTCTTTTGCGTTCTGTACACAGTGACAAAGCCGACGAAGCCAGCCTCAGTTCCGACCTCACGTCAGGCATATGCGACGCTCTCTGGACGACAACGCCCTCCTGGACGACGGAGCACCTCCGGGACGACGAAGCACCTCCGGGACGACGAAGCACCTCCGGGACCTCTCCTTCATCTCATACGTAGAGACGTCGTTACGGGCACCGCTCCAACCTTACGAACGAGATCCCTCACCTTCATTGTCGAGGTCTTTCGTACTCCAGCACGCATCCTCTCAAGTCGATCCGAAATCGACAGAGATCTGATTGCGGACTGTGTCTGCTTTCCTCCTGTTCAGTCGCATTCGACACCCCTACATGCGTCCTGTCTTGTTCAGTCGCAGCGACACCTCCTGTCTTGCCGTTTTGGAGCAACACGCATCTTCGGTCTCCTGAAAGCATCGAGACCCGCTCTTGATAGCATTGAGCCTAGCGAAGTCCAATTACAGTTTCACCTCCTACGCCGGCTGTTGCGGGGGGAGAAATAAGTTAATTAAATCTTCATTAGATTATTTGATTAATTCTTAATGGGATTAATTGACTAATTAATTACTTTGGCATGGAGACGAGCTTCGACGAGCAAATAGTCCTCCGTTCGATGATGTTGATGATGGCTTCATATCAGACCTCAATGTCGCGACTCACCGCCATCATCGACCGATATGTGATGTTGGTACGCATATGGGACATGTTTCCACCAACGCAACCGTCATTCCAGTCAGCACATGACATCACCCCCTCCATCCCAGCTTGTGATGTCCTACCACCGCCTACGATTCCTCCACCGAGGCCGCTGATTACACTGATTCCTGCACCCTGCAAGACACCTCCAGACGCAGCTTCAACCTCCCTCGTTGTTGATCCCGCCAATTTTGAGCGCCACATCAGATAAGTTGTCGTCCATCGTCATTTCGCACCCAGAACTTCCGCAGGCTGCTTTTGTTCTACCGATTCATTGCCAGTCACCAATTCTATCAGTTTCGAGCCCTGGTCCACTGATGAGTGCCACCGTGCCAGTGCAGCCACGTCTACTCACAGTAGTCCCCATTCTGCAGGATTATTTGTCAGTCTCGACCCTCCACGACTGCCAGACAGTCATTATAATGCAGTTACCCAACCACCCCACTCCCTTGAGCCCCTCTGACAGCATCGTTATCTGCCAGGATATCAGTGGGCACAACACGAGCGTTCCACTCGAGGAAGCCTTAGCTTAAGTAACACGGTACACGGAGTTGTTCTGGCGAGAAATTAAGGAACCAGATGATTACTACATCTGAGTTTCGTCGATCTTGAGGACAAGCTCGAAAAAAAGGACGGGCGGGATGTTATGGGTGTTGGAACCAGGGCTATCCTGGCTCAGAAAAGTTGGGATCGGTTGCGACCAAAGGTTACTTGTCATGTGACTTCAAGGGTGCCTCGAGGCTAACGCTCAGCCTCGTCATAGATAAATCACCTATTTGCACCACCTGCTTACGTATTTATAAATACCTTTCATACTTAATAAATATATGAATGAGAAGAACATTTGTCTTTTAATATCTCATGTCTTAAGTCTTATTAAATGATTATTTCCTATAAGCCCTTAAGAATAATAATGAGCGTTAAGCCTGACACAGGCTTCATTTGTGCACGTCAGTCTCAATTTTTCCCCACTTTATAACATCTCAACTTACACCTACATCTGATTTAATATCTTATTTATAGAAAACGACGTAGAGGATGGAGTGTGAGTAACAATAATTTGAAATGTGGCATTATTAGTTATCTTATTTTATTTTGACACCTCACTTATTTGATTCTATATGTTTGTTATCTTCGTCGCTATCACGACTCAGCTCCTTTCTTGTTAAGAACTTATGTCGCCTCTCTTTCTATAAGCTCATCTTCTTCGTCCTCTTCGTCGCTATCACGACTCAGCTCCTTTCGGACCCTGAGCCTAGCCTATCTATCACCTCCTTCGCTACTTTCCATTTTCACTTTTCTTTTTCATTTCTTTATCGTGCGGATCCCGAAAGAGTGTAGAAAGCCGTCTTTTCATATTATATATTCATATACATTAGCGGTGGCGCTAATATATATGAATACGTTAATACATTCTATTGAGTAGACTGAAAGAAATTAGTAGTGTTGTGATGATATCGAAATGCCTTGCCTTGACTTTACATCACGGTGATCCTACGGGGCCTCCGTGGCGTAGGTACGGCGCGCGCGGCGGTGCGAGCCCGGCCCGCGGGTCGGGGCGTGACAATTCAAGTGGTATCAGAGCATAGGTTTAGATTAATCTGAACGTAATTAGGAAGTGGGTAGTTAAGAGTCTAGGACTTTAGGAACTCCGTTGGATCCAATTAGGTGCGTTCTTCCCTGATTCGTCGTATATGCTCTTCGGACTAAACTAATCCACCAATCTTGTAAGATAAGATTCCAGCCAAGAAAGGGTGTAAGAACAAGAAGAATCCTCCACCACCTGTTGCTAACCAATTAAACTTCATAGTTAACATAGGAATCACATGATTATAGACTAAGATTTTGGAATTTATTCCAAGTTTTATACTTAATCTTTATCACTTTTTTTATTTAATGTGAATTAAAGAGCGTCTCGAGAGTTATGCCCAGCCTCATCATAAATAAAACACCTATTTACGCTAACTCCTTTTAAAACAGTGCCCAAAATATGCAAATTAAATAAAGTAAAAAAAAAGCTTAATTAGCCCAGAGGTACAGATACCATTTCTTAAGTATTCTGGAGGCGTGTATGCTAAATTTGTGCTGTAGCTTCTTCCATCCCTGCTGTTTTTCATGAGGCCAAAACAAGAAAGACGGGGATCACCATCCTGCAAAATTATCAATATTGAAATCACGATGGGCAGACTCTGAAAAAGAATAATTGAGCATGGAGGACATCAAGAATGGTGCACATACTAGCTACTCTAAAAGTGGGAGAGAACATAACAACAACAACAGAACCCATATAGTCCCCAATCATTGGGGTATGGGCGGGGAAAGATTGGAAACAGACCTAATGGTGGAGACCAGACCCGATCAGGTCGTCGCAAAAGTGCCCGACGTCGCGCCCGACCGGACCTTTACCGACCCTAAATTATGGCATTTTAATTTTTGTATTTGGACATATATGTATATATATATACATCTAAATATATATATACATATATAGGATTTTATATATATGTTAAGTGGTCGGTCCAACCTCTCAATTAAAAGCCAATTGCACTGTTCTTCTTCCCGGTTCAGCAAATGTAGGGCTTGCGGCTCCCGTTCCCGATTCTGCCGCACTTCTCCCATGACGCGTTTCTCTGCCGCACCTCCCGAGTTTGTCTCTGCATCTTCTGCACGCAATTGCCGACATCTTCAACAACCGTCCACATGGCCATGTTCCTCCTCCACGCAGGTGCTGCCACGGTTAACTCTGCCATGACCACTCCCGTCCACGCAGAGACCAACGATTGCTATGATCGTGGAAGTGAGGGTTTATTTCCATTTAATTCCGTTGTTGTTTCTTAGTGAAGCCCTATAAAAGGATTTGTATTTTGTTTTTTTTGTGGGTGATTGTTGATGAAAATTATCGAAGCTAATTGTTGTTTGTGTGAATTCCTTTTGAGAGGGCTTGCTGTAGCTTTCCTTAGGGTTGAGGAAGTTGAATGGAGTGATGGATTGTTGATGAGTAGTAGGAATTTTTTTTTTGCTGCTTACCGTGAGATTCCTGTTAGAGAAGATAGATGAATAGTAACTTTAAGGTTACTGTTTGAACATTTGATTTAGAGAAAAGAAGAATAGTGATTTGATTTCCTGTGTAAGGTTTTGATTAGTAAACAGTGGAATTTAGGTTGCTGTAGAAAATGGTATTGCTGCCGAGAGATTGGATGAGAGGAATTATTTTCTCTTGTGTTTGAGATGTCGTGGAGCCACTAGTATGAATAGTGAGTGACTTTAGCTCTTGTGTTAGAGATTGCGTGGAACCACTTTTGTGTGAGATAGTGAGTTTTAGGTTGTTTAGTTTGTGGCCTCCTTACACTAGTGAGTGTTTGAGATTTCCGCGGAACCACTTTCGTGTGAGAGTTAGTGAAATTTCTCATGGGTGCCCGTGTGCGATAGCGGTCGACCTCGGAGCGGGAGATCGAAGGTGACGAGGAAAATTCCTCGCGGGATCGCCGTTGACTTCGATTGCGGAAAGACGTCTCTTTCCGTGGGTAACTTGCTTCTATCCCTTCCTTTGTGTGTTTCTAAATTTTCTCTTAGGTTAATTAGATTCTTGCTGGGTTTTCGCTCGGGTTTTGTCAGCAAACGCTACGTCGAAAATTCCAAACGGAAATGTATTTGGGGTTCACGATTTTCGTTTTGCTACGACAAGGGGAAAATAACGAAAGTTGCTAACTTTCTTTTCCCGGATTTGAAATTGAACCATTTTTCAAGTAATTTTCATTTTTGAAACGAAATAGTAATTTTGTGCTTGTAAAATTTTAAGTTGCTTCATTTTAAAGTTCGTGCACGCCCGCTCAAATCCCTAAGTCTTCATTGCATGCATTTAGGGTTTCCTTAGAAATAGCCGACAGGCGCACAAACCCTACGCGTCGTCCTGCATCAATTTGGTATCAGAGAGAGGTTCCGAAATTTTTCTAAGTTTCGAAATCCGCCCTGCATAGATTAAGAACCCCGCATAGCATATTTTTTTTATAATTGTACAAAAAAAGGGTTTAAAAAAAATAGCATACTCATACATTTGCATTTTAAATTCTGAGATGCGTCCAATTGAATGTGGTCACCCGAGTCATGAAGACGAAGGTAATGAGCCACCCCCGTAGTTTCTACCCTTCACCCACCAAAATGACAACATTAACCGAGAGTGTCTATTAAGTGCGAGAAGGATTTAAAAACCTTAGTGGTAGGATGAATAGTCTAGAAGTACCCCCTCGAGGTTCAATGTCACCTCACATTCGAGATTGGCATTCCATTAGACCCCATCACGAAACCCCACACCACTACCTAAAAAGGTCTACACTTTGGAGAAATCCTTTATTTGAGGATTACGAATCCATTTACACCCACTCCCATGGAGCCCCATAAAGGAGATCTTTACAATACTTCGATGATTATCCTTCATCACAGTACATCACTTCCAGAGATCGTGTTGATCCACCGATACGATCACCTTATACTAGAGACGATCAGTATGATGATTGTCGTCGTTTTTATCCTCACACTCGAGTGGATCCTGTTGATCCTTAGACACCATATTATGAGGGTAGAGTTTAGTATCACTCCAGTTACCGATACTACACGTCACCTTTATATGAGTAAACTGAGTCGTTATATGCGCGACCACCCCCACACGTTCGTAGGACTCACGTCCAACCACAAGCACGACATGATCATGTTATGGACGATCATCACGATTACCCTCAAGAATCTTGTAGAGGTCACTCTCGTCAAGATTACATTACACGTGATCCTCCTAGTGTTCCGAAAATGAACATGATGGTGTCCATTAAGGGTCGACGAGAGCACTCCTCTTCCCAAGGCAGGGAAACTTCACCCACTCTGCCTGATATTCTAGTACATAATGTGTGGAGTCAACCCCCACGAGAGTCTACCCCACTTAGTGAGACCACCATAGAGACTATATCTACATTGAGTGAAGACTTTTCACATACTTCACCCGAGATTCTAGATTCTCTATTGAGTGAAGAATTTTCGCACACTTCACCCGATAGCGCACCGAGTCACATCACGATTGAGAGCCGAGAGCTTTGTAGTGATGTCGAGGTTGTCACATCTCCCTTTTTCGGGAGCACGACCCCTTCTGATGGTTTACTTCTGGAGGACCATCACTCTACTGATGGGTTCTTTGACGATTCTCCTATTGAGCCTCCAGATGAACCACCTCGTCCATGTATAGCTGAGATACCTGTGAGTAATACCCTTATGAATTCCAAGACATGGATACCTGCTCCATTGTCGCGCTTGATGTCATTAGTGCTCCAAAGAGATGATTTTGAGTGTGACATTCATATGGTGAGGCTTGATCGTAGACATCTGGTCACTCGCACTCTAGATAAGTTATGTGATGTACCGCCTACTCAGCCCATTCAAGAGTCGCGTCATATTTTCAGTGAGTACGATTATCACTTTGAGGACCATCGTATTCGCGATGAGTTTTCATATGTCCCACCTGGTGAGCCTCTTGATGCCTCACATTCCCTTAGTAAGTTTATTACGATTGTCACACTTCACGTGCATTATTGTTTATATGAGAGCACTCCATATGTTATTGGAGCCTATACTGGTACTCGTCGTATTTGTGACGAATTTCATTATACCCCTTCCGGTGAACCCCCAGATGAACCACATATGGGTTCACCCCACATTTGGGATGATCATGTACCTATCTCAGGAGTTGCTTTTTAGTAACTAAAACTTTCGGTTTGTGGAGTCAGTCGTGTTAGTAGTTCATTCCTTTGCATTTGCATAATTTGCATGAAAACTGAGCGGAAATTGCATAGTACTTTTGACTTAATGCAACTCAAGCTAACAGGCATACAAAAACTACTAGTTTCAAAAGGGATGACTTGGTGATGATTCGGCTAAATCCGGAACGGTTATCTTCGGGTACCGTAAAGAAGTTAGCTGACCGTAGAACTGAACCCTTTCGAGTAGTAAAGCGGATTGGGCAAAATGCGCATGAACTTGAGATGCCTTCCGTTTGGGGAGCAAATTCGGCTTTTAACGTAGCTTATCTGACTTTATTCCATGATTGCCCGCATGAGTCTTTAGATTTTCCATTGTCTTCTCCTCCATTTGATTCTTCTGGGTTGGTGAGTGTTAGTGAAGAGCCACATTCAGGACACACTAATTCTCATTCAGTTTACAGACACACCACCAACAGTTCTACCGTTTTCCACTGACAGTTTTCAGAGATATTTGGTTCGTTGGCATGGCAGACCAGAGACCAAGACCAGCTGAGTTTTGGCCGAGGAGTTACAACATATGGATGTTGATCTTCTACAGCACTAGCACTCAGAGCACTCACCAGAGATGAGTGATTTCGAGAGGGGGAGAGTTGGTGGAGACCAGCCCCGATCGGGTCGTCGCAAAAGTGTCCGACGTCGCGCCCGACCGGACCTTTACCGGCCCTAAATTATGGCATTTTAATTTTTGTATTTGGACATATATGTATATATATACATCTAAATATATATATACATATATAGGATTTTATATATATGTTAAGTGGTCGGTCCAACCTCTCAATTAAAAGCCAACTGCACTGTTCTTCTTCCCGGTTCAGCAAATGTAGGGTTTGCGGCTCCCGTTCCCGGTTCCGCCGCACTTCTCCCATGACGTGTTTCTCTGCCGCACCTCACGAGCTTGGCGCTACATCTTCTGCACGCAACTGCCGTCATCTTCAACAATCGTCCACATGGTCATGTTCCTCCTCCACGCAGGTGTTGCCACGGTTAACTCTGCCATGACCACTCCCGTCCACGCAGAGGTCGGCGATTGCTGTGATCGTGGAAGTGAGGGTTTATTTCCATTTAATTTCGTTGTTGTTTGTTCGTGAAGCCCTATAAAAGGATTTGTATTTTTTTTTTGGGTGGGTGATTGTTGATGAAAATTATCGAAGCTAATTGTTGTTTGGTCAATTCCTTTTGAGAGTGCTTGTTGTAGCTTCCCTTAGGGTTGAGGAAGTTGAATGGAGTGATGGATTGTTGATGAGTAGTAGGAGTTTTTTTTTTTGCTGCTTAACGTGAGATTCCTGTTATAGAAGATGATGAATAGTAACTTTAAGGTTACTGTTTGAACATTTGATTTAGAGAAAGGAAGAATAGTGATTTGATTTCCTGTGTAAGGTTTTGATTAGTAAACAGAGGAATTTAGGTTGTTGTAGAAAATGGTATTGCTGCCGTGAGATTGGATGAGAGGAATTATTTTCTCTTGTGTTTGAGATGTCGTGGAGACACTAGTATGAATAGTGAGTGACTTTTAGCTCGTGTTAGAGATTACGTGGAACCACTTTCGTGTGAGATAGTGAGTTTTAGGTTGTTTAGTTTGTGGCCTCCTTACACTAGTGAGTGTTTGAGATTTCCGCGGAACCACTTTCGTGTGAGAGTGAGTGAAATTTCTCCTGGGTGCCCGTGTGCGATAGCGGTCGACCTCAGAGTAGGAGATCGAAGGTGACGAGAAAAATTTCTCGCGGGATCGCCGTCGACTTCGATTGCGAAAAGAAGTCTCTTTCCGTGGGTAACTTGCTTCTATCCCTTCCTTTGTGTGCTTCTAAATTTTCTCTTAGATTATTAGATTCTTGCTGGGTTTTCGCTCGGGTTTTGTCAACAAACGCTACGTCGAAAACTCCAAACGGAAACGTATTTGGGGTTCACGATTTTCATTTTGCTACAACAAGGGGAAAAGAACAGAAGTTGCAAACTTTCTTTTCCCGAATTTGAAATTGAACCATTTTTCAAGTAATTTTCATTTTTGAAACGAAATAGTAATTTTGTGCTTGTAAAATTTTAAGTTACTTCATTTTAAAGTTCGTGCACGCCCGCTCAAATCTCCAAGTCTTCATTGCATGCATTTAGGGTTTCCTTAGAAATAGCCGACAGGCGCACAAACCCTACGCGTCGTCCTGCATCACCTAACCTTTGGCACTATGCACAAAGTGGCTTCTCTCAGAGGAGAAAGACCTAACCTTTGACAATAAATGCACAAAGTGGCTGCTCACAGAGTACCACTGAAAAGTGGGAGAGAACATATTACAGAAATATTTCATATAATGTCTACACTGCGAGAAACACTTCTTTGGTTGTACTTCAAAAAGTACAGTGCGGGCATGAGAAGTGGGGCATGAATAACTTTGGACACATTCCAATGCATATTTCACGTAAGCTTTCAACTAATCGTAAAGAATCCCTATTAAATATGATATCTTAAGGTAACCATAAATTACTTTTAAACAAGTTGCTTTCCATTCATGTATGTTGTACAAAAGAGAGCCATCTATCTCGCAGAAAATGTGTATATATTGTTATACTCACTTTAAATCGTTAACTATACAGTTAGGGGTGTCTTCTTTTTAACTATTAAGGTACCATCTACCTTAAAAATCACATCACCTCAAGTATAATTCCTTGATATGACAAAACTCAGGAATATTTCAAGTTTCATGAAATATCATTTATTACTTAGAAGACTAATCTTTCATGCTTTAAATGCACATTATTGAAAAAAATGATTTACATCTTCAGGCAATTTGGCAGGTTGCCTTCTGTAGAAGAACCATGTAAAAGGCTCGTGCAAAGGCTCATTTTTCTTATGTAGAGATTACTCTCACATTTTAGTTTGGAGTTGAGTTTTCACTCCTCCTTCCTATAAATTTGTTTACAAATACATGTATTACTAAATTTTATGTGAAAATAATAAACTATTGGAATTTCACATTCTAATTTTCTACATGGTATCAGAGAGAATCCTCAAATCGGACTCTCGACGATTGAGGCCTCTCTCTCTCTTTTGAGCTTTTTTTGTTCCTTGCGCTTTTCCCGATACTCGCACCCTACATCCGAGTACTCGCAGAATCCATCAAGATCTCGCCCCGTTTCCATGCCCCCCCCCCCCCCCCCCCCCAAAAAAAAAATTTAGCCAGTCCACCCCATCTTTTATATGCCAGCCGAAAGCTTTGAATTCTCGCTACCACTATTCAGTCCTCACAGAACTACCTACCTCTGCTCGGGTGCTCAAATTCTCCCTCCGTCGGTCTTGTTGTTCCCCTGAGCCACAGGAATCGCAACTCCTCTCCAACCTCGACGTGCATACTCTCGCACTTTGTGCTCGTGTGCATTTGTTCTCTGCTTGCGCTAGCGGCCTCCTCCCTGCTTCCGAAGATGTTGCATCCTGAAGGCGCATCAAGTCCTTGATTTAGTACTCGCTCCCTCTTGCATCCAGAGCCCATGCGGGCTTCTGCCTATGCATCCCGAAGCCGCACCCGGTACCTACTTGCGACGTTGTTGCTTCTCACATTCAGAGCCCGTGTAGAACTTGACGCTCACTCCTGGTGCTGCTCTCGCCAACATTGGATCCTCCATCTCTCACAAGCCTCGCAGCCAGGAACTCACATGTGTACCTTTCAGAAGTCGCCCCTTCTCGCTTCCAGGGACTTGCCGGTCTTTACTCCCTGTACTCGCTGCATCCTCTTGCTCGTGCTCGCCGCAAGCTCTCAAGCCTAAGGCATATTCGCCACTACAGCTCGCGGTTTCCAGCGCTCCCCGCCAATCTCTTCCAATGTCGCGGACTCCTTTCTCTCCACTCTCCACGCTATCATGGGCACAAATGTTACGTCATCCTCCTTTACTCTTCCAGCACTCGCTCTGGCTCCTATCTCTGGCGTCCAGGAAGAACTATGAATTAACACTATCTCACTCAATGGGAAGAAAAAATTTGTTGAATGGGTACACTCGGTACGCCGTATCCTTCAAACTAAAGGTTTCTTCATCATCTGACTCGTGACCCGCCTGTTGAGCCAACCGAACAATGGCTCTAGGATGATGGTCGAGTTCAGTCATGGATTATGAAGTCTATGGAGAGTGAGCCATATCACATGGCTATGTACCACGAGACTGCCAAATCCATGCAAGATGAACTTCAATCCTTCTACTCTGGGAATGACAGCCTGCAACATTTGTTCGATATCTTTACGGACCTCCACACAATTGAACCTTGTGTGGATGGGGACCTGGATTCCTTTGTTGCAAAATCCAAGACCTTAGTCGAGGCGTGAATCCAATACCAACCACCGACTTTGGATTTCACAACCCAACGAGCTCACAAGGAAGATGTTGGCACAGCACTGATGATGGCAAGGGTCCCCCCGCATCTATATAGAATTTGTACCACTATCTTATTCTCTCCCACCATTCTCTCTATCCCTGATGTCTGCTCTATGATTTTGAAAGTGACGTCGGCCACCAACGCCTCGGTGACGCCCTCTCCTGCCCTCCTCCAACAATCTACTGAAGCCCTCCCTTCCCCTATTGGGACTCGTGGAGGCCGTCATGGGTCTCGAGGCGGTGGGCGCAATGGTCGGAATCGCTCCAAGGGGCACAACACTCGCCCGTGTACTCATTGTGGTCGGACAAATCATACTGAGGCCACCTGCTACAGGAAGTATGGATTTCCGCCGCCACACGTCATGAACTCTTATCCTCGGTGAGCCTCCTGATGAGTCACATCTCCTGTGATTGTGTGATATTTGGCACGCCATGAACTCATATCTTTGTACTGACGTCTCAGGTAATCATTTGTGTGTTTGTCACACACTAGATGAATATCTCTACATCCCACCGACGGTACCACCGAATAAACCACTCATCTTTAGGGACTTCCACGGTTATGTAGAGTTTGCACTTAATGAGTCAGTGAGGTTCGTTATTTATAATTCGCATATGTTGTCTAGTTTGCATGTCTTATTCCGACGTAAAGTTGTATTAAATAATAAACCTTTTAAAACTTGCGTGGGCAATCAAATGTGAGAGCAATTGTTCAAAGAAGATGATTGGGTGATGATTATCACACTATTTGAGAGATTCTCATTGGGGACAGCTACGAATCTGAGTGTTTGGCGAATAAGTTCATGCACTGTTTTGAGAAAGTCTGAGTCAAATTTCTTTGAGTTTGATATTCCTATGAAAATGGGTAGTCATCATGTATTCAATGTGGCGAATTTGATTTTAGATGTGGGGTCACCTAGTTTTTAGGATCTTCAGCCTTCCCTTTCAACTTCAGCTCTCACCTTTACCACATCCTCGCCTCTACCACCAGCCACCATTGCAGTCATACCCTTCACCTATATGGTATACTTCGTGCATGAGATCCTTAGCAGCTTCAGTGGACAATGACCTTTTGTTATGAGATTGAGATGTCAGAGTTCATGTAGCTGTTTTGATTCTTGTATGGCCTGCGCCAGGAGCATAATAATCTCCATTTTTTGGAAATGCTTTTGAGCAGGGGAGATTGATGGAAAACGATCGTGACTCATTTGAGTGATTTAAGTGATCATTTGAGTGATTTAAATGATCGATCACTTTTGGATCATCTGAATGACGATCGGAGACATCCTTCACATTCGTCGCTATTTTTCATATCTTTATGTTATTTTTATTTTTTACATGTATTTTGAAATTTATATCTGACCGTGCATTTATGGCCTTTGGATGATTTAACTAAAATCCCCCTACTAATACCTTATCCGGCTAGGGCAAAGGGGTATCAAGAGTTGGCTTACATACGATAGAGTTGCCCGGTCCTTCCTTCGGTGCAACACTGAAGGCCCCGTACGGTGCGGACGACGTCGGTCCTAGCTTCCGAGGGTGTCGACGCCTTTGTTTGCCGCCTCCTTAGCCTCCGACGATCCATCCCTTCCTCCATCTTCCCCTTTCCCATGCTGCCAGCTGCTAGTTCCTCATCCAGTTGCCTGGATCCGTTGTTCAGGTACCGTCCACCGCCAGTCCTACAGTCGGCAACCCCAATCCAGGCTCGGCCAGCCCCTTACTACCCTCTAGCAGCCCGTCCAAGCCTCCACAGTCATGTTTTCCTCCCCCGGTCCCATTTTGCCTCTTCCAACCCTCTTACAGTTATCTTCCAACCCTTTACCCACATTCAATCCGCCAACAACATCCTAATCCATTCTACCTCCCCCCACAGCCACCCCAAGCCTCTTCAACCCATCCTCAACCCCAAAAACATGTGGCTGACCATCCCGAGTCTCCTCTCTACCACATCAAGCCCCCTCCACCCATTTATCCCCCTTGGGTAACCACTTTCCAGCAGCATTCTTCCTTCCGAACAGCAACTGCCACCACCGGATCTTCCCATCCACCACCGACACTGATCACTCGGTGAGTTTGCATTTTAATTTAATTTTCCTTCACATCGTACGGTTATTCTCATTTATTGTTGATGTTTTGCGCAAATTAATTTGAATATTTCACTTTCAGTAGACGTGCATTTCTTATTCTCTCGACATATAGGTCCTATTTGGGAGAGCTTTTTAGCATCGTTCTTTTCATGTTTTTATCTATTCATGGCTTTTATCACTGATCTGTTGTTACAAATGCAAGGGAGGGAGAGGACGTTCACCGGTGTGGCAAATTTACCGATGTCGCGAGCGACACGTCGGTGTAAGGTTATTATGTGACGCAAAGGGTTGGGCAATGACTTATATCTTTATTTCGTTATGTTGTATTTGAACTGAGCACTATATAAGCCCAGGAGGCATGTATTAACAGTATCTTGGAAGTCTAATGAAAAAGGGTAACCCTGGGGTTAATTTCTCCTCCTCTATGCACTTCCTCTCATTTCTCCCGCAGGAATCTTCATTTCTGATCGGTAACACTTGGTTCAACCTAGCCTTCCTTCCGGTTGCAGTCTCCGTCGCCCGAAGCAATACCAGCGTGCGACTTTGCGCCCCCCCCCCCCCCACCCCCACCCCCGACATCGCCTTCGACCACGACGTCCGCCGACATCGTCCTCGACCGCTCGATTTCGAGGGCTTTTTCCTCACCGACATCGTCCACGCGTGCACTTCCTCCACCATCGACGCCGACCGCGACGTGTATTTCTCCCCTCCATCGATTCCAACTGCAACTGCGACGTGCGCTTCGACTCAGACTGTGGCATGCGCTTCGACTGCGACTGCTACGCCATTGTTGTACCCGCCTACTGCGCTCCTTAGTTGTCCCTACCAGCACCACAACCGTGTGCATGCCCCCTAGGCTCCGCTCCATGGCACATTCTGACGCACTAGTGCCTCCTCCTCCAGCTGATTCGTCCATCCTCCGTCGCCTTAAAGGTCACGACGACGTTATCGCCTCCCTCCAAGCACTCATGTTGCGAATGAACGCGAAGCTTGATGCCCTCATGGTCGGTAGCCCAAGCACGTCCGCAACTTCCAATGTGGATTCCTTGTCCCTTCTCAGGGCACCCTCAGACCCTTACAAGGACCCCCCCCCCCCCCCCGACCGCCATTTCTCCTTCAATCCCCCGGTCCTTCGACGTTTCATTCTTCAACAACACCGATCTCATGGGATGGATTGCACGGGCAGAGTAATGTCGCACAAAGTCAGTACAACTCTGATCGGCATGGTGGGCTCCGCCCTCCATTGGGTGTGTTGGCTTCGTCAGTCCACACCGACTCTGTCATGGTCCGCTCTCCAACAGGAGCTCATTCGTCAATATGATACTCGCTACTCAGGCTCCGCGGTGGATCACCTTTGTGGTGTCCTCCAGACAGGATCCCTCAACGACTACATTGACGAATTTATTGCGCTCGCCACACATGTGTCATCCCTCCCGCCAGACCACTACCTCAGCTTCTTCATGCATGGGCTCCTCCCACATATTTGTGTCCGTCTGCGCACCCACCACCCGTTGTTTATTGTCAAGGCCATGGATGATTGAATCATTGCATGATTGAATTGTTGCCTTTGCATTCGGGTTTATATTGTCGCACCATGTTGTTCATTTGTGTGCATACATATTTGTATCATCATTTAGAAAACCCTATAGCATCATTGCATTTGTTCATGATCGTTTGCATAGCATATAGGGTTAGGGAAGCGCGTTTCCGTCACCGGTATATTCGTCCCGCATCACTATGTATTAGAGGTTGTGAGTTAATTGTTTTTGTTGGACATAAATGGTGGCCTAGTTGATGTGGGATGTGGAGAAGAAAGAAGGAAGTAGAATATGGTAACATTGTTCCACTAATAGAGGCTTTGATACCATGTCAAGTAAAAAGATGAGAAAAATTGTATTCAATAGTCAAATAGGAAGAATAAATGATCGGATAAAGATGATAATCTATAGAAAGTAATCCCACAATTACAATAATATTTTGTAATTATTTTATTTCTAGTAATTACAAGGAATGAATATAAATAGGGATTCCTAATTAGGAATTTACTTTAATCCCTATGCCAAAGATGATGGTCACAACAAATTGCAAATACAAAGATTGTAAGTAAAGAGATGTAAAAGCTACAATAAACAAATATCCTTGGAGGAACCTATACTTTACCTGATCAAAAAGAACTCTGTATGCATTTAGGTCATGATACAAAGGCCGCCCTTCACTGCTACAATATTCAAGTGCTTCAGCTATATAATATGCAACTCTTAGACGCATAGCCCATTCAATAGTTTGATTTTCCCCTGTCAAAGTTAATAATAATAGATTAAAATTAGCAATTGGAAAAAAAATTAAATTTGTAAACGACTAAAGAAAATTATTATATATTTGTAAACTACAAAAATAATCTCGGATAAATAGTGCATCTAAGTGGGGGAAGTTGTGAATCTTCAAAATATAAATCAATTTTGCTTACAAATTTTATGTAATCATTAGAAGGAAAATTACAACAAGGCAACTTTAAACAGTGGAGCAATCATATAAATCATCCCAAACTTGGGAGTCATCTATGAAGCGCGGATACTTACAACGATCTTACGTATCGGAAACGTTTCGGAGTCAGGAAACTCGTCCCTGAAACTCTCAAAAACTTCTTATTTTAAATTTAGATATATAATTTCGGATACTCACAAATATTTTCAGATATTACCAGATACGTCTAAATATGCTAGAAAATACCCAAAAATTGTGTTTTGCAATGGTGACATGGAGAAAGACATGTGAAAGAAAAATTGTAGGATGACAAGTGGTGGGATTTAGCTGATCACATTCTTTTATTAATGGTTCTTATTTAGGATATGGTACGTTTTTGTGACACATAAATCTTGCTTTCATTTAAAATATGATATATGAAATATAATGATGAAGAAATGAAGATGTAAATGTCACACGTGTCTTCATATTAATTTGTACTTATATTTAAATAATAATAATAAACGTATCATGTATCCTATGTTTTTATAAAATCACGTTTCACGTATTCATATCGTGTATCTCGTCCCCGTCCCATTGCTACATAGGTTATCATTCCATCTTGCTCGCTATAATTATATCAGCATCGTCGCGTCATCATGATAATCAGCAGTGTTATCAGGTAACCTTGCCAATTTTATTTTCAAAACATCTTTATCAAACAACATAAGGATCCAAAATTTAGCGTGCATGGTATCTGCATTACAATCAGCAATATAAAGCAATACAAACAGGAAGGACGCACGTATAGCAAGAGAGTGTTGAGATTTGAAGTGAGCTAACGCCCGGCGTTAGAGCTAACGCCGGCGTTAGCTCCTTCTCGCTGAGCTAACGCCAGCGTTGCGAGCTAACGCCCGCGTTGGCTCCTTCTCGCACCCCCCCCCCCTGTTTTGCCTATAAATAGAGGGGTACCCCCCTCTAAAGAGTATCGATTCTGAAAGTGGCGAGTATCCTCTACTTTGAGCGAGTTAGAGATACCAGAGTGCTATCAGGCGAGCATCGAACTTGGAGTAAGTTCGGCAAGAGAGTTACCTACTCGCGAGTTAACGCGGGGCGTTAGGAGCTAACGTGGGCGTTGAGTGTGGCGAGTAGCGAGCTTCGTCTAGTGGCGACTAGGGAGCTGAGGAGTGCGAGCAGCGAGCTTGCGAGGAGCAGAGCTAACGCTGGGCGTTAGCGTTAACGCCGGCGGTAGCGAGGAGCGAGTATCACCTGCGCGGTGTGCTCCGGAGGAGAAGCGGACCTTGTCCGTGACCAAGTTCTTTTTCTACTTTTGGCTGTCGTGAATCAAGTTGAATGCAACTTGTATTCAGCCTTGTTTGGTTGTAACTAGCTGCCGAGTTATTATTGTGAAAGTTTGTGTTCATCTATTGGTGTCCTTATTCCCGTGTTGGTTGACGTGTTCTTCAGACCGCAAAATATTTCACAGAGAGGATCCAAATACTACATCCCCTACTGGCTACTAATGAATTGCAAAACCTCATGTTACTGGAGAAAATACTTTGATGATGAGCCCAAACCAGAAAAAAAAAAAAGTTCGGTTCTTACATTCTATTTTCCGGTTCCAAGGCAATAAATACAGAAGGCAAAAGAAAAACCGTATGATGATTGATAAAGCTAGTAGCATCTTAGCTACAAATAAGTTATAATTAATCTTTCCAAAATTAGCGGAAGATGGAGATTTAAAGATTATTGAAACATACAGTGAAAGAGGTGCTTGGCAAGGGTGTCATTAGGCATGTACTCGGCCACCAGAAGCCGCTCATCCCCGTCGCAGCAGTAGCCGATCAAATTTGCCAGCCTCCGATACCTCAACTTTCCCACTCCCCATGCCTCTTCCTGCAAATCCGCAGTCAGATGTTTCGGTTACCAAACAAAACACATCGGTTTCGACAAAGAGAGCGGCATAGGGATGGAACCATACAGCGAACTGCTTGGGATCGGGCCAAGCCAACTTGGTGAACTTCTTGACCGCGATCCATCTGCGGTTCTGGAGCCGACCCTCGTATACTAGGTTGGGCGCCTTCTCCCCGCTCTCGGAGACGATGTTCTCGGAACTGAAGCCATTAGTAGCAGCCTTCAGCTCCGCGAGCGAGAACTCGGAAAAGGCCGGCACCTCGCTGACAGCTTCCGTCGGCCGTCCGGCCGGCGGTATCTTCTGGACCGAGAACGAGCGACGCTGGGTCTGCTGGTGGCGGTTATGCTTCTTCTCAGGAAGCGTCTCTCCCCTCGCCGATGAGCAGCAGCTCCCCATCGAACTCCCCCCTTTTACGTCTCTATCTTATGAGTCGTGGGGTGAAACTGATTTTCCTCGGCTTCTGCTCGTAGTCGCTGTTACGGCATGGATTTGGGTAAGAAGAGAGGATGTGCAGGAATCAAGATAGTTAAAAAGTGGGAGATGGAAGTGGAATTCAGAACCAACTTCCGTGCGTGTGGGAAAATGAGATCAATAATCTACCCATCTTTTTCCCTTCAAATCCCGCGCTTCATCTGCCGTAAGGTCGGTTTAACCACTGTGCCGCACTCCCGTTTGGGAGAACTTTTTGTTTTTTTGTTTTCTTTTTTTCGGTGACTACAAAATTAAGTTTTTGTGCTAGGCTTGTATTTGGGTGGCACAATCACACGATTTCTTTAAGATACTGTTGGTTTGGATGAAATTGGAATTGAGAGGAATTGAAATTGGTCTAATTTTAATTAAATAGTATTCGTCAAATAAACAGAATTGGAGAGTATCGTCAAATTGATCAATTTTGTTATTAGTTTGTTAGATAAAATTCAATCTTAGAATTACGAGCGTCGGAGTGAAGAAAAAAAATGCGCCCGTGCGAAACAGCGCGTCCCCAGGCGAAAAACTCAAAGTTCTGGAACTTTCCCGTGCGCCGCCTTCAAGCACCATTTTTCTAGGACTATAAATAGACATTTTTCTAGGACTATAAATAGAATATTGAATGCCGAAAAAGAACTTTTTTTCCGGTTCTTTCTTCTTACTCTGGGCAGCAAATCTTCAGGCCGTGGGAGAGCTCTTCTCCACCACAACGAGGGCGTCAGAGGGGAAATTCTCAAGAGCAAAAACGGAGGTAGAAGGTTGAAGCGACGAGGACGTGGAGACGAGAACACTTGGAGAGACGACAGTCAATTGGGAGACCGGTGATGACAACTCTTCTATCCTGGACGCACCCAAGAACTGCTAGAGTACACAGATTGATCACGATCCGGTGGACTCTCTCGGATCCGAGCAGGGGCGGATTCAGGAATTTTGACTAGGGGGGCCCAATCAAAAGGTGATGCAAATTTTTTTTAATATAGTGTATTAAATATAAAATAAAAGCGGGTTGGTTGAAGTGGAGAGGCGCGTCATGGATCTTATGTGATCGTAAAGTATCATTAAAACTTAAAGACAAGTTTTAACGTACTGCAATTAGACCAGCGATGCTCTATGGTTCTGAGTGTTGGGCAGTGAATTGTGTACATGAGCAAAAAATGGGAGTTGCGGAGATGAGAATGCTTAGGAGTATGTGTGGACACACGAGACTGGTTAAAATTAGGAATAAATATATCAGGGATAAGACAGGAGTAGCACCAATTGCAGAGAAGATGCGAGAAGCTCGACTAAGATGGTAGAAGTTCGACAAAGGATCCATATAGCCGACCCCACTATAGTGGGGGGATAAAGGCTTGAGTGTTGTTGTTGTTGTTTGTAATGTATTAAATATAAAAATACATTTTTGATAAAGAAAAACTCTCTATTTTTAATAAACAAAACCGAAACAAAGAATTATATAGATGTTATTTCAATATACAAATTACAATTACAATGAAAAATTAATCAAACAATAATGAATTTGTTGCAATAAAAAAATTGAGCATAGAGAAATCAACAAAAATTTCAATAGAAGTGAGTTTTTACCCGATGTGAAGTAGTAAAGGAGCCGAATTTCTGCGGATCCTACAAGACTACAACGGAGCGGATGACCTGAGCTTTATAAAATTTCCTATTATTCCTGATTATGCTTGTAACAAGTAGTTTTACGAGGCTGGCAGAATATGTGTCGGTGGAGTTATAATGAGTCGCGGTGGTAGTGCGTCCGTGATAGAAAACTGTGGGCCGACTGATGGTTGACACGGTTTCCCAAAAGTGGTTAAAGCTCAATGGAACGACAGCGGGCGGCTCATGAAGAAACGACAGCTCTTCCTCGTGCGGTCAGCAAGAACGACACATGCGAGTGATTGAGTGGATTCGATCAACAAGGATCTCGTGAGTAGCGAGCAGGAGTCGTTGGGCGCCGAAAGGGGAGATTCGATCAACAAGGATCTCGTGAGTAGGACCACTACATGATGAAAACAGAATGACGAGCGTTGTTGCTTTCCCTTGACAAATGTGTCGTTTACCAAATAGATGTTTTCGTCGACGACGATAAGGATCGTGGAGGCGCGGGAGATGGCAGATGCAGGGAACGAACACGTCGGCCATGCTGGGAGGCGTCGGCGTTCTTGTTGTAGACGACGCAAATATTTTTGTGCTCGTCTACTGGCGTAGAGGCCCCTGCACGCTTGCGGGAATCGAAGCAGGGCGGATCAAAATGACAGCGGCTTCGTAGAAGAGAGGTCAATCATCGTTTTTCTCTCTTAAAAAAATAAAAATCTCCATCTTCTCGGAGGCATTTCTCTCTCATTCGGACACTGTTTTTGATGTGTAAGTAGTCAAAATTCATTGGCTCGACGAGAGGAATCCAAATCTCCTAATATGTTTGCAAAATTCTTGGGTGGGGGGAGGGGGGCGCCGGCCCCCCTTGGACCCGCCCCTGCCTGCACGCTTGCTGGAATCGAAGCAGGACGGATCAAAATGGCAGCGGCTTCGTAGAAGGGGGGTCAAGCATCGTTTTTCTCTCGTAAAAAAAATGAAAATCTCCATCTTCTCGGAGACATTTCTCCCTCATTCGGACACCGTAGTCAAAATTCATTGACTCAACGAGAGGAATCCAAATCTTCTAATATTTTTGCAAAATTCTTGGGGGGGGGAGGTTCGGGCCGCCGCCGCCGCCCCCCCCCCCCCCCCCCCCCCCCCCCCTGGATCCGCCCCTTGATCTGAGGCATAGTCTCTCCTCCCTCTTCATATCTACATCACCTGCCCAAACCATTGTTTGTTTAAGGATTCTCGATTTATATGGTTGTAAGCAAACCTTATTTTATTCCATGTAGTAAGAAATCATGTGTTGTTATGTAGATTTTTACTCATTTTGTGTGGGTGGGTGAATCTTATGTGCTTTGGAATCTTCATGGTAGCTTGAGGACGGATTTGAGAAATTGTTTTAAGAATTAACAAATTTTGTAGCTTACCTAATAAATGACGTGTCTTGGGTATTTTCACACCGTGCTCCCAGAGGAATCGATAATCCCACTCACCTACTTTACTTCACCCTGTTAGCATCTCGGGAGGGCTTTGCCCGCATCCAGACGGGCTCCACCCGCATGAAATCCGTGCTACGCCATGCTCGTTGCTCTCGGGTGCGCGGACTACGCCCGTGATCGACAAATTTGTCTCGCTCGACCACATCTCACTCGGTCTCGGCCAAAGACAGGTATATATCATTTATATTATATATATACTATGTTAAAAGGGGAAAGATGATTTTGGTTAAAAATTTAAACTTTTCAACTTGAAAATTTAATTTCAACAGAATTCTAGAGAGTGGAGAGAGAGAGGAGCTTAATGCACCATGATGGGAGAGAGAGAGTGTGGTGAGAGTAGAGAGAGGGTCGATTTATTTATTTATATATTGACCTGTGTCACCGAGAGAGAGGACCAATTTATTTATTTATATATTAAAATGGGGGCTGAAGAAAGAGAAAGAAAGAGGGGCGTACATTTAGGCGTGCACCACTTAAATTTTATTTTAATTTTAAAAATATATGTACATATAGATGAGAGGATCGATTTATTTATTTATATATTAAAATGGGGGTTGAAAAAAGTGAAAGAGAGGGGAGTGCATTTAGGTGTGCATCACATAAATTTTACATTAATTAAAAAAAAAGATATATTAATATAAACATTTCAATTTATATATATATATATATAAATCTGTATAAAATGAGTACTTATGCTTAAACTGTTAGTTTTGTTATTATTAATATGTCCGCGCGTGTCAGGACCGACTCGGAACGACCTGGTGGGTTCCGTGTCACTATGGTTAGGCTCTACGCTGGAGATACTATAAAGGCTCATTTCACATGTTGATGAGGTCTTGTAGAATATCTTGAGCGGAAATCAACATTCTCAAGATAGTCTGCAATACCTCATCAACATGTAGAATGGGCCTTTATAGTATCTCCAGTGTAGAGCCTAACCCTAGTAACACGAAACCCATCGGGTCGTTTCGAGTCGGTCCTGACACGCGCGGCCATATTAATAATAATAAAACTAACAATCTCCTCCTACGTCCGCGGTATACCGACAAAAAAAATTACATAAACTTAAACTTCGTCAAAAAAAATTTGTGAGCGGAGGGTGCTGCGAGGGTTTGTGAGCGGCGGGCGCGGCGGGGGTTTATGAGCGATGGGAGCGCCGTCGCTCCGGGCAATGCGGTGGTTGGAGTACTGTCAATCCGGCACTGGGGCCCCCTATGCACTGTCATGATTAAGATGTTGTTGCAGTTGATCATAAGGGCGGAGCCTCGTATATATCACTCAAAAACGTGCATGACAAAGGACAGCTCACTATTCAACCTTGACATTTCCTTTATAATACCTATAGATAACTATTTAATAATATCTACTTTTGCATGATAGCTTATATTGAGAATTATTCTTTGACAACATTAATTTCGAGATAATTATTGCATACGTGATACGACCAATATTACATGTGCTTGAAAAAAAATAAGATTATATTGATGTATATTTTAGGCATTGTTATATATTGAGCAAGTTTGACTATATAGAAACTAAAAAGCATTGTTTTTTAGGTCCTCTAAAAAGACTACTTCCAAATCAAATAAATATTTTTAAAAAAAATCACTTTCCTTTCCTCTCATGTTCCGCGCCCTCCGGGCGTGAGCCTGCGAATCCAGCCCGTGCCCTAATGAAGCCGCCCCAGGCCCCATTTCCGCCGCTCGATCTCCGGCGAATCGCATGAACTTGTTCACTTTTTCCGGAGAAGAACCTCGCTAGCGAGAGGCGGCAGAGCGAGGGACTGCCTGTTTTTTTAAATATAACAACTATATCTAACTTCAAACTCTAGTCATCACTCACTAAAATGACATGATATACTTTATTATATTTTAATGTGGAGTTATTAAAAAGAGTAAAATTGGAATATCATAAAATAATTTGATATATTTGATTACTTTCCATCTATATTTCTAGAGAAAAATGTCACACCTTTCAACGTAGAGTCATTACAAAGAGTAAAATTGAATATCATGAAATAATTAGGCTAATTTTATCATTTTCGATCTATATTTCTAATGAAATGGGCATTTTTGTAAACCGGAGAAACTTACAGGAGAGGTAAATAATGTAATTTTGAAAGATAGAGGGGGTGCAACTTGTAATTACGCAAACTCTCGGGGGAGGTCCCGGTAATTAACCCTATTCCTTAATGATATGTATTGTAAAAGAAAACTCTATAACATGTGTGTGTGGCTGATATCTTTTACAATAAAATAATAATCAATTAATATCAACTCATATAAAAGATGGGTGACATGAGTTCACAAAACTGTGGAACCGCTAGATCATCAATGGAGTAAAGACATTTTTGAGACTATGGTTGAAAGAACTCGCGGTAGAAAGAGCTCGTCGAACAAAGCTCTATAAGACGTCTTTAGGTGATCACATCGTTCATATTATGGTCTACACATATACATAATTATTCTCAAATACAGCAGAAGAAAAGACGGCCTAATGCGCACTCAAAATTTAACTTGGTCAAATAAGTTGGCCAAAGTTAAACAAATGTGTTTAATATATATATCTATAAACGATTCATTCTTCTATTATATATGGCCTAAATCAGTAGAAGGTTTCATAAAGCAACTAGGAACTTATGGAAGTCTTTTTATTCAATATATTAATTTTCACTTTTTTTCTCTCAAGAAGAGAAGACTATTGAGAGAACAAAATTGACAAATCAGAGAAGGAGAGTTTTTCTTGCATTATAGGCTCGGTTGCAGTGCTGAGAGAAGCAGCGGTGGAGGAATCCGTTTTTTTTTTGCAGAGCGATCGTAAGAAAATTCATGAAACTGCTTGAAAACTCTGGATCTATCCTCGATGGATGCCTTCTATGTAATTATAGAGGGTTATTGTAGCCACCTCAATTATGCATTGCTTTTAGAATGTGTACTATCACGCATTCCTAAGGATGCATTACTTATTTTTTTAATGCGCCAAAGGTTCGTTCAATAACACTACGAAGTGAAGAGTGTGTTTTGTTAAAGATCTCATGACGACCTTTAACAGGGCGTTAGCCTCGAGCAAAGTCTAACAAGTGATATCTTGTTTCAAGAAATGATTTCAAAAGCCATGTTTCTAACGGATATCTGACATCAACAAGATAATATATTTCTGCAATAAGCTGATTAATTATAACAAAGATTAAAATAATATTTATTCATGATAAGTGCTAAACAATCACCTGGAAGCGTATAAGGAAATTTACACCTTGTATCTCCCACAACATGATAATTAATGCGACTATCATGAGTTGAATCCTCCCTTTCAGGTACAACGTATGTAAATTAAGCACATAGTGAAATCACACACTATCACTCGATTTTATACAAGTACACACACAACTACATGTGTTCCATCAATTACTTCAATGCAATCCTTGAAGTAGGACATGTATTTTTTATCATTTAAAATATATGACGAAATATCTCAAATCTATGGATCTGTATGGGCTATGATATCCATTGAAAGATGCATCAGTGTACGAAACCCTTTCATTATTTCAGTCAAATGTTGGACATGCTCGACTGTTTCTCTCATCAATTCATTGTACAAGAATGTATAATGTATTATTGTCAATACCTCTTCTTGATCCTTTTACACCATAAGATTCTTCTAGTAAAATGAATAAGTCCGAAATATTTGTTTCGACATGCTAAACATGTTGTGGAGCCTTCCAGAATGCCCTCTAATAAATCTCCGACCCATTTTGTCATCGGTTTGCAATGAGATCATGCAAGATGTCTTGTCAGAATATAGTGAGACACATTCTTTCATAACACATGTTGTTGTTGTTAAGAGATTCTAGAAAACATAAAATCGATGCTGCCAATTCATTTGGTGAGTTAGCATTAGTGCCTCATTATCAGTCAAATATTCATAGTATTGTTCTCTTATATCATATCGTTAACCAAAATAATATGATGATGTAAAAACACAAAATATTTCAAACATAGTGATGATAACGAAATCACAAAGACATCACTTCAACGAATCCATATAACATTTCCTCAACCACACAACCTTCCTATCATCTGGCAGATGCATAAAAATCACCCTATTGGTATGAGTAATGAAGTACAGTGTGGCAAAATCATACAAGTCCAGTTCATTGAATATCTCTCGAAACTTCTCAAACTCATAAAGTGCTTCACTCAGCATGAATACACTCGGAGGGACAATGGGTGCTGCAACCCCAAGTCCCACAGTGCGCGATACTTCCATTAACCTCTCAACATGTGATAAACATCGCATTCTTTATGCCAATCTCCTTTTTCTTACCTTTAAGAGATATTTTTAGACCTTGCACAACTTTTGAATTCAGAGCCAACATCCTAAGCCTACAACCTTACCATATAAATTAATGCATTTAGATATTATATAAATTAATATGGTAACATATATTAGATATTATATTATTATATATTATCTCATATAAAGTAATGCCCTCTAAGCCTACAACCTTACCATTTTCTTCATAAGTTGGACATCATCAGCTTGCTTCATCAAACTTTGTGCCAAATTATGGCACAATATGTCTTTATTGTTCTAGGACACTGCCTATTCCTACTCCTACGGCAGGCACAGGATCCTCTCCAGTTTGGATGAACTGGATAGTATCCCGTTCATGGTCCTGATTTGATCTCCCAAATTCGACGGCGAGCACGAGACAGCGAGCTGAGTTGCTGAGTTGGCGAGCTTAGTTTTGAGATCTTTTCATTGTGGCCGTTAGATGATGAACTGGATACTATCCAGTTCGGATGAACTGCAGAGGATCCAGTTCCCCTACGGCATTGGAGGATGCCTCTAAAATGTTCTTGAAGTCGGGCAAAATCAATACAATAGGGAGTTGTAAGACATTCTTCGATCTTTTTAAAGGCATGCAACAGAGAAACGGTGCCCTTAAATTCTCCTTTCTTTAGGCATGAGAGCCATGCTAGAGTTAAATTCACGAGTAAACTATCTATAAAAGGTGGTTAATTCGTGAAAATGAGAAGCACTGTGAATAATATCAACCACAAGAAGATTCTCAGTAGCTCCGATCTTCTTGGGATCGACAAAGAATCCATTGTTCGAGACAACAAAAGGCCAATGAAGAAGCCACGAATGAGAGCTTCTTTACCATATGCATTTTTTCATGCAAAAGAGCCCCAAAACCCCACCGCAGACATGAGGATGGAACGAGAATGTCATTAAAGCTAGCGTTCAAGCACGAGATCCTCGCTGCATAATGTGCGACAACGACAGTACCCGGCCGTCGCTACACAGGAGGGGACCATGTCCATGCTCAAAGCATTTGTTAACTTAGGCTTCGTTTGGCTCGGCTTATTTGCTCCGGTGAGTTTGGACAAAAACACCATTGCCATAAAATGTATGTTTGGTATGACAAATGTTACTACCGTTACCAAGAAAAGAAACTAGTTTTGAGCATAAAATGTTTGGTATGACAATGACGTTTTTGTCCAAACTCACCGGAGCAAATAAGCAGCTCCAAACGAAGCCTTAGGCTTTATTTGACGCGGCAGTGGCGGGCTGCACCTGCGGGTGGAGACGGGGGGTTAGGACCGGAGGGGAGGAGGCGGGGCTCGAAAAGCTCCGTTTTGGAGCTTCTTCCATGGCGCGGCGGGTGCAAACGCGGCAAACGCCGCCGCGGGGCGTTGTTTACCCGCCTTGCGGTGGAATTTGCCGCAAACGCCGTCCGCCACCGCCGCGCCAAATGAAGCCTTAAAAGGCATAATCCATCAACTCATAAAAAAATCACTCTCCATTCACATCTAATTAAAGCAGGAAAAAATGATTGGCATATAATCATGACAAAAAACTGTATGCTGAAGAGAATATTAAGCAAGATTTCATAAATAATTTGGAATCCTTACAATAGAAGAAGTTACAATTAAATATTAGGAAAATGTAATATATTATAGTATCCTATGGTTACTGTGAATGTACAAAATGCATCACTCTGCTTCTGCTTCTTCTGTGAATCAATAAAAAATGGAGCAGAGAACTTCGAGGTTGCTGCTCTCATTGAGAATGTCATCTCCATTTAGGGCTCGTTTGATTTCTCGAGGGAATGAGAACAACGAGGGAATGTGGGGCTTAGTGGTGGCGGTGTGAAAATGTGGTAGTAAACGCAATTGTGGAAATTTACCTGTGTTTTGAGCTTTCAAGACAACACTTTTTGCCCCAATTCTTTTTTCTATGGCCGGGGGCATTCACGGCTATGGTGATGTTTTTCTTTTAGAAAAATAGCGTTCATGACCATACATACCCAAATGCTATTTCGATAGTGGAGATGATCTAAGTATGGGGCCATGAATGCTTTCACTTCATCAAATTCAAATCTTGGCTCCGCCATGGTTCGCAAGACTTCACCTTTCGTGTAAAATCCCGCGGACAATGATCATGGCTGCGTGACTACAACAACGTCAATTATTCAGACCTGCAACTGCAAGCCTCGTGCTTCCTCGATGGCTGCTCTCTTCCACAGCACGGACGTTGAGATCCTCATAAGCATCCATGGCATCAGCCGTGAAATTCTCCACGGCCTGAAAAACTCTTTTCAGAGCAGACTGAAGCCTTATGGGTTCAGCATGTGGTGGCTGTCTCAGCGGAAAGTCGTCCTTACCAGAAGAAAGAGTGAGTTTCTTGTTTAGTCTCTCTACTTCTCTAATGGCAATCATTTTTTCACGCGGCTCGGTATCACCCTCCTCCCATACTTGCTTCAAGCTGGCAGCAGAAGACTTCATGGCATCCAAAACTTCTTTCACAGAAACCCTCTCGAGAGCCTGAGACCAGTTGTTAAAAACGACAACGACCGGGGGAGCGCCCATACTTCCTGGAGAATAAGGCGGAATCCCATCGGCTGTCACTTCTGGTTCGTAGTGGAGACAGAGTAGAAGCCAGCTATTCAGTGATTTGACGAAGTTCTTCTGCGAATTTATCCAAAAAGAGAAGTTTCCTGTCCACCTCAGTAGTTCCAGTTCAAGTTGCATTATGGCCTTCATGTGTTCATGAGTGAGTTTAATGGAATCTAGATAATTAGCTTCAGATATGGCCTGTGTTTGAAGCTGATGGCATTCCGACATAGCCCTCCACATTCTCTGTAAGCTGTGAAAAATGAAAGAGGCGACCTTTTATTGGAAGTGGGAGGCATTATTAAATAGAATAAAGATGGCATATCATGCTCACACAGAACCATATTTGAACTTAACTGATATTTCATGCGTCACTGCCATAAATAAGAAAAATATGGCGAGGGAGGCTTGCTATTTAATATTTCAAGAAAGTGGGGCATAAGAGTTGAAGAAATAAGCAACTTTTCCCTTTGAATTTAAGGACAATTCACCAGACCATAAGTTAAATCCAGCATACAAAAATCAACTTTGCCCTTTATATCATAAGGAGTGTTGGGAAATAATTAGTTGTTTGAAATAAGAAAATAAAACCATGTTGATAACATGATTTTATTTAAAATCATACAAATAACCCCTTAGAACAAAGAGATTGATATTGCATGGAAATGATGGAATTAAATGTGAGTACTGAAGGATTATAGATTGTTCGGGGATCAGATCGTGTGCTGTTCATGACCGTACATCAATATGATCATATGAGCAATGCTGAAAACATGAACAAGAATCCGAAGGCGAGCACGTATAAGAAATCTACTTGTCTATCTCCCTCTAATTATCGGGGGTCCCCGTCAAGGTTTTAGGATCTAAGAAGTTTCTCCCTCTCCCTCCTTACCGACGAGATTACAAGGTCGTGGAATATATGCCAGGTTGCCAACATTCCAAAAATTTGTTCCAAGTATTTCTCATTGTTATTAGTATTTATCATTGATTAAATCCATAGGGCATTAACTCAATAAGTAAAGAATGAAAAACATTAGCATAATAGACCAGAGCATTGCATTGAGCCACTGCAATGAGCCAAGTGGTTAAATCAAGTATCCATAGTCAAGAATAAGGCCATAAAATAAACATAAGAACTAATATGTTGATTCCGTGACTCACGCTTTCTGAAGGCATCCACGTCTCTCACTGCCATGCATTGTCCTAATTTCCTCATCCGCCACACTAGCCGCCCAGTATCCCCTTGGCTACCCACACCACTACTCCTAGCCCTTGGCCTCACTTCCCTGGAAACCACCCTAGCAGCCTAGCAACCCCTCGATGACCACTCACCACTAATCCTAGCTCTTCCCGACATCCCTTCTTCGACCTCCGGTCCTCTCGAAAGACATTCTCCGAACTTCGTCCTATCGAAAACCATTCTACGAACAAGGCGGAAAGGGAAGCTGAAGGTGCAGAGGAGGAGCGTGTCGAGGTGGTCCGAGAAGTGCGAGCAGGTTGGAGCTATTTAGGCGGGAGAGGGCAAGAGGCGTAGAAGGAATGCAGGTTGCATTCGAGACCCAAAAATTGAGCGACCGCTGGATCGGGAGGGTGAGCATGCGCATGGAGCGAAACTGGAGGTCACACGAAGAGGACGGGCGTTGGAGGTCGGCGGCGGAAGGGCGAGTTGTCGGTCAACGGGAAGAGGGAGATCGACGTGGCTGGAGGTCGATGGAGGGTGGGGGATGTTGGATCGAGCCAGTGAAATTGGGATTGCGAAGAGGAACAGTCCAGGCACGGGATCGCGCGAGCGGCAGGGCGACAAAGATCGATTTGTGTCTCGGCGGAAGGAATGCAACCGTATGAGGTCGTGTGAAGTGGAGTTCGGCGGCTAGGAGGGGATGGAAACGGCGAGGTCGGACCAATGTTATTAATGCAGAAATTTGATTGCAAACGAACTTGAAACAAAATACAATTCACAAGGGAAACTCGAGGCTCAAGAGGTTGGTTTCTCCTTGAAGTCCCTCTACAAAATGAGAGTTCCCAAAACCTAATGATCCAAAGATCCCTAAGACTCGCATGTTTACTCCTTATATAGTGTGGATGACCCGCTTATGAATTACCATAATACCCCTAAAAATTAAAATACGTAATGACCGTACAAATTAAAATGCTCCATGTCGATGTCGACGAATGAGCGTAACAATCCACCACCAAGCCTTCCCTACCACACTGACTTCCTCCACCATTTATGTATCCCAAACCACATCCTTCCACAAGAATCGAGTCATCTTCCTCCTCTTTGAACCGTTTTCAATTATCACTCCACCCTGCGACGAGTCTTTAAATTTTTTTCATTTGCATTGTGCGAACATTCCTGTAGCACTTAGTGATATTTTAGTATTGCATTTTTCTCTTTCTTCACCTGAAGTGTATTATTTATTTGTTTTTATTTAATTTCATTGTGATAATTGCCTTGGACTTATTAGTTGTAACGCTGGATTGGAATCCTCATGATCGATTGTCATTTCGGCTTAAGTTTAAAATAAACTTATTTTGCACAATCCTGTTGTAAATTATTGTCTGATGATTCATATAGTTACATCCCATCAATATTATGATATTTGTAACTCTTACTCACTGTGCATTTGTCGGATCTCTCATATAGAATTAGATCAGTGTTGATCCATATAGCCTCATTGTTGAAACCTGCAACAGGTCTCTTGAGTTCGGACCCACTGGGGGTGTAGCCGATGCTTACTTCTCCCTCACTAGACTCTCTTGACGGTGGATGTGAGAATGTGAATAGACCCAAGGCTGAAGCGAGGAGGTCCCGCCACACACCCGGAAGATCTTAGAGAGCTTCCCCTCCCAAACCAGAGCTCAACCGGGCACCTTGGAGGGCACTAGCAGCCGACCAAAAACTAGCCTGGAGGAGAGGATTCTCTCAAATCGGATCTCCTCCAAGGTGCCCTTAAGGGTCTATTTATAGATTTTTCTAGGCTGGTCTGCAAATAACATGAATCCGCCTTTTAATTTTACTAACAGCACCCAAATTGGTCTGCTAACAGCCTAACTCCGCTGTTCTGAAGGGCTATATGCAGCCCACCAGGGGTATCAGGGTCATTTCCCCCTTAAATCATCCTGGGCGAGTGGTCTGTGAGGGCACCACTCGCTGGGCACCCGCTTAGATCGGCGAGTGCCTATACCTCTGGGCGAATGGTCCGTGAGGGCACCACTCGCCGAATTCCTTCTCGCCTGCACCTCACCCCTACTGACCCGGGGGCCCTTCCACCTATTTATCCTGGGCGAGTGGTCTGACTGGCCCAGGTCTCGCCAGCTGGCCTGCGGGACCCAATCGGCGAATAGGGGCTGCGGGACCCACTCGACGAATACTGGTTGTACACTCATCATGTGTCATTAACCCTAACTGTGGAATGTGTTCAATTGGGGTGAGTGATTCAAATGACTTGGTGACATCTAAGAGCATTGGCGAGCTTAGAGCATTGTCAAACAATGTTGACAACAAATGACTCTTATGTATGCACGACGTGGTAGAATGTGTTCTTCATGCATGATACTTGATAGTGCTTAAGATCTTTAATTTAAGAGTCTGTGACGGTCAATAGGGAAGACATATCACATGAAGTGGTGGTAATTAAGCCACATGACATTATTAAGTTTAATCCCACATTAGAATTATTTGTTGAAAATTGAAATGTATATGAACCAGCATTATTCCCTCGTGATCCACATTCTTTGATGGGAAAATACCACAGTAGTAATAAAAAGGCTAATTAAGACAATGTCAGAGACCGAGCACTTAGATTCAAGCTTTAAAGTTTACACAATGTGAAGTAACAAAGTAGGAAATATCCTTACATGCAAGAATAAAACAGTAGTTTCAAGTAGAAAATTTCTCTAAGAAATGATAATGACATACCCCTGGATGAGTTCGTCGATCTGGGGCCACAATTCTTCATCTCTCAGCATCACTATCTTTGTAGAGATAGAGTTAACAATCTGGATCGCAATCCTTATCTTTGTTGATAACTTTCTTATCAGTGTCTGAGTAACCTCAATCTTGTGAGACTCTGCCCCTTTTCTATCCAATTGATGCAGCTTTTGACTGTTTCTATCATGGAGCAGCCGCATCTTTTTCTCAACCTGAGAGAAGGCAGCAATTTTTATAGTTTACAGGAAAGCATGATCTGCTGCGACGACTGAAGAAGATGGAGTTGGGATAGAGAGGGAAAAGGAAGAGATTTGGGCCTTGAATATTATCCGAGTACTTATAAATGATTCGATTTTGTGTGTGTACACACGTACTCTGACTTCATCATGGAGCTTCTGTTCCCAAATGTACAGCTTCTGCAATGTTGAAGAAAGATTTCCAGTGCTCATTACTTGCTCCTCTTGGTAGTCTAAATCTTCGTCCTTCCAAATGGAGACAGGAATCACACACAGCATTTTTGAAGAAACTGATTTCCAGAACAGAAAACTTGAGACGATCGACATAAAAGATCAACTGCGATGGATAATTAGTCAACAAAGAAGAAGAGAGGAGATTCATCACCTGCAAAAACAGAACTTTTTCTTTTGTAGGGTTGTCTTCCCACTTCAAGCATGCCAGCTAGTTCCTTGGTCGATTCGGCCGCCTTCTCAAACTGGAACTTTATCTCCCTTGCAACTTCAGATACATCATGGTATCTCCGTTCTTCTTCGTGGGGTTTCTGCACTTCACTGCCAACAACATTCTTTTCCACCAACTCTTCATCTTCCTCCTTTGGCCTTGGATTGTAATTTGAACCGTCCACAGGACTGCCGCCAACATCTTTATTAGCGACCGACGCACCTTCGCCGGAGTACTCCGGCGCGGCAGTGTCGGAGGTAGAAGTAGCAATTTTTTGGTCACCGTAAGCTTCCTTTATGACTTCCTGCTCATCATCTTCAAGGTCGGGTATCCCTTCGTCTTCCCTAAGCTCCTTGGAGCTCCTGCTGGAAGAGTAGGTTGGGTAGTAGCTCTCGAAGGACTCGAACGGGTTCAGGAAGTCCCAGGTACTCGTCCTGGGAGGGGAAGGAGGTGGTGGCGCCGCCATGGAAGTGGAAAGTTTGGAGTTGGCTCCAGAGCCACCTTGAGGATGCTGAGACATGGCAGGAGGGGGAGATGAAGAGCCAAAGAATCCGTCCATTCCGCTATAGTTGTAAGAATTGGGCTGATATGCGTAGGGAGATGGGTAAGGGTAGGAAATGGTATTTTGGACAGGATAGCGGTGATCATAAGGGTAGGAGGAGGAGGGTCCAGCGACCGAAGCGTAGTGCACTTGCTGCTGCTCAAAGGTAACGGAGGGAGGAGGCGGATTGCTACGGGCGTACTGGAGGTTGAAATAGGTTGTCCCGGTTAAGGATTCATGGTGAATGGAGTGAGGATGAGCAGGGGAGTCATCGTCGGAGTGGAGAGGCGAGTCGCCGTCGGAGTCGGAATCGTTTGAGGAATGAAAGTTGATGTGAGAACCAGATTGAGAATGGGAGTGGGAGTGCGGAAAGGGAATGGCAGACGACGCCGCCGGAGGAGAAGGTGGGGCAAGAGGTTCGCCTTTTCGCTGAGCAGGAAGCGGGAGGACAGGGGATCCCTGCATGTTGGCCACACGGCCACTGTTAATAAGTTGATGGAGGGCGGCGCCAACGGAGCGGAGGGAGTCGGCGTACGCGGCGTGAGCATCGGCGAGAGCGTAGCGGTGTCGAATAGCTTCGGCGAGGAGGTCGGATCGCCCTCGACAGAAGCCGACCGCGTCCAGCTCCTCGAGCTTTGAACCACCGCAGCCCATCGGCGAAACCGGAAAATTTTGGAGGGTTCGGAAGAACGCGGCGAAATGATGGGAAGAACAATCACATCAACTGGTTAGTAGGCCGGGATCACAGATCTAGGGTTTTGGAGAGGCCGAGCGGGAGCATGCGGGGGAGAACTGGATGGCGAATGAAAGGGCGGGATATGCAGAATCTTCTTTTGCTTTACTGTGCCAGGGCGGAGTGCGTCGTCGGGTTGCAGAGAAGATAAGGCCAAATAACACTTCATTGTCCCATGGATAATAGAAATCCCTCCCCACCATTCTTGGCGCACTGTTCCTCCATGGCCCGTAAAGTGTGCACAGTAGATCACTATTATTGCCGTTTTAAGGTTTGGCGGAGAATAAAAGGGCGGGGCGAGGGATGCGCGCCGGTCGCCGCCGTCGTCCGTATGACAGACACGGCAGTCAATTTACAAGAACCAAGCTGCTGTAGCATTCAATAACTTTATGATCCGACGATTATTATTTTGGGGGATGGATTAGGAAGTATATTCGGTGAATCTAGGGATTAGGGCTGAGGTTGGATCTCCTTCTTCCTCGATTCAAAAGGCATTGGAGATGATGAGAGATGAAGAGAAGATGCAGTTTCTTGGTTGATTTCAATGAAGGTGGCGGCAAGACAGAGATTATAAGCTCAATAGTTAGTTGATATCCAAATAAAATAATATACGTAGAGAGAGACACGAGTGAAAGTGCACTGGGATCATGCGACGAATATTCGGCGTGTGACATCATTTGGCGTGCCGCGAACACTCGGCGGGCGGCACACACTTGTCGGGGGGCATTATTCGGCGGGTGGCAAACTCTCGGCGGGCGTCATCATTCGGCCAACAGCAAACACTCGGCGGGCGGCATCATTCGTCCGACGGCAAACACTCGGCGAGCGGCATTAGTCATAAATTTTTTAAAATAAATTTATATTTATAGTAACTTATATTTAAATAATATAAACATATAAGTTATAGTATCTTTGCTTATTTTAGTTATAAAAGTTATAGTTTCTTTTACATGATAATAATTTAGGTGCTTATAATTAATAACGTGTCAGCATATGTGTGTTGGAACCAAAAAAAATTATAGTTTCAAATGTTCAGACCAAGGTGTAGCCTAAGATTACTGATTCTGTGATCGAACGTCACATATCTAATGACTAGAGCAAGAGAAAGAGAACCGAACTGCCTATAAATATGACCCGAGTACTGCAGTGAGGAGGCTCAGTCATGTACCCGGAAGTCAAAAAGAACTTCCCCTCCAAAACAAAAGGGTTGAGCTACGTACGAGGAAGGCACAGACTTGGCGAGTATGAAGCTTGACGAGTATGAAGCATGGGGGGTGAACGTGTCATTTATGGTACCTCTGGGGTCCTATTTATAGGCAAATCCAAGGGGGTATTGGTTTGCGAATAGTCTCCTTCTAGCGAGATGGTTTGTGGATAGCCGCCTTCTGGCGAGATGGTCTGCGAATAGTCACCTTCATGGTCTACGGATAGTCGATTTCTAGCGAGATGGTTTGTGAATAGTCGCCTTTTGGTGAGATGGTCTGTGGATTGCCGTCTGGCGAGGTCTACGAATAGCCGTCTTCTGGTGATATGGTCTGCGAATAGTCGCCTGGAGAGGTCTGCAGATAACCGTTGTCAAGGTCTGCGAATAGCCGCCTACCGATCGAGGTCTGCGAATAGCCGTCTGTCGAGATCTCCTAAGATGTTTTCCTTAAACATTTATGATCTCGACGAATTACGGGTTATACATAGTGGTGGAGTCTTTATAAAATATATGGTTGGATGTGGGTTTTAATCTCATCACAGCGCAATTATATAAGAAAATTGTCATTATCATAAATAATATTAAATTTTCAATATAAATAAGTGTAAATTTGTAATTTCACGTTGTAGGACAGTCGTGATGATAAACAGGGGAACGTCATTTGATTTTTTTATTTCACACTCTATTACAAGTGAATAAAGTTCCTTATATATACAGTCAGATAAGCATAAACATTAAAAAGAACTAATGGAAGATAATTAATTCAACACACCCGCTCAATTTGGCATATGAACATCATGAATGCCCAACTTGCCTAATAGAAAGGTGAACTGTGGTCTTGCGAGAGCTTTCGTGAAAATGTCGGTCGGTTGAATTTCCGAACGAAGGTGGACGATGGCAATTCTTTTGGTCTGGATGTGTTCACGGATAAAATGACAGTCAATTTCAATATGTTTGGTTATCTCGTGGAAAACTGGATTTGCGGCAATGTGAATGGCAGATTGGCTATCACAAAACAATGTTATGGGCTCCAAATGATTGACACAAAGAGAGGACAATAAGGATTTGAGCCAAACAAATTCACAGCACGTTGAAGCCATGGTGCGATACTCAGCTTCAGCTGATGATTGTGAAACTGTGTTCTGTTTTTTGGTTTTCCAAGAAATCGATGACTTCCCAAGAGTGATAAAATATTCGGTGACCGACTTAAGGGTAATTGGACAACTCGCCTAATCAGAATGGCAATATGCGTGTAGTTTTAGATCACAATTGGCTTGTAATAGAAGTCCTTGTGTCCTGGGTTACCTTTAAGATAGTGAACAACACACAAAGTTGCCTCAAAATGTTCTTTTGTGGGAGCGGACGCGAATTGGGAAAGAGTGTGCACCGAGAAAGAGATCTCCGGGCGAGTAATAGTGAGATAAATTAAGCGACCCACGAGTCGTCGGTAAGCAACCCCATCGACAAACTCCCCCTCGGCCAAGGCAAGCTTTTGGTCGTGCTCCATCAGTGTCGTTGTGGGCTTAGCCCCAAGGAGACCCGTTTCTGAGAGGATGTCCAAGGCATATTTGCGCTGACATAGGAAAATGCCTCGAGGAGATCTAGCTACTTCAATGCCCAAAAAGAACTCGAGAGCCCCTAAATCTTTGATGCGAAAGCAAGTATTTAAGTAGCTTTTGAAGGATGAACATGCCGCGGAATTGTTGCCTGCAAGAATGAGTTCATCGACATAGACGAGGAGCTCCTTGAAAATGCCATCCTTATATCATGTGAAGAGGGAATAGTCGGCCAGGGATGGGGTAAATCCATATGATTTAAGAGCAATAGTTAATTTGTAGAACAAATTGTGAGAGGCTTGTTTGAGCCCATATATAGATTTTCGGAGCCGACGCACTTGGTTTGGACGAGTAGCCTTAAAACCAGGTGGAAGTTGCATATAAACCTCTTCATCGAGATTGCCATGTAAGAACCCATTGCGAACATCCATTTGATTTTGATGTAGATCCCAATTGCGGGCAGCAGCAACAGATAGAAAAACCTGAACCGAGACAAGTTTGGCTACAGGGCTGAAGGTCTCGAAGAAGTCGAGCCCCTTAACTTGGGTGTATCATTTGGCCACAAGACGTGCTTTGTAACGTTCAATGGTGTCGTCAGCCTTGTATTTAATTTTGTAGATCCTTTTGCAGTCGATCGGCTTTTTGCCAGGAGGCAAAGTTTCAAGTGTCCAAGTTTTATTAGCTTCAAGTGCTGCAATTTCAGTGCCCATCGCATGGCGTCATTCATCAAGTTGCACTGCATCCGCATAAGAGTGTGGCTCGACTTGGGAGTGAATAGCCGCCAAGAAATTGTGAAAAGTTTGCTCGAAGCATCCGGAGGAAGATCAAAGTGGAAGCGACTCTCCGTTGCCCCTAGCGGGTATATATATAGGTAAACCCTAGGAGTGTCTACGGGGATGGGTATCCGTGTACCCAACTGACCCGCTATAAATTCGAATCCGTTATTTGACCAAATATACATTAACAATCTCCTCATATATTTGTGACAAATAACGTATACGTTTCGAAGTGCAGAAAGTAGTAAAAGCAAAAAAGGAGTTTTCGACTTAACATAAACAAAAGAGTTAGCACAATAAGTAACAACAGGATTTACATATAACATCCAGAATAAAGTGGTACTCAATAAAATAAAGTCTGAAAACATAATGACAGGGATAAACAAATGACAATTCTACTCGTCTAGTAGATCATCAGCATCCGTGTCAAATACTACTCTCTCTCCTCCATCTCCACCATATCCTGCAAGGAATTCCATGAGTTAGAAAACTCTATGAATTCATGAACATATGCAGTAACGTAGAAAGAGAACTAGCTCTTACATAAGTGAACTTAGAACCTGTAGCATTGGTGAAGTAACAATGTCAGCATCTCTATCTGGTTTAGCAGGAACCAGTCTAGTGTTGATTTTGTAAATCAACCGCTATCATATTCATTAGTGATCATTATGTGCCTCATCAACAAAAGTTGAATGATATGGCACAACAACGTTTGCAACATTATCAGGTGTGGAATAATGTGCTATGATCATCAATGTTAGATAACCGACTACAACGACTTTCTATTCCCAGTTGAATAATTTTCGAATCAACTTACAATGAGAAAGATGATTAGTTATCAAATGTGGAATAACAGGCATCTAACCATCTTGGGTTTTCATCAAGAAATTATTTGGGGTTTTCAGTCTGTTATTTAGATGCTTGAATGTTGCGACTATAGGTTCTCACTGTCAAAACATAAACTGCGGAGGAAAGTTTCATATTTCTATGAACTTTAGTCTCATCTCCCCCGATGTTTTTATTGTGAGAGCTCTATTCAAGCCTTTGGTCAAGGCGTCTGCAACATTATCTTTCGATCTCATATCAATCAGGGTCATAATCCCTTGACTTGTGAGTGAGGTCAACCAGGATTGTTTCAGCATGAGATGCATTCTTTTGTCATTGAACAAAGTGTTCGTAGCAATCATTTTCGTAGCCTGATTGTCACAGTAAACTGCAACAGAACTCATTTTCAGGCTCGATAAAGGAATGTCCATCACCAAATCTCTTAACCACTATGCTTCTTCGCCTGCTGCAGCAAGAGCGTAGAGTTCGGATTCCATAGAAGAGAGTGCAATACAATATTGTCTCTTAGACTTCCAGGCTATAGCTGCTCCTCCTAGTGTGAATACAAACCCACTAGTGGACTTGCTGTCATTTAATTCCGAGCACCATGATGCATCAGAATAACCTTCAAGAACTAAAGGATGACCAGTGTAAACTAAAGCATACTTTTGGGTGTGCTTTAAGTATCTCATGAGCCTATCTAAGGCGTTCCAGTGGTCTTGGTCAGGATTACTAGTGAATCTGCACAATATGCCGACCGTAAAGGCTATGTCAGGTCTAGTGCAAACCATAGCATACATGAGGCTACCAAGCAGATTAGAATAATCTAATTGTCTAACCATAGCTTCTTCATTGGGATTTAGGAGGTTAGTGTAGTCGTATGGTGTCTCAGATGCTCTACTGTCACTGTATCCCCGCGTGTCCAATATTGACTTTATATAGTGGCTTTGACTTAGGGAGATGTCATTCTTCCCAAAGCTCACTTGCATGCCTAGTATAGTGTTAGCTACACCTAAGTCTTTTATGCTAAATTTTTTTATTAGGTCTGACTTAACGTCATCCACTTCGGATTGATCAGACCCAAGAATGAGCATATCATCTACGTACAAGCATATTATGGCGACTTTATCCGATCTATTATGTATGTAAAGACATTTATCCGAGAGACTTGACATGAATCTCATGTTCTTTATACTATAGTCGAACTTCCCATGCCATAATTTTGGTGCTTGCTTTAGTCCGTATAAAGATTTAAGTAATTTACAGACTTTCGTTTCGTGACCGTCTACAATGAAACCTTCAGGTTGATTCATGTAGATCTCTTCAGTCAGATCTTCGTTCAAGAACGCAGTCTTAGCATCCATTTGATGAACAATAAAGTTCTCAATAGACGCAATAGCGAGGAGGGCCCTAATGGTTGCTAAGTGACACACAGGTGAGTAGACATCAAAATAATCTACTCCGCTTACTTGTGTGAAACCTTTAGCCACCAGGCGTGCTTTATACTTAGCTACGCTACCATCAGGATTTAGTTTCTTTTTCAAAATCCACTTACACCCTACGGTTTTAGCCCCCTTTGGCTTATCAACCAACGTTCAGGTGTTATTCTGAAGTGGAGAATTCATCTCTTCATCAATAGCTTCTTTCCAGAGTAGGGAATCCATGTATCTCATCGCGTCCTTATAGGTGGATGGATCAGCCTCATCGTGGCAAGTGACAAAGTCACTACCGAAGGTTCTGGGAATTCGCTCTCTTAGAGAAGTTCTCCTAGACTCTAGGCCAGAGTTATCTACCGGAATGGAATAGGAGGTGCTCGGTACTGAAGTAGGATCATCTTCAGTAATAGTTACTGACATACCTGGGAGAGACAGGTTCTTATCCTTGAGGAACTTATCTTCAAAGAACACTGCATCCCTAGATTCTATAACAACGTTATTAGAAATATCTAAGAATCTATCTGCAGCACTATCCTCAGCACAACCTAGGTAGACACATGTATTGGTCCTAGGTCCAATCTTAGACCGTCTAGGGTCAGGGACCCTGACATAGGCTATGCAGCCCCAGGTCTTAAGTCTAGTAAAAGACGGGGGTCTCTTAAACCAAAGCTCGTAGGGTGTAACCTCTAACTTGGCATGAGGAACTTTATTTAAAATGTGATTTGCAGTTAAAGCTGCTTCTCCTCAATAAGCGGAAGGCATGCTGCAGTCAGGAGCATAGAGTTTAACATTTCTGTTAACGTGCGATTTTACGCTCAGTTATGTCGTTAGACTGGGGCGAGTAAGGAGCAGTGGTTTCTGCAATGATTCCATGTTGGGCAAGGAAACATTTGAACTCACTGGACATATATTCTTCTCCTCTATCTTCTAAATCTTTTGATTTTCATGCCTAATTGGTTTTCTACCCTGGTTTTGAAAATACAAAATTTTTCAAACGCTTCATCTTTAGTTTTAAGGAGATAAATGTGACAAAACCTAGAACAATCATCTATGAAGGTGATCAAATACTTTCTGCCTCCTCTAGTGACAAAACTTTTGAAGTCACATATGTCGGAATGTATTAGTTCTAAGGGTGTTGTGCTCCTAGTAACCGCACTAAAAGGTTATTTGATCAAATATACATTAACAGAAATGACGATCACGCATGAGAAATTAGCAAACGTTACGTAATGGGCTAAGGGATAAGGTGTACCTGAGGTGTATGAATGTTGCGGAAGCTTTGTGGGGGGTGTCGATGCTAGTGAGAGAGTCGTCAATAAGTTGCCAAACTAACATTTCATGGAGCAATCGGGGGCTGCCAGCTGAAGTTTTCTGGAAAATGGGACCTGGTTGAACATAACAAGATGTCTGCAGTGGATTGGCCCTGTCGAGGACGGAGGCAGAATAAACCACATAGTCATTAAGATGTTGGGGAGGTCGAGACGTCCGTCGTGGGCGAAGCAGTCCTTCAATGTTTGGCTCTTCAATTTCAAGGGAAGGACCTGTTGTAGGTGGATTAGCATAATCATTGACGTTGGTTGGAGGTGATGCAGTCTCATTTGGAGTGTCAAATAGTCTATCGTCGGTGGAGAAGTGGTGTGTTGGAATGCTTGGTCGCCTTGGAAAAGTTGATCACCTTGGGCAGATTGTAGTTGGTCTCGTTCAAATGGAAAAACATTTTCGTGGAACATCACATCTCTGGAGTAAAAGAAGATTTGCTACTCTAGATCAAACAACGACTTTCATCCTTTCTTTCTATGGGGATATCCAACGAACACGCACCTTCGGCTACGGGGATCAAACTTATCCTTTTGTGTGGGGTGGTGGTGAGCATAACATAGGGAACTACCAAACACACGAATGTGTTGGTAGGAGGGTTTAATGCCAAAGAGGATTTCATAAGGGGATTTTTTAAGAAGCCTAACAGTGGGTGTATGGTTAATGAGATACGCCGCTGTCAAAATGCACTCTCCCCAAAAACTAATCGGCAAGAAAGCTTGAAAACGCAAAGCACGAGCCACTTCTAGAATGTGTCTATGTTTGTGTTCGACGAGGCCATTTTGTTGGGGTGTGTTGGTGCAAGTGGTTTCATGGATTATACCATTGGTATGATACAAATCTCTCATGGCCCCCAGAAATTCCGAGCCGTTGTGGCTGCGAATTTTTTTGACTAGTTTTCCAAATTGTGTGTTTGACAAGGTGGTAGAAGTTCATAAGTAATTTACTAGTTTCACTAATCTCCCGCATGAGATACACCCAAACACCACTACTATAATCATCCACCAAAGTAAGGAAATATAAAGCACCACAAGAGGACGGTTTGCGATACGGGCCCCATAAATCGCAATGGATCAAAGCAAAACATTCACTAGTAGTGGTTGTGAAGAAAAAGGAGAACATGTTTGTTTGGCCCGATAACAAGCATCACAAATATTACTGGTCTTCAAATCAAAATGACTACTAAGCTCAGAAATAAATGAAAGATGATGACCAGATTGGTGTCCAAGACGTCTATGCCAAACCACTTGTAAGTCGGACTGCGCAACCTTGAAAGTTGTTTGTGGCTTGATTGGAGCATAGCAGTACACACCCCCGTGAAGCTCGCCCGCTTCAATCAGTGTCCTCGAGGTACGGTCCTGTATCAAACAAAGTGCATCAGTGAACATGATATGGCAATTTGACGCAGAGGCAAGTTGTCGAATGGAAATTAAATTGCAAGTTAAGTTGGGAACGAAAAGGACATCGACAAGGTGCAAGTCATCACTTAATTTCACACGACCAACCATCACTGTCATAGTTTGGGACCCATTCGGCATGCAAACAGGCATAGGTGCGATTTCCTTGAGTTCTTGTAATATGCCCCTCTGACCAGTCATGTGGTTGGAAGCACCACTATCAAGGATCCAATTAGAAGTGATGGAGGCCTTACCAGAGAGATTGTTGGAACTGTCAGCGGTTCGATCAAGGAGGCTTAGAAGTTTCTACATTTGTTCTTGAGACAAGCCAGGCAGACATTGGTTGGAACTGGTTATGAGGCCCCTATTTGGACCCCACAGACATTTGTATCTAAGTTACGTTCATACATGTGTCCCAGGTTGAAGTACGACTAGTGAATACAAAATAAAAACACATAATAAGAAATTTACTTGCATACCTTGTATTATTCGTTGAATCTTTTCTGTTCTATCTTAATCAGTCCTCTTGGTTTTGCGTATCCCAGGTCACATCCGTTACCTACAAAATTTGACGACGGGTTTAGTCATAAAAATATGACTAAGTGAGGATATACCTCTTTCATTTCTATATACAATTAGAAAACTTACGCAGTTTAAAACAGAGTTTTCATACTAACCATTTTCTGTCTCAGTAATGAACTTATGAAGCATATAACTACATGAACACGTTAGTATCAATAAAACATTATGAGCAGTATAAGATCATAACCATATCATGTACAATATAACATTAAAGCACAGTAACTATGAAAGAACATAATAACTGGGGGAAACATGTCAGTAATCATAAACAGTATAAAGAGTTGTAGCATTCATATGAACTATGGAATATGTCATGTAAGTATCATAACTGTATCTATATCATGGAAGCAGTGCAAATACATAATTTCATGTCAGTTTTCATGTCTATAAGCAGTTATCAATGTACTTTTATAACCCTTTAAACAGTACTTCTATGAATCTTTCCTTTCTTAGGATATATTAGGGGCGATTCGAATCCTTTTCCTTTTTCCTTTACCCCGAAGGGTCCTTTAGCCTGAAGGGTCCTTTACCCCGAAGGGTCCATTACCCTGAATGGTCCTTTACCCCGAAGGGTCCTTTACCCCGAAGGGTCCTTTACCCCGAAGGGTCATTCATGTGCATGCATTTCAAGTCGCCCGTAATATAACCTCGTGTCGACACGTTTACATAATAACGAGTTATTCATATTTATTATTCCCCTCAGAAGTAATTCGCATGTTTGCCTTTATCAAGGCCATACAATATAGCGACATCAGTATCAGTGTTCATAGCATTGTCATATCTATTTTGAAGTGCCATCCTCCGTGGTATCTTGTATATGTATCATATCATTTAGGGTCATTTATATCGGGGTTGCACCTCGCTATAGCTACAATTGTAATTACTATTTTAACATCATTTGGAAGCTATTTAATTAACCCACCATTTGTAACAAAACTCATTTATTTTATGCAATAGTAGGACTAAACTCCATGCTAATTTATCATGTTGATCGGCCATAACAATCTAATGAAAAATCTAACATAACTTCTTTGGTTCAGTACTAAGACATCCTGCCAAAATCCCACTTCAAAACTAGTTCCACAGCCGGCCAACAAGGTAAAACAATATAGCTTTTCTAATAAAAACAGCCGGCCAACATTTAGATCAAAGCCCAATTTATAACATGAAAGAGGAGCAGTCAATTTGAAGCAGGGTAGCATGCAAGAAGGGGCCAATCTAAGTAAATAAAACCCCCAAAAAGAAAACCCCATAACATCACTTTGAAAACCAATAAAGGAGAAGCCCAGGTAACCCCCTCTAACTCCAACAAAACAAATAGGAAACTTGTAGCAGCCGGCCAACCACAAAAATACAAGTTCTCTCTTTATAATTTAATAATAATGGCAGCCATTATAGAGTTCCCCAATCTGTTTTAAAATCAAAAGTTCTTTGCAGGAGAGTAAGGGAGAATAGCTAAGAGTAAAACTTTAAACCATAAAATCCAAATCCAAAACTCAAAGCAGTTCACTGTGTAACACCCTGCCAGTACAAAAAGTATAACAGCAGGTCCGGCCGGGACCCCACGCCATACAAACCACACTAGCTAGGAGTTAAAAGGTGATAACCAGAAAAGTAACAACTAACGAGAGTACAAAACGTAAGCGGAAGCATTAATTAAACCATTCAAATAGACATGTCCACTATCATTGGAATGAATCCAGAAATGAGAGTTACGGCCTTAGGGCCTTACATCAAATCAATGTACAAAACTCCAACAAAACATGCATCGGCACGCAGGCCGGCAAAACATGAGAAAGCAGGAAAAAGGCTGGCCTTCGAGGGCCAACACAGCAAAGGGGCCAACGCCCGCTACTTCCCGCTAGGCTCACCTGCACCTGCATAAGAACATTCCACCAAGCGGTGGCAACCAAAGTAACGGTCAGCACAGCTGACCAAATTATAACGACCCCACCCCTTTCCCGGGGTGGCGGAGATTCTACCCTGCAAGTAAGCCATTCTAGCACAAGTACTAAACTAAAGAAAGTGCAACTACACGAGGTGAGGTTTCAAGCACAATCAATCTTCTAGGTTGAGCATCAAAAAGAAGGGAACCTAGGTATGCACATGATGTTGGTTGGGTTCACCCGAAGGTTTCCCACAACCGCCTAAGCAAATCGCATGAGGCTAAACATAACAACAAATTCACAACACTCCACCCTAAGGGTCACAACCTTAGGTGGGAAACAAGAGCTTTTGGTCGGTCTAGGTATGACACCTTCCACGACCTCTCCCATGATCACACGGCCTTCATGAGGAAGGGACCTCTCGCCGATCTGCATGGAAACGGGTTCGGTTCAGCTTTGCCCGTGCTCTAATCGTCGCGATCTATCGCACGACGCGGGTACGGCTTCACCTCGGCCCGTAAGGGTTTAGCACTTTCAAGTGCTCCTCAAAAATATACGCTACGCACCTAACCCCTTCATAAGGATCTAGGCTTCGCGAATTCTCAACAAGGGAGGTACATACGCTCCGCATCAATAACGTGGTGAAGGTTTGCCTTCATCCAAAACTCAAAGCATGGGGCTTTCGTAGGGATCTTCACAAGACGCCTACACTTAACCCCCGCAATACTATAGGTGAGTTCACGGAGTCATTCTCCGGCACGCATTCTAGGTCTAACCTAAATGCAACGTCGCAAATCAAGCATCACCGATTCGGGCTCACGGCCACGAATAGGCTTCACACAAAATGCCTAAATCCGCACGACTACCGGATTTTCTACATGCAATATGCCGGGGACGGACACAATCTACCCGGAGTCCCGAAGGACTTGAGGAAATCCTACACTTCACCCATTTGGTGAAAGAGATACCTCATGCAAGCAAAGAAAGAGGAATAAATGGACAAATACAAGTCCAAAGTTCGGGAGGAAGAATCGTTACCCTAGACGTGTTCCTCTTCGCCATGGATCCGAGATTCTACGCGGAGGGAAAGAACCGCACCGGGCTGCACTCTCCGGATCTGGAAACGGCTCGCGAAACGGAGCTCCGGAGCTCCGTCAATGGCGGGATCTTCCTTCTTCTTCCTTGCCTCCTTCTTCTTCCTCTAGCCTAGGAGAGAGAAACACCTCAAAATAATGAGGATTAATCTCCTCTCATAAGCCCTAATAGCCTCCAGCATCTAATCCTGGCCATCGAATCAGATCTCAAAAGATTTGGACGGCCCGATCTTCTTCTCCGCTCAAAATCGCGGAACAGAATAAACAGGGCGCACGATCACAGGCGCACGGTCAGTGGTCGTGCGCGACGAGGGCAATGGTCGTGCGCACTATCCGGGACAGAACTCTGAATTCTTGCGAATAAGCGCACGATCGCTGGCGCACGATCACTGGTCGTGCGCGAAGAGGGAAATGGTCGTGCGCACTGTCCGAGACAGAACTCGATTCTCTTCTGAATTAACGCACGATCGCTGGCACACGATCACTGGTCGTGCGCGATGAGGCCACTGATCGTGCGCAAAGAGCAGACAGGGAAAATTCTAGCCTGCTTCACGTGCCGCACTACCACTCCGCCTACTTCGCGGAACTACCAGATTTGGGGTGTTACAACTCCACCCTCCTTAAAAGAATTTCGTCCCGAAATCCAGGAAACAGTAATAGCATAAATTACCGTTATACTTTACCTGAGGGAAATAGCTCGGGATACTCCGCAAGCATCGTTTGCTCTCTCTCCCAAGAGAGCTCCTCTCGGCCGCAGTTATCCCACCGGACTTTTACCATCCGAATGGACTTGTTCCGCAGCTGCTTTACTTCGGTATCTTCGATGCGTAAAGGCTTGACTTTCGTCGACAACCCACTATCGACCGGAACTTTGCCGACCGCAACGATATGAGTAGGCTCTTGCACTGCCTTCCTCAACACTGAAATGTGGAACACGTCGTGCAGACCGCTCAGCTCTGCAGATAGCGCAAGCCGATAAGCCGCATCACCAACACGCTCCACGATCTCGAACGGTCCTAAGTACCTCGGACTGAGCTTTTTCAAGCGTCGAATCCTTGATACCCCTTTGAACGGTTTGATCTTCAAGTAAACCCGGTCACTGACGGCGAACTCTAAGTTCCTATGCTTGGCGTTGAAATACTTTGCTTGCCTATCCTGGGCAACCAATAGCCTTTCGCGTATAGTCCGGATCGTCGACGTTGCTTCTTCAACATCCTTTCGCTTCAATAGCTTAGTATCGCCCGTTTCCGCCCAAGACAACGGCGTACGACACTTCTTACCATAGAGGGCCTCGAAAGGAGCCATCTTTATGCTGGCTTGGTAGCTATTATTGTAGGCGAATTCGATCATAAAGAGGTGATCCTCCCACCTCTTTCCAAAGTCTAGAGCGCACATTCGGAGCATATCCTCCATAGTCCTGTTGGTTCTCTCGGTCTGTCCATCCGTTTGCGGGTGGAAGGCCGTGCTGAACTTCAATTTTGTGCCCAACAGTTCATGGATAAGCCTCCAATCTTTCGATGTGAAACGCCCGTCACGATCACTGACGATGCTACGAGGGACACCGTGCAGTCTCACGATACTATCCACATAGAGCTTTGCTAGCTTCTCTACGGAATCATCCTTCCGGTTCGGAATGAAGTGTGATACCTTTGTCAAACGGTCCACGATCACCCATATGGCGTCGTTTCCATGTTGCGATCTCGGCAATTCGTGCACGAAATCCATCGAAATATCATCAAACTTCCATTCCGGAATCGGCAAGGACTTCAGAAACCCACCGGGACGTTGACATTCCGCTTTCACCAACGCGCAAGTATGACACTTGGCCACGTAAAGGGCAATGTCCTTCTTCATGCCCGGCCACCAGAACAGTTTCTTCATATCCATAAACATTTTAGTGCTCCCCGGGTGGATCGAGTACTTGGTATGATGAGCCTCGTACATCAATTCCGCCCGTAGAGTACCAACGTTTGGGATGCATAATCTTTCCTGCTTCCACATAAGGTCGTCTTCGAAGGAGAAATCAGCGTTTAACCCTTCAACGGTTTCCGCTTTGTATCGTTTCAAGCTCTCGTCCAACTCCAATGCTTGTCGAACTCGGTCGGCAAGGTCGTAGTGAACTTCCGTCCAGTTCAAGCATGCTGAAGTAGACGTTCTCCTATCAATGCATATGATCTCCATATCTTCTAGCTCACGGATTAGACGCTCATCGTGCATCAAAATCCAATTTGCTCGTGCGGGAGCCCGACGACTCAACGCGTCTGCAACTACGTTTCCTTTACCAGGAGTATATTTGATATCGAAGGTGTAGTCCCCAAGGAACTCCATCCACCTCCTTTGGCGCATGTTCAACTCCCTTTGATCTAGTAAGTACTTGAGGCTCTTATGGTCGGTAAAGATATCGATCTTCACGCCATATAGATAGTGCCTCCAAAGTTTGAGGGCAAAAACCACGGCCGCTAGCTCCAAATCATGGACCGGGTAATTCCTCTCGTGAACCTTCAGTTGCCGGGAGCCGTAGGCAATTACCTTCCCGAACTGCACTAGGACACAACCCAAACCACTTCCTGAGGCGTCGCTATATATTTCGTAGCCTTCCGTACCTTGTGGCGAGCATAGAATGGGCGCCGTGGTCAGACGGCTCTTTAGCTCTTCAAAAGCTCGTGCGCACTCGGGCGACCAAACGAACTTATTATCCTTTCTAGTCAGTTTTGTGAGAGGAAGTGCGATCCTCGAGAAGTTTTCCACAAAGCGCCTATAATAGCCGGCAAGTCCTAAGAAACTTCGGACTTCCGCTACGTTTTTCAACAAAGGCCACGCTTGGATCGCTTCTATCTTCGACGGATCAACTGCAATTCCTTCGCCACTAACAACATGACCAAGGAATGCCACTGACGGTAGCCAAAACTCGCACTTGGAGAACTTGGCATATAGCTGACTCCTCCTCAAGGTGCTCAGGACTGCGTGCAGATGCCCTACATGCTCCTCTTCCGACTGAGAGTATACCAAAATGTCGTCGATGAAGACGATCACAAATTGATCTAAATACTCACGGAATGTCCTATTCATCAAGTCCATGAATACCGACGGTGCGTTGGATAGACCGAACGGCATTACCGTGAACTCAAAGTGCCCAAAGCGGGTACTGAACGCTGTCTTTGGGATGTCGCATTCCCTTATTCGCAGTTGATAGTAGCCGGACCTTAGGTCTAGCTTGGAGTAAACCGTCGACCCCATCAGTTGGTCGAAAAGATCATCGATTCTAGGAATCGGATATCGGTTTTTCTCGGTCAACTTGTTTAGCTCTCTATAATCAATACATAGACGCAAGCTCCCATCCTTCTTTTTCACAAAGAGGACCGGTGCACTCCAAGGCGAAGAGCTTGGACGTACGTAGCCTTGCTCTAGCAGCTCTTGCAATTGGACCTTCAACTCTGCCAATTCCTTTGGCGCTATTCTGTATGGTGAGCGGGCCACAGGTTTGGCACCTGGCACCAACTCGATACAGAAATCAATCTCCCGATGAGGCGGAGCCCCAGGGAGTTCGTTAGGAAACACGTCGGCGTATTCCGCTACAACTGGGACATCACACAACCTGGGCTTTGGCTCCGAAGCCTCCAACAAGGTGAAGAACAACTCGGCGCCTTTTCTCACCGCCTTAACCACCTGGAGAGCAGACATCAGCGTCTTGCTCGCTCCTCGCATACCGGCGAATGTGGTTTCATCGTCGGTGTTCGTTCCCAGAGTGATCTCCTTTGTATTGCAATCTATGCATGCTCGCTGCTCCGAGAGCCAGTCCATGCCGAAGATCACATCGAATTCAGCTAACGGTAGTAACGACGCTTCCAAGTCGAAATCTCGACTTCCGATCCGCACCTTCACACGGCTCTTCCTATCCGCACTCATTCGAGATCCATTGGGTAGCACTACTTCCAATCTATCCTCTACAAAGGTAGACGGCACTCCGATTCGCACCACGAAGTCCTCAGACAGGAAAGAGTGCGATGCACCCGTATCGAATAGAGCTCTCGCCGGATAGTTGAAAATTAGGACGAAACCTAATTGTACACAAATAACACATATAGTCGTACCACAGTAAGAATCATAACATAGCTGTAACAGCTAACTTCTAATTCGTACCTGTGACGACATCGGGTTGTCGTATAGCTTCTTGTTGGCCAAGCGAATAGACTCTCGGCTGAGTCGGAATGTGCTGGGAGGCCGAAGACTCTGCCGCTTTGCCCTTTTCCGCAGCCCGAGCATAATCCACCGCTCGATTTGCCGCCTTTGGGGGACCACTTCGACACACCGCAGCTTTGTGTCCCACCTTCCCGCAGGTGAAACACGTAATAGGAGTCCGCGCGGTCGTGGCTCCCGAAACATTCGAAGAAGCTGGTTCCGCCTGCTTGAACTTCCGCTTGTTCCTTCTGAAGTCCGGCTTGGACTGAGAGGCCGGCGCATGAAACTCGGGTTTCTTTACAACACTCTTTGCTTGTACCCTCTTCATGTCCAACTCCAAAGATCTGGCGGTTTGCACCATCACTTGGAAGCCAAACGTCATAGAGCCTGCAAGGAGCAGCCTCAACTCGTCCCGAAGCCCTTCATAGAATTTATTCGTCTTCGTCTCCTCATCCTCCACCAATGCCCCCGCATAGCGACTCAGTCTGGTAAACTCATGTAAGTAATCGTCAACGGAGCGATCACCTTGAGTTAACCTCAGGAACTGGTTTTGTAACGCAATGCGTTGGGCAGAGGGGATAAACCGCTGGAGGAACGACTTTGAAAACTCAGCCATTGATATTTCAGTAATGTCTCTATCGCCGAATTTGTGCAGTTCCTGCTCTTCCCACCACAGCACAGCCTCTCCGTCAAGAAGGAAAGTGGCTAAGGTGACCATCATGGCTTCGTCCGTCGCCGTCGCCCTCAGAGTTCTTCTAACTCTTGACAACCAGTCTTCTGCCTCCGTTGGGGACTCAGATCCCGAGAAGGTAGGAGGATTAAAGCTCAAGAAGTGCTTTAATTGTTGGTCACGCGCTCGCCCCGCAACTACTTGCGCAACTTGACGCTCCACCCTCGGTGCTAACGCCGGTTCCACTGCAGCTACTGGCACAGGGGCATCAACCCTTGGTGCTACCGCAGGTTCCACTGCAGGTTCAACTACCGGGGCTGCATCAGTAGTAGGCGTAGCAGGCTGTGCAAGCCTTTGCGGTTGAGCATTGATCATCGCGAAGACTGCTTCTGCGACCATTCTGATCATCTCAGCCGAAGGAGTGGTCGCTGGCACCTCAGCCGACCCACTACTTTCAGCGGTGTTACGGGGTTGAGACCGCCCCGCAGCACTTCTAGTCACCTATAATCATGCAAGGCACAATTTAGTGACCCTAAACATATCAAACATCAATCATGGAACGCTCAGGTTCCGCAAACAAGTATGTTTTTTTCATTCCTAAGTGGACATTCTTATTAGTTTTTGTCGTTTTAAGTGAATGCACAGCCCGTGCGCACAACCCCTTAAAAGGAATTCGTCCCGAATTCGCTAAACTACGGATCGACGCCTTAAGTCCGATACCAAATTGTAACACCCTGCCAGTACAAAAAGTATAACAGCAGGTCCGGCCGGGACCCCACGCCATACAAACCACACTAGCTAGGAGTTAAAAGGTGATAACCAGAAAAGTAACAACTAACGAGAGTACAAAACGTAAGCGGAAGCATTAATTAAACCATTCAAATAGACATGTCCACTATCATTGGAATGAATCCAGAAATGAGAGTTACGGCCTTAGGGCCTTACATCAAATCAATGTACAAAACTCCAACAAAACATGCATCGGCACGCAGGCCGGCAAAACATGAGAAAGCAGGAAAAAGGCTGGCCTTCGAGGGCCAACACAGCAAAGGGGCCAACGCCCGCTACTTCCCGCTAGGCTCACCTGCACCTGCATAAGAACATTCCACCAAGCGGTGGCAACCAAAGTAACGGTCAGCACAGCTGACCAAATTATAACGACCCCACCCCTTTCCCGGGGTGGCGGAGATTCTACCCTGCAAGTAAGCCATTCTAGCACAAGTACTAAACTAAAGAAAGTGCAACTACACGAGGTGAGGTTTCAAGCACAATCAATCTTCTAGGTTGAGCATCAAAAAGAAGGGAACCTAGGTATGCACATGATGTTGGTTGGGTTCACCCGAAGGTTTCCCACAACCGCCTAAGCAAATCGCATGAGGCTAAACATAACAACAAATTCACAACACTCCACCCTAAGGGTCACAACCTTAGGTGGGAAACAAGAGCTTTTGGTCGGTCTAGGTATGACACCTTCCACGACCTCTCCCATGATCACACGGCCTTCATGAGGAAGGGACCTCTCGCCGATCTGCATGGAAACGGGTTCGGTTCAGCTTTGCCCGTGCTCTAATCGTCGCGATCTATCGCACGACGCGGGTACGGCTTCACCTCGGCCCGTAAGGGTTTAGCACTTTCAAGTGCTCCTCAAAAATATACGCTACGCACCTAACCCCTTCATAAGGATCTAGGCTTCGCGAATTCTCAACAAGGGAGGTACATACGCTCCGCATCAATAACGTGGTGAAGGTTTGCCTTCATCCAAAACTCAAAGCATGGGGCTTTCGTAGGGATCTTCACAAGACGCCTACACTTAACCCCCGCAATACTATAGGTGAGTTCACGGAGTCATTCTCCGGCACGCATTCTAGGTCTAACCTAAATGCAACGTCGCAAATCAAGCATCACCGATTCGGGCTCACGGCCACGAATAGGCTTCACACAAAATGCCTAAATCCGCACGACTACCGGATTTTCTACATGCAATATGCCGGGGACGGACACAATCTACCCGGAGTCCCGAAGGACTTGAGGAAATCCTACACTTCACCCATTTGGTGAAAGAGATACCTCATGCAAGCAAAGAAAGAGGAATAAATGGACAAATACAAGTCCAAAGTTCGGGAGGAAGAATCGTTACCCTAGACGTGTTCCTCTTCGCCATGGATCCGAGATTCTACGCGGAGGGAAAGAACCGCACCGGGCTGCACTCTCCGGATCTGGAAACGGCTCGCGAAACGGAGCTCCGGAGCTCCGTCAATGGCGGGATCTTCCTTCTTCTTCCTTGCCTCCTTCTTCTTCCTCTAGCCTAGGAGAGAGAAACACCTCAAAATAATGAGGATTAATCTCCTCTCATAAGCCCTAATAGCCTCCAGCATCTAATCCTGGCCATCGGATCAGATCTCAAAAGATTTGGACGGCCCGATCTTCTTCTCCGCTCAAAATCGCGGAACAGAATAAACAGGGCGCACGATCACAGGCGCACGGTCAGTGGTCGTGCGCGACGAGGGCAATGGTCGTGCGCACTATCCGGGACAGAACTCTGAATTCTTGCGAATAAGCGCACGATCGCTGGCGCACGATCACTGGTCGTGCGCGAAGAGGGAAATGGTCGTGCGCACTGTCCGAGACAGAACTCGATTCTCTTCTGAATTAACGCACGATCGCTGGCACACGATCACTGGTCGTGCGCGATGAGGCCACTGATCGTGCGCAAAGAGCAGACAGGGAAAATTCTAGCCTGCTTCACGTGCCGCACTACCACTCCGCCTACTTCGCGGAACTACCAGATTTGGGGTGTTACACACTGCATAAAGCAACATGCATATAACAATAGAAATCCCCCTTTTTTGTTTAAACAGTCGGTAAAGACATTAAGGGATCAAGAAATATTATTTTCTAGCAGTAGTTAGTTAAAGTAGGCAACCTTATCAAGAAGGAAAAACCCCAGGAACCCCATACAGCTGGCCTCACAAAACAAGGAGTAATCGGCTCCCAGCAAAAGGGGACCTCAAGAATAGTGCACTAACGACATAGCAGCCTCAACTGGACATAATGAATATTTATCATAAAATCCCTACCATAACTCTAACCGACCAGGATCAATGTAAATACAGCAGGACTTATAGATTCATTTAGGCACAAATCATGAAATTCCCCAAGCTAAGAATCAAAAATCATTATAACCAGAAACTTCATAATCAGAACTTTCATAGAAGAAGAGGGGAATTGGACAGAGGAGCTCACTGTGCAACTATTTTAGTCAAGAGCTGATGATCACACCCAGTAGAACCACAACAAAACAGCAGTCGGGGTATATCTAACAGGTAGCGGCAAGTCCTCCAGCACCGGCGACAGGATGAGAAGGAAGGGTCGTCGATGAGGAAGAGGAGGCTGGAGATTGAGTCGGAGCTGTGCCCTAGCGCGACACCGCCAAGGGAGAGGGGGAAAGAAGAAAGATCGGTCGATTCTGATAAAAAGAACGAACCCTTGCCGTATAAATTATATCTCCACCGCTTATAACAAGTTCAGCCTTTCCCTTAATCGCAGCCCACTTAAGCCAAGTCCACATAAATATGAGTACAGCCAAATAACAATTGCTATTAGCACCCCAAATAGAAATTGTTATCAGCACACCTTTGAAGCAACTCACATAGAAACTTTATACATGAATGAACATGGCCTTGGTTTACTAAGGTAACATCACCTTTGTTCTTATGCTGCCGACGGCGAACAATTAATCATAAAATCGCACTTCATCATAAATATACATATTCCAAAAATAGACTGATTTTTATTTTCATCATAGGGGGAATTTTAGTATTCATTTGGGTCATTTCACGTTTTGGGTCGTTACAAACTCTTCCCCCCTTATAACAATTTTCGTCCTCGAAAATAGGACACGATATATAAATCTCAAATATGACATTATTTCCTTTCCCCCACATGCATACTTTTACTCGCTTTCTCGTTTTCTGTACTCTTACAATTATAGCGATTAACAACCCGCCACAAATCGGTTATTTAGATTCGTATCTCATATCTTATTGGCCCTTTCCAATATGACCTACAATATGTCGAATGTCAGTGGACTTTTTTTCCGTAGCTTCACATTTTCATATTTCTTGAAACAATTACATAGTAGTGAAACAACGGGCTTGGTACACAATTTATTAACTTTATTTCATTTTCTTTTTACCTGTGCGTGTAACACGTTTCAAAACTTTGGTACATAAAATGAAGATAGATTTACAATGCTTATTCGTTTCATTCACCATTGCTTCTTTTTACAGTATATATCGTTTTTTGTTAGAACTATTATATAAACTAGAGCCCGTTAATTATACACCATTTCATTACATGTAAGCACATTCATTTACTTTACGTGTGATCTTTCGTACAGTGATAAGCATCTTCCTACATCAACTACTCCATGCTTATCATATTCGTATAAGTTTGATTTGTGCAAATACTACTTTCTTTTGACACAGGTACAAAATATTTCTTAGAGAAGATGGTTATCTCAAGCATTTGCTAGTGGTCTTTATGACGCAACCGGTCATGTGGGACCTTTATGTTAGAAATTTTAATTATAAAATATTATAAATTAAATGTTTTGATTGGAGCTAAATGGTGTTTGGTGTTTGGGCTCCTCATTATGATGGAAAAGCTCAAAACCAAACTTGGAGGGAATCCAAATATTTGGAGGGAAACCTTTCGAAAGGATGAACCTTTAGTCACACCTTACTTATTAGCTCTCTAGCCAAAGAGTTTATATATGTTTTCACACCTTCTTATTTGTTCAAAAGAACATAAGGAGAAACTATGAACCACACGCGCGCGCGCGCGCACGCACCGGACCGGATCCGGATTTCGGATTTGGGGAATAATTGAATTGAATTGTATTTTTTGTACAAAATAGTTTCAGAGTTTTACTCGGAGTTGCGTCGATAAGAATTCGGAGCTGCGTCGAATAGATTTCGACGTAGCGTCGTCAAGCCGCTGAAGTTGGCGTGGCGTCGAATGGAATTCGACGCATGCGTCGATAGAACTCGACGCTTGCGTCGATAGGTCCTGCGTCGATAGAACTCGACGTAGTGTCGATATGATGTCGACGCAACGTCGAATTGCTTTCACGCGTTCTGCCGTTTTACGCGTTTTCTTAACCGCTCTTTTCACGCATATTTCTCGCCATTATTTACGTTGGAAATATTCAATGTTTATCTTCCCGATTATGATCCTTCCAACTATAACCGTCAATACTTATTATGGTTTTAATGTTGCAGTTTTCAAGATTCCATTTCCGGCGATTCACTGTCTTTATATATTGACGTTCTTCTCAGAAAGAATACACGCTCTCACATGCTCTTCTGCTCTCTCTATTCTGACGATCTTCTACGTGATTTCATTTTCTTTACATTTGCTTCATCAAGTGGTGGTTCGGGTGCTCTGTGCTTCTTCGGTGTCCGCGCACATCGGAGTTTCGGGATCTAGCCGGGTGTTGTACCTTGGAGGAGTGAGCATCGGTTTAAAGCCCTGCCGAAGGGTGGTGCAACTTCTTTAGGGCAGTTGTTGAAACCAGTTTCCCGGCTTCAGCGTTCGAAAGGGGGTTGCGACTAACCCTTACTTGACCTAAGCCTAGACCCTTGACCGGTTACTAGGAACTGAAAGACCCTGCCCTTGAAGAACACTTGAATCTAGAAAACGAACCCCTTAAGCTTCAGCGAGGAGGTCCCACCACATACCCGGAAGATCTTAGAGCGCTTCCCCTCCCAAGCCAATGCTGAGCCTGGGCACCTTGGAGGGCACTAAGGATCACCTCACCGTCCACCTTACATGACAAGGGGAAGGGGAGGGGTAGTGCTTGCTCACAACGCACACGCGAGGGAGGGGGGTAGAGACCAACCCTTCCCAAGGTGCCCATGGGGGTCTATTTATAGACTTCCCAAAAATGGACTGCGGATAGCAAAAATCCTGCTATTCGCAGTCCAACCATGACCACCATCGATCACGCCTGAGGGGGGGCGAGTGGGACTCACGGTGTCCACTCCCCCCCCCCCCCCCTCACGGGAGGTCGCACTGACCTCCCTACCTACACCGGGCGAGTGGAAGGCCTCTCCCACTCGCCCCCTAAAGGGGCGGCGAGTGGGAGGGCCCATCCCACTCGGCCGGCGAGTGGGAGCAGCCCTCCCACTCGCCCACTCGGCCGGCGAGTGGGAGGCCCCCTCCCACTCGACCGGCGAGTGGGAGCAGCCCTCCCACTCGGCCGGCGAGTGGGAGGCCCCCTCCCACTCGCCCGGCGAGTGGGAGGCCTTTCCCACTCGCTCGGCGAGTGGGAGAGCTGCTCCCACTCGCCCGGTGAGTGGGAGCACTCCTCCCACTCCCCTCGCAAAGGGCCTGAGTGGGAGGATTTCTCCTACCCACCCAAGGGAGCCGGGGTAGCGGGTGCTTCCTCCGTCTCTTCCGCGGCCTCTTCTTGCCTTGATCGGTTTCGACCGTCTCGACCACCTTGAATTGTCTTGGTCTCGTCCGGGTCGGGTCACACCGACTCGGGAAATATGAGGGTTGTACACAATCCCCGCTCTTTGCGAGCTTGTCCCAAGCTCGGAAAGAAAGTCCAACCCACCTATTTGACGAGTAGGTGGGACCTTAGGGGAATCCACTAAAGGATCCGTCATCGGGGAACCTTTGCCTAGCCTTTCGGTTGATCCTGACTTGAGACGGAAGGTGAACCTTTCTCCACTAAAGAACCCTCCTCTGGGTCGAGCCCAACTGGAGGTGGAGAAAACTCAACACCTTGGGTCGGATTAACCTCGACCTGAGGTGGAGGAAAAACTCAGCACCTCTAGTCGAGCCGAGCTCGACCTGAGGTGGGAGGAAAACCTTTCTCCACTAAAGAACCCTCCTATGGGCCGAGCCCAACTGGAGGTGGAGAAAGCTCAACACCTTGGGTCGGATTAACCTCGACCTGAGGTGGAGGAAAAACTCAGCACCTCTAGTCGAGCCGAGCTTGACCTGAGGCGGGAGGAAAACCTTTCTCCACTAAAGAACCCTCCTATGGGCCGAGCCCAACTGGAGGTGGAGAAAGCTCAACAACTTGGGTCGGATTAACCTCGACCTGAGGTGGAGGGAAAAACTCAGCACCTCTAGTCGAGCCGAGCTCGACCTGAGGTGGGAGGAAAACCTTTCTCCACTTAAGAACCCTCATATGGGCCGAGCCCAACTGGAGGTGGAGAAAGCTCAACACCTTGGGTCGGATTAACCTCGACCTGAGGTGGAGGAAAAACTCAGCACCTCTAGTCGAGCCGAGCTCGACCTGAGGTGGGAGGAAAACCTTTCTCCACTTAAGAACCATCCTATGGGCCGAGCCCAACTGGAGGTGGAGAAAGCTCAACACCTTGGGTCGGATTGACCTCAACCTGAGGTGGAGGAAAAACTCAGCACCTCTAGTCGAGCCGAGCTCGACCTGAGGTGGGAGGAAAACCTTTCTCCACTTAAGAACCCTCTTATGGGCCGAGCCCAACTGGAGGTGGAGAAAGCTCAACACCTTGGGTCGGATTAACCTCGACCTGAGGTGGAGGAAACTCCACACCTAACAGGGAGCCGAGCTCACCTGGAGGTGGAAGAACTCAACACCTAACAGGGAGCGGAGCTCACCTGGAGGTGGAGGAAACTCCACACCTAACAGAGAGCCGAGCTCACCTGGAGGTGGAAGAACTCAACACCTAACAGGGAGCGGAGCTCACCTGGAGGTGGAGGAAACTCCACACCTAACAGGGAGCCGAGCTCACCTGGAGGTGGAAGAACTCAACACCTAACAGGGAGCCGAACTCACCTGGAGGTGGAGGAAACTCCACACCTAACAGGGAGCCAGGCTCACCTGGAGGTGGAAGAACTCAACACCTAACAGGGAGCGGAGCTCACCTGGAGGTGGAGGAAACTCCACACCTAACAGGGAGCCGAGCTCACCTGGAGGTGGAAGAACTCAACACCTAACAGGGAGCCGAGCTCACCTGGAGGTGGAAGAAACTCCACACCTAACAGGGAGCCGAGCTCACCTGGAGGTGGAAGAACTCAACACCTAACAGGGAGCCGAGCTCACCTGGAGGTGGAGGAAACTCCACACCTAACAGGGAGCCAGGCTCACCTGGAGGTGGAAGAACTCAACACCTAACAGGGAGCGGAGCTCACCTGGAGGTGGAGGAAACTCCACACCTAACAGGGAGCCGAGCTCACCTGGAGGTGGAAGAACTCAACACCTAACAGGGAGCGGAGCTCACCTGGAGGTGGAGGAAACTCCACACCTAATAGGGAGCCGAGCTCACCTGGAGGTGGAAGAACTCAACACCTAACAGGGAGCCGAGCTCACCTGGAGGTGGAAGAAACTCCACACCTAACAGGGAGCCGAGCTCACCTGGAGGTGGAAGAACTCAACACCTAACAGGGAGCGGAGCTCACCTGGAGGTGGAGGAAACTCCACACCTAACAGAGAGCCGAGCTTACCTGGAGGTGGAAGAACTCAACACCTAACAGGGAGCGGAGCTCACCTGGAGGTGGAGGAAACTCCACACCTAACAGGGAGCCGAGCTCACCTGGAGGTGGAAGAACTCAACACCTAACAGGGAGCCGAGCTCACCTGGAGGTGGAGGAAACTCCACACCTAACAGGGAGCCAGGCTCACCTGGAGGTGGAAGAACTCAACACCTAACAGGGAGCCGAGCTCACCTGGAGGTGGAGGAAACTCCACACCTAACAGGGAGCCGAGCTCACCTGGAGGTGGAAGAACTCAACACCTAACAGGGAGCCGAGCTCACCTGGAGGTGGAGGAAACTCCACACCTAACAGGGAGCCAGGCTCACCTGGAGGTGGAAGAACTCAACACCTAACAGGGAGCGGAGCTCACCTGGAGGTGGAGGAAACTCCACACTTAACAGGGAGCCGAGCTCACCTGGAGGTGGAAGAACTCAACACCTAACAGGGAGCCGAGCTCACCTGGAGGTGGAGGAAACTCCACACCTAACAGGGAGCCAGGCTCACCTGGAGGTGGAAGAACTCAACACCTAACAGGGAGCGGAGCTCACCTGGAGGTGGAGGAAACTCCACACCTAACAGGGAGCCGAGCTCACCTGGAGGTGGAAGAACTCAACACCTAACAGGGAGCCGAGCTCACCTGGAGGTGGAAGAAACTCCACACCTAACAGGGAGTCGAGCTCACCTGGAGGTGGAAGAACTCAACACCTAACAGGGAGCCGAGCTCACCTGGAGGTGGAGGAAACTCCACACCTAACAGGGAGCCAGGCTCACCTGGAGGTGGAAGAACTCAACACCTAACAGGGAGCGGAGCTCACCTGGAGGTGGAGGAAACTCCACACCTAACAGGGAGCCGATCTCACCTGGAGGTGGAAGAACTCAACACCTAACAGGGAGCCGAGCTCACCTGGAGGTGGAAGAAACTCCACACCTAACAGGGAGCCGAGCTCACCTAGAGGGGGAGGGAACTCCACGCACTCCTGATCTAACTGGAGGTGGTAGTGCCCATCCAGGTCCTGGGAGTCTTAGCTCAACCGGGGTGGAGGGACTCAACGCACTCCTGATCTAACTGGAAGTGGTAGTACCCATCCAGGTCCTGGGAGTCTTAGCTCAACCGGGGTGGAGAGACTCAACGCACTCCTGATCTAACTGGAAGTGGTAGTACCCATCCAGGTCCTGGGAGTCTTAGCTCAACCGGGGTGGAGGGACTCAACGCACTCCTGATCTAACTGGAGGTGGTAATGCCCATCCAGGTCCTGGGAGTCTTAGCTCAACCGGGGTGGAGGGACTCAACGCACTCCTGATCTAACTGGAAGTGGTAGTACCCATCCAGGTCCTGGGAGTCTTAGCTCAACCGGGGTGGAGGGACTCAACGCACTCCTGATCTAACTGGAAGTGGTAGTACCCATCCAGGTCCTGGGAGTCTTAGCTCAACCGGGGTGGAGGGACTCAACGCACTCCTGATCTAACTGGAGGTGGTAGTACCCATCCAGGTCCTGGGAGTCTTAGCTCAACCGGGGTGGAGGGACTCAACGCACTCCTGATCTAACTGGAGGTGGTAGTGCCCATCCAGGTCCTGAGAGTCTTAGCTCAACCGGGGTGGAGGGACTCAACGCACTCCTGATCTAACTGGAAGTGGTAGTACCCATCCAGGTCCTGGGAGTCTTAGCTCAACCGGGGTGGAGGGACTCAACGCACTCCTGATCTAACTGGAAGTGGTAGTACCCATCCAGGTCCTGAGAGTCTTAGCTCAACCGGGGTGGAGGGACTCAACGCACTCCTGATCTAACTGGAAGTGGTAGTACCCATCCAGGTCCTGGGAGTCTTAGCTCAACCGGGGTGGAGGGACTCAACGCACTCCTGATCTAACTGGAAGTGGTAGTACCCATCCAGGTTCTGAGAGTCTTAGCTCAACCGGGGTGGAGGGACTCAACGCACTCCTGATCTAACTGGAGGTGGTAGTGCCCATCCAGGTCCTGGGAGTCTTAGCTCAACCGGGGTGGAGGGACTCAACGCACTCCTGATCGGTTGTTGGACCGCGAGTCGACCTGACGAGTCCCCCATCTACCGGCATGACTGAGCCCGGCGGGGGATCTCCAGTCAGGGATCTTAGATCGGGGTATCACCCCAGAACCCTTTTTCATTCCTAGTTCGTCTATTTCAACTTCACTACCCTACGCCCTTGCAGGGCACTTTATTACACCTCGCCCTTCTTGGGCACTTCACTTACATCTCGCCCTTCATGGGCACTTCACTTACATCTCGCCCTTCCTGGGCACTTCACTTACATCTCGCCCTTCCTGGGCACTTCACTTGGCCGCACGCTCCTTGGTCATCTTCTTCGCCACTTCTTCTGTCTCCGCAACTCCTTCTTGGCCCTTCCAGGTGAAGCTACTCCCCCCTGGTTGGACGGGGGCGTTCTTATCGCCTCCCTGCAGGTGGTGTCGAGCATTCGCCGCGAGTGAAGGATGCGACCTGCAGGAGCTCCAGGATCCCTTTGTTGAACTCATCGTCGTCGCCCTTCTTTACATACTCGCATGCCGGAGGCGAGTCTCCCAACTCGTCTCTTCCAGCCATGAGACATGGCTCAGAGCTTTCCGAACTAGTCGCTTCCACGCTCACCGCACCAGAATGTTGAAACCAGTTTCCCGGCTTCAGCGTTCGAAAGGGGGTTGCGACTAACCCTTACTTGACCTAAGCCTAGACCCTTGACCGGTTACTAGGAACTGAAAGACCCTGCCCTTGAAGAACACTTGAATCTAGAAAACGAACCCCTTAAGCTTCAGCGAGGAGGTCCCACCACATACCCGGAAGATCTTAGAGCGCTTCCCCTCCCAAGCCAATGCTGAGCCTGGGCACCTTGGAGGGCACTAAGGATCACCTCACCGTCCACCTTACATGACAAGGGGAAGGGGAGGGGTAGTGCTTGCTCACAACGCACACGCGAGGGAGGGGGGTAGAGACCAACCCTTCCCAAGGTGCCCATGGGGGTCTATTTATAGACTTCCCAAAAATGGACTGCGGATAGCAAAAATCCTGCTATTCGCAGTCCAACCATGACCACCATCGATCACGCCTGAGGGGGGGGGGGCGAGTGGGACTCACGGTGTCCACTCCCCCCCCCCCCCCCCCTCACGGGAGGTCGCACTGACCTCCCTACCTACACCGGGCGAGTGGAAGGCCTCTCCCACTCGCCCCCTAAAGGGGCGACGAGTGGGAGGTCCCATCCCACTCGGGCGGCGAGTGGGAGCAGCCCTCCCACTCGGCCGGCGAGTGGGAGGCCCCCTCCCACTCGACCGGTGAGTGGGAGCAGCCCTCCCACTCGGCCGGCGAGTGGGAGGCCCCCTCCCACTCGCCCGGCGAGTGGGAGGCCCCCTCCCACTCGCCCGGCGAGTGGGAGGCCCCCTCCCACTCGCCCGGCGAGTGGGAGGCCCCCTCCCACTCACCCGGCGAGTGGGAGGCCTTTCCCACTCGCTCGGCGAGTGGGAGAGCTGCTCCCACTCGCCCGATGAGTGGGAGCACTCCTCCCACTCCCCTTGCAAAGGGCCTGAGTGGGAGGATTTCTCCTACCCACCCAAGGGAGCCGGGGTAGCGGGTGCTTCCTCCATCTCTTCCGCGGCCTCTTCTTGTCTTGATCGGTTTCGACCGTCTCGACCACCTTGAATTGTCTTGGTCTCGTCCGGGTCGGGTCACACCGACTCGGGAAATATGAGGGTTGTACAGCAGTGACCACACGCCTTACCCAGGCTCGATTCTAAACTATAAATTATTCTCTTTTATTTCTCACCTCTTTCATGAAATATTATTGATATTGCTGTTTATATATATATATATATCTTTATATATCTGCTGTTTCTGTAAAATTTTAAAACAAAAAATATATCATTTTTATATTAATAGAGGAATATAGAAGAAAATATTCCAACAATCTAAAGAAGTTGGTAATTCCACATAAACAGAATAAATAAAATCAAATAATTAAAATGTTTATGTCTGCTTTCGTTTTCATATGTACAGCAATTTATTATTTATATTTTAAATTTCAGAAATCTGCAATGACTTCTAGATCTGATGATTCTGCCGGGATCAAACCCGAGAAATTTAACGGAAATGGTTTTCGTCGGTGGCAAGCTCAGATAGAATATTGGCTTAATACGTTAGGCCTTTTGTCTGCCATCTTCGATGCCCCCAGTGTAGAAACTGAAATCCCTAGCACTGCAAATGCAGTTGCTTCGACTCTACCATCATCCTCATCTTCAACTGTAAACACCACTAGAACCTACGTAAGACGTCTTCCTTATAGAGATCCGGTAGATGTTAAATATCATTGTCGTAACCGAATTCTTAGTGCTTTGTCCGACAGCCTCTACGATGTTTTCCTTCAATATCGTACAGCCAAGGATTTGTGGTATGCACTTGAAGCGCGCTATAACCTTGACAATGCGGGTATAGAACGCTATAATGTTTCCAACCTCCACAAATTCAAGATTGATGCTTCCAAGCCCATCAATCCTCAACTCCATCAACTAGATGAGATGTTGTCCAAGATCCGAGCCGATGGCTCAATCCTTTCTGAAAATTATCTTGTGACATGTCTTATTGATTCTCTTCCCGATTCATGGTCCGGCTTTAGCACTAGACTAAGGCATGACCAATCAAACCTTACTTACGTTCAGATCCAAAATGTTATCCGCATAGAGGAGGAACATAAGTCTAAGAATTCTAAAGCTCCCAAAGACCTTGCTCCTAAAGTGAATCTAACCGAATCTCATGGCAATCCTTCCTCCAACCATCACTTCAAAGGCAATGGCAAGATCCATAAGAAACATTTCCGTCAAAGTTCCCGCCATCAAAAACCCAATTATCACAAGCCTGATCCCTCTAACCAAAACCCAGGTAAAGGGAAATGGTGCTTCATCTGCGGCTGCACAAACCATCTGTCTACCAACTGCTTCTACAAGAAGACTGAACTAGTGGTCGGCAAATCCCATGGCTCCAAGCCTCAGGCCACATGATCCAAGCACGGGATCAACCTATCTTCAGGTTAGATTATACTCCTAGTCTTCTTCTCACTTGTTCATCCGATTGGTGGCTTGATTCCGGAGCAAATGTTCATACTTGTTTTGATCGTTCTTGCTTTGCCACCTTTCAGGACATCAGTGGAGGAAGCGTGATCTTAGGAGATGCTTCTTCGGCACAATACTTGGATGCGGGCGAGTGGATCTTAGGTTGACATCCGGGAAAACACTAGCCTTGCAAGATGTGCTTTATGTGCCGAGAGTTAGGAAGAATCTTGTGAGCGGATCCTTGCTAGTGAAGAAGGGTTATAAAATTGTCTTAGAGTCAAATAAAGTTGTAATAACATTTAATGATGTTTTTATTGGTAAAGGATATATCTGCGATGGTTTATTTAAATTAAATGTTGCTGATTTAGAAATAAATCAGATTTCATCTTCTTCTTCCTTAGTTTCAAATTATTCTCCTGATTTTTGGCATGCTAGATTAGGACATGTGAATTCTGATTGCATGAAAAGAATGATGTCCTTAAATTTGATTTCCAAAATCAATACTGCACCAAGTGCAAAAGGTGAAATTTGTGTGCAAGCTAAATTTTCTAGAAAGCCTTTTAAATCAGTTGATAGAACTTCAAAACCTTTAGAACTAATTCATTCGGATGTATGTGATTCAAACCGCCAACCTACTAGAGGTGAAAATAAATATTTTGTAACATTCATAGATGACTTTACAAAGTATTGTTACATATATTTATTAAAAACCAAAGATGAAGTATTTTCATACTTTAAGATTTTCAAAGCCGAAGTAGAAAAACAATTAGGATCGTCAATCAAAATTCTTAAATCCGATCGAGGTGGAGAATACACTTCGAATGAACTAACCCAATTTTGCCAAGAACATGGGATTATTCATCAAGTGACTGCTCCATATTCTCCTCAATCGAATGGTGTAGCTGAACGTAAAAATCGGACCTTGATGAACATGGTCAATGCCATGTTAGCCGAGTCCGGTGCCCCAGAAAATCTCTGGGGAGAAGCGTTGCTCACTTCCTCCTTCATCCTTAATAGGATTTCATCTAAACAAAGTGATAAGACACCTTTTGAATTATTCAAATTAAGAAAACCTAACCTCCAAATTCTTCGAGTGTGGGGGTGTTTAGCTAAGGTAGCAATTCCTGAACCTAAGAGAAAGAAAATAGGACCAAAAACATTAGACTCTATTTTCATAGGATATGCATCCGATAGTAGTGCTAATAGATTTCTCATCATTAATTCCCTAATTAGTGAAATATCTAACAATACCATTATAGAAGCTAGAGATACAGCTTATTTTGAAGATAAATTTCCATATAAACTAAATAACTCATCTCAACCTTCAACTAGCTCAAACCAACCTTCCACTTCTTCTATAGAACCATTAGAAAATGATGAACCTAGAAGAAGCAAAAGAGTTAGAACCGAAAGATCCTATGGGGAGGACTACTTCACTTATCTAGTTGAAGGAGATCCTAATACATATGAGGAAGCAATGACCTCATCTGATTATCCCTTTTGGAAAGAAGCAATTAATTTAGAAATTAATTCTATCTTAGAAAATAAAACTTGGATCCTAACCGATTTACCTCCTGGTTCCAAAGCCATAGGATGTAAATGGATTTTTAGAAAGAAATTAAATCCGGATGGATCCATAGATAAATATAAGGCTCGCCTTGTAGCTAAAGGCAATGCCCAAAAACAAGGGATAGATTATCTAGACACATATGCTCCCGTAGCTAGAATAACCTCTCTTCGTATTCTAGTCGCCTTGGCTTCGATCCACAGGATGATCATTCATCAAATGGATGTCAAAACCACTTTCTTGCATGGAGACTTAGATGAAGAAGTCTACATGTCTCAACCCGAAGGTTTTGTAGTTAAAGGACAAGAAACCAAAGTTTGTAAATTAATTAAATCTCTTTACGGTTTAAAACAAGCACCTAAACAATGACATCAAAAGTTTGACTCCGTAGTCTTAACTTTTGGTTTCAAATCTAATGAATTTGATAAATGTATTTATGCCAAACGAGACGGAAATGAAATTGTCTTGTTATGTCTCTATGTAGATGACATTTTAATTTTTGGAAACTCAATTACAATTATTAATGAAACCAAAAATAATTTATCATCCAATTTTGATATGAAAGATTTGGGGGAAGCAAACATTATATTAGGAATGAAACTAGTTAAAAATGATTCTAGCGTATCATTATCTCTTTCACACTCGATTAAGAAAATATTGATTAAATTCAACTTATATGATTCCATTCCCGCTTCTACTCCTTATGACGTTAGTGTAACACTTTGTAAAAATACTAAATAACCTGTTGATCAACATAGGTATGCACAAATGATAGGATCACTCCTATACATAGCTAACCGCACTAGGCCCGACATTTCCTATGTCGTAGGCCGCCTTAGTAGATATACTAGTAATCCAAGTGATGAACATTGGATAGCTCTAAATAGAATATTTAAATATCTTCGTGGAACTATGGATTATAGTTTGGTGTACACGGGATTTCCCGGAGTACTAGAAGGATATTCAGATGCCAATTGGGTAACAGATTCGTTAGACGTTAAGTCAACAACAGGCTATGTATTCCTCCTTGGAGGTGCTGTCATCTCATGGGCTTCTACAAAACAAACAGTTATTTCTAGAAGCGCCATGGAATCGGAGCTTATAGCTTTGGACACTACATGTGCCGAAGCAGAATGGATTAAAAATTTACTTAGTGAAATTCCATTAATTGAAAACCCCACGCATGCTATCTCTTTACATTGTGATAATAAAAGTGTTATTGATTTAACTGCTTCTAATAGTACTAATTCCAAAATGAATAAGTTCATGAGAATCAGGTACAAGTCCGTGAAGTAAAGAAGAAAAGAAGTGATATCACTCAACTATGTAAAGTCAGAATTAAATCTAGCTGATAATCTTACCAAGGGATTATCCCGAAGGGAGATATTGTTGTCATCGAGGGGAATGAGGCTTAAGCCCACATGATTTGATGCCAACGGTGGATACCCAACCCATGTGATTGGAGATCCCATGAAGTGGGTTCAATGTGGTAGAAACGAAGCCGTTGATGTAGCGTAGTTGGGAGCACAAAATATTAGGTTGAGAAAACCTTCTCCCCATTCCTATGATGTTGTGCTCTGTGTAACAAGTTAGGATGAACTTAATTAAGTTCTTAATGGTTGCCAAAGGCATATTTCTTTGCGAGATATTGGTTACGAATATCTCTTGAGGCACCACCTATGTGGGGGTTGTTGTGAGGCCGCAACTTTGGGATCCTGGCTGAACCCAAAATAACTCTCATGAAAAATCAAGGAATGCGCATGGCCATTAACGCGCCCACCGCCATAACCCAAGAACAACCAATCTTTTGTGTGTTTATCTAATTTACCGGTCAAAAGTTTATAATTCAAAGCCTCTGGCACATTATACTCTTCGGTAGAAGAAGTAAGTAATAAGTATAGATTCAAGGTAACCATTCCATCTATACCCATTGCATTAGATACAACTTAATGAACCAAATTTGTATTTGATTTTATTTATTATTAGTAATATCATATTTATGAAGTTCGCTTTTGGTTTATCGCTTTTGTGGGGGATTGTTAGAAATTTTAATTATAAAATATTATAAATTAAATGTTTTGATTGGAGCTAAATGGTGTTTGGTGTTTGGGCTCCTCATTATGATGGAAAAGCTCAAAACCAAACTTGGAGGGAATCCAAATATTTGGAGGGAAACCTTTCATGAATGAAAGGATGAACCTTTAGTCCCACCTTGCTTATTAGCTCTCTAGCCAAAGAGTTTATATATGTTTTCACACCTTCTTATTTGTTCAAAAGAACATAAGGAGAAACTATGAACCACACGCGCCCGCGCGCGCACGCACCGCACCGGACCGGATCCGGATTTCGGATTTGGGGAATAATTGAATTGAATTATATTTTTTGTACAAAATAGTTTCAGAGTTTTACTCGGAGTTGCGTCGATAAGAATTCGGAGCTGCGTCGAATAGATTTCGACGTAGCGTCGTCAAGCCGCTGAAGTTGGCGTGGCATCGAATGGAATTCGACGCATGCGTCGATAGAACTCGACGCTTGCGTCGATAGGTCCTGCGTCGATAGAACTCGACGTAGCGTCGATATGATATCGACGCAACGTCGAATTGCTTTCACGCGTTCTGCCGTTTTACGCGTTTTCTTAACCGCTCTTTTCACGCATATTTCTCGCCATTATTTACGTTGGAAATATTCAACGTTTATCTTCCCGATTATGATCCTTCCAACTATAACCGTCAATACTTATTATGGTTTTAATGTTGCCGTTTTCAAGATTCCGTTTCCGGCGATTCACTGTCTTTATATATTGACGTTCTTCTCAGAAAGAATACACGCTCTCACATGCTCTTCTGCTCTCTCTGTTCTGACGATCTTCTACGTGATTTCATTTTCTTTACATTTGCTTCATCAAGTGGTGGTTCGGGTGCTTTGTGCTTCTTCGGTGTCCGAGCACATCGGAGTTTCGGGATCTAGCCGGGTGTTGTACCTTGGAGGAGTGAGCATCGGTTGAAAGCCCTGCCGGAGGGTGGTGCAACTTCTTTAGGGCAGTGACCACACGCCTTACCCAGGCTCGATTCTAAACTATAAATTATTCTCTTTTATTTCTCACCTCCTTCATGAAATATTATTGATATTGCTGTTTATATATATCTTTATATATCTGCTGTTTCTGTAAAATTTTAAAACAAAAAATATATCATTTTTATATTAATATAGGAATATAGAAGAAAATATTCCAACACTTTATTCCATTACTAACTCTCATGATGGAATGTATTGGGAAACTGATCTCTTGTTTCTTTTCCTTCATTTTTCTAACTTTAGTTTTGTAACACCGCTTTCATAACCATATAACGTATCAAAGATTCGGCCGAAATCCAAGATATATTATATAGAGTGAAATTGAAATTACAAATCATTATAATCTTTACTTTGCTTATTCATTTCCTGCAATGTTATATACCCATCATCATATTCTCCTTTTATTCTTGGCAGTGAGTTTTTCATGATTCTTAATTCAAATTCATATAGGCTTTATCACTTTTACACCGAATGTAATTATTTAGACTTACTATGGATATTTAAGAGTGCTTGCATTGAAAACAATCGTGTCTTTCAGGATGGTAAAAACACTTTATCTGTGAATTCTTCATCGGCTATGATGCAACATAACTATAAGCCTTTTCATTTAATCAAATCGTTTGTAATTGTTGATTATCTTATACCTTTGCTCTCATGATTCTAAGTTCATCTGGATGAAAAATATATGTCATACTCGTTTGAAGCCTCACGGTAGAAATCATAGATATCATCTTTTTATTACAAACATTATTTCGTAACTCCATATTATGGGTCGAATCATTTTTCTCTCGCATATTTTACGTACTTAATGATACCACAAAAATAGAAACCATTAGTAGCTTTTCCTTCATTTACATGTCCATCTAGTTCTGATTTATATGTTGATACTTGTCATTCCATCTCAACATATTCTTTCAATCTGAAATTAAATTAACCCAACAATTTCTTGTTTCATTCATCATCCTACATTTCTGAACTTTACGACACCCTTCTCCATCAATGTTTTCTTTTCTTCCTCACATTGTAAATAGCATATTCATTTCATGCCTTTAAGATTACGCGTCGTCTTTATCCTTACTTGTTATAGTCAAAAGATTTCATGTCGGTATTTGAAGCTAAATCCTCTTGTCCATGCAGGCACCATAATGATAAACATAAGAATCCTCGATATTGTTTCATATTTCATTTCATCAAAATAATTTTGATTCCTTACTATAACACCATAAACTGAAATTTATCGATTTACCTCATCCATATTCACTACTTTGAGTCCTGAAAATACATTTCATATTACACTCCTTTTGTCGTTAAGATAGTTGTGATTTGGTACCATTCATTTCATCCTTACCAAGAATTTGTTTCTTACTTAGGATTACTCTCTTTTTTCCTCAAACATAATCAGTTTATGGTAATTACTTAGACAATTTAGCAAGTTCTTCACATATTCACAAGTTGTTATGCATACAATTAGCAGGTACTCAATGCGGCCAAGGCATTCAGTCATTTTACATATCTCCATCTTCCCATTATATATCTACAATGATGTACATATGATCTTTCTTCCCTTTCTAAGTACATTCATCTTTCAACTTATTTATGCTTATCATCTTGGATTATCTATCGCAAACAATATGAAGACATTTCTTTTCGGAAACCTTTGGGTTGACTCGTGCAGTAGAAACAAAGTCAAATATTACTTGGTTTCGTGTGGCTTTAGGTTCGTGTACATTTCATTCCATTTCTATCTTCTCATAAATGCTTTTCAACCCTTTCGTGTACATTTCATTTCATTTCTATCTTCTCATAAATACTTTTCAACCCTTTCTACTTAATTCCATTTAGCCAGATTCCTAATTACTAAATTTCTATAATCGATCTTCTTCTCATCATATCATGTGTGCTTATTTAGTACTCACTACAACCAAACTTCTTGAAAACCTGGCTCTGATACCAAATTGTGAGGCCCCTATTTGGACCCCACAGACATTGTATCTAAGTTACGTTCATACATGTGTCCCAGGTTGAAGTACGGCTAGTGAATACAAAATAAAAACACATAATAAGAAATTTACTTGCATACCTTGTATTATTCGTTGAATCTTTTCTGTTCTATCTTAATCAGTCCTTTTGGTTTTGCGTATCCTAGGTCACGTCTGTTACCTACAAAATTTGACGACGGGTTTAGTCATAAAAATATGACTAAGTGAGGATATACCTCTTTCATTTCTATATACAATTAGAAAACTTACGCAGTTTAAAACAGAGTTTTCATACTAACCGTTTTCTGTCTCAGTAATGAACTTATGAAGCATATAACTACATGAACACGTTAGTATCAATAAAACATTATGAGCAGTATAAGATCATAACCATATCATGTACAATATAACATTAAAGCACAGTAACTATGAAAGAACATAATAACTGGGGGAAACATGTCAGTAATCATAAACAGTATAAGGAGCTGTAGCATTCATATGAACTATGGAATATGTCATGTAAGTATCATAACTGTATCTATATCATGGAAGCAGTGCAAATACATAATTTCATGTCAGTTTTCATGTCTATAAGCAGTTATCAATGTACTGTTATAACCCTTTAAACAGTATTTCTATGAATGTTTCCTTTCTTAGGATATATTAGGGGCGATTCGAATCCTTTTTCCTTTTTCCTTTACCCCGAAGGGTCCTTTACCCCGAAGGGTCCTTTACCCTGAAGGGTCCTTTACCCCGAAGGGTCCTTTACCCCGAAGGGTCCTTTACCCCGAAGGGTCCTTTACCCCGAAGGGTCCTTTACCCCGAAGGGTCCTTTACCCCGAAGGGTCATTCATATGCATGCATTTCAAGTCGCACGTAATATAACCTCGTGTCGACACGTTTACATAATAATGAGTTATTCATATTTATTATTCCCCTCAGAAATAAAATATAGCGACATCAGTATCAGTGTTCATAGCATTGTCATGTCTATTTTGAAGTGCCATCCTCCGTGGTATCTTGTATATGCATCATATCATTTAGGGTCATTTATATCGGGGTTGCACCTCGCTATAGCTACAATTGTAATTACTATTTTTACATCATTTGGAAGCTATTTAATTTAACCCACCATTTGTAACAAAACTCATTTATTTTATGCAATAGTAGGACTAAACTCCATGCTAATTTATCATGTTGATCGGCCATAACAATCTAATGAAAAATATAACATAACTTCTTTGGTTCAGTACTAAGACATCCTGCCAAAATCCCACTTCAAAACTAGTTCCACAGCCGGCCAACAAGGTAAAACAATATAGCTTTTCTAATAAAAACAGCCGGCCAACATTTAGATCAAAGCCCAATTTATAACATGAAAGAGGAGCAGTAAATTTGAAGCAGGGTAGCATGCAAGAAGGGGCCAATCTAAGTAAATAAAACCCCCAAAAAGAAAACCCCACAACATCACTTTGAAAACCAATAAAGGAGAAGCCCAGGTAACCCCCTCTAACTCCAACAAAACAAATAGGAAACTTATAGCAGCCGGCCAACCACAAAAATACAAGTTCTCTCTTTATAATTTAATAATAATGGCAGCCATTATAGAGTTCCCCAATCTGTTTTAAAATCAAAAGTTCTTTGCAGGAGAGTAAGGGAGAATAGCTAAGAGTAAAACTTTAAACCATAAAATCCAAATCCAAAACTCAAAGCAGTTCACTGCATAAAGCAACATGCATATAACAATAGAAATCCCCCTTTTTGTTTAAACAGTCGGTAAAGACATTAAGGGATCAAGAAATACTATTTTCTAGCAGTAGTTAGTTAAAGTAGGCAACCTTATCAAGAAGGAAAAACCCCAGGAACCCCATACAGCTGGCCTCACAAAACAAGGAGTAATCGGCTCCCAGCAAAAGGGGACCTCAAGAATAGTGCACTAACAGCATAGCAGCCTCAAATGGACATAATGAATATTTATCATAAAATCCCTACCATAACTCTAACCGACCAGGATCAATGTAAATACAGCAGGACTTATAGATTCATTTAGGCACAAATCATGAAATTCCCCAAGCTAAGAATCAAAAATCATTATAACCAGAAACTTTATAATCAGAACTTTCATAGAAGAAGAGGGGAATTGGACAGAGGAGCTCACTGTGCAACTATTTTAGTCAAGAGCTGATGATCACACCCAGTAAAACCACAACAAAACAGCAGTCGGGGTATATCTAACAGGTAGCGGCAAGTCCTCCAGCACCGGCGACAGGATGAGAAGGAAGGGTCGTCGATGAGGAAGAGGAGGCTGGAGATTGAGTCGGAGCTGTGCCCTAGCGCGACACCGCCAAGGGAGAGGGGGAAAGAAGAAAGATCGGTCGATTCTGATAAAAAGAACGAACCCTTGCCGTATAAATTATATCTCCACCGCTTATAACAAGTTCAGCCTTTCCCTTAATCGCAGCCCACTTAAGCCAAGTCCACATAATTATGAGTACAGCCAAATAACAATTGCTATTAGCACCCCAAATAGAAATTGTTATCAACACACCTTTGAAGCAGCTCACATAGAAACTTTATACATGAATGAACATGGCCTTGGTTTACTAAGGTAACATCACCTTTGTTCTTATGCTGCCGACGGCGAACAATTAATCATAAAATCGCACTTCATCATAAATATACATATTCCAAAAATAGACACTGATTTTTATTTTCATCATAGGGGAAATTTTAGTATTCATTTGGGTCATTTCACGTTTTGGGTCGTTACACTGGTCACGGCAGAGTAACCCATGTAGGAAGCTTGGGTGGCGTTAGCTTGGTTACGAGCGACAGGTGGACCACGAGGGCGCATGCCAACAAAGTGCTCGCTACCTTTTCTTCCTTTGTACCAAGCAGGATATCCATGGAGTTCAAAGAAATTGATCGCGTCGTGTCCGGTCTTGTGACAATGGCTACAGTTCTTGTCAACAAGCTAGCCCTCGCGATTTGGAGTAGGTAGGAGGGAAGGTTTTCCCTTTTGCTGCGGTATGCATGGCCATGGTAGTGACTTCCCCGCGTCCTTCCTGACCACGCCCAATGGTACGGTGTAGTTCCTCACAAGTGATAAGGGCATACGCCTTACTCACGGTTGGTAGAGGATCCATGTTTAGTATGTGAGACCGAACGGTCTCAAACATCGCGTCATCCAACCCCATGAGAAAATGATGTAATTTTTCTTCTTCTCTTCGCGTATAAATTCTTGTGAAGCACCACAAGTACAAGTAGGAACTTTGGAATGGCTGCCCAATTCATCCCATAACCCTTTTAATTTGGTGTAATAGGTCATGACATTCATTCCATGTTGGCGAAACGATGCAATTTCATTCTTTAATTCATAAACTCTCGGAGCATTTCCAATGGCAAACCTCTCCCTCAAATCATCCCAAACGGCTTTGGCGGTCTCCAAATAAGCAACGCTAGGTTGAATCTCCTTGTTGATGGAATTCATAATCCAAGAGATTATCATAGAGTTGCAGGAATCCCAATATTCAGCCTCTAAGGTTTCAACATCTCGTTTTGTCACCGATTGATAACTTCCCAAAAAGAAGTTATCTTGAATCATTATTTTAGCCATTTAGCTAATTTATTTGATGAATATAAATAAAAAGTATATAAAAATGAATTGATTATTATTCGGATTAAATTTGGTTAATATTGTTGTTTTTGTATGTATTATCGCAGGAATTATAAAGAGTACAACTTAGCATTAAAGGTTAATCATATATTAAAGCCAAGAACATGTTGCAACAAGGTCACAACAAATTCAGTGCAGTTTTATGAAGAAAAAAATCCAGCAGAAAATTTATTGTAACAAATTTCGATTTGTCACAACAAATCCAGTTCCGAAATTTCCAGGCAAACTGTGCAGAAATTATTTGTTGCAACAAATCCGCGGATTTCTGAAAAATGAATATCCAAAAATATTTAAAATTAGGTAGTTTTATGGTGAAAAATCACATCTATTCGGCCAGGGGGTGTCTCTAAAGTTGGAGAATGACTACATAAGGAGAGGAGGAGAGAGAAACAAACATTTTTTCGTCTTCTATCTTATACCATTTTCGAAAAAAAGGAGAGAAGTCAAGAACCAAATTTCAGGTGTCATGTACTGTAAGTCTTGTATGAAGAGAGTACTGTGTGTTTTGATGGTGTAATCTTTCTTATGTTGAGTTTGTTTGATGAATTCTTTTTGGTGGAATTTTTGAATTAGTTAATGAAACTTTTGGTTCATGCTTTCATCTTCTATTTTGCTACGAGAATCGAGAGAGTGGTATAAATTTTTAACTAAGAGTTTCCACCTTTATGGTGTATTTTAAGATTCGAGAGAGGAGAAGTACAATCGCTCACAAGTTCGTCGTAGTAAAGAAGAGATGAAGAGATTCCCTCCTCTTGTTAGCAGATCCGATTTTTACTCTATGCAATATTCTTTTTTCTTCCTGAGTTAGAGATGACTAGGGGAATATAGAATATTAAAATTTCTGAGATTCGAGAGATGATGATTTCTTCCATAAAAATCGTTGCAAGATAATTTAGTCAAATATTCTTACAGAGTATTATTTGCATACATTAATTCAGCATACACAAGAAATCTGAAATACAAGGCAGCTTCTTTTCTCAACTGATAAAAAGTATTTTTTTATAGTTTATTTAGTTTAAATATTTATTTATAGTTTTTATTACTTTTCAAAATCATCTCATTTAATCTACTTGAATTTAATGAAACGATGTAACTAGTATTTGCAAGCATTAGATTAATCACTTCTCCGTGGGAACGATCTTTATTCATACTTTATTACTTGATCTGACACGTATTCTTGCGTTATTATATATATCCATTTTGGACGTATCACCGATGTTGAAACTGACAACCGGTCTCTTGAGTTCGGACCCACTGGGGGTGTAGCCCGCGCCTACTTATCCCTAACTTACACTATTGACTGTAGACAAAGAACTAGGAACAAACCCAAGGCTATAGCGAGGAGGTCCCGCCACACACCCGGAAGATCTCAGAGAGCTTCCCCTCTCAACCCAATGCTCAGTCGGGCACCTTTGAGGGCACTAGCCGTCAACCAAAACTTGCCTAGGAGGAGAGAGCTCAAGAGATCTGTCCCCTCCAAGGTGCCATTAATGGTCTATTTATAGATTCTTCGGGCTGGTCTGCAAATAGCACGAATCCGCCTTTTGGTTTTACTAACCGCACCCCAAATGACAGCCTAACTCCACTGTTCTGAAGGGCTATTGGCAGCCCACGAAGGGTAACTAGGTAATTTCCCCCCAAAGCCCTCTGGGCGAGTGGTCCGTGAAGGCACCACTCGCCAGACTCCTTGCCCGTCGTATTCCGTCGGGCGAGCGGTCCCTGAGGGCACCACTCGCTAGGTACTTGGCTCGCTCGACGGGTGAAGTCTTGACTGCCAACTCTCGCCTGCCTGCTTTGTTACCACGCGAGTGCCCCGCGAGTGGGGGCTCACTCGCCCAAAAGCTCTCAGACCCATCTCCTGCCTCTTGACCCCTGGGGCCTTGGGGACCCACTCAGCGAATACGGGGTTGTATAACGGATCCATCAACAAAACCAAGTTTATTTTTGGCTTTCAAAGCATTAATCATGGCTTAGCCCACATATCAAAATTATCGTCATTGAGAAGGCAAGGTGTGACTGTTGTTCCTGGGTTATCAGATGGAGACATGTAGAAGGGAGAGAAGGCATTGATATTTTTCTTGGCCGCTGCCATAGCAAGAAGAATAGAGAACAGAGAACAAACACAGACACAATAAACAGGAAGAGCAAGGGAGAAAAGCTCTTCTTTACCAGCGGCAAGATTGGCGAAGCAGAGCTCAGCAATACTAGGGAGCCGGAGAGGGGAACACCAATGAACGTCAGGAAGAGAAGAACGCTGGTGGAGGCGACCGTCGGTAGACCGCCAGTAGAGGAGATCGACAGTGAACGCTGGAAGAGGAGGACGCTTCTTGGCGGCTAGGGTTTCAGATCCCCCCTCTGATACTATGATAAACAAGAGAACGTCATTTGATTTTTTTTATTTTCACACTCTCTTACAAGGGAATATAATAAGGTTCCTTATATATACAATCAGATAAGCATAAACATTAAAAAGAACTAATGGAAGATAATTAACTCAACACGTGACCTGGAAATATAGGCTTATGACACCCTATCATAGTGGGTATATGAGTTTTAGTAAAATTAACATAGGCTCCACCATTACACCATGTAAATAATCGGACGATTAAATTTAATTTCATCGAGATCGGACTACTTAGATTTAGGCGGTTATGCACAACATGCAAATCCGACGTCCTTCTCGCCATTAATGGATCGGAAGTTGCAGAGTTGGAGGTGTTGATCTTCGGCGTTTCACCGTTCGAAAGAAGGCGTTCGTCCTTGCCTTGTGCAAATCTGAGAACCTCCCTAGCAAGGTGCAAGTGTCGCTGTTCGAAAGCAAGATTCATAGCCGCACATGAGGTACATTGCAGCTTAGAAAATGTTGTACATGTATTTTATTCGAGTGCATTCATGTTTTTGTAGGTTCTAAGCAATGCAACATTTTTTGTCCTCGGGCCCAAAAAAACTCCTTTGCGTTTCTCTCATTATAGATTCGGAGAAAAAGACGCACACTATGTACTGTGATTATGCTCGTAACACACGAGATTCAACTTTATATACATACATATTGTGCATTAAAAGTTTAATATTATAAAATAATGTGTATAATAAATTTGCCCTCGACGATGGTATATACCTAAAATATTAAAAAAAAAATTACAATGAAATAATTGTGTTAGTCCTTGAAAATACTAGATAATTAATAAAGCACCGTCAAAGCCACTCAAATGCTCCCTAATTTATTATGTATGCAAAACATAGTATTTATTTAGGGCGATGTTATTAGCAATTCTAAGACGATTATTCGTAGATTTAAAAACACTTAAAATGGCTATTCACAATCTTAAAAAATACTTAAATTCATCGTACTACGAATATCAATGTGCTTATAACACTGCGCTTTATTTATGGGGTTTTAAAAAGTGATGATATTTGAGGGGCATGTGAAGTCCAGCTTCAGGGTCCGGGTGGGAGAATATTTGGCGGGGTAGTTTTACAATAAAGCCCCTGAGTTCCGTACCATAAGTTTTCGTGTCCACCCACCGGCAGGGGGTGGTGGAAAGGTTTTTGTCTTCATTCTTCAAGTGGAGATCGCCATTGACAAGACCTGGCCTACATCCCAAATTCCCAACACACTTGATTAGACTATAGAGTCATGTGTATTTATATTTTATATATATAGAGAGAGAGAGAGTGAGATGCACGGTCCCGTGCCTTGCACGACAGTATCAGTCACGACATTGTCTCAACGTGTTAACGCTCCTACGGTTCGCAGACCCCGGGTATTATACCCCGCTCGTCGCTCATTTTATCGGTGTGCAGGGGATTTGTGGGCGGCGGGAAGATCACTTTTTTTTTATTATAGATAGAAGACTATGCTTATATGAGAGCATATTTTTTAAAATTAAAGAAAAAACAGTAAATTAATTTTAAAAATCTAAAAGTTCGATGTTTTTAATATGACCGTTCACACTCCCAAAAATACATAAATATTGTTGAAGCCAGGAAAATTCTAGGCTCCAAAATTTGGATCAATGCAGCCGGAGGCTACTCGCTCAGCGATCAGACTAGACGGTTTGACTGGCAATGATGAAAGGGCTAGAAGAGCAACAACAACAGGACCCCAGATGTTGCGACAGGGAGGTCTCACAACATACCTGAAAGCTCGGAAGAGAATTCTCCTCCACAACCAAAGATGGTCGAGCAGGGTACGAGGCACCAACTTGGCGAGTATCTAAGATGACGGTCGAGGGTGACGGTAAAGAACTCAGGGGGACAAGTCTTCGAAAATGGGTTTCTAAAAGTTCAGCAAAATGTGTCAGTCCAAGTACCAATGAGGTCGTATTTATAGGAAAACCAAAGGGGAGGGGGCTATTTATAGCCAAGCCCTGCTTGGCGATTACGTGACATTGAGGGGAATCTCATCTGACTTCGGCAAGTATCCGCTATGGTCGCCCACCTGGCAAGTATGAGGGGCTTGCTCGCACATACTCGTCAATACTCGCACATGCTTTCTGTTGTCTCTGCTTGCTGGACTGTCTTCAGCCTTTGACTCCCGTCCTCCGTGTTGACCTTTGACTTTGACCTTTTGCCTCCGTGGCTTTAATTAAGTTCTACCCTCGAAGAATATGGGTTGTACAAATATAATCTCTAATACGTCTTTCGTATTCGTTATTCTCGTTCGGTGCGACGCTCCGTCGCGGAGGCCTCACAGGGTTGGAGATTTTTCTTCGGAGGACCTACTAACTCAAATGCCATCACCATCCATGGGCGGACCTAACAAAGGCCGTGTGTAGGTGGCCGCACACACTAAAAAAGGTTTATTTTGCGGCCAATGTAGTAAAATCTAGTTGATCCCGCAAACTCGTCGCGGCATCACCCCTAGGTTATCTCTTCAGCGCATGTGGCAAGTTTCGATTAGGGCTGGATCTCCAGTTGTGCGAGCCGATCGAAGAGACGACGACGACGGGCCGCCCTCTACTCTTGAGCGTCGAGCCTGCTGTTGAGACAACGATGAGCCTGCTGCCGATTTCTCCTCTCTAGCATGCGTACGTCGATTTTAGCGACCCCTTCGACGCAAGTCGATTTCTCCTCTCTAGCATACGTTGACTTCTTCGATAGGTCAACACACTGTTCTGCCATGTCGACGCATATCCCTCCTTGCTTTCGGCACACATTCACCAATTAGACACCAAGGCCCTCGGTGCTCTTATACGTCGAATTCGATGTCGGTGCTAAAATTAGGTTACTATAAAATGGAGAACCGTCGTTGTTGCTTCGAACGATGCTTCAGAACCTCTGCTCTTCCGAGAGAAATACTTCTCCGTGGATTCAAGCTACAGATCAGTCACAAATCCTTCTCATCGTGCACCCAGAAATTAACTCGTCGCTCCCTTCCATCGCGCGCTCACGCAAGACAATATATCATTTGTTTTACCATTTCAGGTCAAAGTTTTCAAGATGCGACTACAAACAATGCGAGACAATGAACATGATTCTCCATTTAATGAAGTAACTATCTTTTGCAAAAAATATAATCATTTTTTACTATCGGCGGTCCGCGGCGCTCTTTTGTTTTAAATGATAGTACATGTACATTATCATTTTCTACCGCATGTCCGTGGTCATAATTTTTTTTCTCGTCACGCGATTACAAACCGAATTAGGATCCTGGAACCAAAATTTTTTGGACTCTGTTTGGCGAGACTTTTTTTGCTTCCATGAGTTTGGACAAAAACACTTGTATGTTTGGCATGACAATGGTTAATTACGTCCGCCACCAAGAAAAAAACTAGTTTTGAGCATAAAGACGAATGAAATTCCTTAGGTGAGGTCGGGCAGTCACGAACTACGCTTGATAACCACGGCGTTCACGACCGTCGCCACCGCGCGCGAAAGTCCAAACGTAGCCTTAATTTCTGGCTAATGCTGCTACAGAAAATAAATAGGAAGGAATCTGCAGTATAATCATAAGGTGGATATGCATGGATTCCGCATCATACAACTCATGGCATGCACGTGATCGTGACGAGGCGTGTACTTCCAACTTTCCATATGAAAATAAAAATAGTAATTATCAAACCGCCAACAAATCATCTATATTTATTTTTATTTTATAATAATTACTTTTGACGGTGACCGAAGACACAATAATTGGCTATCCATAAAGAGTAATTAATTATAAGTATCATCATTTTTTACTGCGGTAGTGCACGGAGGCCCATCGTGCCTCGCGCGACAATAGCTCGATCACAACATTGCTCCGGCACGACGGAGCTTCAGCCAGTCGTAAACCCCCGAGCGTTATATTCCACTTATCGCTCTTTTGCCGTGAGTACGGTGGTTTGCGAGTGACTGACAGAGCACATTTTTTATTGTATGGAGGAGACTTTGCGTACATGCGCGCTCATATTTTCAAATAAAAGAAAAATCGAATAAATTTAAAAATTTGATAATTTTGTAATAAATAGGAGTAAACTCATAAAGTTGAATGTTTCACCAAAGATGATTTTTTTAACATAGTATAAATGCGTAATTCATGATTATTGCAATTTGTAGATCAAAAAAATAAATTTATTTAAAGTAATTTCAATTTTTTTTATATTTCTTTGTTGTAGACGATGATGTATAGCTTGTGATCAGGAAAAAAAAATTATGCGCGTAGCGCATACAGAAGAGCCCTCGGGACAGTATTTTCAGTCTATATACAGTTGTAACATCATATACAAACTATACATAGACTGTATTTTCAGTTGTAAATACAGTTGTACAATAGTTAAAAAAATACATTTTTTTACAAGTGTTTTTCACCTCAAAATATATACATATGAATACTTAAAATGACCGTAAAAATGCATGGATTAATATTTTGTTAATTATTTTATGAAAAAATAAAAAAAAATTAACAGATAAATGCATTTCTCACACGCTCCTTTGTATGCGCTCAACGCACAAAAAATTTGTTCTTGTGAACCATGATTCAGGATCCTAAGCTCTTCATTGAACTCAAATGGACAGTACATATTTCGCAGTCCAAATTATTTTTGCCTCATTCGACCGATTAAATAATCTCATACTTTTTTTATTTTTCATAAAGTCAAAATATTTTACACCCTTAGATTTAAAAAAAAAACATATGAAACATTAAATAGACAGAGAGGTTACAAATGGAGGATCTCCATTCGTGATCCATTTGGTCTCGTGCGATGCATTTGGACACCGTGTGATCCTAATATTATTATTTTTCATTTAAATCGGAAATGTATTTCTCTGATACTCATTGAAATTTTTGTTTTGTTTAAGACATCGGTCGTCCATTTCTTTTTTCTCTTAATATTATTAGTTTCAAATGATGATGAATTTCAATCTTATACTTATTGAAAACATCAAGATAATCTAAATGCTGGATAATCAAGAGATGTGTGAAAGTATGCCTGCCGATCTGTTTTCCTGAACCGGAAATTAGGAGCAGCCGCTTATATACAAAGGAAGACCCCAACCTGGTAAACCTGGCTAATACACCCCCGCAGTCGTAGCGGTAGCAGCGCAAACGCGTAGACTGGTGCGGAAGTCCTGAAAAAGTTGGCGAGGGAGGCCCTTGGTGAAGATGTCGGCATACTGGTAGGCGGAGGGGACGTGGAGTACCCGGATATGGCCAAGTGCAACTTTCTCGCGCACAAAGTGGATGTCCATCTCTATGTGTTTTGTACGTTGGTGTTGAACTGGGTTACCGGAGAGGTAGATGGCGCTGACATTGTCGCAGTAGATAACAGATGCGGAACGAAGCGGCCGTTGCAGCTCAAGTAGAATATTACGGAGCCAACAAGCTTCCGCAACGGCATTGGCGACGCCGCGATATTCCGCTTCAGCGCTGGACCGAGATAGGGTTGGTTGGCGCTTGGAGGACCAAGAGAGCAGATTATCGCCCAAAAAGGCGCAATATCCAGAGGTGGATCGGCGAGTGTCAGGACACCCACCCCAATCGGCATCCGTGTAAATAACAAGCCTGTCCGACGATGACGGAGATAGTTGGAGTCCGAAGTGGAGAGTGCCCTTGATGTAGCGGAGGATGCGTTTGAGGGCATGCCAATGCGGTTCCCGCGGGTCATGCATAAAGAGGCATATTTGTTGGACCGCGTAAGAGATGTCCGGCCGAGTAAAAGTGAGGTACTGAAGGGCGCCGGCCAAACTACGGTAGAGAGTGGGGTCCGAGATTGGAGGACCGGAGTCGGCACTCAGCTTGGCGTTCGTATCCACCGGGGTGGCGACTGGCTTGCAGTTGGATAAGTGTGCCCAGTTGAGGATGTCGTGGGCATACTGTTTCTGAGACAAGAATAGACCAGTGGAGTCGCGAGTCACCTGAATGCCAAGAAAAAAATGGAGAGGCCCCAAATCAGTCATGGAGAACTCCGCACTGAGACGAGAGATGAGGCGCTGTCGGAGTGCATCAGTCGACGTAACGAGAATGATGTCGTCCACATATAGTAGAAGGTAGGCAACTGCAGGGCCGTGGCGAAAGATGAATAGAGAGTGATCGGACTTGCTGTGGACAAACCCAAGTTTGGCGACAAAGGTAGCAAACCGAAGGTACCAAGCCCGGGGGGCCTGCTTAAGGCCGTAAAGGCTCTTGCGGAGGCGGTAAACATGTTGAGGCCGAGAGACATCTTTGAAGCCGGGTGGTTGATGCATGAACACAAGTTCCTCCAAGTGGCCATGTAAGAAGGCATTTTTGACGTCGAGTTGATGAATGGGCCACGAGTGGGAGAGTGCGATACTGAGGACGAGGCGAATAGTGGCCGGTTTCACCACCGGGCTGAACGTCTCGTCACAATCCACGCCAACCTGTTGGGACCTGCCATTAACAACAAGACGAGCTTTGTGGCGCTCAAGAGACCCGTCAGAACGAAATTTATGCTTGAACAACCACATGCACCGGATCACATTGACGTTACTAGGCCGGGGAACAAGCTCCCACGTCTCATTTGCAAGAAGAGCATTAAACTCGTCAGTCATGGCGGCCTTCCAGAGCGGGTCATGAAGGGCGGTGAGATGAGATCGAGGAAGAGGAGAAATGGGGGCGTGATGCACAGATAGGTTTAGCGGGATGCGGGGTTTGGCAATGTCGTGCTTGCTGCGGGTAAGCATGTGGTGAGATGGTGGTTCAACGACGATGGGTGGTGGAGGAGGTGGCTGTTGGTGCAGCAAGGGTAAGGGAGCAGTGGGGTGGGTAGCAGTGGGGTTTGGAGTTGAGGGGTTGTTATGTGCGATCACGGGTGGAGAGATGTGGGGCTCGACGATGGGAAGCAGGAGGGGAGTATAGGAGGTGTCGTCAGAGCGAGGATGGGAAGTGGATGGTGGCGGGCTAATAGGAGTGGCGAACGGAAATGTATGTTCGTCGAAGGTAACGTGCCGGGAGATAAGAATTTTACCGGTGGAAAGGTCGAGGCACTTATAGCCGCGATGGTTGGTGGGGAAGCCAAGGAAAATGCAAGGCTTGGAACGGGGAAGTAATTTGTGAGAGGCGATGTCGGAGGTGTTGGGATAGCACAAGCAACCGAACGTACGGAGATGTGAGTACGTTGGTTGGCGACAGTAGAGCACGAGAGTGGGGTTGGAGAGATCGAGGGCTTTGGTTGGTAGGATGTTGTGTAGGTAGGCGGCCATTTGGAGGGAGTGAGGCCAGTAGGAAAGTGGCATGGAAGCATGGAGGAGAAGGGTGCGGGAAGTAGTATTGAGCGTTCGAAGCATGCGTTCCGCTTTGCCATTTTGTGGGGAGGTGTACGGACAGGAGAAACGAAGTTGCATGCCATGTTGGGCACATAAAGTGTGAAAGGACGCGTTATTGTATTCCCGACCATTGTCACATTGGAAGCTCTTGATGTCTTTTTCAAATTGAGTGCGGATGTAGGCGCGAAATGTAAGAAACGTGGTGAAAACATTGTTTTTGTGAGCAAGAGAAAAAACCCAGACAAAATTAGTAAAATCATCAAGGAATAAAACATAGTAGCGGAAAGTAGCGGAGCCCAATACTGGAGAAGTCCAAACATCACTATGAATAATATCAAATGGTGCAACAGTACAAGAAACAGACGAGACAAAAGGAAGTTTGACATGCTTGCCAAGTTGACATGACTGACACAGCTGGCTACCGGTACGTCTGTTGCAAGTGATATGGTGATGTTGCCGAAGAGTGTTGAAGACTGGATCCCCTGGATGTCCAAGACGGTGGTGCCACGTCGAAGAGGTGAGAGTCGAGAGAGCGACCGGGGCGGGAGCGGCAGAGTGGTGGGGTGGTCGGACGGGGTAGAGATCACCGGAGCTATCACATCGCATGCGAGGAGCTCCCGTCGTAAGATCCTTCACAGAAAAACCAAGAGGGTCAAATTCAACAGAACATTTATTATCTTTGGTAAATTGACGGACGGAAATGAGATTTTTGACAAGTTGTGGGGCAAGGAGAACATTATTGAGCGGCATAGGAGGGTTGGGAGGTGGTAGGGTGCAGTGGCCGATGCCGTGAACTGGAATATGTTTGCCATCGCCAACGAGAATAGATTTATGCATGCTTGAATGAGAGAGGGAGGAGAGGTTACCCGAACTAGAAGTCATGTGAGAGGAGGCACCGGTGTCCATGTACCAATTTTCGTCAGGAGGTTGAATGGTGAGATTCTGCAAAGCGGAGGCAATGTCCGTGGGGTAGTACTGAGCGTCCGGTGCTGCTGCTGCAGTGGCATGAAGAGCATGAGGGCGCGGACCAATGACTCCGGAGGTAGTCCGTGGCGGAGGAGGGCGGTTCCATGGAGCAGTGGGGTAGGGACAGGGAGGTACAACCCAAGGTTGCGGCGGCCATTGATTCCAAGGGGTACCCCACTGCTGACCGGGCCATGGTGTGTGCGGGGTAGAGCCCCCGCGCCCATGATGATTGCGTCCACGACCCCGGTAGCCAGTGCGGCCGTGACCGCCGCGATGGTGGGATCGGCTGTGACCGGAGGGGGGGTCAGTTGGTGGAGGAGTGGGGTGCGCGGTATTGACCATTGCAGTAGGGGCGTGCTGACGGGCCTTGCGCGCTTCTTCAAGTGACAACATGGACCGGGCCTGCGCGAAACTGGGCAGCGGGGTGGTCTGGTTGATGATGCTAGCCACGGTGTCGAACTGTTCTGAGAGGCCGGCTACAAGGCGCAAGACAAGTCGTGCGTTTTGAACAGGGGAACCGACGGCCGCAAGTTGATCGGCCAGAGTTTTTAGAGCTTTGCAGTAGGCAGCGACATTGGGAAATTGATCGAGTCGAATGCCTGAGAACTCGCTTTCTAATTGAACGGCACGGGCTTGTTTGTTGTCTTGAAAGATGTCGGCTAAGCGCTCCCATGCGGCCTGAGCAGAGGATCCAGGTTCGATGATCGTGAGGAGGAGATCTTGGGAGATAGTGTCGTAGATCCATTGGAGAACGACGGCGTCGAGGCGGTTCCAAAGTTGTTGTGCGGCAGCAGTGCGGGCGACATCCGCATCCGTGGGAGGTGCCGGGAGGATGTGATCGAGCACATCATAGGCCCTTGCGGTGATCTGGAACAGTTCTGCCCAGGAGGAATAGAGGGCTGTTTCTTGATCCAAGGTGATAGGAATGGCGTTCCGGATGTTGGCGACGGCAAGGGCTGGGTGAAACGGAGGAGTTGCAGGTGATACCATTGGAGGAGTTGCAGGTGATATGTCGGTCGCTGATTTCTCGGAAGTCATGGGGGCAGAGAAAGGCGAGGAGAAGAGAGAAGGCGGGCCGGCTCCGAAGCAGCAAGAAGAGAGAGGGCGGGGGCCGGCTTTGATGAAGCGAGAGAAGAGAGGAGTTGCAGCGGGAAGAGAGGGCGGCGCACAGATGCAGCGAAGAGAAACCCTAGGGAAGAGAGAGGCGGGCCTCTGATACCATGAAAGTATGCCTGCCGATTTTTCCTGAACCGGAAATTAGGAGCAGCCGCTTATATACAAAGGAAGACCCCAACCTGGTAAACCCGGCTAATAATGTGATTTCTAGAAGGAATCAGACTGCAAATCAATCCGCAGGAGAATGAAATGAGCTTGAAACGAACGCACAAGATTCGTATCAACACGAATCTTCGTCGTCGTCCTAAGTTCGACCCACCACCACACCACCACACCACCACTAGAAAACAGATGTTCATAAACTCCGCGTACAAAGTACAAAGCTTTGCCCAAGCATTGCCCGTTGAAATCAAGCCCGCTTGTGCGCCTTTGAGCACTCACCGCCTCTTCCATCCTTGCCTTCCATCCGCATGTGCACGAGCTGAGAACTCGCGCGCTGATCAGCACCCAACCGCTCTCACAAGGGAGGATAGAAGAAATGGTTGGCTGCTCCTATGCTAAGGCCTGTCAGGCTCACATCCTTCCTCCTGCATTTCTTCTTCATAGTGATTAACGGCGACGATGCGAGTACTGTTGCACGGGGTACGTGGTCCCACCGTGTTAGACTGATCACATTAAAATTTATTAAAATATTTTCTATAAATTTTATTAAAATAAATTACGGTAAGCCGATTGGTGTTTGCCTATGACTGTTCACAAATAGTATAGTTCGTGAATAATTCGAGATTCGATTCTTGAAGATTTGATTATGATTCGTATTTTTCAAATTTGAATCAGGATTCGAATCCGAATTCGTATTCGAATAGTTTTCGATTCCAAATTCGATTAATTTTATTCCTGTCTGAATGATTCGTGAACAGTAAAATATATACTTAATTAAATTATATATATGTAATTAAATATAATTATATTTGAAAATTATATATAATTAAACGTTATAAAATTTGAATTCGAATTTGAATCAATGTTTGAATCCGAATTCGAATTTGAATTGAACCTAAATTCGAATCCAATATTTTATGATGAATCCGAATCCGACTCCGAATATTCAAACAAATCCGAATCTGAATCTGAATCTTCGCATTCTATGTCAAATTTGGATTCGATTGAAGAGTTGTTCGATTCATGAACACTCCTTTGCTTGGCAGTCGTTGATACGCATGCCGACCCAGAGTAGGGATCACCGACCGGCGACCGGGAATAGTTGTGTGCGAGAACCTAGGGCTTGACAGTCGGCGATCGCCGATCGCTAATCATCGACCGGAAGAAGCGATCACCGCAGACTAGGTTGAGAAGGGCAAAATGATCTTTTACGGTTGCTTGGACAAACAAACAATACCTCAACAACTAATTTATTATATAGTACACATTATAAGAGAAACCTTAATTATAAGAGAAACCTTAATTAGCAAAGAGTTAAATCTCTTGCTAATTAGTTAAATTCCTTACTAATTTTAAATAGAAAAAAATTTAGAAACAAAATTTTTTTGTAGCTAATATGCTCCTAACTAATTTTAGCAAGAAAATTATTCCTTCCTGTTTGCAAGAATTTTTAGAAAGAAAATTATTACTTTTTAAATTAGCATGAGATTCTATTTTTGTTGTTAATATTTAAAATTTATTTAATTGTTGTCACTACTAGGATTCGATCTCAGTATCATCTATATACAATAAAGCAGCCTTAATCAACTCTCCAAATACAATAATCTATTATAAGAGGGAGGTATTATATATATATATATATATATATCATATATAAAGAAATACTGTGGCCTGCAAATAGCATGAGTTCAAAATTCCAGTAAATAACATAAGCCGTCGGATCTGTCTTAATAATTCAACTATCATCAGATCTAGCTCAATAAACCAGCTCTCCACATTTTTATAGGTATCTTAAACATAGAACCAGTGTGTCGTAAACCTATATACTTAATAGGAAAATTATCCTACAATGAGAAATTACCAATTTACCCTTCAGATTTTGAAAAAATAAACCGGCACAAACTAGCCTGTCAGCTCTGCTTAAATCTCGCTCAACCTAAACCTAACCCAAGTCTGCCCACGACCTTATTATTCAAACTAAGGAGCACTCACCTATTATTTAAACCCAAAAATACATTTGAATTTCACGATGTGGGACTAAAAAAATTTAATAGAGAAAAAAAGGGGTGCACTGGGGATCGAACCAAAGCCTTTTATATGACTGCCTGAAACCTGACCACATGACTGAATGGTAACCGTTGTTCACTTTGAAACTATTTAATATACATTATAGGATTCGCGGAATATTTTTATATGCATTACCTTAATTTTAAATTTAAATTATTAGAAGCGGGCGAACCCCGTCGGGGGGCGGGCGAACACATATCTTTATTATATAAGTGAATATAGCATTCTTCATGCTCTTACCGTGCTTTCATTTTCCACCGTTAGATCTTTCGCATGTTTCAATAAACTTCCCGGGAGAGAGAGAGTGAGAGAGAGAGAGAGAGAGGAGAGGGGGGGGGGGGAGAGAGTGCAGCGGAGAGGGAAAAAGAGAGAAAAAATAATCTTTTTAAGTATATACATATTTTTTTACAAAATAAATATTAATGTATATTTTTTTACGGTCATTTTGAGAACTCATATGTATATGTTGCAGCGCAGGCCGCAGACGCATCGAGCACGGGCGAAGCCCATGCAGAGGCGGGCGAAGCCCGCGTAGATGCGGTCGAAGGCCGGCTGACACATCGCGCCGGGGGTGGACGAAGCCCGCTGTCACCGGACGGTTACTGTCGCGCTTGGCCGTAGGGGCGGATCCCCGTGTCGGACACTCGTGTATATATATATTGTCTTATATAATTAATTATAATCTATACTAATTTATAAATATATGTATTGTCTTATATATATATTATATATAATATATAAAGAATTCAATATATTATTAATATTTAGTTGAATATAAAGTATTAATGCTAATTTATAATATATATAAACAACAATTATGTTTTACAAGAGGGGGATAAAAATAAAAGTAATAAACTAATTTTGTAAGAGAAATAAAATTTTTTGAAAGAAATTTATTTTTTGTCTGTATAAATATTTAGCAAAAAAAAAAATTATTGCTATTTTGCAACAAAATATTTTGTTTCTTGTTATTTTCGTAGGTAATATAAGAATTTATTTACCTAGCTAAATTTAATGCTAATTAGCAAGAAATTATATTATTATAATTTAATTATAATTAATAAAAAATGCATATTTCTATTTTTTTATTTTATAAAAAGGATAAACAGCTACATATTATTGAGACAACTGAATTTAGTGGTCTCAAAAAAATTTAATTAATATTTTATCATGAATATAAGAATATCTTGTTATTAATATTTTATTCAATGTTGAGCGATCAGGCGATTTGGTGTCATCTGTTTTTTTTAATTCCAATATGACCCTCGTGTTTTTTTATCCGCGCCAGTCTTCCGAACACAGGACTAGTTGATTGCCGGAGATTGTTAACTCCTGGCAATCGGAGAATCGCTGCCTTCAATAGGTTCTTGTGATCGTTGGCCCTGGCTGGCGATAGCCGATCGCGACTCCCGGTCGATTCCTCCTCTTCAAGCCTCCGAGATTTCCATCATTAATTATATTTTTTCATGCACATCATTTTTAGGCATTCATTCATTATCACATGTGTCAATATCTCTCTCGCTAATTTTTCAAAGCATTCCTATAGTGACAACGCACGGCCCCCGTACGGGCGTGACGGCACCTCGGCAGCAACAATGCCTACCACGAGAGTCGATCCGCCCATCGAATGCTCTGGGGCACATGGGGTTCGCCCGTGCACGATGACACTCCATCCGCCCGCACTCCCATTAGCACCGAACTATAGCCGTCACTTAATCTCCCATAGCGGTCGTCGGATTGCAAGCGGCAGAAGTAGCGTTTTGCACAGTCGAACCCCGTGCACCCAAAAACCATCCATAGGCGGAGCGATTGTCGTGGCAAGAGCATTGTTATGACTGTAGTACTGTTATTGTCGGGATACTGTCACAGCCGCATATTAGTTCTTTTATATATATACATGCTTAGGTGCGGGTGTACGGGCAGGGGATTTTGGGTGTAAAGATGATTCCAAATCTAAAAGTGATCAACATGAATGTCGTAGATCTTGTCGAGACGAACAACTTTCATGTTGACCACTTTTTGATTTGAAGTTGTTTTGACCCTAAAATCAGAGCCCGAAAATTAAATTTTCATAGTTCTATTATAGCGGACTCGCCGCCCAAGATTTCGAGCCTCAAATTGAGGGTCAAAATATCTCCAAATCAAAATGTGATCAACACGAAAGTTGTTCATATCGACGTGATCTGCAACTTTCATGTTGACCACTTTTTACTTGAGAGTAATTTTGACCCTCGGCCGTACGCCCGCACAGTAGCAAATATATGTATAAATATTAAATATTGATGGCATATTATTAAAAAAAATGCGAGAGACCAAAATGATTCGGACACGTCAAGTGTCAACATCACGTTGACGTATAAGTTTGGTATGGTGGAGCCCACTCGACTCGACAGCTTTATTAATAGGTATCAGATATGATACTGATTGTATGATAGCAACCAGATTGGAACGGGTGGTGGTGGCTACCCCTCCCTTATAAGCCTCTCACTTATCCACTTTATTCAAGATCATTGGCTCGCTGACGTCACATTTGATAAAAAATTATTAGACAAAATATTCAAATTGGTCTTTTAATTTTAGGCCTAATTTCAAATAGATCCTTTAATTTTCATTTACTTCAAACATGTTCATTTACTTTTGGTCTGATTTCAAATAGGTCATTTAATTTTCATTTGCTTCATATAGATCTCTTAACTTTGAGTCTAGTTTCAAATATGTCCTTTAATTTTCATTTGTTTCAAATTAATCCCTTAACTTTATATTTTATTTCAAATAATTTCATAAACCTACTAATCATGACAAGCCATTTATATGGTGTTGATAAATCATTTAATTTTCATTTGCTTCATATAGATCTCTTAACTTTGAGTCTAGTTTCAAATATGTCCTTTAATTTTCATTTGTTTCAAATTAATCCCTTAACTTTATATTTTATTTCAAATAATTTCATAAACCTACTAATCATGACAAGCCATTTATATGGTGTTGATAAATCATTTATGTGACAATAAAATATTTTTTGGTAATTATCTAACAAAAATAATTATTATTTTTCTGATTTATAATTTTTCTTCTCAACACACTGTAAATTTATATCCATTTATTAAAAATAAATAGCTAAATATTATGGAATATAAAAGTCAGCATGACATTAAAATAAATAAAAATTAAAAGATTTATTTGAAAATGTCTAAAATTAAGGAACAAATTTAAAGCAAATGAAAATTAAAAGACCTGTTTGAAATCATGCCAAAAGTTAAGAGCATATTTGAAGCAAATAAAAATTAAAGGACTTATTTGAAACTTGACTTAAAGTTAAGGAATTAATTTGGGTATTTTACCAAATTCTTATCATGCTCTTTTTTAAAATTAGCTTGAACAGGCCTCTTCGATACCTGCATACATTATTTTTGGTAGGCATATTAATGAGCATCGGATAATTACAACTGTTGGGGTTACATTTCTCGTGCCCCGCAGGGCGGGCGGAGTTTTTCAACACAAGTCCGCTCCGAAATCTCAGTCCTATGACATGTGAAGCTCAAAGGAAAACAAAACCTCTACTACACGCAAAATTTCAAAGCATCGCTATCTATAAATACGACCTATCATCGAGAGGGGGAAACATTGCTAACAACTCAATCAAGATCCTCACCTAAAATTATCGAGCTCGCCAGTTCTCGTTTTGAGTCCGCTTCTCCCCCTAACCTAGTATAACATCTGATTTGGGAGGGAGAGATCCTATACACTTCTAGGTGGACCGTGAAACCTCCAAATTATAGTCACCTTGTATTCTTATTTATACTTAATAATAAAAATTCATCCTCTTTTATTTCGATCTTAACATTTTCCATTAAAAAAAGACGATAAAAATAAAATTTGCAAATAAACAGAGGTATTCTGTGGAAATTAAATAATGACACGTGGCAACATATGCAAAGCTTCAATAGCGACACGTGGCATCATATATTGCAACATAAGGCAGGCAAAAGATTAAAAACCAAAACTGGCACAAAATTAAAATACAAGTCATACATTAATATATCAGTAAGAGAGGAAAATGCAAATGATAATACTTCCAGAGAGGAACACAAAAGGGAGAGGAGGAGAATCACACAAACAATTGAAACATTCAACAAAAAACCAAAGGGGAGCAATACATACACAAAGTAACGGTTCAAGTATGTGGACCGGACTAACCAATCCGGTTTATTCTTCTGCATGAACTGGAAGCCCCCCATTATAATACTTTTCAGTGAGAAGTCTGCGTAAAACAGGCGGGAAAAAGAATTTGAACAAGCGTTAGTCTAAACTCTGCACTCCTCCGGAGGAGTTAATGATAATCGCACGAGGTAATGCAATAAGAATAATCGAGCATAGAAGAAACACGAACAGAAGAATATACGTGGTCCACACAACCCCCACAAGCGGCGGCAGAGTTTCGGTATGACGAGATAGAAGAAGCGTAGACATGCAGCTATCAGTTTCCATATTAAAATCGTACAATCAGCTAAGTTTATATAGCACCAATATTAACACAGATTAAATTTCCAAAAATATCTCAAAATGAAAAAAAAAATCAAAAAGCCTGAAAAACATGCGCACCGCAATTTATACGGTTGCAGGGAACACAAATCGGGGGAGTCAACAGAACAACGTTCCGATGGATTTCTTAAAAACAGTCTCAGTAGTTACATAGCGATAAAGTCGCACAAATCAACATCTCCAAAAAGTTTTGGATAGGATAAAAACGCTACGAAATACAAGGCCTTTTGGAGATGTTTGGGCCTTGTATTTGATCGCTCTCAGTCGCTTCCCTAGGTACGAGGACTCTCTCATCTCGCTCCCTTTCATCAACCCGTGCGTTTATATAAAGAGAACTGATGTATGGTTGGAGGCCCAAACATTGAATTGAGACTAAAGCACAAAACAAGATAAGGGTTTCAAAAGACAAGGTAAGCATCTTCCAATGTGATGGAATGCACGGGTCAAGTATACGTGTCATTAGCCAAGACGTTCTTATCCGATTTCGTTCAAAGGTATAAGATTTGACACTGGGAAGAATTTTTGAAAGATTGTATTTAGACACTAAATACATTCAAATGTCTCATGGAAAAGCTACTGTGGTGTTGAAAGCAGTCACAAATCCCATCTCTCCTCTTGCCCAACTGGAGTTGGTCGAGAGTACGGAGTGACTTGGACGTGAGCTCTTTTTTCGTGGAACATGTTGCTGTCCGGCACAACCGGTCATCATCTCGTTCATTGGAAGAATCAAACAAATGCAACATGCAGATTCTCAAATCATTACATGTTGCATTTCCCTTTCCAGACACGTGCATGTTGCTAGCAAATCAACGCAACGTTCACAATAATTTTTGCACATGTAAGCTAATAATCATGTCCTTTCACACAAGATGGTATCCATTACAATTTGCACGAATAAATTTTATTGAATTTGACGAAATTGAATGATAGCACTAACAATCTCAAAACCCAAACAAATATAGCATGCTAGTCTAGAATTTAATATAGAAAATACAACACAAAACAATAGTACTCACAATCACGGAGATCCGGTAGCGGCAGACGACGTGGCTCCACGAGATGAAGGATACAGCCGTAATGGAACAATCAATTTTGGGCCTGGATGGTAGAATGTGAAGAGGTGCCGCTGGAAGGGTAACTGGGCTTGCGGTTAGAGTGGATTTTGACTGAGAAGCTTGGGGGCAGTGGTCCGGGAGGGACCGGAGATTGTGGTTGGAGGGGGTTGTTTGGAAGGCCTACAGCAGGAAAATGTGGAGGGGGGAAAACTGGGGCTAGCGGAAGGGGTGGCTTCCAGCTGACACGGGGAAAGCTGGGTTAAGGTGGAGAAACGATGGGAGGGGCTGCGTCTTTCCTGGAGGGAAGGATAGGGTTGCGGCTGGATGTAAACGACCGGAGAGGCGGGCTGCTGTCGATCGAGGGAACAGGGAGGAAACAGACGGGTGGCCAGTGGGAGAGAATGTCGTCTCTTGCGATGGAGTCGAACGGCACAGGAATCGTGCGGCTTGACTATCGTGATAGACGAGGATGATGAACAGGAGTGGTTTCTGAAATCGTGGGGCTTGGCAATAGGGACAGGCGAGGATGGGAACAGTAGTGTGGTTTTCTGAAATCGTGGGGCTTGGCTGCCGTTCCAGGCGCTGGGAAGGAGATGAATAGTAGTGGTTCGGCATTTTTGGGAGGGAATCGTGGGATACAGAGGGATTTCACGGGAGAAACAAATCAGTACAAGGAAATTTTTAGGAAAATAAACAGGGATGTCGCACCCCGGGGTCTCGCGGCGTCGCACCACAAATGATTGTCGAATCTGAATTTGCTCACAAATTCAACAATGTCTGAAAATGAAATCGTCCGGCCCTATTTATAACGAGGGGTGGTTGGGCACCTGACGTGAACGACTATGATTGGTCGTTACGCCCAGTGTCCTAAAACACTAAATACAAGTCCAAATAAAAAAAAGCATACATATAAATAGTAAAACGACGCTCCAGACGCGCTCACAGCCTCAGATCGTCGATCCGATCAATGCATCCCATGCAAAAATGCAAAAGCGGGTCCCGCCGAGTGGTGGCCCGATCTCCTCCATCGATCACGATCACACGACTGATCCCCATCACCACGGGACCCAAGACAACACAGAGGGCAATCCGCGCGTCCAGTTATAGCCTAAGGGCTATTTGGGTATTTAGTATTATTGGTATGTGGTGTTGTATCCTATAAACAAGGGAGTAGAGACAGTCTTTATGCATCATTGGGCATTTTGGATTGGGAATTAGGCTTTGCATGAGCAGGAGCAAAGATTTTTGATAGAGTAACAGTATTTGTGCATCTATGCATGATTTTCCATCTCTCTTGTGTTGGATTCTCTTTACTCAACCAAACATTTTGAATGAGCAATACATATAAAAAAAACTTGAAGAAAGAGATCATTTTAGAGGCACACTCTAATGGCTACTTGATCCATTACAGGATAACGAAGAAGTCCCGTGAAGAACACCATGTTGCATCTCAATTAGAGTGAACTATCTAGATGGGGATATATTTAAATCTTATGAAGTGAGTTCAAAGGAAATTGGGATGATATAGCATGAGGAGATGATCCCACACTGGCACATGCAAACTTTCTGCTGGGGTTACGAAGGAAAGGGAAATTAATTGCGCCAAAATTCGCGGAACAAACTAGTCAAAAACTAAAAATGGTCAGAGCCAGCTACTCAGATTTGCAAGGAACCAATGCAGATTCTCCTCCAAAGGAAAATCGTAGAGTACAACAATGAAGATCGTAGAATACAACATGGAGGTCATGAGTTCTATTCTCACCATGGTGTGAGCCTTTGTCGACTTATGCAGTAGTTTGTCGATTGCTTTGGATATTGAATAATGCTTTCTCTTCTGGATGTAAGTCTCTGTAGTTCTTGATACTTAATATGTTGTTATGGGATTCGGGCCCACTTTATATGAGGTGTCTTTTATTATATTTTATTGTATTGTTATGTCATAGTCCGGTCTTTAGGTTGTATTAGGATTTATCAGGTGGTGTCGGGTATTTATGCAAATACCCTCGTATGTGCTATTTAAGGGATGCTCAGAGTCTTGTATCAAGTTATCAAGAAATGAAACTCTAATTTCCTAAACCCTAAAAGAGATCTTGGATGCTCTCTGGTGCAACCCGCATCGTGTTCTTTTTATTATTTTCTTGCTTGTGTCGTTTATTTTTGTAGCGCATGTCTTCGCGCATTTTTGAATTATTATGCAGCGTCGAGTTGTGTTGCGCGTGTTATAAGCGCTTGGATGTTATTTTTGTATCGCGCATGTTGCTCGCGCCTTTCTATTTGGCTCGTTGGTGTGACCGGCCAACGTGACCTTAAATGCATAGGTCTGGTATTTAGGGGATAGATTAGCTTAGGGCAAGTATGTAACAATTAAGTATTTTTGTTAAAATGTCCCATTCGTCGATAGCCAACCCAACACAGAAATTCTCCCCACTTTCATTTGAAAAAATCTACCTTACTTTAATTATTATTGAGTAGGGCTGCTAATAGCCATTTGGCCCTAATCCTTGCTTTAAAAGCCTCCCCCATTTCTCTTATTAGGGTTAGCTGGGAATAGAATCGAACGAAACCCGTGGGTTCTCGTTCGGTTCCATCCAGCGCCGCCAATCCTCGTCTTCCCCTCCCGTCCGACTCCGACACCGCCTCTGAACCTCCTTCGAAGGGCCGGCGAGCACGCCCCCCGCCTCTCCCTGCAAGCCTCTATTCCGACGAAGCTTCCTCCGGCTTCTCCTCCCTGCTCGACGACGACACCGACGAGTCCCGTACTTTCCAGTTGTCTTCCCCGTCGACGACGCTCCAGGGAAGCCCTCTTTAGCCACCGACGAGCTCGCCTGAGCATTCTTATGCTCTGGCGGCTCTCCTTGCTCTGTCCTCCACCGAATCCAGCGAGCCTCCAGCAGATCCAGCAAACCTCCAACGACCCCCCCTTCCTCCAGTCAACCCTGACTGCCAGTTTTCCCCTTCTTCCGATCCCTGCTGTCTCCTGTGAAGGCCCGAGCACCTACAGATTTGTTCTTTACCTTCCAGGAGGGCCGACAGTCGCTGCCCTTCATTTCTGGGTATACCTCTTGCCCTCCAGCTCTCCACCACTAGTTATTTTATGCTTGAATTTAAATGAATAATTAATTGTTGGAGCTTGCCCTTAATTAATCGTGTCTCCTGTTTTATCGTAATTTCCAAACACGTGTGTGCCACCAATTAATTTATGCACCTGTGGAATTGTGATTCATAGCGTTTGTATGTTCGTGAGGTAGTTTCTTACCGCTCGTTTGTGACGCCTAGGTCGCTTTAGTCGTTAAAATAGCCCGCAAAATTCTCTCGAGACGCATTTACTTTAAAGATCACAATTATTTTTATTCCAGAACTACAGCCCTAGGTTTGAGTTTACATCAGTTTGGTGTGGCTGCTGGGATATCTCACTCCTATTGTGGGATAGCCGAGCGCCGTTCGTTTCCAAAATATTTTAGTTAGTATTTTACGTTTAAAAAAAATATGGAGAGTCGCTTAGATCGAGTAGAAGCCATCTTAGGCGACTTAGCCATTCGTATGCGTGAACTGACAAAGTCAGTCGACACAGTCGCTGCAGCTTACTCGCAGAGTCTGATTGGTCTGTGCGATGATGTACACCACCTCGAAACGAGAATGCACAAACAACATGTTCTTCCTAGTTATCTCCCAACTACATATCAACTAGTGGCACCCGGGCTTCAGTATCTTCATAGTCATCTTTCCAGGTTCGATGTTTCTCCCACGAGCACTTTGGTCCCACCCACCCCCACAGTCGAGGAGTTTCTTCCTGAGCCCCTGCTCCATGTAGATTAGTTTTTCCCTCCTCATTCCTTCCTCCCGATTGACATGGAGTGTCCACTTGCCCCCACTGACTCACATTCTTCAGTCGTCGAGTCGTTTCCTGAGGCCCCGCTTCAGGGAGAGGTACTTGTGATGTGTCACTCACCTCGGATGATACATCATCGCTCTCTCTTCTCCCAGAAGAGTTGGTTAGTGATGAGGCCCTCATCATGGGTGACATAGACTCGTTCGTCTTATGTCCTGAGTTTCTTAGCCCGCTGCCGCCACAAACCGTTGAGGCCACATACATTGTGCTTGGTGGCCACCCGCTAGTGACACTCGAGCCACCACCCTATATTGATTTTATTTTGGTGAGCACTCGTTTTGTTCGCATCACCTTCTTGTGAATATAGGAGAGCATGTTGGACCTCCACCTCACTTCCGTTTGAGTTCTGACACTTTTAGGTTTAGTAGTCTTGAGGGAACCGATATGATCCTTAGATTTTTTACTCCTCATAGGGACACCCGCTTCAAAGGATTTTTATGGAAAATTTTACAAGATAAATTTGGGATCTATTTAAATTTTTTTGACTCGAGTGGGACCTTGACGGGTGAAATCATGACGATAGACGATCCTGGTCTAGCGGACATTCGTAGGTGCCTATCGAGCGAGCGTATGTCGCGTTATGAGTTACTGATTCCACAGGTTGATCACGCTTGCTTTCTGTTTTACTTTCTGCCTTGCTCTTGTTTCCTGTTTTTCCCCCTGCTTCATGTTTACCCCACACACTGCCTCTGTCATCCTCTGAAAGCTCTAATAATTACTGTTGATTTAAATTTTTGGCATGAAATTTTGACTAATGGATTGCGAGTTTTTGGGGATGAGAGGTTACTTCCAGGTTTCGGGTCGCAGCGGCGACATCGGCTGGACAGTCATGCAGCGTGTTCTCCGATCGACATTTGGACTTTCTACTTGCAGGTTACATCGAGTCTCGTCGGGGACGAGCTCTTTTCAACCCCGGGAGAATTGGTGCAACCCGCATCGCGTTCTTTTTATTATTTTCTTGCTTGTGTCGTTTATTTTTGTAGCGCATGTCTTCGCGCATTTTTGAATTATTATGGAGCGTCGAGTTGTGTTGCGCGTGTTATAAGCGCTTGGATGTTATTTTTGTATCACGCATGTTGCTCGCGCCTTTCTATTTGGCTCGTTGGTGTGACCGGCCAATGTGACCTTAAATGCATAGGTCCGGTATTTAGGGGATAGATTAGCTTAGGGAAAGCTTGTAACAATTAAGTATTTTTGTTAAAATGTCCCATTCGCCGATAGCCAACCCAACACAGAAATTCTCCCCACTTTCATTTGGAAAAATCTACCTTACTTTAATTATTATTGAGTAGGGCTGCTAATAGCCATTTGGCCCTAAGCCTTGCTTTAAAAGCCTCCCCCATTTCTCCTAAAAGGGCTAGCTGGGAATAGAATCGAACGAAACTCGTGGGTTCTCGTTCGGTTCCATCCAGCGCCGCCAATCCTCGTCTTCCCCTCCCGTCCGACTCCGACACCGCCTCTGAACCTCCTTCGAAGGGCCGGCGAGCACGCCCCCCGCCTCTCCCTGCAAGCCTCTATTCCGACGAAGCTTCCACCGGCTTCGCCTCCCTGCTCGACGACGACACCGACGAGTCCTGTACTTTCCAGTTGTCTTCCCCGTCGACGACGCTCCAGGGAAGCCCTCTTTAGCCACCGACGAGCTCGCCTGAGCATTCTTATGCTCCGGCGGCCCTCCTTGCTCTGTCCTCCACCGAATCCAGCGAGCCTCCAGCAGATCCAGCAAACCTCCAGCGACCCCCCCTTCCTCCAGTCAACCCCGACTGCCAGTTTTCCCCTTCTTCCGATCCCTGCTGTCTCCTGTGAAGGCCCGAGCACCTACAGATTTGTTCTTTACCTTCCAGGAGGGCCGACAGTCGCTGCCCTTCATTTCTGGGTATACCTCTTGCCCTCCAGCTCTCCACCACTAGTTATTTTATGCTTGAATTTTAAATGAATAATTAATTGTTGCAGCTTGCCCTTAATTAATCGTGTCTCCTGTTTTATCGTAATTTCCAAACACGTGTGTGCCACCAATTAATTTATGCACCTGTGGAATTGTGATTCATAGCGTTTGTATGTTCGTGAGGTAGTTTCTTACCGCTCGTTTGTGACGCCTAGGTCGCTTTAGTCGTTAAAATAGCCCGCAAAATTCTCTCGAGCCGCATTTACTTTAAAGATCTCAATTATTTTTATTCCAAAACTACAGCCCTAGGTTTGAGTTTACATCACTCTCTCTCTTGAGCGCTCCCCGCTTAGGCAATCGTGGTCAAGGCTACGTAGTATCTTCGCCATCGTCATCTTCTCTTCCGGCAACCTCAGAGTAGGTCCATAACAACTTGGTATCATAGCTCTCCTTTCCTCTGGCCGCACCTTCTACTGAAGCCTTCTACAGAAGCCTCGTCACCTCCAGCACCAACCGCAAGGGTAGTCTTTCTCTGCGCCTCGCACAACCGCACCGTGCGGCGTATGAAACAGGGGGCAACCTCCATCCCGCTGCTGCAATCGACCGCACCTTTCGTCTTCTTCCTCCATTCCGTTGTTGCACGCCCCCATCGTCTCCATCTGAAGCCCCTCCATCCGACACTACCAGCATCCATCGACGCAATATACGCAATTGTCGCATGCAATCGACACAACCGACGTCTCCTCGTCTCCTTCCAGCGACGTCCCTGTCTCTTTCCACCAACTGTGTATCCTTCCAATATCCGGGCGTCCTGCCTCATTATGCTCTAGCCGTGCTCCATTCCTCGAGCCCCAAACCAACCTGCCACAGCGAGTCGCCTTCCATCTTCTGATCGTCCACCCGACGCTGCTCTTCTGTTCGCCCAGCTCTTCGTCGATACCAACGGGCAACGCTCGACGATTTCGAGCCTATGCTCTACGTCTCGAGCCCACATGCCCGTTATTTCAATTCCGCAAGCCACATGCACAAATCTCGAGCCCCGCACTGCAGACCTATTTGTGTCTAGGGTTTTCTTAATTTATAAATTATTCTTGGGAATTAATTAGGTAATTAATTAATTATCATGGATCGCAAGCTCAACGACGCTGACCGGGAATTTCTGGCCTCCATTTTGCAACGTTTTGACGCACTCGAAAGGGGGTCACTTCCGATAGGTCCTTCATGGCCGCCAGTCACACCACCCGTAGAACCGCTCTCCACGATGGTCGTCTTTCCACCGCTTTTGTCGGCCCCTGCCCTGTCGGTTCCTCCGTCCATCTCGTCGCCTCCTCTACCAACTCTTGCTCCGCCGGCCCCCACCTTGCTGCTCCCTCCGGCCACATCGCCTATTCTTCTGTCGGCCCTTGCTCTGTCGTCCCCTGCTCTGCCGACCTCGACGGATCCGTTCCTGGTTCTGACTGTTGTTCCTCCGGCCTCCTTTTTGCTACTGCTCACTGCCACTCCGGCAGCCCCATCGGACACATTCCGTCTGTTGCCCGTTGTTCTGAAGCCACCACCGATGGGACACACTACCGGGCAATATTCTGGCGAAAGATCAAGATGCCAGATGACTCAGACATCCACGTGAAGTTCGAACTTGAGGACAACCTCGATTTGCAGATCGAGAGAGATGTTATGGGCTTCAGGCCCACTTTATATGAGGCGTCTTTTATTATATTTTATTGTATTATTATGTCATAGTCCGGTCTTTAGGTTGTATTAGGCTTTATTAGGTGGTGTCGGGTATATACGCATATACCCTTGTATGTGCTATTTAAGGGATGCTCAGAATTTTGTATCAAGTTATCAAGAAATGTAACTCTAATTTCCTAAACCCTAAATGAGATCTTGGAAGCACTCTTTCTTGAGCACGCCCTGCTTAGGCAACTGAAGTCAAGGCTCCGTAGTATTTCCACCATCGTCATCTCCACTTCCAGACACTCCTCTGGCAAACTCCAAGTAGGTCCATAACATATTCCTCATGTAATGTTGTTTGTACATTTACCCCAAAAAAGTAGTCTCGATGCAAAAGGAAAACTAAAGTCAAGGTATGTCGAACCATTTGAGGTCATTCACATGCCAATGAACTCCCTGAAATTAACTTTGACCATAAATTTTTTGCTCGTCTCTTCAACGAAAATGCATGATGCATCTGAATCCTTCTAAGTATTAGCCATTGAGATTTGAAACCTAACTGAAACAGCGACGTTAAGGCCAATGGAATCTTGGACAGAAAAGAATAATCCTCAAAAACTCTCAAGCATCAAAGATTAAGATGCTCAGAAAAAGTTATTAGATTCATGGAGCCATCTGAGTCCAAGAAGGCAACAGAAATAAAAGTAATCTCTTTTATTACAATGCGTATAATCAAATTTGATAGAGTCATAGAGCTTGAGGAGGATGTGCTAACTTGCCCTTTACACATGGTTCTACAAAAAAATTATTCAAGAAAGAAATACGTTTTAAAGATGGAATATCATTACCAGTGGCTCATAAAAGAAGAGGGCATTAGTACTGAGATGAGGTTGGCAAGTTGAGCAGGTGGAGCACTTTCTTCTTCCATTTTCTTATTCTCTATGACCTCCTTTTCTAATGAAGGGGCATGTGCGTTTGCTCTCCTAATTCTTGGGAAGCCTCAAAGGATTTTATAAACGACTCAAAAGTGTAAAGCTTCGGTTATTTTTAGACTACAATAGAAGGTTAGACAATGTATGATATGACTACGACTCTCAATAATAACGAGGGTAGCGAGGCGCACGTGGGAGTGCCTCATATCATGCAAGTCTTGATGTAGGGTAGGCTAGGTGGGTGCACCACTAAATGCAATCATAATGTGAAGTGCAAGGAGATAATTTTATTACACCCTTGAACACTAAATGTAACGCACATGCGAGTCCTGGCGAAGAAATCAAACTAAGCAATAAATAATTAAATCACATGCAGATAATTTTAGACAAGGCTAAAATAATTCTTTTAAGAAAGTAGACTTTGGCTTTCCTCCACGCGGAGGGCCAAAGTGAGAGTCCACGATGAATAGTTCCTACAAATCACAAGATATTCCAGAACAAACAACTGGTAAACATGAGATCCAATCAAACATGAAATTGCATAATCATATATTAATATTAAAAAAAGACCCATACAATAATAAAACACTCGCAAAGTAAGGGGTTGTCAGCAAGGGTGGAAGATCCGAAGAAAGGCGACAAATGCCTGTTGTCCCGGGATTGGAGGAAGCGGTGGGATGACGGTTGGAGGCAAAGGTGTGGATTTGTGACTGGAGGAATGGAGCACGTGTGGATGCGGGTTGTCGAAGTTCTCCTACATGTGGTAGGCGTGTGAGATCTACACGTGGGGCTGGTTCCAGGAATTCAAATTAGGAGGGCCCAGGGTGGGGGGAGTTGTAGTGTAAGTTACCTTCCAAGGGGGAAGTGGACTGCAGTTTGGACCTTGCGGGGGGGGGGGGGGGGGTAGAAAGTCCCAGCCGAGGGTTTTCTTGGGACTGACGGGTAGGCTTCCCCAGGGGTGATGTACTGTGGAAACAGGAAGAAGTAAGGTTGTGCTGCTCGGTGAGGGTAGGGGCGGAGAATTCCAGGGAGAAAACAGATGGGAAGAAAAGGAACAGTGATGTGAGCTTCCTGGAGGGAAATAAAAGGTTCGGTGGGATGAAACATGGATTTGTTGTAGGGTTTCAAGGGACGGCAACTAGTTTTGTGTGTGTGTGTGTGTGGGGGGGGGGGGGGGGGGGGTGGAATTCAAAGGGCAACGACAAGAGGACACAAGGGGATACAAGAGCAAACCTAGGAGTCGTCACCTAGGCCCTTACGGGGTAGGCACTGTGAGAGGATCGCCGGATTCCAGAAAATCTTCTTCTCCAAAATCAGCAATAACCCCCATGGCAGCCCCTTTACATCATATTTATAATAATAACTCCCTAGGGCACTCTTACATCAATGACTATGATTGTCGTTAATGTAACGAACCCGATCTGACAAAATAATAACTGAAAATGCAATGTAATATATGAAAATGTGAGTAAACAAAAAATCGGACGCATTTGTGGCGTCAAATCGTCGATCTGGAGAAGTTAAATATGGCAGGTGGTCAATCGGCCCCGAACGGGCACAAAACTCATGCTTCACCGCATCGCCGATCCCCATCAAGTCTGCTCTCGCAGAACCGTGAATGAATCGGACGGGAAGAGTAATTTAGTCTTGGGCATCACCCTCTTACACAAGGAGGAGAAAGGAGGGGACGCGTAATTTAGTCTTAAAGCATTATGTTCACTCCTATATGAGTACAGTGGGGATGGTTTACTCATCTTTTGAATCTATAGTGTTTTGAAAGCACTAGGCGCTGGACGACATGAAAAGCTCCATAGTGGTATGCCCTTATAAATTTTATCTAACAATGAAATCTACTTGATTTTACCAACTACTCCCCTTCGATAGTGGAAGTTTAGATCTTCAGATTGAGCCACTATAAAATATTTGACCATCTCTATATTGTTATATGGGCCAACCCGAGTTTTCCCTTTCGCAATTTTGATCTCCTCAGCCTGTTGTGGCACAACCAGAATTCCTCTGCTCTAAAGTAACTCTTTGATTCTCCCATTATTGTCAACTCAAACGTGCAGGTTTTTGGCTTTCACATTTTGGTACATTCATTGAGATTTTAAGCAAAGTGAAGCTAGCGATTGCGAGGATCATGGCCAAGCTTCTAGAATGGTTAAGTTGATGTCTAATGTGATTTAAGGATGATAGCTAATGCTCACAAAAGCCACAATTGTTTTAGATCAAAATATCAAATACCTTGACTACTTAGCATTCTCATAAAAAAACATGCCATGGAATTATAGTGTTGAAATGCCAGTTTTATTATTATATCACCTAATAAAATGGTTCTTACTAATCCCCTTCCTAGCATCACTAATCCAATAAAGTAAATTTTTATTGCTTGCTTAACATGAAAGGGAATACTTTAGAAAAGAGGAGTAAAAAAAGGTTGACATATAAAATTTGAGTCTTCATAGTACCTCATGCCCATGGCCATGTCCATGATCATCATGTCCCTCCCAAGGATGGCGCCATCCCTATGTAGATGACTTAAATTTAATGAAGAGATCATTTTAAATGATGCATGAAATTCAGAGAATTAGATGGAATGGAAAAGAAGAATACCAATACTACGGGGCCATCATGCTTGGCTCGGTATAGAATCCAAAACCTAGAATAAAGAATAAATTATTCATAAGAAATGCACTGCTGCTTATAAATGATTAGTGGATAAAATGAAATTTATAAAATGCACAGCTGCTCATGCACGCGAGTATGTGAAAGAAGAAGTATATGCTTAAACAATAAGATGTCTACTATGTGAACTAATGTAATTAGAAACTTATGTGTCACGAATAAATGAATGCTTGTTAACAATGACTACATAGGAGATAGGACTATAAGAGTGACTGATTGAATGAGTTAAGGCATGACTGATTGAATGAGTTAAGGCATAAATGAATGAATGTATATATAAGTTAGAAAATACATCCAGACTAACAATAAAGGTGTCACCGTCAGTAAATGAAAGTGTACATGCATATACTGCTAATCTATATGAGACAGTATAAAGGATGTTCTTTTGATCGCAAATTTTCGAGGAAAGAAATTTCTATAAGGGGGGAAGAAATTGTAACGAACCAAATCTCCATCCAAAAATTGAGTTACAATAAAATTAGAAATAATTAAAGACTATCATTGACCAAAATGAAATCAGTATGCGTTATGTTTTTATTTTAAGTCCCGACCGTGATGGTGTAGCTGCATTTTGTCGGCAAGGGAACCATTGAATTAATATTTTTGTTATAAAAAAGGGAGTTATTTAATCCATGAATAAATGTATAGGATGGTAATGAGATTATAAGAAACACAAATTTTGATATATAAAATGAGGAAGGGATGGAAGCAGCGTTATGCTATCTTATTATGTATATGGGTTCATTGAAATAATACATAAGACTTTATATAATACTTATATCTTCCATAGGGTTATTTACCGGGACCTCCCCTTGAAGTTTGCGTAGTTGCAGCTTGCACCCCTCTAACTTTTGAAATTACAAAAACCTCCCCTCAATGTTTACATTTCATAACATCCATGCACAAAAGTACCCCCTTGGAGTAAATCGTCGGGGGGGGGGGGGGGGGGGGGGGGGGGGGGGGTCTTTTTGTGCATGGATGTTATGAAATATAAACATTGAGGGGAGCTAACTGTAATTTTGAAAGTTAGGGGTGCAAGCTGTAATTACGCAAACTTCGAGGGGAGGTCCCGGTAAATAACCCATCTTCCATATTGATACTAAAGTTGGAAAATTATTGATACTGAGTTGGAAAATAAAAAAATGGGGTTATGTATATACCCGATATTTTATATTTGGGGAGCTCTCGCTTCCTTTCACGAAGCATCCAGAGCCCGTCTCCTCCTTTCTCCCTACTGCCGAGCTTGACGGGTTGCGGAAAGCCTCCACCGAGCTGAGATTTTGAAGGGGCTTTTGCTTCTAAATGAAAAAGATGTTTCCTATCTTCACTCCTCTTCATTCTTTAAGCAGATTGCGAGGTAAACGGAAGGGTACTGGCCGAAGCCCTAGTATCTTAAGGATGGCGGAAATGGTTTAAAATTAATCCCTGAGCACCGCGGATGGCCTAAGCTTTTGCTTCGGCAACCCGTGCGGCCTTCCTTGATGTTTATTTTTCTTCTTTGTTGGATTTCTGGTAATATTGCATTAACTCTTCGTTCAGGCTTTATGTGGTTTCCCTGTCTGAAGTGGGAAATCATATGTCAGGATATTTCTTTTGATTATTTATTCTTAAGACTGCAAATTCTCTATGGTATTTTTTTTTAAAATAGATTATCGATGCAGATTGCTTAGGTATGAATGTATCAGGGATAAGATAGGAGTGGCGCCAATTGTAGAGAAGATGCGAGAAGCTCGTTTAAGATGGTTTGGACATGTACATAGGAGACCATTAGAGGCACCTGTTAGGCGTTGTGAAAGTTTAGTCACTAGACATGTTAAACGGGGGAGGGGTAGACCAAAAAAGACTTGGAATGAAACTATAAAGAAAGACATGATGTACTTAGGCATTAATGAGACTATGCTTAAAGATAGGGCGCAATGGCGACAGAGGATCCATATAGCCGACCCCACTATGGTGGGATAAAGGCTTGAGTGTTGTTGTTGTTGTTGTAGATTATCGAAGCAGAGGCTTACCTGGATGGTCCAATTCTTGCCAATATGCATAGCTTTATATAGTTATTAGTGCAGTGTTATTGAGCCTCCTTTTAGTTCCTGATGAAGGAAGATATATACTGATATGAAATACTTTATTCAAAAGCAACCTATTATGAGCAAGGAAAGTATTAGTGGCCATTGCTTTATTCAGTAATGGGTATGCAAATTTTCATATGTTGCTTCAGCTTACGAGGGTTAATTCCACTGCCCAAAATATATCATCAGTTCAAGCATTTTAAAGATGTTTTTATTGGAATTTATGTGCCTTATTAAATGTGTTTTATGAAGGGAATAAAAGTTTGTGGAAGTCTTTGGGGATTCACTCTCAAGCAACCCAAACTTGTTAAAGTTGCCTTATTGGGACAAAGAACTTCATTGGGAATTCTCACTCTTGACGGAAAGAGCCATATGTTTTTATGACTATTATGTGCCGTTATTCACTAAATGTGCCTATCAGAAAGATTCTACCTTATGGAAATCGTGTGCTTAGTTGGAAATAGTGGGTTATCATTTAAATAACCCGCTCCCCTCTACTCTTTTATCTTCTCTGCTTCTCTTTATTTTTCCTACAAAGCTAAATACATTATGATAATGGCTGAAAAAGATATGCTGAATCATGTGCCTCCATGAAATGCCTTATTTAGAAAAAGTGCCTTCTTGGCAAACCGTGGCTTTGTGCGATAAAAATGTGCCTTTATGAAAGTAAGAATGTGCCTATGGTAAATATGATGGGAAAATGAAATGAGCCTTACAAATATCAAATATACGTATGATGGATGGTCTGAAAAGATAACCCCTACGATATATTAGAACTACGGGGCTTGAATCCGTATAGCTGGGGATACGGAGTACGTAGGCGGCGGTGGAAGTAAAACTGCCTCAACCCAAAGGGGAGTCCGAATACCACTCCCCACTCGGATACTTTACAACACTTGTCATTGGTTTGGTATCTTTAATTTTATGCTTCTTTATTTAATGTCTCGTATTGATAATTTTATGGAGAGTAGGTGACAAGTCCAAGTGAATGGTAATGCCATGGCAATGTAAAAGCCATGGAAGGAAACACAAAGGTACATATGGTAATGCATTTCGTTATTTACGCTTTTACTATCCTTTATTATGCTGAGCTGCTAATGATAATATTAGAGAATGTGTCTCACATAGAATATAAATATGGTTATGACAATAAATGGTGTGAAAGAAACTATGAGGAATAATAGTGTAGTTTCTTCATAAGATTCTGAAGTAATTAAGCCATGAATATTTATAGATGAATAGATTAGAGTTAAGTAGTTAACTATGTAAGGGGTTGTAAGAAGTTTTAAGTGAAACTAGGTGCATATAGCCTTCTACGAATATAGAATATCAACTAACGATTATTATAAATGCTTTGTTATCACTAGTGGTGATATGTGGGGAAAGGTATAGGTAGTAAGGATATAGCTGCAATTTAAATAGAAAATTGCAATAAGAGGCTTATGAATGATATGGTGTCTATACTTGATACTCACACATGCATTATACAGCGATAATCATTATTAAGAAATTGTTGTGTATATGCATCAGGAATGAAATAAAGAGGATGTAAATGTACAAAGGCGTTGGATATATGATTTCATTGTGGTAGCTACTTTTTCCATGCTACATTCATACTATTCTCCCTTAAATTATATAAAAATTCGGGAAAATTTGTCATTGTTGCTTAGAAAATAACCAATAATCTTAACATTTGTAAGTTGTAATATTTCTGAATGAAACTAAAGCAACATCTGATATTTAAAATATCTTTGATAGCCAACAACTTAAAATTCAATCCAAGAGAAAACTAATATTTTTATACATAAACATACAATGTGGTTTAGGCCCTGCAAACCACTTTGCTCGCTTTGCGACAGCAGCCAGTCTCAGACGCCCTTCAATGGTTCATTAATCTTCATATAGGATCAATCACCAGCTTCATTGATTACAAATGATAACTCATCACATAGTTCACGAGTGCCCAAAAAGGTTTAAAAAAAGTTGTAAACCCTCCTCGGCATAAAGCAAAGGACAAATGAACAAACAACAACAACACTCAAGCCCGTATCCCACTATAGTGGGGTCGGCTATATGGATCCTTTGTCGCCATTGTGCCCTATCTTTAGTCATAATCTCACTAATGCCTAAGTACATCATGTCTTTCCTTATAGTTTCATTCCAAGTCTTTATTGGTCTACCTCTCCCCCGTTTAACATGCCTAGTGACTAAACTCTCACAACGCCTAACAGGTGCCTCTAATGGCCTCCTTTGTACGTGTCCAAACCATCTTAGTCGAGCTTCTCACATCTTCTCTGCAATTGGTGCCACTCCTGTCTTATCTCTGATACATTCATTCCTAATTTTATCCAGTCTCGTGTGTCCACACATCCACCTAAGCATTCTCATCTCCGCAACTCCCATTTTTTGCCCATATGCACAATTCACTACCCAACACTCAAGAACCATAGAGCATCGCTAGTCTGATTGCAGGATGGTAAAACTTGCCTTTAAGTTTTAATGGTACTTTACGATCACATAAGATCCCTGACGCGCCTCTCCACTTCAACTAACCTGCTTGGATTCTATGTATCACATCTTTATCAACACCTCCATCTTTTTGAACTATCGATCCAAGATATATAAAGCACTCACTGCGGGAAATATCTTGATCACCCAACTTAATAACGAAGTCATCTGTCCTTCTTGCACTGCTAAATTTAATATATAGCTCACTTCCAGAGGAAGATGTTAGAAGTACGCAATCAGTGGCATTGACTATTTCGCTATATTTTCCGCACTAGTAGACAAAAACTTCGGGTAAAAAGTTGGAGAAGGAGAAGAACAACATCAACATCAAACATACTGCTGAAACGTCGAACTGATTTCATTATAATTACAAAGTGTCTCACTCGTATATATATGATTGAGGGGAATGAAGAGAAAATACATAACACGAGAAATACAGGAAATACAAAAATGCAACTAATACATGTTAACACCCCCTCAAGTTGGGTGTGTAATGTTGATCATGCCCAACTTGGTAATGATCCTTCCAAAAGCATGTGTACTCAATTCTTTCGTGAGGATGTTTGTAAGCGGTTATTCAGATGGAATGAACGGAGTACATACGATTCCTCTCACTATGTTTTCTTTGATAAAGTGTCTGTCAATCTCAATGTGCATGGTGCGACCGTGTTGAATAGGGTTATGAGCAATGCTAATGACCGTCTTGTTATCACAATATAGTCTGGGTGGCTCAGTGTTCTCAAAACCCAGATCTCTCGTAATAGTTTAAATCCACAATCCTTCATATATTTCATGTGTCGTGGCTCTGGATTCAGCTTTAGCACTGGATCTAGCCACCACATGTGGTTTTTTGCTCCTCCATGTAACCAAATTCCCACCAACTAAAAGACAATATCCTAAGGTGGACCGTCGATCATCAACCAATCCAACCTAGTCTGCGTCAGTGTAGACTTCAATATTTAGCTCATCATTCGGTGAGAACAAGATACCGCTCCCATGAGAGGACTTGAGGTATCTGAGAATACGACGGGCAGCATCAAGATGGCGAGTCCTTGGTGAGTGCATGTACTAACTGACCACTCCAACTCAATATGAGATATTTGGGCGTGTATGTGACAATTAAATCAGCTTCCCCACTAATCTTTCAAATCCAGAAATGTCCTCAACATGTTCTCCGTCATCCCTCCATAACTGGTGGTTTACTTCAATAGGGGTGTCAGCAGATGTACATCCACTCATTCCCGATGTCTCAAGTAAATCAAGAATATACTTCCTCTGCGAGATAAAAATCCAATCTTTGGATCTGGCAATTTCAATGTCCAGAAAATACTTACGATTTCCTAAGTCCTGTACCTCAAATTCTCTAGCCAGTCGGGTTTTTAGAGTTTGAACCTTTTCCAGATCATCTCCTATAATAATGATGTCGTCCACATAAACTTGTCGCTCCAGAATCAATGATCTAGTGAGTAAAAGGACTAGTGGATGCAGTATGAGCACATGGTAGTCCCTGGTGGGCGTAAGAGGACAAAGTGGTAGACGGCTCAATAGATTGTCCCTGCATCAAGTGACAGAATGCCTGAATTTCATCAGCATATACAGCCACTAGAAGACTCGCAGTGTCAGGGCCAGCACAGGCAAGGACTCCTCTGAGTCATCAAAAAGATGGGCAGACCTAGACTGAGATGATCAACCCTGAGAGAGACCATAGTCGCAACCACCTCTCGGTGCAGAACCGCTTTGCGGTGGAGGAAAGACATGACGTAAACATGTGTCCCATGAGTGACGAAACATCCCGTAGTAGTCACAAATCAGATGATCTTTGTAGGTGGATTTCAATTTGGAGTCACGTGGAACTCGGCTACTAGAACGAGACTGAGCAGGCAGGGCAAATCCCTCGAAAACAGAGTAAGGTAGCCAAGTCTGTGGCCGATCAAATTCCTGTTGGATAAGGTTGTACACTTTTGGAAGAGATGGAGTAGGTGAGTGCCCGAGGTTCTGAACATTGATCTGATCAAAGACCCGATGCAGTCCATGTAGAAATTCAAAGACCCTGTTGCGTTCATCCCGGGCTCGAACAAGAGCTTCATCTTCCGAAGACACAAGATTGAGCGAGTCAAAATGATCATATTCCTGATACAGCTGAGTGAACTCCAAATAGTAAACTGAAGGAGGACGATCACCCTGTCTCAGGAAAAAGATATTTCGTCGCAGTTAGAAGATTTTGGTTGCATTACCTCAGCACGAGTAAGTGACATAAACTCCCTTCCTAATATCTGTTGCAATATCCAAGAATAAATAATTTCGGGCAATAGATTCCAAAATGGAGTTCGTAAGCCAGGGCAGACCAAAGAGTTCTCAGACTCCCATTGCAACCAATCTGGGGAAGTCTGTGCAGGCTCCGGTGTAGTACCCCGAACATAACCAAACAGTCGCCTGCTCTTCAGGGCAACAGTAATAGATCGAGTCCATGGTAGGTAATTAGAGCCATCCAGATGTATAGTAGTAATTTGTGGTGTATTGTGATCATGACTTGACCGAATAGACGTCTCTGAAATCAAGATGGAGGAAGAATCCCCGACTCTAGAAAAGATAGTAGGAGAATTGTTCCTCGGCATGATGAACCAAGAATAGAAATCAAAGAATCAAAGGGAAGAAAAAAGCAAGGAAAACACCATTAGGGTTTGCTCATAGGAAGCGGGAAGAATTAAGATCCATGAAGAATCTAACCCGCAAAAGGAAGAGATAACGACACCGAAAATATGTCTAAAACTTCATATTCGGCGTCTGAACAAGAATCGTCCAATAGCGTCGCGTGCTGAAGTGCACGAGAAGGGAACCCGGCAGGAGTCGGGGTCTGCTGGAGTCGAGCGGGAGGCAAGACACGAGAGGCGAGGCTTGTGGGTGGACGACTGCTAGAGACAAGGCTTGCGGGCGAGACACGGGAGGCGAGGGATGCGGAAAGCGCGTGCGGGAGAGGGAGTCGAGGGCGCCCTAAAAAGGCTTTGATACCATGTTGAAACGTTAAAATGATTTCATTATAATTACAAAGAGTCTCAATCATATACATATGGGTGAAGATACGACAACAACAACACTTAAGCCTTTATCCCACCATAGTGGGGTAATATGGGTGAAGAGAATGAGGAGAAAATACATAACACAAGAGAAATACAGAAAATACAACTAATACATGCTAACTATATATCGATAATAGAAGCTTCCCTCCATTGGGAGGAGAGATGACATCTCTGCATGATGACCAACGAAGGAATGTAGGAGTTAAGAGATATTGATGTCCTAGCCTGCTGAAAACCATGACATTGACCTGAGTTTCAACATGAAGAGGTCTGAAACTTATGGCATTGACCTGAGTTTCAACATGAAGAGGTCGGAAACTTATGAGGTCCCTTGAGAGAGACTGCACCATTACAAAAGCAATTCGTCAATTACACCGCAGTGCACCTCAACGAAGGATATTGTGCATGTGACAAAGATCCACAATGCTTGAAAAGATTGCAATTGATGTAGTTGTTAGCCAACAAGTAAAAATGTAAGGGTATTGTGTCTTCCACTGTGATTAATGTCATGACACTGAGTATAGCTAACACCCCCATAACCTCATTAAGTAGTTAATTGGTTATTGTGTGGAGAAAAGCTATGGACATTCTCGACAACCCTGTGAAGAGGAAAGACAGACGATCCACAGAAAAAAGGAAAGGGCGGTCCCACGGCCTCCATACTACTAAGAAATTCAATATGATACATGACAATATAGAGATCAAAGCACCGACTAAGTCCAGCATGAATCGGCTTTGGTCGACGTCACCATCATCAATGCCTTAATACGAACTTCAAAGTTTTATGGATTCTCATTAATACAGGGAGGTTATTGAGCATCTTCAAGCAAGCCTTTGAAAAGGTAAGGATTAACTAGTAACCACTGAAGGTTAACGCCATCGAGTGACCTCTGTACAAATTCAATTGTGAGAAGGGAGGAGTCATCATTCATCGCGTTGTGAGCTACCTTGAGAGAAGAGGGTGATGTATACAAAGATGGTGAACTTCATCATCATTGATGGCCCTAAAGTGAACAACATGATCTTTGGGATGCCACTGTTGAATGCTTTTCGCACATGGATATCTTTCTATCACCTCGTAAGGAAGGTCCAAGCAAGTGGTTGAATTATTGCATAGCGAGAGATGGGAGAGGCACCGCAACAGAAAAATGGAGATGAGGCCCACCTATAAGTAGAGTAATATAATCTTTCATTCGTCTACTCTTTGTCAATCCACGCATCTTCAACACCCACCATAAATAGCCTTCTCGAGTTAACTCTATAGACAGAGAAGTTGATAATCTCACAAGTAAACTTCGTTAATTGTCGACTACTCACATCAGAATAAATCAACACATCTTGGCTTACACAATTTATTATTCTTTTGGAATTACGAGACCGGCAAATCCATTGAACAAATCCAATTACACAGCTTATTACTTATAACAAAAATTGTCATGATAAATAATCTAGGTACTAAGACAAGTTCAAACATAAGAATCATAGAATCATCGCACAAGAATACAACAACAACACTCAAGCCTTTATCCCACCATAGTGGGGTCGGCTATATGGATCCTTTGTCGCCATTACGCCCTATCTTTAATCATAGCCTCATTAATACCTAAGTACATCATATCTTTCCTTATAGTTTCATTCCAAATCTTTTTTGGTCTACCTCTCCCCCGTTTAACATGTCTAGTGACTAAACTCTCACAACGCCTAACAGGTGCCTCTAATGGTCTCATATGTACATGTCTGAACCATCTTAAACGAGCTTCTCGCATCTTCTCTACAATTAGCGTCACTCCTGTCTTATCCCTGATACATTCATTCCTAATTTTATCCGGTCTCGTGTGACCACACATCCACCTAAGCATTCTCATCTCCGCAACTCCCATTTTTTGCTCATGTACACCATTCACCGCCCAACACTCAGAACCGTAGAGCATTGCTGGCCTAATTGCAGTACGGTAAAACTGGCCTTTAAGTTTTAATGGTACTTTATGATCACATAAGATCCCAGACGCGCCTCCACTTCAACCAACCTGCTTGGATTCTATGTATCATATCTTTATCTACACCTCCATCTTTTTGAATTATTGATCTCAGATATTTAAAGCACTCACTGCGGGAAATATCTTGGTTACCCAATTTAATGACGGAGTCATCCGACCTTCTTGCACTACTAAATTTAAGCTCTATATTCTCCGTCTTTGTCCTGCTCAACCTAAAACCCTTCTTTTTTAAAGTGTCTCGCCAAGATTCAAGTTTCGCGTTTACGCCCACGCGCGTCTCATCGACAAAAACAATATCATCTGCAAATAATAAACACCAAGGTAGTGCTTGTTGGATATGTCCGGTGAGCTCATCTAAGATACGGGTAAAGAGAGATAAGGGCTTAAAGCTGACCCTTGATGTAAGCCAACGGCGATAGGGAATTCCTGTGTTAATCCTCCATATGTCCTCACACACAAGAGATTAACTAAACAAAATCGAAGACGCGAACACAATCAATGAGAACTAGGTCAATGAAGACAATTATAGAGGCGGTGCACTTTGCAATGAGAATGGTTCCACATATGATGAATTTATGGTTTGGTGAGAGGATGAGATGGAGGCTTAAGGTGTAGGATGGAGGTGGTGATGCAAGAAGGATGGTTGGGCAACAAGCTGAGGGTAGTGTGTAGAGGGAATGGGGGATGGAGGGGTTGGTGGCTGTCAGTTGAGAAAATGGGCGGAGGGGGATCCTGGAAGGAGGAACGACTGCTTAGGACAAGGGTGTAGTGGTCAGATAGCATCGGATTTTAGCATTGCAGTATTGAAGGTGAAGTCTAGGCGTTGGGTCGTGGGTTGGATGTTGGCTGCTAGAGGAGAAGGTAGGAATCGTGCGCAAAGGAAGCAGGATTATGTCAGATCATAAAAAGGTAGTCATTGCAAAGTACTATGTGAAGAAGCCAAATACCATTTTTTCTGATACAAGAAGAGATTCTATTGTAGCAAAGGGCTTTAACAAAGGAAAGAACTCAGAGTAATTAACAGGTTCTAGTTCTACTAGTGAAACATTAGCTGATGAATGTGATGTGTTTCTTGCACAGGGATAGACATGGCAATACGTTGATGGGTAGAGTGACAGATGCAAATCCATACAAAATGGATAGTTCTTGACAACCTTCAACATCAAAGAAGGTTGAAACGTCAAAAGAAAAATGAAAAAAAAAATTCAGCATTTGAGGAAGTCGAAGAGGAAGAACTTGAGTCTTTATCTTCATAAGATGAGGAAGATCATGCAGAGAACAGTTGGCAAGGAAATTATGAATCAGATAAAGATGATTATGAATTGGCAAGCTCGAAATGAAAGGATGATGAATGATTTTAATTGTTTTGTACTTATCTTGGATATTTTTTAGTGATCGTAGTGTATCATTAATAATTTAATGTGCATATTCTCTGACCTTTTGGGGGGATATACATGACTATTTGTTTATCTAGTTATTATGTTGTAATTTGATATTTAAAATATTTCTGATACCCAACATTTTAAAACTCAATTCGACATTGAACCAGCATCTGATATATACAAATATACAATATTGGTTTGCACCTGGCAAACCATATTGCTCACTTTAAGTCAACAGTCGGTCTCGGATGCCATCAAGTACCGACTCCCAGCTCACCACCTTCAAGGAGGCACCCTTCCAACGATTCACTGGTCTTCATGTAAGGACCAGTCACCAGCTTCATTGACTATAATTCGTGACTGCCCAAAGGCCAGAAAAGAACTTGTAGGCCCACGTCGGCATAAGGTAAAGGACAGTTGAACCAATGTAATAATATATCTCCTGCTTCCAGAGGGGTACTAGAAATCCAAGATCTGTGGCATTTACTCTTTCGCTAAATTTTTCGTATGAGCTAGCCAAAACATTGGCCAAAAAGTTGGAGAAGAAGAACAACACATTAAAATCGAACACACAAACAACTATACATCAATAATAGAAGCTTCCCTCCACTGAGAGGAGAGTTGAGACCTTCGCATGACGACCAACGAAGGAATGCGAGAGTTCGGAGACATTGTTGCCCTAGCCTGCTGAAAGAATGTAACGCTGTAACAGTGACCCAAGTTTCATAAAGAAGTGGACATTTATGAGGTCCCTTGTGAGAAATTGCACCATATCAAAAAGAAATTCATTAGTTACACCTCACTGCAGCTCAATGAAAGATATTTTGCATGTGACAAAGATAATAATGCATGAAGAGCTGTAATTGATGTAGTCGTTAGCCACCAAGTAAAACCAGGTGAAGTATTGTGCCTTACGCCGTGTTTAAGGTCACAAAATTGAGTACTGCTAACACCTCGATAACCTCCTTAAGCGGTTATTGTGTGGAGAAAAGCTAAGCAAATACGTCAATCCTAAGAAAAGAAAAACAGAGGACCGACAGAAAAAGGAATGTGGTCCCATGAACAAATCCAAATCATACATGATTATATGGACATCAAAGCATAAGTCCAGTATGAATCGGCTTTTGGACGATGTCACCATTGTCAATGCCTTAATACAAACTTCAAACTTCGACGGACTTTCATTGAAACTGGAAGGTTGGTGAACATCTTCAAGAAAACCTTTGAAAAGGTAGGTATTAATTAGTTAACGTCCCGAGAGACCTCTGTACAAAATTGCTTGTGAGAAGGGGGAGGGTTCATCATTCACCATGTTGTCGGTTACCTGGAAGAAGTGGAGCGAAATATAAAAAGATGGTGAACTTCATTGTCATTGATGGCCCTAGAGCGAACAAAATGATCTTCGGGTGGCCACTGTTGAATGCTCTTCGCAAGGACGTCATTCTATCACCTGCTAGGGTAATTCTAGGCAGGTGGCCAAATGATAGTGCTACTAGAGATTGGAGAGGCCCACAACAAAATATAGGAGATGAGTCCCACCTATAAGTAGAGTGATACAATCACTTACTCCCCTACTTTTTGTCAATCCACGTTCCTTCAACACCCACCACAAATAGCCTTGTCGAGTTATCTCTACCAACATAATGGCGTTGAATACTCTCTTAGTAAACTTTGTTGAATGACGATTAATCCTTGTGACTACTCACAACTTAATAAATCAGCTGTTACAATCTAAATATTCTCAGGAGGAATCCGGCGAGAGAAGGGGGCCGGCGGCGGTGAGCGAGAAGAAGAGAGGGAGAATAAGAGAGGAACTTAGGAAGCAACCCTAAAATCTTTCATACATCCATCATAAGATCACAAATAAACCAATCCCCCTTATATAGATGAGGGAGGGCAACCAAACAAGGAAATACAAAAAGCAATCAAACAAGGAAATAACAAGGAAATACAAAATACTTAATTAATATTAATTAATATTCATATGCGCGCTCCATGGTGGCTTCCATATGCGCGCTCCATAAATTATGACGAGTGGGGTTCACTTGAGTAAATGTGCCCACGACCATGGCGGCTTCCATATGCACGCTCCTTAAATTATGACGAGGGGGTGCACTTGAGTGAATGCGCCCACGACCACGGCGACTTCCATATGCGCGCTCCATAAATTATGACGAGGGGGGTCCACTTGAGTGAATGTGCCCGCGGCACGTGGACCCGTAACACTCCATCTGTCCTTCAAAGCGAGCTTGCCCTCAAGCTCGTGTACCAAGTGGGTGGCCGGATCATCTGGTACCTTGACCTCCCTCCAGAACAGGGCCAGGTAGCGCGTAGCATCGGTGGCAGTGTTGGCGAGAAACGGCGGCGCCATCGGAAAGACGGGCGGCGAAAGCGGTGGCTTCCGCAAAGTCGGTGGAGCGGTGGTGAGCAGCAGCCATAAGGATGTCGGAGACGCGACGGTCGGACGCATGAACGGGTCCGCCGGGGTTAGAGGGGCACGGGCCAGCAGAAGAGGCGGCGATGCGGCCGGTGGAAGCGGTCAGGCAGGGACTGGCGGAGCAAGAGCCGGGAGAGGAGGCAGTGATATGGCCGGAGGGGGCAGCAAGACCGGGACCGGTGGAGTAAGAGTCGGTAAAGGAGGCGGCGAGTGTACCGGAGGCGGCGGGGCTGGTGACCGGATAGGTGGCGGAAGCGGTGGGGGGGACGACCACCGTGAAGAGAGGTAGTACATTAGCGGTCGGTGTGCTTTCGGCGGGAGGATTGACTGCGGGGCGGAGGGGCAGGTTGGTGTTGTAGAGGAATATTGGGGGTGGCATGGCCGGATAACTCTCGCATGGTACAGGAGGCAGCCATGGTGGAGGCGACCTAGGGCAGGGAGCCTCGAGGGAGGTTGTGAAGTCCCGTCCGTCGAGAGCGATGAGACGATCGACTTTGGCGTGGAGAGAGGCGCATGTGGCCAGGATTTGTTCAGCGAGGGCAGAAAAATCCAACCGAGGGCTGGTGTCCGCCGATGGCAAGAACAGCGGCCCGGGCGCGGCCGATTGGGCTGCGACCATGTTGCCAAGGAGGTAGACTGGAGATGATGCCGACCGATTGGTGTGTAGAAAGGGCAGATCTGGCGGGGAGAGTCCGGTAGGGGCTGATTTGATGACAACGACGACAGGAGTTGGGCGGAATCCGGAGGAACGGCGCGGGAACGGCAGAGAGCGGCGGTTCTGGGTGGGAATGAGCGGAATCTGGGTGGAATCGAGCAGATCGGCGTGATAGTGGGCGGAGGCCGGCGGATCTGGGCGGAATCAGGCGATTCCGGGCGGAGGCCGGCAGATCTGGGCGCGGAAACCGGCGAAGAGCGGCAGATCGGGGCAGAAGCGACGGCCGACGGGGTTTCGGCGGAGCGGGGTCGCGGAAGATCGGGGCAGAAGCGGCGGGGTTTCGGCGGAGCGGGGTCGCGGAAGGCGCGCAGCAGCGGGTGTAGCGATCGGGGCTTACGTCTGGGTCGACCGGAAACCAGCAGCAGCGGTTGATCGAGACTCGCGAAAAATGCGCACGGGTGACTCGCGGTAGACGCGCGGGGTGGGGAAGTAGCAGCGCGGCAGTGGTTCTCCGGCGGCCATTGGCGGGCGGAAACGGCAGGTCGGACCAATTGTTACGATCTAAATATTTTCTCAGGAGGAATCCAGCAAGAGAAGGGGGCCGGCGGCGGTGAGCGAGAAGAAGAGAGGGAGAATAAGAGAGGAACTTAGGAAGCAACCCTAAAATCTTTCATACATCCATCATAAGATCACAAATAAACTCATCCCCCTTAGATAGATGAGGGAGGGCAACCAAACAAGGAAATACAAAAAGCAATCAAACAAGGAAACAAGGAAATACAAAATACTTAATTAATATTAATTAATATTCATATGCAGGCTCCATGGTGGCTTCATATGCGCGCTCCATAAATTATGACGAGTGGGGTTCACTTGAGTAAATGTGCCCACGACCATGGCGGCTTCCATATGCGCGCTCCTTAAATTATGACGAGGGGGTGCACTTGAGTGAATGCGCCCACGACCACGACGACTTCCATATGCGCGCTCCATAAATTATGACGAGGGGGGTCCACTTGAGTGAATGCGCCCGCGACACGTGGACCCGTAACATCAGCTCATCGTGATTTGCGTAACTTATTATTCCTTTGAAAAACGTAATTACTTTCAGTATTATTTTACATAATATATACAGCGGAAAATATGTAGAAGAGAACAAAAATTTGTTATAAACTTTCTTGATCTTGTTTCACATTCATTTCTAGGTGTTTTTTAAGGCAATCCAGATACTAAAATTTAACCTTAAGGTATTTGTTACAAATTCATAAATTAATTTGCAGAAAGAGACTCGGCGGGATAAATAAATTAAACATTACTTTGCATTTAATGAAGATTACTAACGTGTTCAATATGGTGCTCTAAAATTAGGAGACTGCACACAACAAATCCAATCACGCAACTTATAAGAAAATAACGACAACTATAAGTAATCTAGGTACTAAGATAAGCTCAATCATAACAATCAATGAATCACCGCACAAGAATAACTAAACAAAATTGAGCAATATGAAGCAAGTGCAAGCAAGAGATTACCCTTGGCACCTTTTCACCGGAAATTAGGATTCATCGTAGGCGTGAACACAATCAGTAAGAAGTAGGTCAATAAAGACTATTATAGAGGCAATAGAGTTTGAAACGGGGATGTTGTCGAGTATGATAGATTTGCAATTTGGCAGGAGGATAAGATGGAGGTTTGACGTGTAGGATGGAGGTGGTGGTACGAAAATGATAGGTTGGCAACATGCGAAAGGCAGTGCTCATAGGGAATGGGCATAGAGGGATGGTGGTGATCGTCAGTTGAGAAAACGAGTAAAGGAAGTGGTTCTGGAAGGGGGAACAATGGCTGGCACAAAGGTGTGGTGGCCAGATAACATCAGATTTTGGCATTGCAGCCTTGAAGGTGGAGTATGGGTGTTGGTTTGTGGTGTCGGATGTAGGCAAACGAGGAGAATGTTGGGTCTCCGGTTTTCAGGAAAGGAACGCTTGCTAAAGCGGAAGAGGAATCATGTGTGAGAAGCAAAATTAGTGTTCGGCTGGGAGAGTTGCACAATTATAAATTCAGCGAGCCACTTCGGATGCCAGGGGGTTCTTAAGTGCACTCAGTTGCTGCCTCAAAGGAAAGATAAACTTGTGTTTTTATTTGTTAAATGGTTGGTGTTAATAACCTAAATTACTTATAATTATCAGAGCAATTTATTCATGATCTTATCAGTAGATAAAGCCAAAAGTGTAACACGATTACATTCAACTGCACGACATGAATAAAGTATTGAGGGAAAAAATTTGCATACAACAACAACACTCAAGCCTTTATCACACCATAGTGGATAAAGTATTGAGGATTTTTTTTGCATAAATAAATAAAACGTGTTAGTCAATTGTTTATTCTTATGGGACACAAGTTACATTAATTCACCAAAATTGAAAGAACTCAACATGTTAAGGCTCTCTATGGTACGATTATAAAATATAAATAAAATGTTTGAGGATGATGCATCATTGAATTCAGAAGCAATGGAGAGAGACGCAACTAGTGGGTAAAATTCTCATATAACAGTGGTTTTCAAGACAATATTAAGATCACAATGTATGAGGCCCTCTATGATAGACGGTGATGTTCACCGATGTCATGGGCAAAGGTTGGTGGTAATAAGATGCAAAAGAGAAGAATTGAAGAAATGATGAAGAACGTTCAAATGATCGAAGAGAATAAAAATTGCCTAGGATCAAAAATCAAAGTATTTCAATGTTTAGCACTGAGATTTGAAATTTGCAGTGGGTAACTTTGTATATTTGAATGTTAAGTCATTGAAGTGTGTATCCAGGTCAAGGTGTTTGGGGAGGCTCAGTTCAAGACATGTAGGGTCGTTCAAGATTTTGGAACACATTGGAGATGGATAGCTTCATCTAGCAGTATCTAGGGTGCATGACATTTTTCGTGTATTTTCACTAAGAAAGGCTTTGTTGAAGCTTAATCAGAAGATCGATACAGATCATTTGTTGGTGGACTAGAAATTATCGACTCATGCCTGGGAGGTTCATGTTTGTGGATTCAAAGGTTTGTAGACTCCAGAATCAATATATTAAACTCGTTGAAGTTCTTTCGGACAACTATGGATCGAAGGGATTTTCTTGGGAAAAAGAGTTGGCATGCACAAGAAGGACCAAGAGTTGTTTGTCCGGGTGCGTTTTTACGTTCATAGATGAAAATTCTCAAAATTGGGAGATTTGTAACACCCCAAAAGTTATTTTTCGGATCCTATAACTATCGGGGGCTTTCCCGGACACTCGTTGTATCCAGATCCGGATCCAAACAGAACTTTGGATTCTAAAATTTCATAAACAAGCGTCTATTGGAGTCATGTAAGAAATGTATTGGGATCTTGATCCAAATGGAGATTTTTGGGAGGTTTTAAACCAGGTCCTATTAGGGACTCTATTCGTATCGGACTGCAAATTTCAATTTCACAATTTTGTTAAATTAGAATCATTGGATATTGTATATTATAAGTCATTTTCCATGACTCCGGTAGATGCCTTAGTCATAAGAGAGGGGATTTAGGTTTCTTTCATAAGACCTAACTCAAAATCCATCTATTCCTCCTCTTCTCCATTTCCTTAGTACTCTAATTCTCAAGATATTTCAAGATGAGATCGACGGAGCCACCGAAGAAAGCTCCTACTAAAAGTTTCGTGGAGCTTTACCCTTTGTGAGAAGTATTTTAAAAAGGATCCGTGGCCAAAGCAGTAGGAGCACCAACGAAAGACAGGGAGGAATGGTAACAATTTCTATTTACTTTGATATAGTTTCATTTTGTAAGATGCTACAAATAGAAATTTTGCATGAATTGATCGATCGTTAGAATAAATCTGGGGTTTCCTTTAAGTAATGACCAAGGATGTTTAGTCTCGTGTCTCATTCTAACTTGTTTATGCGCGACGCTGAAGCCGCATTTATTGTAATATGTGTATTATAGGAAGTTGGGCATTCACATTAAAACACTATCTTCAACAACTATAGTGCTAATTTGATTCAATGGGTAATCATTGTTTGTGATTGTATTTGATGCTTCGGGGGTAAAATCAGTCGATTTAAGACCTATTGTGTAATGTGTTGCACTCTATAAGTGATTTACTTTCAAAAGGTTGTGGAACTTGCATTGGTGAAATTAGATAGACAACAACATATGATATGAGTCGTAATTGTGCATATGAGTATTACTCTTATAGTTGTTAAACTTTTACCCTGTTTAAAAGAATATTGAGTTCAATGAATGAGACATTGATAGCTAACTACCACACATGTTTTCGTTAATGTAACTAGAGGCCTATTTATGGTGCTCGAGAAGGATGGAGGTCGTTACAAGGTCGGTTCTAGCTAACCTCATTAAATTAACATGTTTGTGCAGGAAAGCAAACTTAAAGCCAGAGGTTGGGGATTAGCAGGAGTCCAAGTCATTTAGAAGTCATATCTTAAATTTGGAAGTCGGGTATGAACTTTATAAAGCATTGTACTGCACAGTATTGAGACCCTATGAACTATGTAAGTTTTAATGCGACGAATGAATTTCTTCTAGGTTTCCTCTACCAACCTCTTTCATGATTGTTGGAGCATGAGTTGTCGGTTAGTTTTAACATACTACTTTATAATATGTCTTATCTAATACGTGTTATATTTGTTTTGTATCAATCGGGCATGTCATGGTGTGCACTAAAGAGGGGGTGTGTTACATCTCCCGTGTCGTGATCCTCTTCTTCTTTGTAATATTTGTTTACCTATTCACAACCAAATCGGAATCCTACAATTCATTGTAGATATATCTAATAATTTCTTTATCTTCAATGAATAAAATTCACTCCATATCTGTAGGACCAGAAAAAATTACAAAGGAACTTTTAAGAAATGATGTTTGCCTCACACTTTAAAAGGATCATGTCCTTCAGCACTATCCGTGGTGGTTCTTATACATCATAAAGTAATGCAACTAAAGCAAAACAATTCTAAGGAAGCAAATAAGAGAAAGTAAGATGTCAAAGTAAGAGAAGGAGATCATGATTTAACAAGGCGTTCAAGAAAAAATAGAAGCAGTCTAATCGCGTTTCTTGTATTAGTTTCGTATTGTATCTCGTATCTCATCCCCATCCCGTGCTACATAGACGACAATAGTAGTACACGTAGTTACTCACATTCAATAATTTAAGTGTAATTTATGAAAGCGTGAACTAGAGTGATTTTGCATACTCTCCAGCTCCTTTAAACATAAAAAAATTGATCACACTATTAATAATTCATTTATTTTATCTCTAAATGCTACTTCAAATCAAAGTATATACAAATGCCTAATACAATTTACAACTACATACAAACATTTGCAGTAAGCCCGTAACTCTTCATTCCTCGACCAAAAATGCAACTATATAACATAATCTCAATTTCAGGAACTTTCAAATAAATCAGAAAATTTTAGAGATCCCAGTAGCTTTTTTACAAGCATACATAAGAAATATGACAGTAAAATCTTTGGCGCTCAAATTGATATTCTACAAAATGTATTACTGCAACTGAGAGTAGAAGATAAGCTGCCTTTCAACAAAACTAGGTTTAATTTTAGGGTTTTCCAAGATCGCTATGTAAAAGGACGTAAAGATTCAAAGCAATAGATAAAGGAGGAGAATTGCATAAACCTTGATGTAAAAGAAGAGTGAGCTAGCTACAAGTTTGGGAATAATAATTAAAATAGGGCGATGATGTGGACAAAAAAGGAGGGGAGCAGAGAGACAGACCACATGACGATGCATAAACCCTTGTCGTGACGACATTCCAACACTTGGTTCCGTACAGTGTGTAGCCCTTGTAGGTGGTGCCGCCACTACCTCTATAATCTCCTCCCATTTTCCTCCAATCTCTCACATCTTCTCCTCAGTGTTACCACCCTTAATCAGAACTCCTGAGGGTAGTGTTTAGACAAAAAGCTCAACAAAAAACCTGTGAACTAAATTTATGGGTTTATCCGGCCATACCTATGAATCCATTTCAACAACTTATTCAAATTGTGGCATTTATAATGAACTAGTGGATACTTCATTTATATAGAAGCAGTTGCGCATGAGGTTCCTTCGGGCTCCGGCAGCAATCGTACCCTCAGACACTTACATTCAATATTCGAGTGCAATTTACGAAATGACGTGAAGTGATTTTGCATACTCTCCAACTCCTTAAACCATCAAAACAAATCGATCACTCTATTTCTAATTCCTTTATCTCTAAATGCTAACTGCAAAACGAAATGTTCGCTCAATAGGAACCCCATACCAATACAAATACTTAATACAAATTACAATTACGTACATAAAGATGAAGAACAGTATAAAAAGAACAATGATATCTCAGCTGCCCTTCTACAAAACTAGGTATTCAAACTTCAGGGTTCTCCAGGATCGCTATGCCGGATACAAATATAAAAGCAACAGATAAAAGAGCCAGCTAGGTTTAGTATTGGGGAATAAATAATGAAATTGGCGTGATAACGGGGACGAAGGAGGGAAGCAGAGAGACAGACCACATGACGGCGCATAAACCCTTGCCGGTGACGACATGCCAGCGCTTGGGTGGGTGCAGGGTGTATCCCTTGTAGGTTGTTCCGCCGCTGCCTCCATGATCGCCTCCCATTTTCCTCTGATCTCAGGCTTCTCAGAACCTCCTCGGCGTCGTCGCCCTCAATCCGACTCTTCGGGGTAATGGCGTTTAGACAGAGAGAGAAAAAAAAAAGCCCACGATCTAAAACTTTGGGCCTTTTTTTAATATAAACCATTTGTTGGCGTCCATTTCAGCAAGCTATTCAACTCTTATTTATAAGGTAGTATTACATACAAATACACACAGAGATGGTGTATGGGGCTCCCGTGCACTTGAGATAGTGTGACAGACATTACTGCCTTAGTCCCGATAGTGTCCTGACTCGATGACACTTCCATCACTCGCGGTCCCCCGGAGTTCCTTAGAAAATCGAGCTTAGCAGGAATACTGAACTCAGGGGTTTGCGAGCGGCAGGAGTGGCGTTCTGTTGGGGGCAATGTCGTGATTAGGATACACTCTCACATCCGCATATGGGGTCCCCCTACATTATCTCTCGTATATATAATTACATATTTATTTATTTATAATATTAAAAGAGAAAAATTGTGTTTGATGAAAATTCAAAATTGTCCAATATAGCTTTATTGTATGACTTAATATATATTATAATTTATTTTAAATAAAATGCAATACACATTGCCAATGGGATGACTTTCAAGGATCGTGATTCAATGGAGATTGCTACTCGTTCAGAACCAGTCCAGGCAGGAGTAAAAAATTGTGGGGAAGAACACTCCAATGATCCTCCTTTCTCGGAATCTAATATGGAGACCGATGAATCTGATGTCGTGGTTAGTAATTACACAATATACTCAAATTAAAAGTAACAATGTAAACTCATAAAATTGAAGAAGAAAAAGTAGTGGAATCTTATACCTACAATGATAGACTATTATTAAGCATGTCAATTTTATTAAAGTTGATTTGAAAAAATAATAATGAAAATTTATCAATTTGATTTGAAAAATTAATACAATATGAATAAGGATCGCGATTTTTTTAACAAAAATCGAAAATTGTGTATAATTATTTTCCGCATTAATTAATTAATTGTGTATTTAATTTAAACTGCATTAATTAATTGATAGGGGCAGAACCCCATGCCTATTGATGTCGGGGTACTGTCACGATTGGGATACTATCGTGGCTGGTCGTAGGGGCAGAGCCCCGTGCCTGTTACTCGTATATATATATTGTGAATCAATTTTATACCAATATTTCTCGTATATATTGGGAAGAGGGGCCTTTGGTATAAAATTGATCATACTAAATTTATCATCTTTTAATTATTGTACTTAAAAGAAGTAAAAATGTATGAACATAACCAGTAGTCAGTAGCTGTAAAAAATAAAAGTTATAGGTATACAAAGAGAACTAAGTGTGACGGTTTCTTTGGGTATCCAAATATGACGTGGTGACTTTTGTGTGATGTACGAATGAGACTTCTTATGTATAGGTATAATTGAACCAATATTTCTTACTATGGGTCTTCATTCATATTTTGATTGATTTTTGTTTTTATATTTTAGTCATTATAATTCTTATTCTTATATTGTGAATTAAAATAGTGATGATTGTGTAGCAATTGATTGATTTGAAAAGTGTGTATTCAATTTTTGTTGAATGAAGATTGATTTTGTAAATGATGGTGATAATAGTGACTTGAAATTTGATTTACATGCATTTGATGTTCACTTCCTTTATTCTGTCTAGTCATGGTTCGATATATTATGGAGTAATATTTTGAGAGTTTTGGTTAACGAGTTATGTGAGATAGTTAATTTTAGCCTCTAACTCGTTGTTTCTTAATTTAAGCTTATGTTTGCTTTAGAGTAAGCGTGAGAGCGGTTTTTGAGAGTAATGACAATTGAATTAATATGATTTTTATAATCAAATTTTAAACTCTCAAAAGTATTATCCATTTCTTTAATTCCACGTTTTAGATTTTGACACTTAAACCAATCATTTTTAAGGAAAATTTTTCCAAAAATATATTTTCATTCTCTTTTTTCAAAGCGGTAATTTTTGCTTGTGCTTCGCTTAGTATGATAGACATGAAAGTATAATTTTTAATGGAAGGAATAAGAGAACTTACGGTGCTTTTGGATTTGGAATTTAGATTTGAACGTGAAGTTCATTTTATCATATTTTTCCTTGTTTGATATGGTATGCTCGTACATTTATCCATTCATACCTATGAATTCATTTCAACAATGAACCAGTGGATACTTTATTTATATAGAAGCAGTTGTGCATGAGGTTCCTTCGGTCTCCGACATTAATCATACCCGCATTCACTTACATTCAAGATTTAAGTGCAATTTATGAAATGACGTAAAGTGATTTTTGCACTCTCCAAATCCTTAAAACATCAAAACAAATTGATCACTCTATTTCTAATTCCTTTATCTCTAAATGCTCACTTCAAAACGAAATGTTCACTCATAATTCTCATAAGGAACCCTATACCAATACAAATACTTAATACAAATTACAATTACGTACTTAAATATGAAGAACAATATAAAAACAATGCTATCTCAGCTGCCCTTCTATAAAACTAGGTATTCAAATTTTAGGGTTCTACAAGATCTGTACCTAAAGATCTCTAAGCCAGATACAAGTGTAAACAACAGATAAAAGAGCCAGCTAGGGTTAGTATTGGGGAATAAATAATGAATTTGGCATGATAACGGGGACGAAGGAGGTGGGAAGCAAAGAGACAGACCACATGACGGCGCATAAATCCATTGACGGTGACGACATGTCAGTGCTTGGGTGCGTTCAGGGTGTATCCCTTGTAGATGGTGCCGCCACTGCCTCCATGATCACCTCCCATCTTCCTCTATTCTCAGGCTTCTCAGAACCTCCTCTCCTGGGCGTCGACGCCTCAATCTGAATCCTTGGGGTAATAGCGTTTAGACAAAGAGACGAGAAAAAGCCTGCGGACTAAAACTTTTTGTCTTTTTTAATATAAACCTATTATTCGCATCCATTTCAACAAGCTATTCAACTCCTTGTATTTTTATAAGGTAATGCATACACTGATACACATACGCATAAGAGAGATACTATACATCCCCCTGTGCAGTTGTGTTAGTGCGTCAATGTCTTGGTTACAGTAATGCCCTGACACGATGATACTATCGTCGCTTGTTGTCCCCTAGAGCACATTAGAAAATCGAATGTTAGCAGAAATATTGCGCTCAAGGGGCTGCGAGCGGTGGGAGTGTCATCCTGTCAGGGCACTGTCGTGACCAGGGTCCACTATCACATCCACATGTGTGCCCCCTACAGTCTCTTTCTCTTTCTCTCTCCCACTCTCTCTCTCTCTCTCTCTCTCTCTCTCTCTCTCTCTCTCTCTCTCTCTCTCTCTCTCTCTCTCTCTCTCTCCTGTTTGTGTGGCTACAATGGAGGAGGGGCCTTTGGTATAAAATTCATTATACCATATTTATCCTTTCTTTTAATTTTTGTATTTAAAAGAAGTGAAAAAAATGTGCGAGCATAGCGAGTAGTTGTTGAGCACGGGCTTCGCTCAGGCATGACTGCTAAGCCCACTTATAAGTAAGATGAGCCTTTTGTAATCTTTAATGACTTAACATGCAATATAATCTATTTAAAAAAATGCATCGATTATTTAAGTAATTGCACACATTCTCAAATTAAAAGTAATGATGAAAGTCCATAAAATTTAAAAAAAATTTACTAAACTCCTATACTTACTATGTTATAGTATCATTAGACATGTCAATTATTTTAAAGTTGATTTAGAAAGTAATGATTGAAACTAATTAATTTCATTTATAAAAATAATGATAAAAAATTAATAATATATGAATAATGATAAGATTTTTTTTAAAATAAAAATAAAAAAATTGTGTATAACTATTTACCTTATTAATTAATTAACAGAGTGTTTATTTTAAACTGCATTAATTATTTGATAGGAGTGGAGCCCCGTGTCTGTCGCGGTCGGGGTACTGTCACAGTCGAGGTTGTGTCGCGGTTGGGTACTGTCATAGTCAGGGTACTGTCACGGTTGGGTACTATCGTGGTTGGGTAGTGTCACAGTCGGGGTATTGCAGTGGTTGGGTACTGTCGCGATTAGGGTACTGTCGTGGTTGACTGTAGGGGCAGAGCCCCGTGTCTGTCACTCGTATTCATTATGCCAATTTTAACTCTTTTATTAATTTCCATATTTAAAAGATCCAAAAACCGTCCCCGCAAGGGCAAAGCCTAGACTGGAGCAATCGGGTACGGGCGAATTCCGTACACGACTTCTAGAAGCAAACGTGCGCAAGAGAACCTTCCTAGCGTCAGCAATAACAGTCGCTTCTTCTCGCACTTTTGTATTTGTTAAATATAATTATTCATCGGGGATGACGAGCGATGAGAGATACTGCTATTACAGATACATGCAGGAGCTCTTGCACGATTTCTTCTACGTATTTAAATTATATTATTACTAAAAAAACATGTGTTCATAAAAGTAATTACAGGACCCCCGGGCCCAGTTACGACCATGTTTGTTGAGTTCAACCTGTTGAAGTCAGGAAAATCTCGACTCCAAATATTCGGATCAATACAGTCTAAGGTTGCTAATCCAGTTGTCCAACTTGATGACTTGATGGGCAAGGACAAAGAAACTAAGGGAGCAATAACATGACTCCAGGTGCGGCAGGGAGGTCCCATCACGTACCCAGAAGTTCAGAAGAGACTTCCCCTCCACAACCAATGTTGGTCGAGTAGGGTATGTGGAAGACACCAACTTGGCGAGCGAAAATGGGTTCCAAAAGTTCAGCCAAAATGTGCAATTTTTGGTATGCGCCATTGAGGAGAAAACCAAAGAAGGGGGTCATATTTATATCTAGCCCTGTCTGACGACTATGCGACATTGAGGGGATCTCGTCTGTTTTCGACGAGTATCCCCTATGGTTGCCCACCTGACGAGTATGAGGAGATGCTCGCACGTGTTTGTTCATACTCACCTAGGCCTTCTACTGCTAATGTTGTCTGAGTTGTCTTGATCTTTGAATTTGACTTTTGCCTACGCGGCTTTGAGTGGGTCATACCCTCGATGAATATGGGTTGTACACAACCATAATGACACGAGTTCGGCTTGGATGAACATTTGCTTGAGTAAGATTATGATAATTAGCCTGTTTTACTTTAGAATCCAATGTTCTGGAAGAACTCAAAACATTTAGGCACCGACCGCACCTCCTCACGGCACCGGCCGCACCTCCGCGCGGCACCGACCCCACCTCCGCGCAGGCTCCAACCGGTGTGCCCCCGCGCACGGGAACTCTCTCCCGTGCGTGAGGGTGCCGCTCTCCACCGCTTGCCCCATAATGCTTCTGCCGCCGCGCTCATCGTCGCTTGCCTCCCTAATGCTTACCGTTGTCGCGCTCGCCATCGTCGGCCACCCGCCATCGTGCCTGCTTCCCGTCGTCGTCGCCGGCCATGCTCAAACCACATGCGGGGCAAGATCGTCATATTTCCTAAAATTGGCAATTTGCGTGCCCCAGATAGAGAGTTCTTATTCGCCCTTCCGGAAATTGAGGCGACGCAATTTCCAAGACACCTCCTCGAAAGCTACAAAAAGGGCTATGAGCCCTCGTTTGAGTACACATTGCATTCAACACTAGAGATAGCTCATAAGTCTTCCCTCGAAGATTTCCCAGAGACCTCTTTTAGTGTTTGAAGATTTCCCAGAGATCTCCTTCAGTGTTCAAAGATTGCTCAGAGATCTACGTTTTTCGAAGATCCACTCGAAGACGCTTTGAAGACCTTCTTCGTCTTTCAAGTTCTCTCTTTAAAACGGCTCGATGATCTCCCTCGGCGCATCCGTACATCGAGTCCAGAGCTCCGTTGTTGCGTTCATCCTTCCAGACTGCTCCCGAGCGCGCTTCACTGCGCTCCGCATCAAGCAACTCCAGTGATCCCGATAACTCATTGTAACGAGCGGAGTTCTGTCCCCCTCGAGAAATAGCTATTTGTAACTGCTTTGAAAGATAGTGGAATTGGCTAGGGCCGATCCGACCACGTGGTTTTTTCTCCTTCCATGTTATTTCACGTAAAACATCTTGCCGTCATCTCTTTGTTTATTCCGTGACGGTTTGCGCGTTCGACTCACTCTAGAGCTATGATAGTTCAGTTTGACCGGACCGCAAGAGTGTCAAGCAACCAACAACAAGTAGATTCAAATTTTTATGAAAAAACCATAGTAATTAGTGTAATGAGTTAGTCTGGCGACATAAATAAATCTTGGAGCATGTGCCAATAATACCAAATCTGCTGCCAGCCAGTCCCCTACAAATGATATAATACGACCTTTTAATCCCTAGTGAGCGGGAGAAGCTTATAACATGTTGCTACTTTAAGCATGTGGAGACCAGCTGTTAACCAGTTGCGATAAACCTGAGTATTCTATTCAAAAAAAATTAAACTTTTTATTTTTTATTTTACTATTGTCTGTGCACGGGATTTTGTTCATAAACGATAGCATCAGTTCTTATGCATAATACTTAACTTTGTTATATGTATAGTAGTAGTAATCATAGTACAACTAATATATATTAGATAAACGTTTATAAAATTTTGTATAGAACTTTATAAATCGTTAAATATAAAATAAAAATTAAATAATAATAATAAGCTGCAATAAATATGCAATAACAACAGAACCCATATATATAGTCCCCAATCATTGGGGGTATGGGCGGGGGAAGATCGGAAACATACCTAACCTTTGGCAGTATGCACAAAGTGGCTTCTAGCAGAGGAGAAAGACCTAACCTTTGACAATAAATGCACAAAGTGGCTGCTCACAGAGTATCACTGAAATAGTGCCCCCCTATACCGTGTGTTTGCTGCGGAATCATGCCCTCAAATCAAAGCCAAAGACAACAGAGAGGGCAGACCCAAGAATCCATTTTGATTTATGTGCACATAACCATGATTGCTTCATTCAGCATCCAGAGCATTCCTGAAGCACAAAAATAAGCTGCAATAAATATAAATAAAAAAATTTAAAAATTAAATTAAACGAAACTAAAATGAACATAAATATTAAATGATAATGTATATACGAGCTGCCGCGCTAGTGCCCCGGCGCAACAGTACTTCCGTCGCTCACAACCCCCCTCCCCCCTCAGCGCACGACTACAGTCCTCCGATATGACTATGCTCGGTGGGTTGTGAGGAGCATGAGTGTCTGTCACATCAGACCACTGACACGGCCGCATCAGGCCCGACTTCTAGTATTTTAATATTAGAATTATATTTTTAGAGCAATGTTACGTGCACACCAAGTTTGACTATGTGCACCCAAATGTTATATGCACACGATGAAATTTTATTTGCAACCGAAATTTATATGTGCACACAAAATAAAAACTTGTTCCCCCCCCTCTCCTTCTCTCTCACTCTCAATCAGAAATCTTTTTTGAGACACCAATCACTCACAATTTTAACTTTCAGCTATGACAAATTTTCTTATTAGTTCTTAAACTCGCATGTAGAGCTCGCAAGCCTTTCTGACTTCTGAATTCATCGCCACAAAATGGAATCTACTGCAACAAATCATCCATGCATGCATTGTTCATCATCCTCTCCAAATTTCTACTCTGTTTCGTGTATCAAGCTTCAAACCTCTTTATCGAACAGATTCACTAGATAAGTTTTAACAAAAATAATACAATATTACAATGGGTTTGAAGAAATCTGATAAGAACACAATGTGAATAATTTTATACAACAGTACAATAATTTTGATTTATTTTGTAGGTGCACATGGCCAAAACATTCCTGCCTAACATTGCTCTATTTTTACAGCACATACGATAAATTCTATGCTATTATTTATTGTCATATCACATCATAAATAGTAATCTTAAATCAATGGCAATAGGCAATAGCAATGAGTATAAGTACAGCTGTACAGCAACAAAAAAGTAAAGCAAGGGGTTTATTTCATATGTATACCATATATCCATATTATATATATTTATAATGAAAAAAAAAGGTGATCTATTGAACTTTCTATTTTTACCTTTTTTTTTAATTAGCTTCTTAATATATTCCAATTTATTAAAACAAAAGAAATAATGAGGGCATATACGAAGGATTTATTTCAAACAGAAAAACTACAACTTTCATGTATATATCATATACATTATTACTATATAAAAAACATTTTATGATCATTTGTATAAAAATTTCAGCGCCATTCCTGTGTGTCGCAATGAAAGCATCCCTCCTGCGCAATATCAGTGATCTGAACTCCGGCGTCGTACACCTCGCCGGCGCGCCACTCCGCCGGCAGCACCTCTCGTTCGGCCCACACCCACTTTCCGTCGTACCCTCCCGTCACCACGAACCGGAACTGCAGCGGCCCGCCGGGTGCCTGGTTCGTGGTCCAGACCGCCCCGTTTCTGCGGCTCAAGAACTGCCAGGCTGGCGAATCGACCCGCGCCACGTCAACAGCCATGATGTCAGTCTGCCCGCCTTGGTACAGGAGTTTGACCGTCAGCGAACTCGGCTTTCGGCTGATCTCTTCCACCCTTATGGATAGGGTCCTGTTCGGGTACTCGCACGGGATCCTTTTATAATCGACTTCGACGATCCCGAGCCGCTTCAGACCGGCGGCCATCCCCGGCCGCGCCATGGAGGCGAAGGCCGGCAAGCTGAGCACGAAATCAGTAGTATTACTACTCTTCGAATCGGTGACCACGATCTTCACCCCCGTCCCGCTGCAGAGCTCTGCATTCCTGCACCGAATCTACGATTTTCCGCAAAAATTTCCGATACCGGAAATATGAAATTGAGTTAACCTCTCGAAATTACAAGAAGATCACAAGTAGTAGTCAGGAATAAGAATTTCTCACCTGGAAACAGCCGCCGCAGCCGATTCCATCACGATAGACGGAAGGGCTTGCGGCGGCGACATATCCTCGATTGAAGAGCAGGGCGATGGAGCCGTAGCCGCATGTTCCGGCTGCAGGCGTATCGATGATCGGTAAATTCGGTGAAAATTTGACGGAGAGAGTGACGGAGGGAGATGGAGGAATCGCTTACCCGTAAGGGAAGAAGAAGCAGAGAAGAAGGCGGCCTTAGATTCGTGCACGCATCTGTCGCAGGCTGTGGCGGAGGAGAGGAAGAGGAAAAAGATGAGGAAGAGCTTCATGATTAACGATCAAGAAAACAGAGTACTGCGATGGGAAAGTGTGGGAGGAATGCTGGCCGATTTGGACTGTAATTTATAGTGGAGCAAGTGGAGAAAAGCCTGGGATAAAACTGGTACGGACGCGGTGTGACGTGGCGCAGAGAGAGAGAGAGAGAGAGAGAGAGAGAGAAGGCGCCGGGCGGCGTCCGAGCTGCTTACTCGTATTTTTATTAATTATTAAATATAAATATAATGAGATGAGACAAGGTGCCAAATTATTTTATTTAGTGCTGATTTTGAGTAAGATCAAATTTATTTATTTTAATTTATTAAATCCTATGTCATATCTAAGAATCTAAGGTGAATCACTCGGCCTAATCAATATTTAATTAGCTTATTTAATTATTGTAAGGTTTAAGTTAATTACTTGCTGAGTGTTATATTAAAGGCACGATTTGGCGCGGTGTTGGCGGTCGTGAACATCGTGGTCACGAACCGTTGTGTTTCTGAACGCCCGATCTCACCTAAAAAAATTCATGCAATTTATGCTCAAAACTAGTTTATTTTTTGGTCTTTATATTGGCAGGCCCTATTTGACTATTGACACACCAATTCCTATGAGTTATAACGCGTCTTTTGAAAATATACATTATACATGCATATTTAGGAAAAGTGTTCAACACGAAAATTATAAATCTCAGTGAGATCTACAACTTTCGTGTTGAACACTTTTCATAAAAATGAATGTACAAAGCGTATTTTCAAAACTTCGTCAAAAATTTGCTATAATTACGATCAGGGAGGCAATACGTCTTGTGCTTGCATTTTTTGGAAAAAGTGTTAAACACGAAAGTTGTAGATCTCGACGAGATCTACAATTTTAGTGTTGAACACTTTTCCTAAATATGCATGTATAATGCATATTTTCAAAAGGCGCGTTATAACTCATTGAAATTGGTGTGTCAATAGTCAAATAGGGGCTGCCAATATAAAGACCTTTGTTTTTTTACAGCAGTCAAATAAGCCACGCCAAACGGAGCGGTTAACATACATTCTATGAAAACGGTGTTTTTGAACAAACTCACCCGAGCAAATAAGCCGCCAAACGGAGCCAAATTTAGGCGATTGATATACGCATCTCTTAATTGGATATATGCGGTCATTTGATATACGCAGACCCTAAACTGCTATTTGTACACCATATTACTATTCGTAGCCAAAAATTTAAAAAATTGTTTTTATATTTTTAAAATTCAACCGCACATTGATGTAAAGAAAAACATTTATAATTTATAATTTTAAATTCAATTATGATCATAAGCACGATCAAATTGACAACAATAGACACCTTAAGCTCAATTTTTTTTGAAGCACGACATTTTTATATGCTTAAAAGTAGAAGCTCTTAAAATATTTCTAGCCATACCAGCCACATTGGATAGTTGTGTCCCTCAATTGTGCCAAGGCAGTTTCATAAGTGTGTAGTAGCTTTGTCCATGGGAAACTATGAACTGATTTGATTTCTTAAAACATAATAGTTTCAGAGTATTACCCAGTTGTATCGAACAGAACAAAAAAAAAGTTTTTACAACAAATTAAACCGTCCATAGCGCATGGCCACAGAATACATTAAAACCGTGCATAGCGCATTAAAATTTGTCACTGAATACATTGATGATCAAAAGGAGATAACCCTTTTACCTTGAGAAAAAAAATGCAACCACAACGAAGGTATCGTCTCCATTAGAATGCTGCTTGAAATCTTGATCAGAGATCCTTTTTCCTTGCATTTAACAATTAAAGAAATCTAAAGAAATGCATTGCTGAATATTTGTCCAAATCCCAAAGCATAAAAACTGAGAAAAGCAAAATAACATAATCAAGGTGATGGGTTCCCCTCTATTTATGGAAAAAACTGTAACTCCCGCGCACCGGATCCCGTTCCCGCGCACTAGATCCCATCACGACGCGGCGGATCCCGAAACCACCGCACGCCGAATCCCTCATCATGAGGTGTAAATAGTAAAATCCTCCAACATGGGGGTGCAGATAGTAAAATCTCACATCATGGGGTGTAAATAGTAAAATCCTCCAACATGGGGGTGCAGATTGTAAAATCCCACATCATGGGGTGCAAATAGTAAAACCCCCCATCATGGGGTGTAAATAGTAAAATCCTCCAACATGAGGGTGCAGATAGTAAAATCCCACATCATGGGGTGCAAATAGTAAAATACCCCATCATGGGGTGTAAATAGTAAAATCCTCCAACATGGGGGTGCGAATAGTAAAATCCTCCAACATGGGGATGCGAATAGTAAAATCCCACATCATGGGGTGCAAATAGTAAAATCTCACATCATGGGGTGCAAATAGTAAAATCCCACATCATGGGGTGCAGATAGTAAAATCCTCCATCATGGGGTGTAAATAGTAAAATCCTTCAATACGGTCTGCGTATAGCAAATAATATGGTTATGGTGTGCGCATAACCATATCCGTCATATGAATACATATCGCCGCAAAACTATACAAACTGGTGTGCGCGTAGCTATATTCATGATAAGTGTGCGTATAACACATAAATTGGTTATGGTGTGCGGGTAGCCGCATAACCACCATAACTACCCTAACCACTCATTTAATTACGAAAGTGTCGCCCTCAAAAACAATAAATAGAACCCCAAGAATTCTCCTTTTTTGGATCTTCTCCTCCTCCATCTCTCCCCCCCTTTGGAGACTTTCTCTCTCTCCGACCGGGAAAATACTCCTACGGATTTTCTCTCTCCTCCTTCTTTGCGCACTCCCAAGCGCGCCTCCTCCTTCCTTGCGCGCTCACAAGCGCATCTCCTCCTTGCGCGCTCACAAGCGCGTCTCTTCATTGCGCCCTCCCAAGCGCGCCTCCTCCTTCCTTGCGCGCTCACCAGCGCGTCTCCTCCTTGCGCGCTCACAAGCGCGCCTCCTCCTTGCGCGCTCACAAGCGTGCGTCCTCCTTGCGCGCTCACAAGCACGCGTCCTCCTTGCGCGCTCACAAGCGCGCCTCCTCGCGCTCTCACAAGCGCGCCTCCTCCTTCGCGCCCACAAGCGCGCCTCCTCCTTGCGCGCTCACAAGCGCGCCTCCTCCTTGCGCGCTCACAAGTGCGCCTCCTCCTTGCGCCCTCACAAGCGCGCCTCCTCCTTGCGCGCTCACAAGCGTGCGTCCTCCTTGCGCGCTCACAAGCGCGCCTCCTCTCTGAGCGCTCACAAGCACGCCTCTGTGCGCTCCGCTCAAAGCGCGCCCCTGTACCCTCAGCTCCAAGTGTGCACCCCAAGCGCGCCTTCGTGCGCTCCGCTCGAAGCGCGCCTTCGTGCGCTCCGCTCCAAGCGCGCCTTCGTGCGCTCCGCTCCAAGCGCACCTTCGTGCGCTCCGCTTCAAGCACGCATCTGTGCGCTCAAGAACAAGCACGCCTCAGCGCGCTCAAGAACAAGCTCGCCTCCGTGCGCTCAAGAACAAGCTCGCCTCCGTGCGCTCAAGAACAAGTTCGCCTCCGTGCGCTCAAGAACAAGCATGCCTCATTGCGCTCAAGAACAAACGTGACAGCCACCGTCAAGACCAGCACTCCAAACTCGTCTCGCGCAGCAGGAGACAAGCCACAGAGACAAAGACACAGAGCGCATCGATCCTGTAACACCCCAGGGCAGGCCACAACCTCTTCCTGTGTGTTAGGGCTGCAGCCCGAGTGACACCCCAACCAACTCTGCGCGCCTGTTTCTCAGCAGCGCCAGGTTGTTGAGGCCAGGTCTCGAACCCGCAACCTCCTGGATAAGAACTCCTTCAACCGAGTCTCATCACCAACTGAGCTGCAGCTCAATTGGTGATGAGACTCGGTTGAAGGAGTTCTTATCCAGGAGGTTGCGGGTTCGAGACCTGGCCTCAACAACCTGGCGCTGCTGAGAAACAGGCGCGCAGAGTTGGTTGGGGTGTCACTCGGGCTGCAGCCCTAACACACAGGAAGAGGTTGTGGCCTGCCCTGGGGTGTTACAAAAAAGTGCACTTTTTTTATTGTAACGCCCCAGCCCACTGGGCTTCACCTGGGTGTGCCACCAAGCACAGTACGTTATCGGGTTGCAGCCCAAGCACCCCAAAGCCTCTCCGCGCCACTATTTCTCAGCAACGGCGCATTGTTGAGGCCGGGTCTTGAACCTGCAACCTCCTTGATAAGGAGTTTTCAAACCACTCCTCATCACCAATTGAGCTGCAGTTGTAACACCCCAAATCTGGTAGTTCCGCGAAGTAGGCGGAGTGGTAGTGCGGCACGTGAAGCAGGCTAGAATTTTCCCTGTCTGCTCTTAGCGCACGATCAGTGGCCTCATCGCGCACGACCAGTGATCGTGTGCCAGCGATCGTGCGTTAATTCAGAAGAGAATCGAGTTCTGTCTCGGACAGTGCGCACGACCATTTCCCTCTTCGCGCACGACCAGTGATCGTGCGCCAGCGATCGTGCGCTTATTCGCAAGAATTCAGAGTTCTGTCCCGGATAGTGCGCACGACCATTGCCCTCGTCGCGCACGACCACTGACCGTGCGCCTGTGATCGTGCGCCCTGTTTATTCTGTTCCGCGATTTTGAGCGGAGAAGAAGATCGGGCCGTCCAAATCTTTTGAGATCTGATCCGATGGCTAGGATTAGATGCTGGAGGCTTTTAGGGCTTATGAGAGGAGATTAGTCCTCATTATTTTGAGGTGTTTCTCTCTCCTAGGCTAGAGGAAGAAGAAGGAGGCAAGGAAGAAGAAGGAAGATCCCGCCATTGACGGAGCTCCGGAGCTCCGTTTCGCGAGCCGTTTCCAGATTTGGAGAGTGCAGCCCGGTGCGGTCGTTTCTCTCCGTATAGAATCGCGGATCCATGGCGAAAAAGAAAGCGCCTAGGGTAACGATTCTTCCTCCCGAACTTTGGACTTGTATTTGTCCATTTATTCCTCTTTCTTTGCTTGCATGAGGTATCTCTTTCACCAAATGGGTGAAGTGTAGGATTTCCTCAAGTCCTTCGGGACTCCGGGTAGATTGTGTCCGTCCCCGGCATATTGCATGTAGAAAATCCGGTAGTCGTGCGGATTTAGGCATTTTGTGTGAAGCCTATTCGTGGCCGTGAGCCCGAATCGGTGATGCTTGATTTGCGACGTTGCATTTAGGTTAGACCTAGAATGCGTGCCGGAGAATGACTCCGTGAACTCACCTATAGTATTGCGGGAGTTAAGTGTAGGCGTCTTGTGAAGATCCCTACGAAAGCCCCATGCTTTGAGTTTTGGATGAAGGCAAACCTTCACCACGTTGTTGATGCGGAGCGTATGTACCTCCCTTGTTGAGAATTCGCGAAGCCTAGATCCTTATGAAGGGGTTAGGTGCGTAGCGTATATTTTTGTGTAGCACTTGAAAGTGCTAAACCCTTACGGGCCGAGGTGAAGCCGTACCCGCGTCGTGCGATAGATCGCGACGATTAGAGCACGGGCAAAGCTGAACCGAACCCGTTTCCATGCAGATCGGCGAGAGGTCCCTTCCTCATGAAGGCCGTGTGATCATGGGAGAGGTCGTGGAAGGTGTCATACCTAGACCGACCAAAAGCTCTTGTTCCCCACCTAAGGTTGTGACCCTTAGGGTGGAGTGTTGTGAATTTGATGTTATGTTTAGCCTCATGCGATTTGCTTAGGCGGTTGTGGGAAACCTTCGGGTGAACCCAACCAACATCACGTGCATACCCAGGTTCCCTTCTTTTTGATGCTCAACCTAGAAGATTGATTGTGCTTGAAACCTCACCTTGTGTAGTTGCACTCTCTTTAGTTTTAGTACTTGTGCTAGTATGGCTTACTTGCAGGGTAGAATCTCCGCCACCCCGGGAAAGGGGTGGGGTCGTTATAATTTGGTCAGCTGTGCTGACCGTTGCCTTGTTTACCACCGCTTGGTGGAATGTTCTTATGCAGGTGCAGGTGAGCCTAGCGGGAAATAGCGGGCGTTGGTCCTCTTGCTGTCCTTTTGCTGAGTTGGCCCTCGAAGGCCAGCCTTTTTCCTGTTTTCTCATGTATTGCCGGCCTGCGTGCCGATGTATGCTTTTTAGAGTTTTGTACATTGATTTGATGTAAGGCCCTAAGGCCGTAACTCTTATTTCTGGATTCATTCCTATGATAGTGGACATGTCTATTTGAATGGTTTAATTAATGCTTCCGCTTACGTTTTGTACTCTCGTTAGTTGTTACTTTTCTGGTTATCACCTTTTAACTCCTAGCTAGTGTGGTTTGTATGGCGTGGGGTCCCGGCCGGACCTGCTGTTATACTTTTTGTACTGGCAGGGTGTTACAGATCCAACCTTCGAGCAACATTCAAAGCCTCAAAAGCACTTAGAGCGCATCATTCCCCTCTGCAGCATGCAGAAGACTTAGCTCCGTGAGCGGTGGCCTGTCACCCTCCGAATACCTCTCTCTCTCTCTCTCAACAATTGTACCGAGAGGCGGCCTGTCGCCCTTGAGTTCTTCAAAGAAGCTCTGTACAACCAACAAATAGTGGAAGTTTTGGTCGGCACAGATCCGACCACGTGGTTTTTCACCCAGTTTACGGGTTTTCCACGTTAAAAAAATTGCCTTGTCAGCTTTCCCTTTTTCTGTGACTGTTTGCGTGCTCGAGCGCTCCCGGGCTAAGGCGGTCCAATTTAGTCCGATCTACCGGAGCCTTTAGTGATCCGCAACAGTTTGGCGCCGTCTGTGGGAATAAGTTCCCCGCATTCCAAGAAGATCTAAAAGACAGTATCACCAGCCCAACGATACTCGTGACTTGGCATCATGGCAGGAAAAGCCATCAGCGCCGCCGAAAGATCAATCACTGGGGGGCAAGGTGACCTAGTATCCTCCCGCCCGCTCTCGCTCCTCAACACACTTGAAGGAAATCCCCCCAGTGCAGCAAACCCAGCATGGTCAGTCCAGCTGGCTAGAGTGCCCGAAGATAACCATCGTCACCGCTCAGAAGCAGCGGGCCGTGAACTTTTAGAAGAAAGGCTCATGCGTGAAGAAGTACACAACGTGCTCATCAAAGATTGCGAACGGACCAAGCAGCGTCCCATTTTCGCCAGCCACCGGATTGAATACTTACATTCTCCAACAAAGCCGCGAGCAATCCTCATGCAAACAAAGCCGCGAGTCAGTCTCGCGCAAACCAAGTCGCGAGTAAATCTCGCGCGAGCAAAAGCCGCGAGCCAGTCTCGCGTAAACCAAGTCGCGAGTAAATCTCGCGCGAGCAAAAGCCGCGAGCCAGTCTCGCGTAAACCAAGTCGCGAGTAAATCTCGCGCGAGCAAAAGCCGCAAGCCAGTCTCGCGCAAACCAAGTCGCGAGTAAATCTCGCGCGAGCAAAAGCCGCGAGCCAGTCTCGCGCAAACCAAGTCGCGAGTAAATCTCGCGCGAGCAAAAGCCGCGAGCCAGTCTCGCGCAAACCAAGTCGCGAGTAAATCTCGCGCGAGCAAAAGCCGCGAGCCAGTCTCGCGCAAACCAAGTCGCGAGTAAATCTCGCGCGAGCAAAAGCCGCGAGCCAGTCTCGCGCAAACTAAGTCGCGAGTAAATCTCGCGCGAGTAAAAGCCGCGAGTCAGACTCGTGCACCTATTTTATAAAAGCCGCGAGCCAGACTCGTGCACCTATTTTATAAAAACCGCGAGACAGACTCGTGCACCTATTTTATAAAAGCCGCGAGCCAGACTCGTGCACCTATTTTATAAAAGGCGCGCTCCGCTCGAAGCGCGCCTTCGTGCGCTCCGCTCCAAGCACGCCTTCGTGCGCTCCGCTCCAAGCGCACCTTCGTGCGCTCCGCTTCAAGCACGCATCTGTGCGCTCAAGAACAAGCACGCCTCAGTGCGCTCAAGAACAAGCTCGCCTCCGTGCGCTCAAGAACAAGTTCGCCTCCGTGCGCTCAAGAACAAACATGCCTCATTGCGCTCAAGAACAAACGTGACAGCCACCGTCAAGACCAGCACTCCAAACTCGTCTCGCGCAGCAGGAGACAAGCCACAGAGACAAAGACACAGAGCGCATCGATCCAACCTTCGAGCAACATTCAAAGCCTCAAAAGCACTTAGAGCGCATCATTCCCCTCTGCAGCATGCAGAAGACTTAGCTCCGTGAGCGGTGGCCTGTCACCCTCCGAATACCTCTCTCTCTCTCTCTCAACAATTGTACCGAGAGGCGGCCTGTCGCCCTTGAGTTCTTCAAAGAAGCTCTGTACAACCAACAAATAGTGGAAGTTTTGGTCGGCACAGATCCGACCACGTGGTTTTTCACCCAGTTTACGGGTTTTCCACGTTAAAAAAATTGCCTTGTCAGCTTTTCCTTTTTCTGTGACTGTTTGCGTGCTCGAGCGCTCCCGGGCTAAGGCGGTCCAATTTAGTCCGATCTACCGGAGCCTTGAGTGATCCGCAACACAAGGCATCAAAAGAAAAGGATAATGGCGGCCGGGCGAATCTCCTCCGGGGAGCAGTGGGGTTGGCGAAAGCTCAAGGTGCGATTAAGCCCGCTCGGCAGATAGAAATGGCGGAACGGCTGAAATAACCTAGGCTCGGGCAGGGGGCTGCGATTATTATCAAGGAAAAGACCTCAAAGAGAAAAGGCGAGGCACCTCCGGCGATAATTGCGGTCGGGCGAATCTCCTCCGACGAGCAGTGCGGCTGGCGAAAGTTCCAGGAGGGACTAACCCCGCTCGGCAGAGGAAAATGGCGGAAAGGCCGAAATAACCTAGACTCGGGGAGGGGGCTGCGATTATTATCAGGTAGAGGGACATGAGATTATAAAATTAAATACTTAAGATATGGTCTGCGAATACGGTGTGGCAAATTTTTCACGCGTGCCGAATTTATTTTTTCACGCGTGCCAAAATCCTCCATCACTTGCGATGACGACAAAGGGAGCGTGTGGGATGACGGCAAAGGGAACGCGCGTACTCCTTCCACTGCACAACTGCCGGAGTTATGGGTGCAGACGACGGCGCTTCTAGGGACAATGAAGGCGGCGGATCATAGGAAGGGAAGAAGATGAAGCCAACCGAGAATAAGAACGGCTCAAGCTGTGCGTGGCTCACGAGTTGGCGGAAGGTTGGCCTGTTCCAGAGCACCAGCTTTTTCCCCATCTCCGATGAAGACGGCGGAGGGAAGAAATGGCTCTGACGTCTTAGCTCGTGTCTCCGGCTCTGTTTCTGCATCCGGGCCAGCGATCTCGCTCAACTCCCGCCTCACCGCCCACAAGTACGGACTCCCGCTCTCCCTTAACCCCCTTCGAATTCCATCGATATGCCCCTTCTTCAGCACCAGATTACTCCCAAACGAGATGTACACCACCGATCTCTCCCCTCTGCGCGTTGAGCCACTCCATGTACCTGTTCCCGTCCTTACCGTAGAGATTGTATCGGAGGCGTCCTCTGAAGCTGGCGGCATCACGAGCCTGATCGCGAAGGCTATCTCCAGCGAGGAAGTGCTGCCTCTGCTCTTCCATTGCGGCACCGGCGGTGTAGACGAGGCCCATTTTTTTGTGACGGTGCGGATTGAGGAGCGGCCGGGGACGCTGCAAATTGGTCCTCGTCTCCTCGATTGGCTGCCACCGACCCTAATTTTCTAGAGTAATCAGGAAATGGAAACATGTTTTAAAATGGAGATTCGATCGAGAGAAGATGGAATTTGGTTCCAGGACAAACATACATTCATAATACCTTTTCCACTTTCTACTGGATTTTGATCGGAGCGAGGAAGAAGACAATGAGTGGTTCAGCTCGCTTATCTCAAGTTCAACTGAATCGAAAGGAGAGAGGACGGAGAAGGAAAATTGCGGAGAGTTGTGGATGCAGTATTTGCTCCGACGCAGGAAATGGATTGCCGGCAGGAAATACGGCCGCTGGATTCCGGTAGTGTCAGAAAAGGTTCCGAAGTCCAAGAAAATTGAAGCAGAGTGCCGAACTATTTTGTCAGTAGAACCAGGGCGATCGCGGGTGGCGCCGGCGGTGGGGCTGGGTCGCCGTACTGGAGTTTGGGATTAAAATAGATAGGAATTTTGAGTTTATTTTGTAATTCTAGATGTGCAGATAGAATTTTATTAAGTACATTCCTTCCTTCCAACGTAATAATTTTCCCGACAAAACGTATGCATTTTATTGTGCGCTCGGGCGAAAGGGTGACTTGGCATTACGTCGTCGTCAATAACTGTGCGAGAAAGGGTACACTAAGGGTGCGTTTGGTTGGGCTGTTGCTGATGAAAAACTGTTAATCAGAAATGGAGTTTTGAAAAAGTACTGTTCCTGAGAAATTGAGGTTTGTCAAAAAAAACTGTTTGAGTCAAATGGAGTTTTCAGTGCTTATTGAAATGGAGTTTTAAAAAATTTGTTTGGGAACAAAACGGAGTTTTTTGATAAAAAAATTTCGACACACATAAAATACATAACCTTGATAATAGTTACTACAATAGATAAAAATACCAACATTTCTTCCCACCATCTAAGATCTAGAAGCGTACAACTGTTGCGCTATACTTTCACGCAACGTGATCATCTATTCTACCCCGCCTGCAGTATCAGGACAAACTACTTGATGCCCTTGTATGCTCACCCCCTCATCTCTTCTACCCCGCCCTTTTTGCTAAAATGGGTTGTCGGTCGGTTACTAAGCTCTATTTCATGAATGTATATGTCGCAAAAAATCAGGACATCATTTGCATCCCATATAGCAGAGACACCACCGTCTTTCGGCTTACCCATCTTAAAAAAAATTCAATTCTTAACTAAACACACAAAATATTAAATTCAAAACACCTACAAACATATAACACACACATACATAGAACACAAACACAGAAACATACACACACATATAACACAAACACACAAACATACACGCACACACATACAAATACAAACACACAAACACACATATGACACAAACATACACACAGACACACACATACAAATACACACACACATACACACCAAAATTGAAAAATACACACACACACATACACATATAACACAAATATAACACACACATATAACACAAACACACAAATGTACACACACACACATACAAATACACATACACATATAACACAAACACACACACAAATACACATACACATATAGCACACGTATACACGGACACACATACACAAACACACATATAACACACATATAACACACACACATAACACACACACATATACACAAACACACATATAACACAAACAGACACACACACACATATACAAATACACACACACACATACACACCAAAATTGAAAAATACACACACACATATAACACAAACACACAAACATACATACACACACACACACACACACACGTACAAATACACATAACACAAACACACACACACACACAAATATACACATATAACACACGTATACACAAACACATATAACACACACACATATACACAAACACACATATAACACAACACAAACATACACACACACACACAAATACACACACACACACACATACACATCAAAATTGAAAAATACACACACATACACATATAACACAAATATAACACACACATATACCACACACACACACACACACACACACATATAACACACACACATATACAAATACACATACACATACAACTTATAACACATATTACACAAACACAAACACACATACAAATACACACACCCACATACACACCAAATTTGAAAAATACACACACACACATAACAAACACACACACATAACACAAACACACAAGCACATCACACACACAAACACACACAAGAAAACACACACACACACACACACACACACACACACACACACACAAGAAAACACACACACACACAAGAAAACACACACACACACATAAGAAAACACACACACACACACATAAGAAAACACACACACACACACACACACACACACACACACACACACACACACACACACACACATAAGAAAACACACACACACACACACACACATAAGAAAACACACACACACACACACACACATAAGAAAACACACACACACACACACAAACACACACAAAAACATACATAACCACACACACACATTCATCCCATCATCACACAAACAAGCACACATCCACCACCATCATCACACCACACACACACATATAACAATTCCAAAATTTTTTTGACAAATAAAGCCCTAAAAAAATTTCAAGATCCATAAAAATTGAAAAAGGAAGGAGTTTTACCTAAAATCAGGAGAAGGGAACTGGAGAGGCGTCGATCCCGTCGACTGGAACTGGAGAGGCGGCGTGATTCCGGCGGCCTCGAGAAATACCGGCGAGGAGAACTGGCGGCGACGAGAGGCGTGTAATCCGGCGGCGTGAGTAGCTCCTATGGACGGCGAGGGGCGGCGTGACTAGCCTATGTTGCCGACGACAGGCGGCGTGACACAGGCGGCGAAAAAAAAACGGCGAAAATGGCGTCGACGTACACGCGAGAAGGCGATGCGGGGGAAAGGAAAACCTAGACGCGGGGAACGGCGCGACTGGATTGGGGAGAAGACTTGCGTATGCCCTATACAAAGAAACATAGGTTATTAATAACCTCCGTTTCGGTCCATCAGCAGCGCCAAACACTGCTTTTTCCAATTTCTCCGTTCCGTTTCTGCAGCACCGGAGCTTATAAGCTGAACCAAACGCACCCTAATGCGCTACTGGGCGGTTGATCCATTACCGGGGAAAAATTTGATAGTAAAAATAACTAATTTAACAGTTGAAATTCATTTGAAAAAAATGAGTTGGATTTTTCAAATGGGAAAATTCAATCCGATCCAAATACCAGCAGGATTTTCATCATAAAAAATTGTGCTTGCATTATTTTTGCGGTCAAATTTTTTTTCGCACAAGAAAAATTGTGCGCTCTGGGCACACAAAAAAAATGTATTTCATTTTTGCTCTGAAGAATATTTTTTAGAAAAAAATGTATTTCATTTTTGTTATGTCGAATTGTCAGTTGTAGATAAATTTGTACGCGTCATAATTTAAAATATTCATAATTAGGGCAGCCATTGAACCGGTTTATCGTTAATCGATTCATTATTTCGGTTCAATGTTCATTAAAAATAAATTATTTTAATGATTATTTTTTTTGTTACAAAATAATTATTTTATCATGTGCAACAGTGCAAGAGTAGACTATATATAGAGTAGATCACGAGACTTTGAGAAATGTGAAGGGCGGTGATACAGTTGAAACGTGGCGTATGAACTATCATATCATAGGTCGATGACTCCGGCATTAGTTTTCTGCATTGCCAATTCGCACAAGACACGTGGAATCAATAATATCGTTATTTTATTGAAAATTTATCCACTTACCCGACAACACAATTTAAAAACAATTCAATCCAATGTGCCGTAAATCTTTTCATGGTTTGTTGTCTGCTTTCCTGCTTTCGTTGAGAAATTTATTGAAGCCAAAGTACGAGCACACGTGATTGTGAGCGACGTCACGACACGTGGCTAACCCGCATATTAATCATGAGTTGTGTGGTCTTAGCCTTTTTAAAGTCGTTCCTAATAGCTGAGTCAGCATTCACATCTTGTATGCCAGCGAAATTATATGCACACACACATATTTATATGGTAGAGAGGAAGACTACTCAAGGAAAAAAAAATACACTCTAACTCTTCTTTACTGTAAAGCATTGTGGCGTCACTCCTTCAAAAGGCGGTTAGGGGAGGTGCAATACACCACTTTCCAGAGAAAAACCACCAAAAAATGCAGGATATGCTTGAATAAAAGATATGAGTCCACTACAATAGTCGCATGACATACATCGAGATATACGTACAGTCATACAAGAAAAACTAAAAAAGTGAACAATTAAAAATAAGACGAACCGGAAAAGCCTAGGAGAAAATAAACATTCAACTTGCAATAACTTCGACGCTCTCTATGACCTCGTGGGAGCGGAGATCTAACACGAAAAACACAACAATATACTTCTTGATGAGGGCTACAACGTGGAAGCAACAATTGCTGAAAACGGAGATGATAAGTAGGCCGAAATATAGCTAGAAGATAGAGAGAGAAGGACCTTCTCAACTCTTGCCCGGAAAGAAATCCCTTTTGCTATTGCTTCATGGGAAGGAAGAAGAAACTCCTTGCTTATGTCGGCTTCGGCACATGGAGACAAATTATTCAGGATTAGGGCTTGGACACTTTTTGCATTGAAAAAATGGAAATATATATAATCCAAAACGTCATCAGGAGGGGGGAGGGGGAACTCGACGTATGTCGAGCTCAAATTCATGGGAGCGACGACATCCTGAAAGAAGTTCATACGACGAGATCAAAGGATACTCAGAAAAAGGGTCGGGCGTCGAAAAGCCACAAAATTGGACGTCGACAAAACCAGTGGAAGCAGAACACAAACAACAATCATATATGTACTTCCAAATCTACATTAATTTTCAACACTCCCCCTTAAAGTGAATTTGGGATACCAGTCCGAGCAGTCCGCGAAGACGCTCAAACATCCCCCCTAGATAGAGGCTTCGTGAATATGTCAATAACATTGCCCTGACTCCGAACATACTCCACGATAAAAAAACCCACCAAGAATTTTCTCGCGAATAAAGTGGTGCTCGATCTCAATATGCTTTATCCGCGCGTGACATACTTGATTTGTAACAAATTTCAGCGCACTTTTGTTGTCGCCGCGGAGCAAAGCAGACTTCTGAACTTTTTCAAAACCATCCTCGACCAACCTGCGCAACCACACACACTCCTGAGCCACTAAGGACGATGTCTTGTGCTCAGCCTCAGTGGTGGAGATAGACACTGAGACTTTCTTATTACTACACCATGAAATAGTTGCTGATCCGCACATAAAGACATACTTTGACGTCGACTTCTGATGATCATCAGCATCTCCAATAATCAGTGTACGTGAACCCGTGTAGACCGAAGCATGTGCTCATTTCATACATCAACCAAAAATCAATGTTTGAACCAACATATTTTAAAAATTTATTCGACGCCTCCAGATGAGATTTCCTAGGCTTCTACATGTATCTGCTAACAAGACCAACCGTAAATTCAATATCCAATCTTATAATAGTCAAGTAGATCAAACTACCCATCAGAGCACAGAAAGGTTTGGGATCCGAGAGGATCACATTAACATCCCGACGAAGCTTCGGCCCAATCTCAAGAGGAGTAGAGGTGCTCTTCCCTTCCTTCATGTCAAATCGCTCCATGATTCTTTCAGCATAGCCCTTATGAGAAACAAACATGTTGGAACATGCTTTCCACATCTCTTAGTTTGAGATTAACAAATCCTATTGTATTTGATCATACTTTCCATGTGTTTATAGTGTGCAGGAACTTCTACTTTCAAGCCTCTATAAGTACGAGAAAAAAAAACGACAAATTCTCTACCAGGTCAAAGCTCTGGTGCTAGCGCGACGCGCTAACGCTGCCGCTGGCGGTAGCATGTGCAAATTTGGAAACTTCGTCGAAAAGGAAATATTCGTCGAGAATGGAAGGCCGTAGAGACTGAATATAATAACTCTTACCGCGAAGCATTAAGGCTAACGTCCGACGGTAACTCATAGAAGTCGCGCGATCACGGTGCTAAATGAGTAGCAGAAAAGGAAGGAGATCTGATGGCTGAGAATGATATATACTAACGCGACGCGTTAGCATTACCGCAGCGCGATAGGAGGGGGTTACCAATTCTAGAGCCAGAAGGTTGCCAAAAATGGCTCGATTCGCGTGTCAGATTGTTGCCTAAAGAGGCTACCGCCCGGCGGTAGCACTACCGCTGGCGCTAGGATCCGAGTCTATTTAAAGAGCGGTCCGCCTCCGTTTTGATGAGCTGATTACGCCGATTTGAGAAGATATCGAAACCACATCTCCTATATTCGTGAGAGCCTCCTCTTTGCAGTCAAGACAACTCTGATCAACGTTCATAAACACAAGGAACTCGAAGAAGGATCGATCACGCTTATCATACACGAAGGTCGTACGCATCAACATCAAAGATTACTTCGGCGCGCCTTCGACAAGATCTTCGAGTTCAACCTAAGAGGGAGTTTTGTCTTTAGTTTTTATTTTATCTTGTAACCCTTAACCTTCGTATTGGTAGAAAAATTCGCCTATGTTGGCGACTAGGTCGTGAGTGGCTTAGGGAGAATTCATCGCGTGGTTGGCGATTAGGGCCTTGCGAGGACTAAGGAGAATTCGTCGCGTGGGTGTGGCGACTAGGTCTAGGGTTAGATCTAGGGAGCGGCTCGAGGCCTCATCTGGGGAGAGAGAGGCTAGAGCCAACCGGTCCTTGGGAGAAGGGTCGGTATAGAAAACCAAAAAGGTTTTTACGCATTCGCCTCAATCTCAAGCGTCATTGGGATAAATTTTTGCAATATTTTCCAACAATAATATTATATGTATACGCAAGTATACGTGCCGGCTCACGTAATATAATATTGAGTTAAGATCGTTCCCTCGGAGAAGTGAATACTCTAACGCTTATGAATATTAACTTACTCTTTTCCTTAAATCCAAGTTAAATAATTCGATTGGTTTGACGAAACTAAATTGCAGAAAATTTAAAACTAATTTTTAAAACTGAAAGTACTTAAGTTATTTTTTTTTTCAAATTTTAGAGAAAGGAATCTTGTATATTGCTTTCCTAGATCTGTAGTGATGTTTACTAAGTATACCGTTGCATTATATTTGTTTTACTATCTTGCTTGATTAAAAACTAGGAATCATAATCTCTCGATCTTTGAATTCACATAACTTAGATTTCGCTAGTTATCTCTAACTTAGATAAATGCAAGGTAAATTAAATCGCTATTGCTAATAAGGTGATGGAATCTCTTCCTCTCTCTCTTATTATATCAAAATTATGATGTAAACACACCGCTCCTCTCTCGAATCTCGCGGCGTAGTATAGAAGTAAAAGATTTAAATTAGATATCTATGTGACTCATCTCTCGAATCTCACCGCATAACATTAAGTATTTATCATAAATAAATCGTGATTCCTCTCTCGAATCTCACCACGAAATATTGAAGGTAAACATTATTCAAATCTTTCGCAATAAATCATAACATTGATAAAGATAGCAACCCAAGAAATCATACAGAAAAATTATAAACTAAACATCACAACAAAAACTAGTACTCACGACATACAAGATAAGAGAGTTTAGTTCATGATCCTTGAAATGAAAAACCAAATTGAAAAGATCTTACAAGACATTGTTCGGAGTCTAAATATTAGCGCAGGAATTCGTCCTCTTCGTTGCCAACTCCGCTCAAATCTCTCTGCTATTTCTTCTCTCAAAGCCTTCTTCACTTTTTCTCTCTCTAAAAAGTAACATGTATCTCCCTTCTTTCCCTCTTTTCGAAACTGCCAAAAGCCTTTTTAATCTCTCCACGCTACAGTCCAAAATCTGACGTCCTTTCACCCAGGAACTGCAGGCCCCATTTTGAATATTTCGAAAATCTGTACTTTTGGTTCAGCACATTTAATTTAAACCGCTATGTTATGACCAAGCTGCTGCAATCTGCCCAGCAATATAATTCCAGCCTATAGTTGTCCATTCTTTCATGGATTTCTCGCATTCCTGCACAAATATACTGCACGTTTGTCGATAAAACTGTCCACAATTACAGATATGAAGTTTATTAGTTAATTCATCGATATCTTTCATATAATTTCTCAATATTCACTAAAATAAAGGATTTAATAACTTCTTTTTGAGAAGTTATCACACCCCCACACTTAAGTCTTTGCTACTCCCTAGCAAGAATTAAATCAATTCTAACAAATAAATATGAAAACAAGGCAATAATCATCTTCTTTACGTACACCAGCTTAGGCTTACTTAAGCATCTCAAATTAACAAAAGCAAATCTCTTAAAAAGAAATTTCAAACATTCACACTTCCGTTAGTTAGATAGCAAGTGAAGCTCTCTCAATACTTCTAGTGTTGTGTGTGTTCTTCCCTAAAATTATTCACTCTCAAACAATTTAACTCATTAAACATACTCATAATTGAAAAGGATAAGAATATGCCGAGTCTTTGCTTTAGCCTCCACAATAGTTTAGTAATTCAATTTGATAAGAAATCATAAGGGCTTACAAAATGAATGACATTAGTTTGGTGAATGCTTTATGAATAAATTTTGATAGAGAGCAGAATTTCCCTAGTTAACATTCTTAATGACTCTCCATACTTTGAGGTCATCATCAATTTTAAGAACATAGTAGGGATCATTCCAAGTAGGTGTACACACACTTAGACCACATATCACTATGTCATTACACATTTTTCTCTTCTTTTTATATATTTTTTTATAAGTTTTCTTTTACTTTATGATCATAGTTGGGATCATTCTAAGTAGGTGTACACACACTTAGGTCACATATCACTATGCCTCACACACACATTTTTTATTAAACCCCCAAAGTTGGAAAGTGAATTAAGAAATAACTAGTGAAATTATTGTGAAATTGTGCTTGGGCAAATGGTATCAAAATTATAAGTTCAAGCTCAAAGATGATGGATAATCAGAATAGTTGTAGATTTTTGTGGTGTGATCTGATCCAAAGGGGACCCTGCTCATTGTTATCAATTAACTACGCACACTCTATGTTTTAGCTTACAATATTAACTTAGTTCTTGCTCGTCCTTCCACAATTATGTTAATATGTTAATAACTTAATTTTGTAGAGAGCAAAATATTTTAGAGAATCTAGTCCATAATTGAAATACTTAAGAGAGTTATAACCGCATCTTACTAACGTTAAATTCATTACACAAAATTACTAATTTAATTAATCTGCCAATTAGTGTTACATGAAATTACTTTAGTAAGCCGTCTGGTGGTAACAAAAATGAAGAACTTATTGAAATGTGCCATGAATAGAAATTTTATAAGTGAATCGAAACGGAGGATGACTGACGTCACCCCCACACTTAATCCTCTGCTAGGCCCTAGCAGAGACCTCATTGAGAACGTAGTGAAATAAATAAATAAAATAAGAATCCAAAGAAAATATTAATTGAAAATAGGACACTCTCCTGTAACTCTTGGCCGGAAAGATGCTCCATTACATGTGTGGCAGTAGTCGGTAAGTTAATCATTTAGAGCACAATAAGAACAGCAATTAGCAAATCACAAAAATAGTAAATCAAGAAATGTGCTAATGCTACCATTAGAGAGCAGGACATTCTTATATCACACCGCACAAATCAGTTACTTAGCATAAAATGAAGAGAAAGCTCATGCAGAAATAAGCAATCGTCAGGGTATGCGCATTAAATATATAAAAAGTTACAAAACAATTGTCTGCTATCAATTATCAGACACTTGCTAAACTGGCAACATAATTTGATTAGATATTACCTAATTATTATTTAAGTTCTTAATTATTAGTGAATAACCACCTTAATCTAAGTTCCTACATTTTATCTCCTACAACTATATATTCCATAAATCAAGGTTTATTTGACCGGTATATATCTCAACCACAAATAATTAAACTATCTATTTAGTTAAATAGGAGCATAGTCATTGATTAATAGCCAATTTTAATAATTAATTATGACCATTATGTTAGTCCATACCTGTGCGATTCTATCATCACTAATTATCATAAGAAAACGCTAAACCTAATACAAAACTAATTAGTTTAGTTAAGATAAGTCACACTCAGCTGCTAATCCAAGCCATAAGCTCACCAATACATTAATTAATATTTCAATTAGTTTACTGGTAATTAATATTATCCCTCTAATTAATCAAGGGAATTGTTATAGGCACCACAGTTTTAGCTATTGACACTATTTTGTTAAAGGCATCACAAGATGCTAAAGGCACCCTAAAATGTTAATTGCACCGCAAAATTTTTATAGGCACCGCAAATGATAAAAATGAGATTTTGGTGATGGATGAAGGCATCAAGCGCAAATTATACCTATGTGTATCATTTATCCTCCCCTTGGAACTCTCAATTTCCATACTTGAGAAGCAACACAATCATTTCTAGCCCTACTTTGCTTATTGGCCTCCTTAACGGAATCAAACATCAAGAAAATATTCTTTTGCTCTTACGGCGCATACGCAGTCAATCATCAAGAAATTTCATGAAATCTCTCTTCACAAGATATGCATTTAGTCGTCGTATTGAGACCAAAAAATTAGGGATAGATGGAAAATTCAACTAGCTTGAAGGCCGGGGTGCAGCGGCAGACTTGAAGGCCGGGGTGGAGCAACGGCTGGAGCGGCGACCTGGAGGCCCAACACCGAGAGGGAGAACGACTAGGGTTAGGGTGAGCATGAGCGGCGGGCTGATCGTTTTTGGCTATTGACAAATCGAGGATTTGAAAATCTAAGCATTTTTTTCTCCTCATTTCCACTAAGGGCAGCCTGATCATTTCTCCTGCTGGAATATATGGAATATGCTGCCGGTGGCGAGCTTTTCGAGTTATTTTTCCGCTCAGCAGAGATTCCGCCCTCCGATCCCTATTCAGGCGCCTTAGAGGACTCGCAGTCCATCATCACCTCGTTCCAAAAAGGTACGTATCAACTGGTAACATAAAATTTATTCCTCCGGCCGCCGCTGATTTCATGTGGATACTCCGGGACCGCCGCATCACCCTTATCCTGGAGGCCTTTGATTGTCTCGATAAGTCATTCGACCGCCTGTACCAAAAGATCGACGCGCTCCCGCTCGCTATACCGCCTTATAAGCCGCCACCAGCAACGCCGCCGCCGCCATCGCCGCCACCAATACCGCCGCCGCCGTAGCCGCCACCAATACCGCCAACGCCATCATGACCGCCAACTCCAACGCCATCGCAGCATCCGCTGATCCGCCAAAGCCATCGTCGTCGGCGCCAACTCCAACGCCATCGTCGCCTCCTCCAACGCCATCGTCGCCGCCGTAAACGTCATCGTCGTCGCCGCCAATTCCACGCCATCATCGCCTCCGCCAACACCATCGTCGCCGCCGCCAACGTCATCGTCGTCGCAGCCAACTCAACGCCATCGTCGCCGCCACCAACGCCATCGTCGCCGCCACCAACGTCATCGTCGCCGCCACCAACGCCATCGTCGCCGCCGCACACGCCAATTTGGTTTGACATTTAAAAGCCTCGATCTGACATTAACATTCTCAGTATGTCATTAACCTTGAATTAGCTGTCACTGTTCAAAGATGATCTGCCCACATAACCCCACTAATAATAAATACAGAAAATGATTCCAAACTTTAGTCGGCCGAGATAATGGTCCAACTGAACCAAAGGACAAATATGACCCCACGCCTTTCTATGTTTTTCCTCATGATCTTTCTGGATTAATCGGTCATTTGGCTTTAAGAAAAAATAGAAACTTTTTATCTTGATCCGTCCTAAACTAAGCAAATTTGCGATGATTTTTTTATTTTATTTTTTAAGCCCAATGACATTAGTGATTAGTCAATACAACTCCAATAAGAAAATGTCAAGTAAATAAGACGAAAGATCACGGGTGGAATTAAGCATATGCAAAACATCAAAAATGAATGCGCGGTCTGCCGAGAAAGGTGTGATCACGTCATAGGAAATACATGTAATTACATTAGCACAGTCGCCCTCGAAGATGACTGAATCCCACTCTTGGTCACGAGCCAAGTCCGCCGCCAAACTAGCCGCAAAAGCCTCTGCGATCATCGAACAATCCAAGAACTCCGACGACTGCGCACGCCAAGCCAAACATAAGCCTGAAGAATCCCGCGCAATAGTTGCGCCATCAAAGTTTATTTTAACGACACTCCTAGGCGGAGGAACCCAAGCGGCGGTCGAAACAAGGTCTGGTGAGTCGATGGGAGTGCAGGGATGGGAACACGCGAAAAGGCTAGAAAGGATGAGCGCATGCACAAACGAGGTAGTAACATCTGTAGGTTGCATCACACTTTCCCACCACATCAAATTCCGGCGCTACCAAATTGCCCAACAAGCGAACGTGAATAAACCAAACTGGTCCTGCGAGAGGAGCTCATGCCAAGCCTGAACCGGATCCTCGGGAGACCCCCACCGCGGGGTGAAAGAACGTAGGGGAGTGTTGACGTGTGCCGCCTCTCCCATGAACCGGACCGGCCCCTCTTTATTGCAGCCGTTTTAGGAAGTCATTCCCCTCCTCCATCTATAAATAGGAGGTTGTTTTAGGGTTAAATATATTGTAGAGGGAGCTCGAAACATCCGGAGGAGAGTCCAAGTGGAACTTTTCTCTCCGTTGCCTCCAGCTAGGTATATATAGTAGAATACCTAGGGTTTCCACACGCATAGCCCCCGAGCTCGTTATTCGTCCGAATATACACTTACAATCTCCTCCTATATTCGTGACAAATAACGTAACGTTTCGAGGTGCTGGAGAATAGACAAAATAATAAACAAACTAAACAAAGCATTTAGGATAAATCATACTAATCAACATATGAAAAGGTTTTTGCCTAAACGGCAAGTCAGAAAACCACAGATTCTATCCAAAAAAATATAGTCTGAATAATTATTACAAAACATAACATGAAATTAAATGTTTGATGATTCTACTCGTTTATTAGATCATCGTCATCCATGTCCAGGTCTACATCTCCTCCATAATCTCCATTGTAGCATGCAAGAAATTTCACGAGTCAGACTCTATGAAATCATAATCATATGCAGTAACGTTTAAAGTAAACTAGCTCTTACTAAATGAGCTTAGCACTTCTAGCAACGATGAAGTAACTCTGTCAGCATCTCATCCAGTCTAACTAGGACTAGTCCTGTTATCTTACTCATTACTGATCACTATGTGCCTCACCAACACACATGTGGGCACACATCACGTGCAACATTATCAAATGTGAAATAATGTGCTGTGACCAATAATGTTTAGATTAACATTTACAACGACTTTCAATTTCCAGTTGAATAACTCTTGAATCAACTTACAATGAGAAAGTTGCTTTGTTATCAAATGTGGAATAACCGGCACCAGACCATCTTGGGTTTTCATCAAGAAGTTATTTGGGTTTTCAGTCTGTTTTTAGATGCTTGAATGTTGCGACTATAAGTTCTCACTGTTAAAACATAAACTGCGGAGGAAAGTTTCATATTTCTATGAATTTTAATCTCATTTCCCCCGATGTTTTGATTGTGAGAGCTCTATTCAATCCTTTGGTCAAAGGGTCTGCAACATTATCTTTCGATCTCACATCAATAAGGGTCATAATCCCTTGACTTGTGAGAGAGGTCAACCAGGATTGTTTCAGCCTGAGATGTCTTCTTTTGCCATTGAACAAAGAGTTCGTAGCAATCGTTTTAATAGCCTGATTGTCGCAGTAAACTGCAACAGAACTCATTTTCAGGCTCGACAAAGGAATGTCCATCACCAAATCTCTCAGTCATTCGGCTTCTTCTCCTGCTGACGCAAGAGCGTAGAGTTCGGATTTCATAGAAGAGAGTGCAATACAAGATTGCCTCTTGGACTTCCAGGCTACAGCTGCTCCTCCTAGTGTGAACACAAAACCACTAGTGGACTTGCTGTCGTTTAATTCTGAGCACCAAGATGCATCTTAATAACCTTCAACAACTGAAGGATGACCAGTGTAAACTAAATCATACTTTTGGGTGTGCTTTAAGTATCTCATTAGCCTGTCGAAGGCGTTCCAGTGGTCATTACCAGGATTACTAGTGAATCTGCACAACATGCCGACCGTAAAGGCTATGTCAGGTCTAGTACAGACCATGACATACATGAGGCTACCAAGCAGTTTAGAATAATCTAACTGTCTAACCATAGCTCCTTCATTGGGCTTTAGGTGGTTAGTGTAGTCGTATGGTGTCTCAGATGCTCTACTGGCACTGTATCCCCACGTGTCCAACATGGACTTTATGTATTGGCTTTGGCTTAGGGAAATACCATTCTTCCCAAAACTCACTTGCATGCCTAGTATAGTGTTAGCTACACCTAGAACTTTAATGATAAATTCTTTTATGAGATCTGACTTAACGCCATCCACTTCGGATTGATCAGAGCCCAGAATAAGCATATCATCCACGTACAAGCATATTATGGCGACTTTATCCAATCTATTACGTATGTAAAGACATTTATCCGGGAGACTCGACATGAATCCCATGTTCTTTACACTATAGTCGAACTTCTCATGCCATAATTTCGGTGCTTGCTTTAGTCCGTATAAAGACTTAAGTAATTTACAGACTTTCGTTTCGTGACCGTCTACAATGAAACCTTCAGGTTGACTCATGTAGATCTCTTCTGTCAGATCTCCGTTCAAGAACGCAGTCTTAACATCCATTTGATGAACAATAAAGTTCTCAATAGATGCAATATCAAGGAGAACCTGAATGGTTGCCAAGTGACACACGGGTGAGTAGACATCAAAGTAATCTACTCCGCTGACTTGTGTGAAACCTTTAGCCACCAGGCGTACTTTATACTTAGCTACGCTACCATCAGGATTCAATTTCTTTTTCAGAACCCACTTACACCCTACGGTTTTAGGCCCTTTTGGCTTATCAACCAACGTCCAGGTGTTATTCTGAAGAAGAGAATTCATCACTTCATCTATAGCTTCTTTCCAGAGTAGTGAATCCCTGGATCTCATCGCTTCCTTATAGGTGGATGGATCGGCCTCAACGTGGTAAGTCACAAAGTCACTACCGAAGGTTCTGGGAATTCGCTCTCTTAGAGAAGTCCTTCTAGACTCTAGGCCAGAGGTATCTTCCGGAATGGAATAGGAGGTGCTCGGTACTGATTCATGATCTTCCTCAGTAATAGTTGTTTGCATACCTGGGATTGTTAAGTTCTTATCTTTGAGGAATTTATCCTCGAAGAACACCGCATCCCTAGATTCTATTATGATATTATTAGAAATATCAAGGAACCTATCTGCAGCACTATCCTCAGCACAACCTAGGTAGACACAAGTATTGGTCTTAGGTCCAACTTTAGGCCTTCTAGGATCAGGAACCGTGACATAGGCTATACAACCCCAGGTCTTAAGTCGAGTAAACGACGGGGGTCTCTTAAACCAAAGCTCGTAGGGAGTAACTTCTAACTTAGCATGAGGATCTTTATTCAGAATGTGATTCACAGTCAAGACTGCTTCGCCCCAATAAGCGGAAGGCATGCCTGCAGTGAGCAGCATAGAGTTCAACATCTCTGTTAACGTTCTATTCTTGCGCTCGGCTATGCCGTTAGATTGGGGGGGGGGGAGTAAGGAGCAGTGGTTTCTGCTATGATGCCCTGTGAAGCAAGGAAACATCTGAACTCACTGGACATATATTCTCCTCCTCTATCAATCCTAAAACATTTTATTTTCATGCTTAGTTGGTTTTCTACCCTGGTTTTGAAAAGACGGAACTTTTCAAACGCTTCATCTTTAGTTTTAAGCAACGAGATATGACAAAATCTCGTGCAGTCATCGATAAACGTGATCATATACTTCCTCCCACCTCTAGTGACAAAACTTTTAAAGTCACAAATATCGGAATGTATAAGCTCAAGAGGTGTTGTGCTCCTAGTAACCGTCCCAAAAGGTTTCCTAGTGATCTTAGTCTGAGCGCACACTTCGCATTTTTCAAGTGGAGACTTAGTGTCTAATGTGATCTTGTGAGTTCTAACTACTTGGAACATTTTCCTGTAGTTTACGTGTCCTAGTCTCTCGTGTAGAGTCCTAGGACTAACTAAGTTCAATTGAACTTGTTGGACTACCTCACTTGCTAGACTCAGACGGTACATCCTATTTTGGACATAAGCACATCCAAAATAGTGCGAGTTAACTGACAAAGTCACCCTGCCGCTACAGAAGCTAAGCGACATACCCGCATCACATAACAAACTAATAGACACTAAGTTAGCAGCTAGAGAAGGAATAAATTTGACATTCTTTAAAAGTAAAGACTTACCTGAGGAGAGCAGTAGAGTTGCATTCCCCATCTTCAATACATCAGCTGTGCCTCCATTTGCCACAGTTACTGATTCCTTTGCATCCTTCAGCTCTGTCAGAATATTAGCATTGTTGCAAACGTGGCACGTTGCCCCCGAATCCAGGTACCACTCCGTGCTGGCCTGCGCGTGTCCGACCATGGCAACAAAATCGGATGGCTCAGCTTGGCGGACTAAATGGGCTTGGTTGCCTTCTTGTGGTGCCCGGGTTCTCTCTTTCCTCGGCTGCTTGCAGTCAGATGCGCAGTGTCCCCACTTATTGCAGTTATAACATGTACCTTTAAATTTCTTAGAGGGTTTACTCGGGCCTGCAACCTGGGGGCTACTACGAGACGTTTTGGTCTTGTGAGGGGGAGGAGGCCGCTTGGAGCTTGAAATCATGTTGGCAGCAGCCTTCTGCTTTCCAACAGCTTCCAAAGCGTGCTTCGTCCTGTTCTCGTCCTCAATGCGTACATTTCCGCTTGAGGTCGTTCAGACCAACCTGCATCTTCTTGAGGTACATTTTCGTTTTGAAATTGTACCACGAGGAGGGCAACTTATACACAATCGTGCCCGCAGCAAAACTATCGGGCAGACTAATAGACTCACTATGCAAGGAATCAATTAAATTTTCAAATTCGGATACCTGAGGGAGAATGACTTTCTCCTCGTCGAAGCTGAAAGAGTGGAACTTGTCCACTAGGTGCGTCTTGGACAGGTCCACCTGCCTGAAGTGCTCCTGCAGCGCATCCTAGATCTCCTTTGCAGTGCTCAACTTCATGTAGGTCTGGGCCAGGCTTGAAGACAAACAGTTGAGCAGGTAGTCCCTGCAAAAGTCTTCATCTGAAAACCACTGTGCCTTATCAGCAGTCCCAACGACCTCAGCACCATCATACTGAACTGTGTAGAACACGTTCAGAAACTTCATCCCGAACTGAGTGTTCAACTTCCAGGCGTTGAACTCAGTCGCCGTGAACTTCTCCAGCTTTATCATCGGAATGGGGGACGCCATGGAGTTCCCCTTCATCATTGTGCATGGAGAAGGCGGCGGCGGGAAGAGGCGGAAGGCGGCTGAGGGGGATCTGGAGGCACTGGAGAACATGGGCGCACGGGCACTGTTGCTGAAGAGCGCACGGGCAGTGATCGTGCGTGAACTGCTGAGCGCACGATCGGTGGTCGTGCGGGAACTGGCTGCTGAAGAGCGCACGTTCAGCGGTCGTGCACGATGGGTCGAGCGCACGATCAGCGGTCGTGCGCGAACTCCTCTTTTGCTAGCAGCGGCTTCGTCTTCTTCGCACGAGCGGCGGTCCTAGGGCACGGCTTCGACTCCAATAGCGGCAGATCTGGACAACGGAGGCGACGCAGCAGCAGCCCTGGATCTGCGGGCTAGGGCGACGGCGGCAGCGGATCTGGAGCTTCTTCCTCGACGAACGACGGCGGCTGGAGAAGGAGATCACGATCTTCTTCGTCGAGCGGCAACGGCAACAGCAGAAAAGAGCCCGTCCTCGTCGATCGCGAGCGGCAACAGCGGTGGGAGAAGCTTTACCTTCGACGAACGCGGCGACACATGCCTTCTCCTTCGCGAGAACGAGCAGCGACAGCAGATCGCGAAGGCTTCGCGTCTACAGGAACTCGCAGACGGGGAGAGCGATCGACGGCAGCAGGCGAGGGCGCGATCGAGCGGCGACTTCGACACGGACGACCGGAGCGAGCCCTAAGGCTGTTTCGAGAATGTAGAGGGGGCTGCTCGAAACATCCGGAGGAAGTCAAGGTGGAACTAACTCTCCGTTGCCTCCAGCTAGGTATATACAGCAGAATACTTAGGGTTTCCACACGCATAGCCCCCGAGCTCGTTATTCGTCCGAATATACTCTTACAATCATTACCGTGCGCGGTAGTCCCAGAGCCTGAACGGACAGTTTCTCTTGGCGCGTTCCAGATCTTTTTGGCTTCAGTGTAATCTCTATACTATAAACTCTCTAAATCACTATAGTGGATCTTCTCATGTGCTCATCCCGTGGACATAGGAGTCGTTTATCTCCGAACCACGAAATTTTTTTTGTCGAATGTGTGTGCTTGATTTCTCTATTTTATTTTGTGTTATTGTTCTTTGCTCGTTTTCCCTTGCGCTGTCCGCGACGATTTGAAGTCGCGGATTAGCCTCGATTTCATAACAGGGGAGCCCCAAGAGGGACCAAATCGGATAGACCACCGCATTGTCTCTCATCCCATAAAGCACATCCTCCTCCAGATCCCCGCACAAAGGCATCCCCGCACAAAGGGCACGCCAAAGCCGCCATCAAATATCTCCGCCTCAGGTTCACAAAGGTCTGACAAGCGAAGGAGTGCACTAACTTGTAAGCGCTCCGAACCGAAAAGGTGTCGCTCCGCGGTGCACTAATTTGATGCGTTCTCAATAGTTATGGGAAACATGAATCTTTCGATTAGTTCCGACTCTCACACTCAACTGTCTCATATCTTCGAATAGAATTAGTGTATCATCTCTTTTTTGTTCATACTCAAAGCTATCGAAACCGGTCGAAATTCAAAAAGTAAGTTATTTTCATTATTCTCATGTTATGGCATAGCTAAGGCTCTCTTTAGGGCGGCGGTGGCAATGGAAAAGTAATAGTGGGAAATCAATAGTGACATTAGAGTTGTACATATTTTACTTTTGAAAAAGTCATTGACTGTTCAGAAATCTCTATTTAAGTACTTTTCAAAATGTGTTTATATTTTTTTGTTTGGAAGAATAAAGTTTTAATAATAGTTGTGTAGCTTTTTAATAATTAAAACATATTTTATGCTAATTATTTATCGCATAAATAAGTAAATATTATATAAATTATAAATAAACATTTTAGAAAAGATAAGCTGCGAGAAGCAAAGCTAGCGAATGGGTGAAGAATTAAGAATGGAAGAAGAAAACCTTCGAATAAAAGAGAAAAAGTTGAAAGTAAGGAAAGCGGTTTTTAGAAAGTCGTGTTGGATCGGCTTCTACAAAAAACCCAAACATCTTTCTTATAAAGCTGCTTTGAAAAAAACTCATCATTCAAACAACTTTTCTCAACCCCGCCACCACCCCAAACGGATCCTAAAACTCTTAGCCTATGCATAAAAGATTAAAGTTTTCCTGCTCCCCACTGTGTTGACTTCAACTTTTGAATTTATCATAAATTAGAAGAAGAGATCATTTGGGATTGGCAGTTAGCACAATAGAAAGGCGCCTCAAAGTCATTCCATCTGCAAAGAATTTCTCTTGGATTAGTGAGAAATGCTCAACATGAGCAAACTAACAGGGAGAAAAAACACTTGCTCATGAGAATACTTACTCAAGAGTTTTTTTGTGTGTGTTTCTATGTCTGTGTCTGTGTCTGTATTTGTGTCTGTGTCTGTGTCTGTGTCTGGAGGAGGATTAATTTTTTTCAGTGACCTCTCTTTCAAACCAAACCTTGAGTAATTGACAATCTAGTTCCTTTTATGATCCATAATTCTAAGTCAAAGTTAGACCTTCAGATTTATGATCCAAAATACGACGGTCCACCGGCAAAAAACTGTGAGCGTGCTTCTCTCCTGCAGAGTATCAGTGGGCGCTCCTGCACAAGATCGGTGTTGCCCACCGTGTCGTCCGCACGGCAAGTTGTTGCGTCGGCAATACCGATTAATTACCAGCAGTATTGTCGGCCCTTGAGCCCTTCACTGTATGAACACCAAGGCGTTGCAAGTTGGCAACTTGCACATATTCCAAGCTCCGACTCAACTTTAATTGCCTTGTGTGTACGCCCATATCTGATCATTATTCGCCCAACCTCGTCTCTTCTCCGCAACTCACTACCATTAACACCGCGGCTCGCTTTGACAACTGCTCCTTCTGCGGTGCTTGCCGGCGGGAGCCAATTGTCAGGTATCTAGCTGAGGGGATTTTGGTCTTCTTGATGTGGTTTATGGCCAGTCACCTTCATGTTATGCAATCGGACCGAGTACCGCGGTAGCGCAACGAAATTTAAATCGAGCACAAGCAATAGCGCAAAATAAAATAAATACAGAACGAGATTTCAAGCACACACACAGACGACAAGCAAATTTACGTGGTTCGGAGAGAAGCTCCTACGTCCACGGGGAGAGCGCGTCAGAAGAGATCCACTGATAAACTGAGGAGTTACAGAGAGGTTACACAGAGACCGAATCACGGTCGTCGGAATAGAGCCCGACCAGATGTCGCTACACCTGGAGCTGACAGGATGTGCCACCGCTAGCTCGGCCAGATGCCCATCCCGCCTAGATCGACCGGAGTTGTCGTCGCTAGCACGACCGGATGCCGATCCCGCCTGGACCGACCGGATTTGCCGCCGCTAGCACGACCAGATGCCGATCCCGCCTGAACCGTCCGGAGTTGCCGCCGCTAGCACGACCGGATGTCGATCCCGCCTGGATCGACCGGAGTTGCCGCCGCTAGCACGACCGGATGTCGATCCCGCCTGGATCGACATCCCGCCTGGATCGACCCCCCTGATGTCGTTCCGTCTGGATCGACGCTGAAGCTGCCGCAACACCGCCCACAGAAGCCTCATGCACCTCCTCCTTCTCGTCTCTCGCGAATGTATCAGATTTCTCCTATTTTCGGCTATAACCGGCTCCTATATATATAGGATGAGAATGCATCTCCACCATTATGAAATAAACTCCTAAATAAGAGATAGTCAAATTTAGGCTTGACCAAAATAGGATAGGCATGCTTGAGAAATATTCTCCACGTAATGATATTCCTATATAGAGATAATCCTAAACTAGGAAAGAATTACTCTCACGGATCGGTGACATGGCGCGATCCTAACTTTCCGGGCGCGATGAGGTGTCATAATCTAACAATCTCCACCTTGACGCCTCATGCGACAGACTCCACCTGAAACTTGGATCTACTCCCTCCGGCGAACTACCCCCTCTCCTTTGGGTCATCAAGATCAACATGCATCAGTCTGAGCCAAGTCACGACCGCTCTTGAACTTGACTCTTCTCACTGATTTCTCTCGCATGCTCGTAACATTTTCCTCCGTAGATATCTCCCGCAACTTCACGCCTCCACCTCCAGCGAACTCCCTCGACTCCTGGTGGCGCACACCGACGTGCTTTATTCTTGCACGATAGACCGGGTCTATTGCAAGACGACTCGCAATAGACCCTCTTCCGCACCAGGAGAGTTCCTGGATCTTATGCCCAGAACCGCCGCCTTACGGAGATGCTAGCACACAAGTTAGCCACCTCCGCAAGACGTCGATCCTGCCGACAAGAACGATCAACCAGGCCAACAAAAGATAAGAAAAAAAAACTAGTACACAAGTCCACAATCACACGCATCTGTATATATATATCCAAAAGTAAATTGTCCATCATGAGTACCATAAATGAAAGAGTAAAAGGGGCTTATGCCCAGTACATATCCAAGGTAGAACAAAATCTCACTCTCTCACTCTACATCTATGCGGAAGCTAACAATTCTCAAATCTTCAAACACCTGTCCTGTAGTAGAAGTATTGCATGGCTTCTGCTCCTCAGATCCTGCCATCATAATGAGTTTTCACTATCCGCAGACCACGACATATAACTACTTTGATTCCTATGATGGAACCTTGGTCAAATTACTTCCAAATGACTTCTAATTTTTATCATAGGTTCAATCATAGGAATCAAAGTAGTTATATGTCGTGGTCTGCGGATAGTGAAAACTCATTATGATGGCAGGATCTGAGGAGCAGAAGCCATGCAATACTTCTACTACAGGACAGGTGTTTGAAGATTTGAGAATTGTTAGCTTCCGCATAGATGTAGAGTGAGAGAGTGAGATTTTGTTCTACCTTGGATATGTACTGGGCATAAGCCCATTTTACTCTTTCATTTATGGTACTCATGATGGACAGTTTACTTTTGGATATATATATATATACAGATGCGAGTGATTGTGGACTTGTGTACTAGTTTTTTTTCTTATCTTTTGTTGGTCTGGTTGATCGTTCTTGCCGGCAGGGTCGGCGTCTTGCGGAGGTGGCTAACTTGTGTGCTAGCATCTCCGTAAGGCGGCGGTTCTGGGCATAAGATCCAGGAACTCTCCTGGTGCGGGAGAGGGATCTTGCAACTGGTATCAGAGGGAGGTGAATCTATGATATCATCCTTCGCATTGGGTTATTTATTCATTTCTTAAGATCACGAGAGCCTATAACCAGGTTCTATTTCTATCCAATCCATATCCTAAAGTCTCGTACTGACTTCCTTGATTTCAGAGGTCATATATACACGTATAACTTGGCAACTTCTATGCATATCCCCAATGGTACTCGAATTCTCACTGTGCAACTCCACCTCCTGAGTGATCCTAAGTTCCTTGGTGGGACCTTTGAGCCAGATGGCTCCCTTTGCGGTGTCTGTGCACTCCTGAGATGACTCTCTGCCCTTCTCCTCTACGGCTGCGGAGATTTTACCTTCGCCAAGGCCTTTCCTCTGCGCGCACTCCCTCGCCACGAAACTTGTCATGTTCCTCCACTGGTCCTTCCTAGCTTTCCCCTGAGAGCGGTCTCTGCTCTTTATAGTCTTTTCATAGGAACCAGGATCTGAGGATATTGCTTGGAGAGCATATGCTGTAGAGTCCTGTAGCCTAAGAGGCAGTCAGACCTCTCTCCTAGACTTGTCGTCGTACCTTGAGATCTCGAATTTTGTCGTCATTGCTTTGCTCGCAGAGCTACTGGCCAATCTGAATAATGTTCACGGATCAGATCTGAGAAGATAGGGAGCGGACCGATGTCGTCACCTACCGTTGACCCAAATCTAAAACCGGAATGTCCATATGATCACCCCCGCGGAACCTCCCTCTCATACAAATTGTTATGCAATCGGACCGGGTACCGCGGTAGCGCAATGAAATAAATCGAGCACAAGCAATCACGCAAAATAAAAAAGACGGAACAAGATTTCAAGTACACACACAGACGACAAGCAAATTTACGTGGTTCGGAGAGAAGCTCCTACGTCCACGGGAAGAGCGTGCCAGAAGAGATCCACTGATAAACTAAGGAGTTACAAAGAGGTTACACAGAGACCGAATCACGGTCGTCGGAATAGAGCCCGGCCAGTGTCGCTACACCTGGAGCCGACAGGATGTGCCACCGCTAGCTCGGCCAGATGCCAATCCCGCCTGGACCGACCGGAGTTGTCGTCGCTAGCACGACCGGATACCGATCCCGCCTGGACCGACCGGATTTGTCGCCGCTAGCACGACCAGATGCCGATCCCGCCTGGACCGACTGGAGTTGCCGCCGCTAACACGACTGGATGCCGATCCCGCCTGGATCGACCGGAGTTGCCGCCGCTAGCACGACCGAATGCCGATCCCGCCTGGATCGACCCTCTTGATGTCGTCTGGATCGACGCTGAAGCTGCCGCAACACCGCCCACAGAAGCCTCCTGCACCTCCTCCTTGTCTCTCGCAAATGTATCAGATTTCTCCTATTTTCGGCTATAACCGGCTCCTATATATATTGGATGAGAATGCATCTCCACCATTAGGAAATAAACTCCTAAATAAGAGATAGCCAAATTTAGGCTTGGCCAAAATAGGATATGCATCCTTGAGAAATATTCTCCACATAATGATATTCCTATATAGAGATAATCCTAAACTAGGAAAGAATTACTCCCATGGATCGGGGACATGGCGCGATCCTAACGATCCGGGCGCGATGAGGTGTCATAATCTAACACCTTCATTCCCAAGTGTCCAATTTCTTCTGGTTCTGCTCCATGAAACTCCATCTATTGCTTCCTTCCTCGAAGTGTGGTTAGTGACCTCTTCGTCTCTCATGTCATGCGCCAGCCTAACTATGAAGCCACCCTCTTAGTGTTGTGCGCCCTTCTGATACGAACCCGAGGAGTCATCCGTTGGGAATTGGTGTTCTCTTAGCGTGCAGCAAACCACCGCCCACAAAAATTACTCATCAGTTTGGAATTGGTGTTATCTTTAGGCAATAACTATATGCAGTCTCATTTTGGCTGTGTGCAGGCCATGCAATTTGAGAATGGTTATATGCAGATCAATTCGTGAACGGGTTCACAGGTTCCTATGGGTTTAGGGTTTGGACTGCATAGAACCAAAATTAGCATACATATAACATGACCCTACTTTATTGCATGGTCAAAAACACCATTATCATAGAATGTATGTTTGGCAAGACAGAGGTCGTGACCGCTACCAAGAAAATAGACTAATTTTGAGCATAAAATGCATGGCTTTTTTTAGGTGAGGTCGGGCGTTCACAAACGACGGTTCATAACTACCGAGTTCGCGACCGCCACCGCCGCGCCAAACGAAGCCTTAATCTTGAAACAAAATAATTTTGCTAAAAGCCTTGCAAGAGCCATCACATCTCCATAGCTAACTATTGACGCCAACTCTCTTGCTCCCATGCAACTATTAGCACTATAAGGCTTAGCACGAGCTTGCGGGGCCGATCTTTTCGCCGTGCGGTGGAGTCCATTGGTCGTGGAAATTCTAGCTGCAGGTTGGGAGGAGCAATTTTTTTGTTGATGTCATGGAGGTCGCTTTGATCTGTAGCCCTCACATGTTCAGTTATGCGCGCGAGATGTTGTTTCTTGTTGGTTCGGATCCAGATCCGAATCCAAACCGGATCCAGACCCATTTATTCTTAGGTTTTTATTTAAAGACCTGCCTGCCGCATGTTTTCGTGAGTAGTTTGCCGCCCGATTCAATTTTCTGGGAGAGAGCTGTGCAGTCGCCCGTGAGATATAGGAGTAATAGGGATCGCCTCACCCTCCCTCTCTTATTTTCTTCTTCTCTCTTGTGTGCCTTCGGAGGAACCGACGGCCTCAAGCCTTGACGCTGGTCTAAGAGAGGAGCGTTGCCTTCGGTTTTGGAGGAGATATCCTCCGGCGTTGGTGGAGAGTATTGTCGCTGGTCTTGGAGGTGTGTAGCCGCCGACGTTGGGAGAGGTGGAGCGACAAAGGAGGTGGTGCCGCGCGTGGAGAGGAGAAGCGTGGTTAGATCCGGCTTGGATTCCCTCTCGGGTGGTGGCGTGGTCTCCGGCGGTGGTGTGTTTGAACGTCGGACATCGACGTTGAAGGTTCCGTTGAACCTTGTGCATCCGCTAGGCGGATTGCAGTCCAGATCTATTACTCGCCCACGGATCTTGCGTGTCCGGCGCATCCTCAATGTTTTTGCCTGTTATGTGTTTCTTGTTTGCCTGTGATATTATAATTGTGCATATGTTACGTGCCTGGATTTATAACACGAGAGACAAGCAGAAGATGTTGTCGTTGCTCATTGCCTGTTATGTGCTGCATTACCGCGTGTCGGCGGTAATTGTTTCTTTAGATAATCAACATCATAATGGTGGATCTGCATCAATATGTGTTCTCGTTTCGCCGCGTGTTGACTTTTTGGATCGAAAAACATTGCACACACTTGCTAATTTCTCAACATAACCCGATTTAAGTATTAATTAATCACCATTTAAGTTCTTATTGGTGCATAATCAGCTTAATCTAACTTCCAAAAACTTATCTCCTACTACTCTATTCCAAAAATCAAGGTTTATTTGAGCCCTACTTAACTCAATCACAAATTAAAGTATCTATGCAGCTAAATTGGAGCCTAGACATTAATTAATAACCAAATTCTAATTAATTATGACAAGTATGTTACTCCATACCTCTTCGATTCCAGCTCTCATCACTAATTATCATAAAAAAAAACTAAATGACATAATTAATGCAAAACCAGTTGGTTTAATTAAGATAAGTCACGCTTACTGTTAATCCAGGCCATGAGCTCATTAATTAACATATTAATATTTCAATTAGTTTACTGGTAATTAATATTAGCCTTCTCATTATTCAATACTGGCACATTAACTAGAAATTTTTTGGTGCGTTAACATTCACTCATCTATGTGCATCAATGTGATTTTTATGCACTAATTCTTATTTTTTGACTTATAATAAAAAAAATTTACAAAAAATCACAAAATATTAATATATGTATTTTTACGCTCATTTTAAGTGCTATATTATCCATATTTCGATTATAACTGAAAAAATTATGGACGTAATGCATGATTTTATGTACGTATTTTTACGCTCATTACGATCGTAATGCCATTTTACGACGATAATGCATTATTTTACGGTTATATTTTTTCAGTTGTAATTGAAATATGAGTAATATACTTAAAATGAGCGTAAAAATATAAACATTAACATTTAATTTGAAGTCGAAAAATATGATTTAGTGCATAAAATCACATTGACGCACATAAAGTAGTCCACGTGTTTGGCACGGTCTTTTGTGGTCTGCTCTGGTGAGTTTAGATAAAAATGTCACTGTCATAAAATGTACGTTTGGCATTACAACGGTTACGACCACCACCAAGAAAATAAAATTAGTTTTGAACATAAAAATGGGTGAAGTTCCTTTGTCGAGGACTCGAGGTCGGGTGTTAACGAACGACAATTCTTAACTACCGCCGCGTTCACGACCATCACCACCCCGCCAAAGGAAGCCTTAGGGTCCGATCTATTTGGCACGATTTTTTTTGCTCAAGTGAGTTTGGACAAAAACATTACCAGTCATAAAATGCATCTTTGGCAAGTCAATGGTTATGACCGGTTGACCGCTACCAAGAAAAGCTAACAGTTTTGAACATAAAAATGGGCGAAGATACTTAGGTGATGTCGGGCGTTCACAAACGATGGTTCATAACCACAGTGTTCGTGACCCCACTATGGCGCCAAACAAAGCCTTAATTAGATAAATTAATTAATCTATCAATACCATAATGTTATTTGAAAATAAAAATGATTGAGGTAACCTATAGGCAATTAATATTTGATAGGGTTTTCTTGAAGGCGCTAACCGCACCCCATTCATGGGTGTGCGGTTATCCAAAGAAACCCCACTATCCCCGTAACCACCCAACATGTGGGTGCAAATAGTAAAATCCTTCAACATGAGGGTGCAAATAGTAAAATTCTGCATCATGGGGTGCAAATAGTAAAATCCTCTAACATGGGGGTGCAAATAGTAAATTCCTCTAACATGGGGGTGCAAATAGTAAATTCCTCCATCATGGAGTACAAATAGTAAAATCCTCCAACATGGGGGTGCAAATAGTAAAATCTCACATCATGGGGTGCAAATAGTAAAATCCCCCATTATGGGGTGCAAATAGTAAAATCCTTCAACATGTGGGTGTAAATAGTAAAATCCTCCAACGTGTGGGTGTAAATAGTAAAATCCTCCAACATTTGGGTGCAAATAGTAAAATCCTTCAATACGGTCTGCGTATAGCAAATAATATGGTTATGGTGTGCGCATAACCATATCCGTCATATGAATACATATCACCGCAAAACTATACAAACTGGTGTGCGCGTAGCTATATTCATGATAAGTGTGCGTATAACACATAAATTGGTTATGGTGTGCGGGTAGCCGCATAACCACCATAACTACCCTAACCACCCATTTAATTACGAAAGAGTCACCCTCAAAAACTATAAATAGAACCCCAAGACTTCTCTTTTTTCCATCTTCTTCTCCTCCTCTATCTCTCCTCTCTTTTGAGACTTTCTCTCTCTCCGGCCGGGAAAATCTTCCTACTGTTTTTCTCTCTCCTCCTTCTTCCTTGCGCGCTCACAAGCGCGCGTCCTCCTTGCGCGCTCACAAGCGCGCGTCCTCCTTGCGCGCTCACAAGCGCGCCTTCGTGCGCTCCGCTCTCAAGACCGCTCCAAGCGCTCCTCCGTGCGCTCCGCTGTCAAGACCGCTCCAAGCGCGCCTCCGCGCGCTCCGCTCTCAAGACCGCTCCAAGCGCGCCTCCGCGCGCTCCGCTCTCAAGACCGCTCCAAGCGCGCCTCCGCGCGCTCCGCTCTCAAGACCGCTCCAAGCGCGCCTCCGCGCGCTCCGCTCTCAAGACCGCTCCAAGCGCGCCTCCGCGCGCTCCGCTCTCAAGACCGCTCCAAGCGCGCCTCCGCGCGCTCCGCTCTCAAGACCGCTCCAAGCGCGCCTCCGCGCGCTCCGCTCTCAAGACCGCTCCAAGCGCGCCTCCGCGCGCTCCGCTCTGAAGACCGCTCCAAGCGCGCCTCCGCGCGCTCCGCTCTCAAGACCGCTCCAAGCGCGCCTCCGCGCGCTCCGCTCTCAAGACCGCTCCAAGCGCGCCTCCGCGCGCTCCGCTCTCAAGACCTCTCCAAGCGCGCCTCTGTGCGCTCCGCTCTGAAGACTGCTCCAAGAGCGCCTCTGCGCGCTCCGCTCTCAAGACCGTCCAAGCATAACCCAGCGTACTCAGCAACAAGCACTTCGCGCACTCAAGAACAAACGCTCCAGCCTCCAGCAAGAACAACACTCCAAACTCCTCTAGCGCAGCAGGAGACAACCGACAGAGACAAAGACGCACAGAGCACATCGATCCAACCTTCAAGCTGCAGTCAAAACCTCTAGAGCTCTTAGAGCGCAGCATCCCCATCTGCATCAGACAAAAGTCTTAGCTCCAGGAGTGGTGGCTTGTTACCCTCCGAGTATCTCTCTCTCAACAATTGTAACGAGAGGCGGCATGTCGCCCTCGAGTTCTTTAAAGTAGCTTTGTACAACAACCAACAAATAGTGAAGGTTTCGGCCGGCACAGACCCGGCCGCGTGGTTTTTCACCCAGTTGACGGGTTTTCCACGTTAAAAAAATTGTCTTGTTAGCTTTCTCTTTTTCTGTGACTGTTTGCGCGCTCAAACGCTCCCGGGCTAAGACGGTCCAATCTAGTCCGATTTACCGAAGCCTTGAGTGATCCGCAACAATATTATTTTATCGTATAAAATGAAATTCATGTTATCTTCTGCGGTTTTTTTATTTTATGGTCTCAAAATTATCAATCAAATTATTAACAATAAAAATATAATTATTAATATGATGACAAATAATTAAAGCAAAGTAAATTATAAGAAACTATATGTAAATGGCGCACGAATAATGCATTAGGGATGAATAAATTAGGCTTTTGTTAACGTGAATCATTTTTGGTTATTCGTACCTCAAAATTTTTAAATAACGCTTCTTTTTTCCCTGATTAACCCCAACCTAAAACTTCAAATAAAAATAAAACACACTTCATTTTAGTTTTGGTTTCTCTCTCCCCTCTCTCTCTCTTAATTTAAAGGGGAACGAAGTGATCTCGTTGGTCCTAATCGGATGGTAAAGTCCACTTTGCTTAAATTTTTGGCGTGGAGAAAATTTACGTGTCAAAAAAGATTGATGTATAGGTTAACAACGGGGTGTGACAAGTCAAATATTGGGTTGCTGTTAACATTTTAAAAAATTATGGATTGCGTTTAACATAGGGGTGCGACAAGCCAAAATTGAGTTGCGGTTAACAATCACCATAAATTATTAGGAGACGAGAAAGAAAATTTAGCATTTTATTAGAGATGTGAATAATAATTAAGAGTGTTGATATTTGTAGATTCTCTTTGGCTATTTCTAGCTCATTGATATTCAGAGTTCGGAATTATTATTGTACCTCAGTACGCTATTCGTAGACCCTCTTTGGCGAAAAACATCTCCATGATGGGAAAATTATTCGTCTCCGGTAGAGGTCACATTCAAGGCTTCGAGCATAGACAATTATGGGTGACATTTCAATATTTTCGAGTCATGTTAGAATTTTGACGTAAGTCGGCATAAGTGACAAGTGTACGAAAACGTTGCCCGGACGAGATAATTATTCTCACACGACTGATTGGAACCAAAATTCTTCACAAAACTCCATTTATCATGCATTTCCAACGTTTTGGTTTATAGTGTTAGGTACAATAATGTTAAGATCGAGATTATATTAAATAGATTTGTGATAATGATTTTAATACTTTTGATTGGCTGATAAAGATATTATTATATATACTTTAAAATTATTACAATATTTCATATTTGTCTTATTCTATTCCCTCATATTAATTTATTTTTTCTGGTGTTCCACCGCGCAGTTTTTTTAAAAAAAAATTTGTTGAAAATGCAAACAAATATATTAGAATTCGTTAAAGAAAAATTTATGCTCGTTTAAATGCAAATTTCATTTCTCGATTAAAAATTTAAACTCTTTTAAAGATCCTGTATGAGAAACTTTTACGGGCAATTTAAAAATGACTCAAACTACATGAAAAATTGAAAATACCTCAAATTATTTACTGGCAATTTAGGGCTGTTTGGTAACGCGGCAGGGGAGCGGCAGTGCGGCACATCGCTCCAACGGAAAAATTTGTGCCAAACGTTTTTATTAACCCGACGGTACTCCTCCAGTGGAAAATATCCTGATCGCGGCAGAAGCGCGACTCCATGGAAGGGTTCCCGCATCCAGCGATTTTCTTCTTCCACTTTCCAGCTTCGTCGCTACTCCTCCAGCGGCGGCGAGCTATTCTCGGTCTTCACACCTCCGACGGCTCTGTTAGGTGCGGTGAATATAAATTGTCGTTCGTGAATGCCCGACCTCACTTAAGGAACTTCATCCACTTTTATATTTAAAATTAGGCTTCGTTTGGCACGGTGGTGGCGGTTATGAACATGAGGGTTAAACTGTCATTCGTTAACGCTCACCTAAGGAACTTCATCCACTTTTATGTTCAAACGAATGGAATTTTTAGGTGGTCGTTAACGAGACGATTTAACCCATACATTTACGACCACCACCGCTGTGCCAAACGAAGCCTTAGTTTTATTTTCTTGATAGCGATCATAACCGTGGTCATGCCAAACAGACATTCAACAACGTTTGTGTTTTTATCCAAATTCACAGAGCAAAAACACTAATAGACAAAACAATAAATGAGAGTTGATATTAGCAGTCCAATTCTCGCTATTCGCACCCTCAAAATTATAAAAATCCTAATTATATTCGCTGTCCAATTCTCGCTAATTGCACCCCATCGAATAACCTCCTCCTCTCCATCTCTCTCCTCCCTTTGCCTAAACCATTGTCGTAGTTCAATTGGTCGCGTCGTCTTTCCCCTCTTAGATTCACCTTCTTCAAAAAAGAATGAAATTATCCAACGAAAATCCCAAAAAAATAGTCAGTTTTTTTGTTAGAGGAATGTTTGCATGTCATTTAACTTGTTTTAGAGTTGATTCATCTATGCATGTCATTTAACTTGTTTTTCTGCTAGGTTTTTAAATAGTTTTAGAATCTTTAAGATGTTTTTCTAGGCTTCTAGTGCTTAATAAATCAGCAAAGTGTTTCACTTATTTGAGATAGAAGTGGGGTGCAATAACAATTTTGGACTACAAATAAAATTTATGGACTACTAATAACAATGGATCTAGTTCCGGACTGCTAATATCAACTCCCAAATAAATACAGATAAATATTTTTGAACGAGAGTGGGTGGCCCACAGCCCCTAGGCTAATGGTAGCTTAGAAAGCAAGAATGAGATGGGTAAAAAGACCATAAACAGAGTAAATATATCTGTGGGAGAAAATTTTAAGTGCCTGTAACACATTATGAGCATGATGGGTTACATATATTTTTTGCATTTAAAAGAGCAAACTTTTGCGAAAAAAATATGGAATAAAAATTATTATATTCTTACGATCATTTTAAATATTCATTTATACATATATTTTTTAGCTAACATGATCAAATTTTTTGATCAGGCGGTGTGCATTTTTATCAGAAAAAAATACGGTTGAAACATTTTGCTTGGAAAAATTTGATCAAATTTTTTCAAATATGTTCACAATGTGAGTAAATAAGTACTAATTAAAATGATTGTAAAAATATAGTAATTCTTATTCCATATTTTGTTTTACAAAAAATATTTCATGGAGGCAAAAAAAAATGCGATTTAAAGACAAAAATACGTGTAACACATCATGCTCGTGGTATGTTACACCTATCTAAAATTTTCTCATTTGTGAATTCTCATTAATCGAAAGGTGCACATTTTTTTTGATTATATGAAAATTAAAAAATAAAATTATTTAACCGTTCTAATTAAAGAAGAATAAATAAGGTTGAATTCATTTGGCTGATATTTTCCGAATATAGAGGATACTAGGCACAGCCAGAGTCTCTCTCTAGCACAGGTATGACCGACTGAAACTTCCTTTACCCAATGGCAGAGCGAGCCAGAAAAAAAAAGGAATAAAATTCACCGGCAGACAGACGGGGACAGTACCAGTGATCGCCGCCGGCGGGGCAGCTCCTTCCGACGAGCTAGACGCGGTATTCCACAGCTACAGAAAGGAATAAGACGATGCAGAGAATGGAACAGAGTAGCTAGAAACAGAGCAAAGATATATGTACAACCGGCGGATGTTGGAATGATAAAGAAAAGTACTGCTTAGATCGAGCTATAGAACGGCAGCAGCAGTCGCCGTCCGGTCACCGGCGGAGCGGTAGGTTGAATTCAATCAATCAAGTTGAATTCATTTGGCTGATATTTTCCAAATATAGAGGATACTAAATTCCAAATTTATATACGGCTAGCCAACTAGGCACAGCCAGAGTCTCTCTCTACCACAAGGACCGACTGAAACTTCCTTTACGCAATGGCAGACACAGACGGCGACAGTACCAGTGATCGCCGCTGGCGGGGCAGCTCCTTCCGACGAGCTGGACGCGGTATTCCACAGTTAAACAGAAAGGAATGAGACGATGCAGAGAATGGAACAGAGTAGCTAGAAACAGAGCAAAGATATATGTACAGCCGGCGGATGCTGGAATGATAAAGAAAAGTACTGCTTAGATCGAGCTATAGAACGGCAGCAGCAGTCGCCTTCCGGTCACCGGCGGAGCGGTAGGTTTTCCCCATGAGCGAGACGAGGTGGTCCATGAGCTCCTCCTCGCAGGGTACCCGCAGCGGGCCGCGCGCCACCGTGCCGAACTCCTCCTCGGCGACCTCGAGCAGAACCCGGAAGATTGGGTGGTCCAAATAGCTCAGCGGCACCACGAAGCGCTTGCCGCCCTTGGCGTAGACGACGAAGTGCCCCTTTCTTCTTCTCCGCCTTCCTTCCTTGGAAGCCAGGCCGCGCCATTTGCTGGCTATCAGCTTGCCGAGTCTGTTCGAGCTCATATCCGTTGGGCTCAAGTATGGGCGAGGAGAGCGGAGAGAAGATGATAAGATGGAGCGGAGGAGGAGGAGGAGGAGGAGGAGGAGGAGGACATTAATAATAAAGAGTCTGCAGACACTCCTTCAAATTTGTCCTCTTGTCATTCACTGCTGCTCCTATAATGTATTCCTCTCTGAAGCACATACGCTGATGCCTGAAAGTTTTCCATTTCTGTAATTTTCCATAAATTTCAGAATGGAAAATAAATTGGCATTATTAATTTTGTATTCATATTTGGATTTCGAAATTCACGTACAATAATCTTTCGATATCGGTACTCCTTTAATGAATATTTGTATTCCAAAACATCTAATATTTAATAATATTCTAATAAATTAAAAATCCTAATCGTGCCCACTCCCCCCTCTCTCATTCCACTATCCGTTGTCTCTTCCCCCTCTTTTCGCAAAAACTAGCCTCCCTCTCTCCCTCCCCACTCCGGACGGCGTTACAACCATCTCCCGCCCCGGCTTCCACCTTCCTCCCGCCGTACTCTCTTCCCCCCTCACTCTGGTCGGCGTTCCGGCCATCTCCGGCCCCAACTTCCACCTCCCTCCCACCGCACTCTCTCCCTCCCTCACTCCGGCCGGCATTCTAAGGATCCGAGGTGTTGAAACCGACAACTCGGTCTCCGTGGAGTTCGGGGTCCCAAAAAAGGGGTGGTCTCACACCTACTTCTCTCGAGCCAACTCTCTAGGCAAGAGCACTTGGACTTGGAAACGGACCCTGGGCTACAGCGAGGAGATCCCACCTCACACCCGGAAGACCTGAGAGATCTTCCCCTCCCTAGCCAATGCTGAACCAGAAGCACCAAAGGAGAGCTCTAAGGGAAGGAGAAGATCCGAAATTTGGAAATCTAGAAGTCCTCTCCTTTGGTGCCCCTTAGGGTCTATTTATAGGTTTTCCAAGTTGGGCTGCAAATAGCCAAAAACTGATCTGCCAGATTACCAAAATACCCTCGAATCTGGACTGCGAATAGCCAAAACTGGACTGCAAATAGCCAAATCCCGCTGTTATGAGGTACTAAACGCAGATCACCCCCCCCCCCCCCCCTCCTCCTCTAGAACTGGGCGAGAGGGGTTACCTCACGGAGCTCGGCGAGCCTCCTCGCTGGGGTGGGGCGAGACCAAGGGTCTTCCCCCTTACCAGGGTAGAGGGCGAGAGAGGGGGTCGCCCCCACTCCTCCACTCGCTCCTGGCTGGGCGCGGGCGAGAGGGGGGGCACCCGCCCCTCCCCTCTCGCCCCTAGCTGGGCGCGGGCGAGAGGGGGGGCACCCGCCCCTCCCCTCTCGCCCCTACCTGGGCGCGGGCGAGAGGGGGGCACCCGCCCCTCCCCTCTCGCCCCTAGCTGGGCGCGGGCGAGAGGGGAGGCACCCGCCCCTCCCCTCTCGCCCCAAGCTGGGCGAGGGCGAGAGGGGGGGCACCCTCCCCTCCCCTCTCGCCCCTAGCTGGGCGAGGGCGAGAGGGGGGGCACCCGCCCCTCCCCCTCTCGCCTCTTCCTGGGCGAGGGCGAGGGCGAGAGGGGGGCACCCGCCCCTCCCCTCTCGCCCCTAGCAGGGTGAGGGCGAGAGGGGGGGCACCCGCCCCTCCCCCTCTCGCCTCTTACTGGGCGAGGGCGAGAGGGGGGGCACCCGCCCCTCCCCTCTCGCCCCTAGCTGGGTGAGGGCGAAAGGGGGGGCACCCGCCCCTCCCCCTCTCGACTCTTACTCTTCTTCTGGTGAGAGCTACGGGGGTTCGCCGGGCGATACCCAAAGGTCTTAAGACCCCTTGGGTCTAGTCGACACGTCTCGGCGGCCCTCCACGCTGGGCCTCACTCGATGGATATGGGGGTTGTACACAATCCCCGCTCTTTGCGAGGTTGGCACAACCTCGGAAAGAAAAGTCCAAGCCCAAATATCCATCGAGGGGGGGCAGAACCTCGCTCCCGAGGATCATTCGACTCACACAGCTAGTGAGAGCCTGGAGTGAGGAGGACATCTCGGCGTTGAACTTACCCATCTGAGGATCATTCGACCCACCCAGCTAGTAAGAGCCTGGAGTGAGGAGGACATCTCGGCGTTGAACTTACCCATCTGAGGATCATTCGACCCACCCAGCTAGTGAGAGCCTGGAGTGAGGAGGACATCTCGATGGCAAGCTCTTCCTTCTGAGGATCATTCGACCCACCCAGCTAGTGAGAGCCTGGAGTGAGGAGGACATGTCGGCGTTGAACTTACCCATCCGAGGATCATTCGACCCACCCAGCTAGTGAGAGCCTGGAGTGAGGAGGACATCTCGGCGTTGAACTTACCCATCAGAGGATCATTCGACCCACCCAGCTAGTCAGAGCCTGGAGTGAGGAGGACATCTCGATGGCAAGCTCTTCCTTCCGAGGATCATTCGACCCACCCAGCTAGTGAGAGCCTGGAGTGAGGAGGACATCTAGATGGCAAGCTCTTCCTTCCGAGGATCATTCGACCCACCCAGCTAGTGAGAGCCTGGAGTGAGGAGGACATCTCGGCGTTGAACTTACCCACCCGAGGATCATTCGACCCACCCAGCTAGTGAGAGCCTGGAGTGAGGAGGACATCTCGGCGTTGAACTTACCCATCCGAGGATCATTCGACCCACCCAGCTAGTGAGAGCCTGGAGTGAGGAGGACATCTCGATGGCAAGCTCTTCCTTCCGAGGATCATTCGACCCACCCAGCTAGTGAGAGCCTGGAGTGAGGAGGACATCTCGGCGTTGAACTTACCCATCCGAGGATCATTCGACCCACCCAGCTAGTGAGAGCCTGGAGTGAGGAGGACATCTCGATGGCAAGCTCTTCCTTCCGAGGATCATTCGACCCACCCAGCTAGTGAGAGCCTGGAGTGAGGAGGACATCTCGGCGTTGAACTTACCCACCCGAGGATCATTCGACCCACCCAGCTAGTGAGAGACTGGAGTGAGGAGGACATCTCGGCGTTGAACTTACCCATCCGAGGATCATTCGACCCACCCAGCTAGTGAGAGCCTGGAGTGAGGAGGACATCTCGGCGTTGAACTTACCCATCTGAGGATCATTCGACCCACCCAGCTAGTGAGAGCCTGGAGTGAGGAGGACATCTCGATGGCAAGCTCTTCCTTCCGAGGAACATTCGACCCACCCAGCTAGTGAGAGCCTGGAGTGAGGAGGACATCTCGGCGTTGAACTTACCCACCCGAGGATCATTCGACCCACCCAGCTAGTGAGAGCCTAGAGTGAGGAGGACATATCGGCGTTGAACTTACCCATCCGAGGATCATTCGACCCACCCAGCTAGTAAGAGCCTATAGTGAGGAGGACATCTCGATGGCAAGCTCTTCCTTCCGAGGATCATTCGACCCACCCAGCTAGTGAGAGCCTGGAGTGAGGAGGATATCTCGGCGTTGAACTTACTCATCCGAGGATCATTCGACCCACCCAGCTAGTGAGAGCCTGGAGTGAGGAGGACATCTCGGCGTTGAACTTACCCATCCGAGGATCATTCGACCCACCCAGCTAGTGAGAGCCTGGAGTGAGGAGGACATCTCGATGGCAAGCTCTTCCTTCCGAGGATCATTCGACCCACCCAGCTAGTGAGATCCTGGAGTGAGGAGGACATCTCGATGGCAAGCTCTTCCTTCCGAGGATCATTCGACCCACCCAGCTAGTGAGAGCCTGGAGTGAGGAGGACATCTCGGCGTTGAACTTACCCCACCGAGGATCATTCGACCCACCCAGCTAGTGAGAGCCTGGAGTGAGGAGGACATCTCGATGGTGAACTTACCCATCCGAGGATCATTCGACCCACCCAGCTAGTGAGAGCCTGGAGTGAGGAGGACATCTCGATGGCAAGCTCTTCCTTCCGAGGATCATTCGACCCACCCAGCTAGTGAGAGCCTGGAGTGAGGAGGACATCTCGGCGTTGAACTTACCCATCCGAGGATCATTCGACCCACCCAGCTAGTGAGAGCCTGGAGTGAGGAGGACATCTCGGCGTTGAACTTACCCATCCGAGGATCATTCGACCAACCCAGCTAGTGAGAGCCTGGAGTGAGGAGGACATCTCGACGTTGAACTTACCCATCCGAGGATCATTCGACCCACCCAGCTAGTGAGAGCCTGGAGTGAGGAGGACATCTCGATGGCAAGCTCTTCCTTCCGAGGATCATTCGACCCACCCAGCTAGTGAGAGCCTGGAGTGAGGAGGACATCTCGGCGTTGAACTTACCCACCCGAGGATCATTCGACCCACCCAGCTAGTGAGAGCCTGGAGTGAGGAGGACATCTCGGCGTTGAACTTACCCATCCGAGGATCATTCGACCCACCCAGCTAGTGAGAGCCTGGAGTGAGGAGGACATCTCGGCGTTGAACTTACCCATCCGAGGATCATTCGACCCACCCAGCTAGTGAGAGCCTGGAGTGAGGATGACATCTCGATGGCAAGCTCTTCCTTCCGAGGATCATTCGACCCACCCAGCTAGTGAGAGCCTGGAGTGAGGAGGACATCTCGGCGTTGAACTTACCCATCCGAGGATCATTCGACCCACCCAGTTATTGAGAGCCTGGAGTGAGGAGGACATCTCGATGGCAAGCTCTTCCTTCCGAGGATCATTCGACCCACCCAGCTAGTGAGAGCCTGGAGTGAGGAGGACATCTCGATGGCAAGCTCTTCCTTCCGAGGATCATTCGACCCACCCAGCTAGTGAGAGCCTGGAGTGAGGAGGACATCTCAGCGTTGAACTTACCCACCCGAGGATCATTCGACCCACCCAGCTAGTGAGAGCCTGGAGTGAGGAGGACATCTCGGCGTTGAACTTACCCATCCGAGGATCATTCGACCCACCCAGCTAGTGAGAGCCTGGAGTGAGGAGGACATCTCGGCGTTGAACTTACCCATTCGAGGATCATTCGACCCACCCATCTAGTGAGAGCCTGGAGTGAGGAGAACATCTCGATGGCAAGCTCTTCCTTCCGAGGATCATTCGACCCACCCAGCTAGTGAGAGCCTGGAGTGAGGAGGACATCTCGGCGTTGAACTTACCCACCTGAGGATCATTCGACCCACCCAGCTAGTGAGAGCCTGGAGTGAGGAGGACATCTCGGCGTTGAACTTACACATCCGAGGATCATTCGACCCACCCAGCTAGTGAGAGCCTGGAGTGAGGAGGACATCTCGGCGTTGAACTTACCCATCCGAGGATCATTCGACCCACCCAGCTAGTGAGAGCCTGGAGTGAGGAGGACATCTCGATGGCAAGCTCTTCCTTCCGAGGATCATTCGACCCACCCAGCTAGTGAGAGCCTGGAGTGAGGAGGACATCTCGGCGTTGAACTTACCCATCCGAGGATCATTCGACCCACCCAGCTAGTGAGAGCCTGGAGTGAGGAGGACATCTCGATGGCAAGCTCTTCCTTCCGAGGATCATTCGACCCACCCAGCTAGTGAGAGCCTGGAGTGAGGAGGACAACTCGATGGCAAGCTCTTCCTTCCGAGGATCATTCGACCCACCCAGCTAGTGAGAGCCTGGAGTGAGGAGGACATCTCGGCGTTGAACTTACCCATCCGAGGATCATTCGACCCACCCAGCTAGTGAGAGCCTGGAGTGAGGAGGACATCTCGATGGCAAGCTCTTCCTTCTGAGGATCATTCGACCCACCCAGCTAGTGAGAGCCTGGAGTGAGGAGGACATCTCGATGGCAAACTCTTCCTTCCGAGGATCATTTGACCCACCCAGCTAGTGAGAGCCTGGAGTGAGGAGGACATCTCGACGTTGATCTTACCCATCCGAGGATCATTCGACCCACCCAGCTAGTGAGAGCCTGGAGTGAGGAGGACATCTCGGCGTTGAACTTACCCATCCGAGGATCATTCGACCCACCCAGCTAGTGGGAGCCTGAAGTGAGGAGGACATCTCGGCGTTGAACTTACCCATCCGAAGATCATTCGACCCACCCAGCTAGTGAGAGCCTGGAGTGAGGAGGACATCTTGGTGTTGAACTTACTCATCCGAGGATCATTCGACCCACCCAGCTAGTGAGAGCCTGGAGTGAGGAGGACATCTCGATGGCAAGCTCTTCCTTCCGAGGATCATTCGACCCACCCAGCTAGTGAGAGCCTGGAGTGAGGAGGACATCTCGGCGTTGAACTTACCCATCCGAGGATCATTCGACCCACCCAGCTAGTGAGAGCCTGGAGTGAGGAGGACATCTCGGCGTTGAACTTACCCATCCGAGGATCATTCGACTCACCCAGCTAGTGAGAGTCTGGAGTGAGGAGGACATCTCGATGGCAAGCTCTTCCTTCCGAGGATCATTCGACCCACCCAGCTAGTGAGAGTCTGGAGTGAGGAGGACATCTCGACGTTGAACTTACCCACCCGAGGATCATTCGACCCACCCAGCTAGTGAGAGCCTGGAGTGAGGAGGACATCTCGGCAACAACTTACTCATCATATAAGCAAAATAACTTCATCCATCTAATGGGGGGATTTCCTTTGTCAAAAACTTCTTGGCCTAACCAGCGAGGGGTAGAGCTTGTTACAAAGGAAAACAACAAAAAACAAAAAACACAACATACCCCCCCCCCCCCATGACACTCGCCTCTCAGGCTGCTTGCGCGAGATGATCATTCCTCTGTTTCTCCTGCCACTCCTATCTGGCTCATGCTCTCCATGATCTTTTCCATCTCCTCCGCCCCTGCTTGCCAAGAGATGCTGTTGACGGCTGTGACGTAGCAGTGCCTCGCCATCTTGGGGTCTCCGCGGATCCTGACTTGGATTCCTCCAGTGTTGAACTTGAGGCACTGGTGGAAGGACGATGGTACGCATCGGAAGGCGCTGATGAGGGGTCTTCTGAAGATGGCATTATAACTGCTAGGAGCGTCAACAATGACGAACCGACAGTTCCTTGAGCCTCCCCCCATCGTCACTTGGAGTCCAACTCCACGCTCTACCTCTTTCCTTTCTCCGGAGAATCCGAATAAGGGCCCATCTGAGGCCATCACCCTCCTTGCCTCCACCTTCAACTCGTCAAATGCCTTCTTGAAAATGACGTTGACAGAGCTCCCGTTGTCAACGAGGATCCGAGAGACAGTGTAACCTTTGATGGCTGTCTGAATGACTAGCGCATCACAGAATGGATCCTCGTGATCTGGCATGTCCCTGCTTGAGAAAATGATTTTCTCCTCGGGAGGTGGGTCCTGTGACGTTGAAGCGACGCTGCGTCTAAATACGACGTGGAGGCTTGCCTTACGAGTGGCCTCGATCCCCCCCCCCCCCCCCCCCCCCCCGTGGATCACCGCGACCCGTCCTTTGGCTCCTACGTCAGTTCGGTCCTCGCAGATGTCGTCGTCCACTACTGCTCCAGGTGGAACTTCTTCAATCCGCACCGGCGGCTGCTGTTGCGTCTGACCTCTCGCCTCTCTCACCTCCAAGAACTCTGGGCAGGTAGTTGTTGCATGCCCCTCTGCTTGGTGGTAGTCGCAGTATGGCACCGCCCTTCCCCCCTTCTCCTACGGGCTGGGATGTCTCTTGCTTCGACTCCTCCTCCTCTTCGAATCGCCATAGCTTGAGCTGGTGGGGGTAGGAGCTGCCTAGGGGCCTGCCTCCAAGGAGGAGGGTTGGGCCTCCCTTGGCCTCCGTAGAAGTTTCCCCCTCCTTGGGCGAGACCCCTCCCTTGCTCCTGACCCCCCTGGGGTCCCTGGTACCCTTGACCCCTCTGCTCTTCCCTCCTCCTTCCTTCCTGCTGCCTGGGGACACCTTGCTCTCTTGGCTCGGCCTCTACCAACTTGGCCAACTTCTTTGTCAGCCCCGGGTTTGCCGCCTCGGTGGCTACCTCCTTTGCAGCTTTTTCCATCAGGTCCTCAAAGGACAAGGGAGGCTTCCTAGTTAGGCGCATTTTGAAAAGGCTCTCTCGTAGCCCTACGGTGAAAGCCATCTGGAGGGCATACCCTGGCACCTCCTGGATGTTCTGGATCTCCTCCTGGAATCTGTCCATGTACTGGGCCAACGTCTCCTCGTGCCTCTGCTTGATCAGGAAAATGGACTCAGCATTCTTCTTCCTCTTCTTGGATGTGGAGAAGCGTAGCTGGAAGCTTCGGCCCAAGTCCTCGAAGCTGTAAATGGAGCCAACCGGGAGCTGGTGGAACCAGTCCCTAGCTTTGTCCCTCAGGGTGGTGGCGAAGAGACGACACTTGAACGCGTCCGTCATGGGCCTGATGGAGACGGTGTCCTCGAACCACTGCAGGTGCTGGACGGGATCATCCTTCCCGGTATAGAAAGTCATGTTGGGCTCCTTGAAGCCTTCCGGGATGGGAGCCGAGATGATCAGCTCGCTAAAGGGTGACCCCCCACTCGCCGGCTTCGCGAGCTCCACTCGCGCGACTCCTGCTCCGAGCGAGACCCCACTCACCGGGCTAGGAAAAAGCACTCGCCCGACGAGGTCCCGCTCGCCACTCTCAGTCACTGGTTCCTTGCCTGGCCGACCCCCTGGGGCAACCTCTCCTGACCCCCCCTGGGCGAGCACTCCTGACCCCCCTGGGCGAGCACTCCTTGCGACCCAGAAGGCGGTGTCTGGGGGGAGGGAGCCGAGCAGTCACCTCCCCTGGTGATGCCTTGGAGCAGCTCCATGATTCCCTTGATGGCCGCCATGAACTCTCCCCTTCCTACCACCTCACTTGGGATGTGAGACCCCTCATCGTCCCCTCCTCTAAGGTCTCCTGCCATGAGATTTGGTTCAAGAACTTCTGTGCTGACCACTCTCCACGCTCACCGCACCAAAAATGTTGAAACCGACAACTCGGTCTCCGTGGAGTTCGGGGTCCCAAAAAAGGGGTGGTCTCACACCTACTTCTCTCGAGCCAACTCTCTAGGCAAGAGCACTTGGACTTGGAAACGGACCCTGGGCTACAGCGAGGAGGTCCCACCTCACACCCGGAAGACCTGAGAGATCTTCCCCTCCCTAGGCAATGCTGAACCAGAAGCACCAAAGGAGAGCTCTAAGGGAAGGAGAAGATCCGAAATTTGGAAATCTAGAAGTCCTCTCCTTTGGTGCCCCTTAGGGTCTATTTATAGGTTTTCCAAGTTGGGCTGCAAATAGCCAAAAACTGATCTGCCAGATTACCAAAATACCCTCGGATCTGGACTGCGAATAGCCAAAACTGGACTGCAAATAGCCAAATCCCACTGTTATGAGGTACTAAACGCAGATCAACCCCCCCTCCTCTGGAACTGGGCGAGAGGGGTTACCTCACGGAGCTCGGCGAGCCTCCTCGCTGGGGTGGGGCGAGACCAAGGGTCTTCCCCCTTACCAGGGTAGAGGGCGAGAGAGGGGGTCGCCCCCACTCCTCCACTCGCTCCTGGCTGGGCGCGGGCGAGAGGGGGGGCACCCGCCCCTCCCCTCTCGCCCCTAGCTGGGCGCGGGCGAGAGGGGGGGGGGGCACCCGCCCCTCCCCTCTCGCCCCTACCTGGGCGCGGGCGAGAGGGGGGCACCCGCCCCTCCCCTCTCGCCCCTACCTGGGCGCGGGCGAGAGGGGGGGCACCCGCCCCTCCCCTCTCGCCTCTAGCTGGGCGAGGGCGAGAGGGGGGGCACCCGCCCCTCCCCCTCTCGCCTCTTACTGGGCGAGGGCGAGAGGGGGGGCACCCGCCCCTCCCCTCTCGCCCCTAGCTGGGTGAGGGCGAGAGGGGGGGCACCCGCCCCTCCCCCTCTCGCCTCTTACTGGGCGAGGGCGAGAGGGGGGGCACCCGCCCCTCCCCTCTCGCCCTTAGCTGGGTGAGGGCGAGAGGGGGGGCACCCGCCCCTCCCCCTCTCGACTCTTACTCTTCTTCTGGTGAGAGCTACGGGGGTTCGCCGGGCGATACCCAAAGGTCTTAAGACCCCTTGGGTCTAGTCGACACGTCTCGGCGGCCCTCCACGCTGGGCCTCACTCGATGGATATGGGGGTTGTACACGAGGAGTTCGACCCTAGGGATTCCGACCGCCGGCATGCGACTCTAGGGATTCCAACCGGTCGGCGCCCCCCTTGTGAGCTATGGATTCAGAAGATCTCACGCCGGCGATCCCTCTTCAAGTTCCTGTTTCGGCCAGCCATCTTCCTCCTGCCGGCGACCCCATTGTGAGCCTTTTTTATCTCCTAAACTCTAATTTTAATTAGTTTATTTTGGTTTTTGTATGCTCTATATTCAGTGCTCACTGCTATCCGAAAGATTATTCATATGAGATACATAAATGAGAGTCACTATATTTTGTTACGGCTGAAAGATGAATGTACAATGTCGCCTATATTTTCGGTCTGGGCATCATATCATGAAGAACAGACAGAAGAATGAGATTTATCATATATCACAAGACTCTTCCAAGCATAAGGTAAAATAAAATTTTACGTTACTAATATTTTGTACTCGCACGATTTACTAATATTTTTTATTTTTTCTTATTTAAGTCTTTTTTGGGATGCGGCTACATTAAGAGATGCGTACAAAAAAATTTTGATCTTTGTAATGAAATATGAATTTTGCGTACTTAAAGTGACGTCAATATATTTCGTACTTTTTGCGCATTAATATTTAAAAAGGGTTTCGAATCAAGTATCAGACATTTAACAAATTAACTTTTAACTATTAGTTCATTTAAAAAAAAAATGTTGAGTACAAATATCCACTATGGCTACAAATATTTTTTATGGAGTACAAATACAAGTGGACTACAAATAGCCATTTAAGGGATACCAATATCAATTCCCTGATCTTTTTAAGTGTTTTAGGACTGCAATGTTATAAGCAGGCGTATAACGGCTAAACGTAGTCCATTCATATTCGCAGTCCAATGAATTTAAGTGTTTTTAGGACTGTGAATAGTCATTTTAGCTGTTTTTAGGACTACGAATAGGTCATCGTAGGACTGCTAATAACATCGCCCTAAAACAAAACCCGCATCTACATATCCCCATTCATTTTGCATTTAATCCATTTCACAACCATATTAATAAATATAATAATTTAAAAAGGGCGAGGATATATTACCACTATAATTTTGGCTAATCACACTTACGAGTGCGTTGTAAGACCCATTTTTTGCAATTTCTCCGGGTCTTGTGCCCAGAATCACCACCTTGCGGTGACATTATCTCTCGAAAATGTCGCCACTACAAGACGCCGATTTTGCCGGCAAATTCAACATCCAGGTCAACCATACATCACAGAGAAACTAAAGAAGCATGCAAATAATATAAGTCCACCATCACATGACAAGGTGATATATATCACAAAATAGTCCACAATAAGAAATACTGAAGATAAAACGGCTCCTGCCCAGTACACATAGTCCTCACTACAGATCACTCGCGGAAGTAATAAATACTAAACACTCATAAATCACATAGCTGCAGCTGCTGCTGAGCTAGACTAACCCAAATAGGTCCCACCATAAACCCGGAAGATCAAAGAGAGCTTCTCCTCCCAAGCCAAAGCTGAGCCTGGACACCCTAGAGAGCACTAAGGAGCGCCTGACTGTTGATCTTAGCTGACAGAGGGCTGAAGTGCCTGATCACAAGTAACCCGCGAGGGAGAAAACCCTATCTTTCCCAAGGTGCCAATGTGGGTCTATTTATAAACTTCCTAAAAATGGTATGTGGATAGCCAGAATGGTCTGCCAATAGCCGACTTCCGCTGCCAGAAAATACTATCCGCGACCCAATTCTCACTTGGCCGAACATAAGGGGGGGAGGGGCGAGTGCAACCCATGGGCTCCACTCACATCCCTATCTTGGGCGAGCGGGCGAGTGGACCAAAGTCCACTCGTCTCTCCCCCGGGGCGAGTGTCACAACCCGCATTTTCTCAGCAATTAGGAATATCAGAGCAGAGAAAGTATGCGTCAAGATGTCACATCGTGCAGGAGACAACTGCAGACGCTCAGGCGGGAACCTAATTCTTATTCATTACAAAACAGGATTACATGATGACTCATTACTTGAAATCACTTATTAGGTTTGGGGTAAGAACTATGTCTCTCAGTTCGTGGATCAACTAATCCACAGATGAAAGTATATATGTAATTGCAGCGAAAAAATACTTGGTATAGTTCAATTAAGGTCCTATATGCACGTGATGTCTAGACATAAATGAAATGATATGCACATATCTAGATTTAGATCGGGTATGAAGATACTTGTACGTGACTTAAATAAAAGGGTTTGACCTATAAAAGATGCAATGAGAATGAAAGAAAATCATTTTTATAACTATAATGTACCTAGACATAAATCATTCCAGAGAGCAAGATACACGAGATCAAAAAGTAGTGGCAATAACTAGCAAGTAAGCTACAATGTAACAAAAGGAGGCACAATGGGCGTCAACAACCTGACACCAACCCATTGACTTCAAACTAGCATGTCTGAACACAAGAAGAAAACTAACTACCACTACCTCGCAGCAGCGGGGTAAGACAGCAGCTACAACTCCCAAGGTCTCTGAGCTACACTTCTAACTGCTAAAGCTCTGAACCTGAGACATTCAAATAAACAAAGAACGTCTCAGCAAGAAAAGCATAAGCGGCAGAAAAACATAAAAAGAAAGTCTTGCGAAACAAGGTAATAATAAGGCATATGTGGTACCAACACAAGCCAAACTTACAGAGAAAAGAAGCTCCAAAGCAAAGAGCTAAAGAATGCACCGAGTGCACCAATACTTTTTAGAAATACAAGAAAGTTCATTTATCTTGTTAATTCTATTTATGAGACTGATCAGCTCAATTTAAACGGGGGCGGTCTTTTAGCCTCTGCCACCCAAAGCTCAAAAACCGGTGGCGGTCCTTTATCCACTGCCACCCAAACACGGCCCACGGGGCCACAGACCAAGCCTGCTGTTCTGCCCCTTAGAATGGCCACCATGCAAGGCTATAAAAGGATCCCCACTGCCCCCCCAAACACGGCCCACGGGACCACATGCCAAGCCTGTTGATCATGTCCCTTAGAATGGCCACCATGCAAGGCTAGAGGCAATAGTCCTCATTAATTAATTTTAGTTGCCACACGATACTTAGCCCGATGAACAAAGCCAGAAAGATCTTAAGGACAATATTACAAATGAGGAAAACACATCTCAAAATGATCATAAAGAAAACCTAGAAATTTGCATAACCATTGCAGGTAAAAGAACTCAGGCAGTAGGTAATCATGATCAAGGGCACGGTACAAACATTTGCAACATCCCTGTACACTTTAGAAGACACAAGATTCCAAGGGAGATAAGAAGTCTGAAGCATAACTCATGGACTTAGAAATGGACTGACATTTCTCGAGAAGTAGAAGGCATTTCTCGAGAAATAGAAGGCATTTCTCGAGAAATAGAAGACATTTCTCGAGAAATGGAATGAGGAAGGTCTTCAGGGATTTCTCAAGAAATAAAAATGACTTCTCGAGAAACAAAGGAGTTTTCTGCAGCGATTTCTCGAGAAATAGAGAAGATTTCTCGAGAAATAGTTGGATTTCTCGAGAAGCAAAAAAGATTTCTCGAGAAGCAAAAAAGAATTTCTCGAGAAACAAAGGGAATTTCTCGAGAAGCAAAGGATATTTCCCGAGTAAAGAGCACAAGAACCTCTCGAGTAATTCATGGACTTCTCGAGAAATACATGGATTTCTCGATAAGTACCAGAATTTCTCGAGTGAAGGCAAACATTTCTAGGCCGCAGATAGATTTTTTTCCTAGGGGAAATTTTAGACATTTAGGGTGAGATCAAAAGAGAGTTGAAGAGTCAAATTATGCGATAAGAATTCAAGCCAGAAAACAACACACTTCAATCAAACAAAAGAGAAGGGGAAAACTGCCCTTGCCTTAAACCTTCCAAACTCGAAGTTCTCCGCTCCAAAAGCTACGGATCGGCTAAGAACTCACCCGAGCACAAAAACCTGAAACTTTTCGGGCCAAAAAGAGGAGTTACCAAAAATCCTAAGAAACCGAAAACTCTTACCATTAGAACGAAGGTCTCGCCGAGAGCTTTCCGATTCTACTCTCCGATTACGATTCCGTCCACTACAGCTCCCGAACCACCAGCTGGAAGAAGTTCCCGTCACGCCTCTCCCGCTCTTGCACGAAATCTAGATCTGCTCTTTCGAGAAGAAGAAGAATAAGGTTCGTTGGAAATTTTGGTATTTATATAAAACCTTAATTCCTTGTTTAATTAAATTAATAATTCTCTCATTCTATTTAAACTACAAGGGCGACTAAATTACCTCGGATTTTCACGAAACTCGCACCTAAATTGAAAATCAGCGCTACGAATCCAACGGCGAAGTTAGAAATCAATTTCGACGAGCCAAACTTGAGATTAAAATTCCCGAAGCTGAAATCTCAATAATTACTCAAAATACCCCCGAGTTTTCCCTTTAACTCGAAATAACGCGAAATCTCGCACGCGCAACCAAAATTAAATACATTAACTAAGCTAAGACCCAAAACTAATCCTGACGAGTTAACGTAACGCCCTTACGCCAAAATTACGTCGCAGCGGGCAAACAAATAATTAACGAAAAACTAAGGGCGTTACAACGAGCCGCCCCCTGGGCGAGTGGGCCACTCGCCCCACCTTGGGCGAGTGGGCCATTCGCCCCACCTTGGGCGAGTGGGCCATTCGCCCCACCTTGGGCGATGAGTTAGTGCACCAATTGGTCCACTCTCCTATCTTTGCTTATGGCTCGCGCTCTAACTTGCCAATTCGTCCGCATCAAGATAGGTTCGCTCAACAAATATGAGGTTGTACAACTGCAGTGCGAGCAAACAGTGCAGATAAATAAAAAAGCCCTAAATTAGACTTGAGTAGCAGTGCGGATAGCGAGAATTGTAATGCGGTTATCAACGCCCTTTAAAAATGGGATCTCGACTGTTCAGTATGCATCAAACATTAATAAAATAATTTATTTCTTATGTAAATTATACATTTAAAAACTTAATAACTTTATACTTTTAATTTAATACGTATATTCAAAGTTTGTTACAACGATATTTTTGGTCTTCCTATCTACCTACCCCGGGGGATGCTCGATTTTTATATTCAAGTACGATGCTTGAATGTTAGGTATACATCTAAACTTATCTCTACTGTGTATATATACAAATACTCGAGTTAATACAAATCATTTCATTTTTTTTTGCAGGTTTATTATACAAACTCTTTTGAATGATTCTGCTTTTGCTACCAAAACTATAATACGATGTGTTTTGTAGTTTACTTACATCTATGCACTTAATATTTGATTTTGAACGCTTAATTCATTTTTTTCTTATAATTATTTTGGCATGCCCATAACATTTTGATTTGCAAATAATATTAGCGGTCTGCCATGAGCCAAAATAAATCCGCCCATAAATATCATAACAAAATCTAGGAAGATATATGAATCACGTTCCTAGATAAGTTTGGTCGAAGTAAAACTTGGTCCAATTCATATTTATCGGATGGTAGGGGTTTGGTCTAACTGTGGCGAACGGCGAGGGCTGCCGTAACTTTCGAGGAAAAATTGTTGATGAGTGTAGCACATTTTAGATCATCGTGCGCGATCACTAATCACACCTGCTGAACGAATTTTTGCTCATTATTGATCTAACGTATTGCACGAATATTATCGCTGATGCTGTATTTGCTCGCGCACGATGATCTTTTTTTAAAGGGTCTTTATATTGACAGCCCCTATTTGGCTATTGACACACCAATTTCTATGAGTTATAACGCACCTTTTGAAAATATGCATTATACATGCATATATTAGGAAAAGTGTTCAACCTGAAAATTGTAGATCTCCAACTTTCGTGTTGAACAATTTTCCTAAATATGCATGTACAAAGCGTATTTTAAAAAATTCGTCAAAAATTTGTTATAATTATAATCAGGGCGGCAATACGCCTTGTGTGTGTATTTTTAGGAAAAATGTTCAACACAAAAGTTGTAGATCTCGATGAGATCTAAAATTTTTGTGTTGAACACTTTTCCTAAATATGCATGTATAATACATATTTTTAAAAGACAAGTTATAACTCATAGAAATTGGTGTGCCAGTAACCAAATAGATATCTATCACCGCACCTAAATATTTCTCGCTTTCCCTTAGCATTGCTCTCTAGAATTTTCCAGAAGGTGCTGGGTGAGGATTCAGCACTTACCACAAAGGCGAGATACGGGATTCAGTTCGCACAGATCCATTCTTCACCTCCAGTTGATCGCCGCCGGTTATCACTCCTTTTCCGATCTCGACATCTAAATCTTCATCTACTCGTTAAGGTATGATCGAATCGATTTGCAATCCCATAGACGCTGATTCCCCGCTAGTAAATTTACACGATATTTCATTTTATGTGCATATACCAATAATCAGATTCACCCTAGAAGCAAGTTTTCTAAATTTGAAAAACTGCCATGGTATTTAGAGATTCCCGAAGAACAAGTTGTTTGAGGTGATGGTATTGCTGACAAATTTTAAGTGTCTGCCATGTTTTTCAGTGTTAACGAGGACACGGAATGATGCTTGTAGTCCTGTTATTTTTAAATATATATATTTTTTGTCATTTTTGGTTTTTTAGGGTTCTGGCAAGCGCCCTAGATGCAGAGCGCAAATATATGTTTCTCTTGTGATTGGATGGAGATTTGCGAAAGTACTATTTTTAAGGAAAATATTAATGGATGGAAAAAAATGTCCCCTCTTAAGATTGGAAGGACGTGGATGAAGGTTTCATGATTTCATAATGATCATAGTTTGATAATCAGTATATGGCATGGTGATGTTTTTGATAGTTTGGAATGACAAAGAGTTGAATCGAATCCCTTGTTTGATTACAGTTTCTATTTACAGTAAACTTTATATTACTAGTTTTTTCAACAGCTGCATATTGCAGCAATAAATTTCAATTAGTTTAGTGACGAAGAATAGTGGACTCCTATGGGAAAGGACTAATAGAGAAGAAGGGCTCAATAGGGGAAGCCATATGGGGGGGGGGGGAGACTAAGGGGAGAGGGGGAGACCTAGAACTAAAGAGATGGTATTCTTTCATTCCTACACTCTCTATTACATTCATGCTATTTATAAGCCTTTTACATTATGTCTATATGCTATTATTGGGTCTAACCTGTTACATGTGCCCCTCCCCTTAAAATCACGCCCTAATAATTTAATCCTCTATTTCTATCTTATTATCACGATGAATTCATCAACGACAAGTTGCATTGAAGAGGACATTCAAGAAAATGAAGACAAGAATCTAATGGTTGAATCGAGACTAGTCAAAATGGTCTGTTGATTCTGCCATTTAAAATCTTTCACCGACTTCAAAGAGTAATTGCCATGTGAACCTCATCCGGAAGAGCTATCTTCTTCAGTTCAAGAATGGTGTTGAATTGTAGGGGAATGCCAAGGATGATGGAAAGCTTACTGACGTTAACATTGAGCTCTTCAAGAACAATGTCATTGTCGTTCTTGACCTCTGCAATGTTGGATGACAACAACTAACCACTCATATCAGTTGTTGTAGTTGCTTCATTGATCAATATATGCTCCAATTCAGTTTTCTTTATTGGTGGCGCCTATATTGATGATGTAGGTACCCACAAAGAATCGATCGAGGTTTCTTAAAATCTTTCTTAGTTGGTTCAAACTTTTGAAAGACGACATCAATTCTTTCCTAATTTTTTTTGGAGAAATCTTGTAACTCTATCAAGAAGGCTCGATGGAGTTGATCAGTTCTTTCTCTAATGACATTAAATCTATCACCGATTCACTAGAAATGAGTTTGCGGACATTACACTTGTTGTTGAATCGTGGCTGCCAATGCTAAGAAGATGTCGTCTGTCATTGAATGAAAGACTGAGATCGGTGATGAGAGCACCAAATGTAATGATCGTTAGATCTGTAAAACTATGGAAGAGGAAAACTAAGAAAAGAATGGCTTAAGAGGCGGAGCCATGGGTAGAGAGACCAAGGGAAGGGGGATCAAATGTCAAGATCACGAAGAGTGGAATCCTATGGGAAAAGAGTAATGGAGAAGCTGGGCTTGAGAGGTGGTGCTACGGGGGATAGAGACCAAGGGAATAAGAGGAGACTTGGAACTAAGAGACAATATTCTTTCATTCATGCCGTCTCTATTACACCCAATAGGCTATTTATAAGCCTTTTACACTATGACTATTGACTGCATGTTATTAACACGTGTAACCCGCTATACTTAGTTATTATAGAATATCAATATTCAGAGTTTGGATTTCTCAACTTGATATTCTACATGTGTTGTTGAACGATTTACAATGTGTTTGAATCAACATATCTTTTAGTTGGTGCCGATCTCATGGTTATAAATCTACAGACATATTGCACAAAATTCTTCAACAAGAAATCTCCGGCTCCATTAGTTGTACTCTCGTTTACATCTTTGTTTAAGGGATATTTCAGAGCTGTTGTGAAGGAAAGTGGGGGGAACCAAAACGAAACGTAGAAAGAGAAGTCGACGAGTTGGACACCACAAAATCCAATTTATCTTAGTTCTACCAAGTGTAAAATTAACTATTTAATGCATCTAGCTAATTTTGTTGTTTATTGGTATATCCTTCGAACATCCTCAATAAATTCATCATGGCTACACCGTTGAACTCCTAGCCGAATTACTTTATGTTGCAAATCAAACATGTTTAAGCTTCTTCGAAATATGCTTGATTACCTTCACTGAAGTGTGCCCTTACGTAAGTCCATCTCATTGATTACGACCTGCCATTTCCAAGAGATTCTTAGCATTTATGTTGTGCATGGTTATTTTGATCTACCTTTTAACTTAATCACCTCCTATAGTCCATCACGATGTCACATGATTAGGGACTGATGTAGTCAATTTTCCAAGTTCATGCATCCCTATTACTTCACTGTCTTTCCATCATTTCAAGTTGCTTAGATTTGTTCACCTACTGGCAGTGGATCTTGGTCATCATTCTTGAACTACACTTCTAAAACTTGTTGGTATGGCCTATTAGGTGTCACAACCACTACAATTTGAGATGGGGCATCACTATTGATGTAAACCAAAATTAGGTTTTTGAAAATGCGTTATTTTGAGCAACCCGTTTTAATTTTGAAAAATAGGCCGAGCCGGGCAAACAGAATTTTCGCGTGCAAAATTACTTATCATCTCTCGGACATTGATAAGACCGTTAACTTTATTTGAAATTGAACTTCTAAGTGTTTAGCTAATTGAACCAAAACGAGATCTGTACGCCCACAAGCATAAACCACAACAATAACTTATGAAATAGTGGAAATTAAGGTAGTAAGAACGTTCAAAGGCAAGCTCAGAATTATTTAAGTGGGTTGCATAAATTAAACTAAAGAAATTTGGAGCAAGGATACGACACAAGGATACGGCAAGGAGCGACTCAATCCAAACCCTTCGCGCAAGGAAAAGCCACTAGCGGTCCTGTCGATCACGAACTGAAGCTGGAATGGACGGTTAGATCAACGGCAAACACAATATTTCGATCGTCAGAGTATATGTCGAAGTCGACGACGATCGATAACTCAAAAATCCGACAGAAATGAATGGTGGTGGACGAAACCGGCTCACTGAAGCTTCTATCGGGGAGGAAGGCGACTGACGATCGCGGGTTTTGTCGTCTGACGTGGCGTTGGAATGGTCGGCGCTTGGGGCAAGGGTTCGGAGGCGGCACCAGGGCAAGAACAGTTGTCGGCAAGGCAAAGAGCGAAATTGATTCCGTTCTCTGATTTCCGACCCCCTTCCTTCTTCTACAACGACAACTTTTGTTGAGGCTAGCATTCTTCCCTCCACTTCTCTTTTCACGGCAATAATAAGGCATATGGAAATAATTTATTTCCATGGCCTTTCTTTCCACAAAAGATTGACAGTGAATCTTCCATATTCATGGCATAGTTATAACAAGGCAGAGGGATATTTCCTACTATAACTCAAATCCCTCTTTCATGCCACAATAAAAATTTCCTTATATATCTCTTTTCGTAATTTCAATGATTCCTATAATTTGATGAAGATATTCTTGTAAATTTATGCGTTTTCTTTAAATAATTTAGACTTGCCTTTTCCCATCCTAACTACCTAAATTACAGGATCATTTATTTAGGGTCTCATCGGGTGGTCAAATCAACGAGCCGAAAACTCCAAATAACAACGGTTGCGTGAAAAAAGAAATACATGATATAAAATAAATAAATGCGCGATAAAGATATATGACGCATGGTGTCATACGTCTTTGGATGCAACAGAGGGTGCATCATAAACTCATAACAAAATTGAATATTAGGGCTTCTTGGTACCAATTGGAATCAAGTAGCACAATCATGCTCTATGAATAATCAAAATGAAAATATTAATTCAAAAAATTTAAGTGACTTGACTTGTATTTATTAAGTCTTTGCGGCACGGGACCTTACCACTACCAAATCTTAGTGCACAATTGTGAGAAAAAAGGCGTAATATTAATAGATTAAATATTTTTGGTAAGATCAATCGCTACGATCAAATAAAATGTAGACATAAAATATTCAATCGAATGAGCACAAAGGCACAAGGACAAGTCTAGAGTTTATCTCGGTATTCTTCTGTAGTGAGAAACTTGGATCTGCTGTGGTATGACTGAAACCAAAGAGAAGTATGCCAAATATTGCCTGTTGGATTGCACTGGAGTTTGCAATTGGATAGCTACCCGCCTGCCAATGGTTGGACAGACCTCACAGGGGAAGATATAGTGTATGTGAGAGGTTTTCCAACCCCAGATGGGCTGGATGTGGATGGACAGCCGACCGGTGGTGGCTGGAGAGCGGGATTATGGTGGTAGAGCAATAGGGTATGGAGGCAGGGTAGCAGGGAACTGGTGTTGGAATCAGGAAACGGTCATCTAGTTGTGTGGAGGAACTGGTGGTTGGCAGTAGGGAACTAGTAGCTTGCATTAGGGAATTAAGGTTATAGGGCTAGAGACGACTAGGACTTGGAGAAGGGATTTTCTTCTCTTCAAGTTCTATTTTCTTCCTCCCTTTAGAATTCATGCCCCTTTTTAAATATTTTGTAATCCACCTCTAATAGAAGTAGATTCAGGGATTTAATTGCTTGCCTCTTTTTCTATGCCTAAAAAGGATCGCAATCAAAGCTCGCCTATATATCTATTCAGATATTCTCCAATTGCCTGTGCGCACTACCTGAAAAGAGAGAGAGAGAGAGCAAACCTTTTAGGGTTCATTCAATTGGACGAAATTATGTTTCAAGAATTTGAATTGAGAGGGCCAATTCCAATTATGTCATTCATGTACATTGTTAAATATGTAATTTAAATTCCACCGAACTCTATGAGAATTAAAATTAGGCTACAAACTTAATTTCTCAGTTCTTACCTCAGAAGGAAGAAAATAGTGAATTTTGTTAACTATTAAAATCTCATGTAGTGCGAAATCATTGATAGATTTCTAAAGCGAAACATAGTGGAACATTTGAAGTGAGAAAAATTCTAGGGTGAAATTATCTAGAGAGAATTTATAAGGGAGAGAATCCTAATTAAATTGATGTACACATGACTATGTGTGCATCAAAAGGTGAATATTTGAGAAATAGATTTAAAGGGAAAGAACTCTAGTGAGATTCTTAGAGAGTTTTTTTGTATAGGAGAATCCTAACAAGATAAAATTATTGAGAAAGATTTCTAGAGAGAGAATTCTACTGTTTGTTTTATAGAAAAGTTCTAAGGTGAATATGCATGTTTTAGTGGCAAAATTTTAGTGAGATAAATTTTTTTAGAGATAAATATATAGAGATATTCTTTGTGAGTTGTCTAGAGTGCAAATTATTAGAGAAAAATGAGTGAGAAAATTCTAGTGAGATAGAATCCTTAGATATTTCTAGGGAGATATTTTTAGAGAGAACACTTGTGAGATTTTAGAGAGAACACTTGAGAGACAAGTGGAGAAAGTTAAGTGGATTTTATAAGATATGCAATGAGGTGATATTTTGACACTAATTTATTTTTGTTTTAGCAAAACTAATAATTCTTGCACTCAAATTCATTTGTGCATCCGGATAATAGAACTCTGCTTATACAATTTTATATTATGTCGGACATCTAAGTTGGAATCAGGCCAATTCCAATTATGATAGGATGTTAAGTTGAAACCAGTTATACATCTAATTCCAATTCCTTCCAAATGATCGAACCTTTTAGGGTATAGGAAATGGTTCTTTGTTTGCTTTCATTCCAAACCTAAGGTATTTAAATAAAATTTACACAAGATATTTTGGACAGGTTGAAACAGGCAAGAAAAATACAAGAATACCAAAGCTTACAAATAAAACATGTAAACAGAAATTAAGAGCCGTTGACCTCTGGACAGCAACCATGATACATAACACAATATTTGCTTTTGCAGTGCTTTTCTTTACACGCAGGACAACCTTAATCATTATTCCATTATTTCAGTTCTCTTGTTCTGCTACAGATTGGGTTTAGAGATTTATAATTTAAAACAATCCATCCAATGGTAGTTTTTTGTGTTTTTGTTTTGATGAATTATTGTAAAAGTTTGTAGTTCTTCTAGCATTTGCACATACTGCTTTTATTTCTATTGCAGCATGACTAACACTTTAATTCCTTTATGTTTATTATTAAACAAGCAGGATGGCAGATGAGTCCAGCTTGGAAGGCACCAGGTCAAAGCAGGTCAACAGTGACAGTTCAGGCTCGGCTATTAGGATCAACGTCAAAACTCTTGATTCACAGATATATTCCTTCAATGTTAAAAAAAATGTATAATATTTTGTTGTGCAAGCAGTTGATACTCATATCACATATCATTTTAGTCATATAGGTGAAAGACCTTTTTTATTTGGTTAAATTTAGGGCAATGTTATAAGCAGTCATAAAACGGCAATTCGCACTCCGAAAAAGACTTGAAATCTCATCATTTTTTTCAGTTTAATTGCAGTCCAAAAATTTATGTTCCCTCCCCGTGGTCATCCCCCTCTCCTGCTCCCGTCCCCAGGCAGTTCTGAACTCCCGGCGAGCGGACTCGATGCTAGTCGATGGAAGGACAGAAGAGCAGAATGTTGGGAGTTGAGCCTTTCTTGGTGATGGGTAGGCCGGAGAAGAGCTGTGTGGCTAAGGAGGTGAGTGAAGAGGCGGAGCTGTCGTTGGAGATGGGGATTTCAACGCGAAAGTGTGGTTGGCGCTGCTTTCTAAGCTTGCGGGTGAAATGGCTTCCTCTCGTGTGGAAGGAGGGGGGAGAGAGCATGTGATATAGAAGGTTTTGGGGAAGAAGAGTTGCAGAGAATGAGAATGAAGGTGGAAATCTGTGAGTGGAGTTTTTTGGGAGATGGAGGGGATTGGATGCCATTGTCGGTAAGTCGACTGCAAGACTCAACCTTTTCTCTCTGTTTTTTTGAATAATATAATTACCTCTATAATAGCAATCTCTCCTGCACTACCACGATAAAGAAGGGATCCAATTATTTCCTTGTAGGTGCTTTAGCCGAAGAGAATATGCAGTGAATATGCTTCGAAGTATGCGACGTCGTGCTGCACGTCGATGCCATTCACATGGGCGGCGGGCAGGTCATCCCGATGACGAAGATATCACTTTTAATGAACAAATAAACATGTTAGACTGCGAATAAATTGTTTGGCCTACAAATATCAGTGGACTGCGAATAGCCATTATAGGACTGCTTATAACATTGTCCTAAATTTACGTGAAAATATGATTTGTAGAATGTAACGAAACCTACAGATTATGTCTGCTGCATGCCCAACCACGTTGTAATATAAAACTATGACAACTAAATCAACAATTGAAGTAAAGCAAACAGTGATTTTTTTCTTGGTATTTCCACTGTATTTTAACGAACAGTAAATTTTTATATTGGCTTTTTTGATTTTCATGTTGTGCCATCTTCCCCATTCCTTTCTCCACCCACATCCACTACATTTCTGTCTGTTAATTATGTATATATAATTTATTTATTTTCTTGAGAAATATTATAAATATGTATAAAACTGCGGTGCTACTTTAGTTGATACTCATATCACATATCTGTTCAATCATAGCAAAAAGTTCTTCTATATTTGATTAAATTTGATGAAAAAAACTAATTTGTTTAACAGAGGGAAACCGACAAATTTACTGCATTTCTAGCCATGTTTTAATATAAAACTTTGACGATTCTATCAACAATTGATGTAAAGCAAATAGTGATTTTTCTTCCACATTATTTTACTGTACTGTTGAATATCGATTTTTATGATTTTCACGCTAGGCTATCTTCCCCCAATCTTTTCTCCACCCGCCACATTTTCTTTTTGTAAATTATGTGTATATAATTTATTTTCTTGAGAAATCATATATGTTTGTATTAAAATGCTTTTGTTTTGTGCGTTAGAGTGAATCTTTGGATATTTGTGCAACTAAAATTTCCTTGTCTTTATTGTCCATAATATTTCAGTTTCTTATATAGGCCCCGTAATGTATCACACATTTTCTTTATATTGGGTATTTACGCTCATGCCATCACGGTCATATATATAGGCCACTTAGGTCATGTATGGGATTTCATAGAATGAAATGAAATTTCTCTCTATAATTCTTCTCCTTCTCTCTCTCAAGTCTCCTTTTCTCTTCCTCTAGTTCTTCTCCTCTTCATTCTAGGGTTACCCCCTTGTATCTCCCCCTCCACCGCTACCTGCGACGAAGTCCCTAAATAGGTCCATAACCAATTTGGTATCAGAGCCTTCCTTCCTTTGGCGTCACAGTTCGCCACAGTTCTCCACCGTTCGTTGCCACCAAAGGACCTGATGTAGGGTAGGCTGTGCAGTGGACTCCTAAAATGCAAGCTAGTGATGTGAAGGGGCAGACTCACCCGAACCTAATGACTATATGTGATGATAAATCTCAAACAGACGTTCAAATTAATAAAAGCTAATAACCATCATAATAAACCACACATTCATTCATAAGAAAGTTAAGCAATTTCTTTAAGCGTTTGAGCGATGGCTTTCCTCCGCACGGAGGGCTAGAAATAAAGCGCGCGGCGAATCAAGTCCTCCTGCAGGTTAAGATATTCACGGACGAATAATAGCAAGCTAAAATTCTCTTAAACAATAAGTTCCACAAAGTGAGCAATGTTCATAACCATCAACAACTAAATCCACACACAACAAGTACAACAAAATCTGGAATAAAATTAGGGCTGCAATAAACCAAGCAAAACTGAAATTATGGAGGTGAAACGGAGGTTTCCGGGTGGTGGGAGACTAGATCGGGTAAGGGGGAAGGTGGATCCACGAACGGGGAAGGGTTGGCTGCGGGTACGGGCGAGTTAGGGCTGGATCGGGGTCCGGACTTGGGGCTGGACAGATCTGTCCGGATCTGGACAAATCCGACTGGTTTGGTGGATGGAGAAGAGGGCTGGGATGGGCGGTAGTGGAGGCTGCTGTATGGAGGGCTGTTGGCGGGTATAGGGAGACTGGCGGCGTGGGGGCTGCAAGCAGCAGGGAGGCGACGGGATTGTTGTAGATGGGCGGCGGCTGGGAGCTTTGGAGGGGCGGCGGCTGGGATTCAGCAAGGGGCGGCGGCAGGGTTCAGCAGAGGGGCTGGCGGCAGGTTTCAGCAAAAGGGGCTGGCGGCAAGGGTTGATGAAGGGCTGCGGGTGGAGGAAGGAGAGAGGCTAACAAAGAGAACACTTACCCAAGGAGTCGTCACCAAGGGGCTCCACGACGTCGGCACCGCGGAATGATCACCGGAAATGAGGAAGAGGAGATCTCCAAATTTCAGCAATGAGTTTCCTGCAGCCCTAACACATCTATTTATAATGAAATAAAATTAGGGCAACCAAGATGGACGGCTATGATTGGCCGTCGATCTCGGCGCCAAAACAATACTAAATAATATTCGAAATACAACATGCTATATATGAAAATTCATCAGAACGACAAGCCGGACGCAATCGCGGTGGCGGATCGGCGATCCGGTCGCGCCCGCCTGCGGGAATACACGAACGTGGGGTCCGCCCTGCGCCGCGTCGCGCCAGATGGCCCCCCATCAGGACCTCTCCCCTTTTCCCTAGGGTTTTCACGAGCTGACCCCCACGGTCTCCAGTCGACCAGACCTCATTCGACATTTCCGCTCTCGATTCCTCCTTAGCACGTCGTCTACAACGCGGTATGATTCCTTTCTCTGGACCGATGACCACGCCGCCTTCCTATGGCTCGATACCAATCATCGCAACTTCGTCTCCTTTCACTGGATCGGTGCTCGCCTAGCTCAATCTGTCCAGGCGTACGGGGAGACAGACGACGTACGCAGGTTAAGCCGCTGTTCTTCGTCCCGTTGTTCTCCCTTGTCGAGCCTGCACCACCGGAGCTTGCCCTCCTTGTGTCCGCACCTCCTATCAACATCATCCCATCATCTCCTGCTGTTGTTCAGATATCGAGCATAACGCCCTCCCACAAACCTTCTCCCTTCCGCACCAACAACACACAACCAGTATCTCGAGCCCCACGTTACAGTTCCCCCTTCTCCTTGAGCCCCATCAAACCCCTTTTTTGTGAGGCGAGTGGCAACAAAAAACTCTAAAAACGAGTTTCATCGATTAAATAGTTTATTCTTAATTGGATTAATTACTTAATCCATTAACTAATTATGTTGGACATAAAGCTAAGCGCCTCCGATGAGGCTATCCTCCGTTCACTGACGTCTTCATATCAGGACTCCACGTCGCAACTCATCGCTGACATCACCAATGGGTCGGTGTCCGTGACTGCTCCACCGAGGTCGCCAATTACGTTGCGGAAACCCCTGCCACCGCTGCCCGCCTCCAGACGCAATTTCCACCTCCCCCGTCGCTGATTCCACTGGAGCAATTGCCGCTCCCATCGATGCCCGACGAAGCTCCACCTCTCTCCGCAGTTCTTATCGCTTCACCATCACCTTCAGTGGTTCCCGTTCTGCAATTTACATCACCGATATCGTCGCCTCTAAGCCCCGTGGTGGTGTCGTCCCAATTTGTGTTGCCGCCAATAGTCCCCGAGGTCGCCATTCTGCAGCCTCTGCTCAGCCCCCCTGCTCTGTCGGCCCCTCTAGATCCATTCCTTCCATCGATTGTTCCCCAGTCGGCATTGCTGCTTCTCATCATCGCAGCTCCATACATGTCTTTCGTAGCCATTGACCGTCCATTGGGCACATTCGCCCCGACTCCAGCTCTGCCCGACAGTCTCCCCTACGCAAGTGCCTCTGCAACGCCAACTCCTTGCAGTCTCTTACGACACCTGTGAGCATACTAACACCCTGTCGCTCGATGCCGTCTCTGCTATAGCGACGCGCTACCGGGAGTTGTTTTGGCGGGAAATCAAAGAGCCAGTTGACAGATCGTCCAAGTCTCGTTCGAGCTTGAAGACAAGCTCGATTTGAAGGACCGGTGAGATGTTAGGGGTCCCATGTCGGCAATTATCTATCCTTTATATTATTATGCGTCTTCTTGTATCGAGTTTGAGTTGTATAAGTCAGGTGTATGAGTCGTATCGAGTCGTGTCATGTTTACGGGTTATTAGTCTTAATGTTTGTATGCTTCACGCATTTTCTTTATATTTGGTATTTACGCCCTTGTCATCGGGTCCTATCTATAGGCCCCTTTAGGTCATGTATGAGATATCCAAGAATGAAATCAATTTTCTCTTTCTATAACTCTTCTCCTTCTCTCTCAAGTCTCCTCTTCTCTTCCTCTCTTCATCTCCATTCTAGGTTTACCCCCTTGTATCTCTCCGCCTCCACCTCCATCTCCACCTCCGACGAAGTCCCGAAATAGGCCTATAACAGTTTGATAGGAAGAGAAGACCTTATGTTTTTGCTCTTATTTATTTGATTTTTGTTGGAGTTGGATATTTCTATTTGAGTTCTCATTATTGTCAAGGTTGTTATTATCTGCGCTATGGTCAGCAAGGTAATTCTTTCCCAAAGAGTTGGCTCTCAGATATCGTCAAAGAGATCATTCTATAATTGCGAGGAAGTTCTTGGTTTGATAGGGTGGTTGAAAGTCGATTGTCGATATAATGGTCAATAGTCGGTTTCCAACAAGGTGGTCAGCATGTTTGCCACTGACCAGACCGCCGCCAGGGTTGGTCACCGACAAGTGGTGGACATGGTTGATCGTTGAGAAGGTGGTTGATAACTTGATGAGTCAGCGAGGAGGAGCTCTTGGATACAACAAGCTGATCCTTGGGAGACATCTGATAAGAGTTGATAGCAAGAAAGTCTGCGACATAGAGCTTGACAAGGAAGTTCTCAGCAAGAGTGCCAATGAGTAGCTATAATTAAGGAGGTCTGCAACATTGGTGACTGGTGAGGAGGTTCTCCCTTTGTTGTAGGAATTAAACTAAGCTAAGCTCGTGAGAGGTGGATCCTACAGAAATAAACACCGACTAGTATAATAATGATGGGTTGCTCAATAGTTCAACTTAGGTAAATCTCCCATGTATGTCCTCAGCACTAAAATGGTTTTGCAACTTAGTGGTCGATGTGTAGTTGATTGGTATCTCAATCATCAATTCCTTGGCATTGATATGATCTTCACAAGCTACTATGAGTCAACGAGATGCTCAGATTGTTATTAGTTGAGATGTCGGTGATGGTTTGGATAACTTTATGGATGGATAGAGTAGGGAGGAAAGAGTGTAGAGGTTATCATTACTGCACATTTTCCCTTTTTTTCTTCTCCTGTATACTTACTTTTTATATCCAATTGTATTTTTATTTGTCCTTCTCTCAATTGCCCTCTCCCTCCCTCTCATTCTGTCTCTCATACCTCTTTTTATATTTAGTGATGCATTTTTTAGCTTCCTCCTTTTCCTACCATCTTTCCTCTTTTAGCTCTTGCATGACTATTCCTTTAGCCTTCTATCTATTTATATTATAAGCTCTTTTTGACTTGATACGACTCTATTTTCTCTCTTTTTTCATGCATTGTCTCTTTTCTTTTTCTCATTTTTGGCTGGCCTCCTCATTTTCTTATGATTTCTTTTCCTTCTATTGCTTTCTTCACCGCCTCTAAGTAGTTATATTTTGGTAGATGTCAGTTGACTGATCTCGTACATGTGTCAAACTCAGAGAGCTTATTCTAGACAAGGGAATTTTTGAAGTACAAGGAATATGCAAAATTCGTCAACATTTTGTCGGTATGGTCCGGTAGTGTACTTTATCAATGTTTGTACATCCTCAAGATTTACCCCCAAAATAAATAACTGTCTATGAAACCCTCTGGTGTACTCTCGGACAAATTTCTCTTGACCTTTCTTCAAACTGTGTCATTTCTTTCATGATAATTTACGTAAACCATGTGATAGAATCAATGGAAAATTAACTATTTAAACTTGTTACGCCCCCGGACGGATCCGAAGGCGACAACCTGGTTCAGCCCCCACTTTCTATTGACGGCCCTCGGGGGGCTGAACCCACCCGGTTCAGCCCCAATTGGGGCCGGCCGGCCCCCTTGGCCGTCCAGCCTTGGTCCGGGTATAAATATACCCGGAACCCCTCTTTGATGATATGAAGGTTATTATCCAGGTATTTTCCCTTTCTTCCTCTAGTTTCCTCAAACTCTAGCCCTAGTTTCCTCTAGTTTTCCCCTTCCCCTAGTTAGATCGTAACAATTGGTATCAGAGGATTCGTCCTCCCCAATTTTTTTTTGGATCCTTCGCGTCCAGCGCTACATCGATGATCCATTCAAGCATCGACATCGACAATCGCTTCAGTCCTCGCGTCCCGTCCAGCGCTCCCGTCCAGCCCTCCATCGACATCAACGATCCGGTCAGCCGCTCCCGTCAGCATCGCCGATCCCGATCCCGCAAGCCTATCCAGCGCCGCTCGACGTCGTCAACTTCAGCGTTTGCAAGCCTTCCAGCGTCTGCAACTTCTGCGTCTGGTTCCGATCCCGCAAGCCTTCCAGCATTCCACTTCAGCGTCTGTCTCCCGCGGTCGACTGCTCCAGCGTCCGCTCCCGCCTGCTCCAGCGCCGCCGCTGCCGCCTGCTGCTTCCAGAGGCTGCCGCCGCCTCCTGCTACTCCCGAGACCGTCGCCTCCAGTTTTTTGTTGATTGCTCGCACGCCTCCGGGTTTACGGCTTCCAGATTTCCTCCATGGCGACTCTCACCCAAGGAGACTCCAATCGGCTCGCAGCTCTCGAAGAAATTCACACCGGGCTGGCTGACAAAGTGGCAGCCCTCGCCGATAAGATCGCGGCATCAAAAGAACGTCTGGAAGAGAAGTTAGATGCGCGCATGGACGAGCTTAAACGTATGTTAACTCAACACCTTCAGGGACAAGCTGTTGTGGCGGAGACCAACGCAGTCCAGTTCCCCGTTCGTACATCCGCCGCCGCCTGCTGCATTCCGAGGCCGCACGCCTCAGTTAAGGAAGTAGAAGTGAGGCCAAGATGCCATAATTCTGCAGGAGTTTTAGACGACAAAACTACAGGCAATTCCAGCTTTGCGAAGGCATCGCCTATCCTTTTACATGGGATATCTCTAGTTGAAGATGACGTTAGGGATACAAATTCTCCTTCGCGTGACAAAGGTGAAGAGATGGATGATAACGTTCGCTTATCATTGAACATTGAAACACATGATGACAAACTCCAAGCGCAAGCAGTAGATTATGAGCACCATTTAGGTGTGTTAGGTGATCAATTCCATGGAAAAGCAACAGAGTATGTGCAAGATTTCGACACGTTGGGTGATAAATTTCAGGATCATGTGGCAGATTTTAAGCACGGCGACCATGAAGACCGCCAAGAGGACACATATCAGAGGACCCAGTGGTTCCTTCAGGGACGGAATCACGCGCCATGGCACAAGTCTGTCGACGGATTCAAGGAAGACATCAGGGATGTCGCTTCCCAGTTTGTGGTTGCAAGTGGACATGCGTTAGGGTCTTTCCACGTTGAAGAGGACACACACCAGTGGACCGAGTGGTTCCTTCGGGGACGGGATCAGCAAGGTGGGCTGACACTGGATTGGGATGGGTTGACTATGGAGTTTGCAAGGTGGGCTGACCTGAATGGAATCAGAATCTTACCAGTACGGGGTCCTTTCTTCGATGCTTGGAGATTGCAAGGAGACGAGCATGATGTAGCTGGGAGGGCGCCGAAGGAAGGGACCGAGCCACCAGATTCCCACCTTGAGGACAAGCTGGGTCTTAAAGGGGTAGGGAATGTTACGCCCCCGGACGGATCCGAAGGCGACAACGGGGCTGAACCAACTGGTTCAGCCCCCACTTTCTATTGACGGCCCTCGGGGGGCTGAACCCACCCGGTTCAGCCCCAATTGGGGCCGGCCGGCCCCCTTGACCGGCCAGCCTTGGTCCGGGTATAAATATACCCGGAACCCCTCTTTGATGATATGAAGGTTATTATCCAGGTATTTTCCCTTTCTTCCTCTAGTTTCCTCAAACTCTAGCCCTAGTTTCCTCTAGTTTTCCCCTTCCCCTAGTTAGATCGTAACAAAACTATCCCTAAATTACATCAAGGAGACCTTTGACTTTAAGTGGGTATTTCACCAAACCATGACATAAGGCTTAGTTTTAGTTGGGAAAAGGATACTTTGGCATGCATGGTGTATCGTGCATTGTAAAATGTATCTAGTTGTTCATCCATGCATTTAATTTTTTCGCATCAATTTTAACTATTCATAACTTAGCATATCCATCTTGGCCTCCACTTTAAAAACTCTATATCTATTTTCATTTTCTTGAGTAACACTACATGCTCCTTCTATTCATCTCCACTCATGTTACCATCATGTGCTTGTTGAACGTTTGTTGGTATGTTCAGAGAAGGAGAAGGATGCCATTTGGGTTTCTCGAACTTGGTGTGGTCTTTGAAAATTATATCTTAATCGACTCCACTATGAAGACTATTTGTTTTGTTAAATTTGTTGCTTGCTCCATTAGATTAGGTGGAGTATCGCTCAAACATTTGATTGTCAATTATGTTTTCTTGTTTCTTTCTTGTCTTTCTTTAAAACTATGCAGTTCTCGTGAACTCGCTATCATTTCATTGTTTTTTTAGCTTTGATACCAACTTGATTCACGTCTAATTTCTTATTATTGTTGTAGAAAACCCAAAGTAAGAGATTAATAAGATTCTTGATTGTTTAAAGGTTCTTAGGTCTACACATAGAATGGGCACTTAGGTGTCTTCCTCAAAAATACCAAGAGTTCTCTGCGATTCTAGATGGTTATTGAAGAGGACAAAAAAGTTATTATTATTTTCTTTCCTTGATGTGATTGACCAACACAATTGTTCCGTAGTGTTGGGTTGTATCAACAGTAGTGTTGGGTTGTATCAACAGTAGTGTTGGGTTGTATCAACAGTAGTGCTGGGTTGTATCAACAGTAGTGTTGGGTTGTATCAACAGTGGATTCGGTCATGGGTTATGTCATGTCTTCCTATGGATGTGGATGCTAGAAAAATGGCTACTGATGGGTTATGTCATGTCTTTCTTTCAAATTAATCTCATTAGGGTAACATAATACCAAATAACTATCTTCCTCATCATCATCAATTGCCTTCTGCAGCAGTTTGGTGTTAGCTATATGAATCCTCTTTTTCTAATTGTTTCTGCCAATTGTTGGCTGAGATATTAAACCTAAACTACAAATCATCTTGAACATCATTCATCTATCTTACCTTGGATCTATACATTCTCCTACCTAATTCTTACACGGTTACTTTAGTAACTCATTTATTTGGTGAATTTTCTAACATTTGTTAAGAAATGTGTGTAAAAAATATCTTAAATTATTAAGAAATATGTATGATGAAGCACTAAATAATACAACAACAACATTCAAGCCTTTATCCCACCATAGTGGGGTCGGCTATATGGATCCTTTGTCGCCATTGCACCCTATCTTTAATCATAGCCTCACTAATGCCTAAGTACATGTTACGGTAGGGCTCGGGGTCGCCTCAGTGCATTACCCAACCGGGCAGGCTTCAACCATCACCGGGTCCCCTAACCGTAACAGGGTCCGCGACCCCTACACCCCAACCCCTCTCTGCACCCATTATTCATGCGGCGGGTTGTTGAGGCTGGGGATCGAACCCCAGACCTCCTTGAGGCGTGGAGATTTCATCCACCCTCACCAATTGAGCCGGTGATGGTTGGGAGAGAGAGGGAGAGAGAGAGGATTAGGGTTAGGGAAAAGAGGAGGAAAAATACATATTCATCAAAGATGTCCAAAATGAGTACAAGCGATGCCCCTTATAGTAGTGGGGTGCGAATAGCGGCGCGAATAACCGCCCCAAAATAAAAGCTGGAATAACGTAAATGCTGAAAATAAAAGATATGATAGCGGCTAAGCCGCAATCTGCTCCGCGGGCTCGGTGGGGCCGTCCGGTATACGCGCCCGACACGTGTAGACTCGCCATGGAGGCTCGACGTCGTGCAACTCCGTAACAGTACATCATATCTTTCCTTATAGTTTCATTCCAACTCTTTTTTGGTCTACCCCTCCCCCGTTTAACATGTCTAGTGACTAAACTCTCACAACGCCTAACAAGTGCCTCTAATGGTCTCCTATGTACATGTACGAACCATCTTAAACGAGCTTCTCACATCTTCTCTACAATTGGCGCCACTCCTGTCTTATCCCTCTTATCCCTGATACATTCATTCCTAATTTTATCCAGTCTCGTGTGAACACACATCCACCTAAGCATTCTCATCTCCACAACTCCCATTTTTTGCTCATGTACACCATTCACTGCCCAACACTCAGAACCGTAGAGCATTGTTGGCCTAATTGCAGTACGGTAAAACTTGCCTTTAAGTTTTATTGGTACTTTACGATCACATAAGATCCCAGACACGCCTCTCCACTTCAACCAACCTGCTTGGATTCTATGTATCACATCTTTATCTACACCTCCATCTTTTGAATTATCGATCCCAGATATTTAAAGCACTCACTGCGGGGAATATCTTGGTCACCCAATTTAATGACGGAGTCATCCGACCTTCTTGCACTACTAAATTTAAGCTCTATATATTCCGTCTTTGTCCTGCTCAACCTAAAACCTTCTTTTCTAAAGTGTCTTACCAAGATTCAATTTTCGCGTTTACACCCTCACGTGTCTCATCAACCCAAAAAATATCATCTGCAAATAATAAACACCAAGGTATTGGAAATAGTTGCTCAGTCACCTGAGAATATTCAATCACATAAGATTTATATTAAAGGTAAGTATTGAGTCTTTATCTTTTTGTAATAGTTGTGAAGATGCTTACATAAGATATCCATGCCCAAACTACTTAAGTTTATTTTTGATTGTGTTGTCTTTGGTGGATGTCATTCCCATGATTCCCATAGTATAATCATTCATTCATTTATATTTTCTAATTTTTCCTTACACCCATTTTAGCATCTCATTTATTACTCAGATCCATGCACCATCATCATCCTAATTGCGGTTTTAAAAACTTTACATTTGAGTCTCCATTTATCTTCATTTTAACTATCCCACATTAACCGTAGAGTTTATACCCTATCCTCTTTTTCCTGAATAATTGATCCCATATACTTGTCACTTGAACAATATCACAATTTCACACTATATCTTAATTATTCTTTTTTTTTTACTTGACTCCATAGATATCTCAGCGATTGGAACTATCACGTGCACAACTACCTTCTGTTAACTTGGTATCTTGAGTATCTTCTTTGCTGTTCTCATACGCGCTCATGAATTCTATTAACCCCAAATTACTTCCATTATAATTTTTTTTATGATACTAAATTGATTCTCCTGCAGAATGTGATTTTTCTAAGCCTATGCTGCACAACTACCTTCCTGAAATGAGGAAATACAAAGTATTTTGTAAGAAAATAAACAAACATTAGAAAACAAATCTTCCTGCTTGTAAATAGGATAGAAACTCTAAACTCAATTGGGCAATTCAAACTTGGTTTCCAGGGCTGCTTGATCGACTGCCTGTTGGTTATTAAATCTAACCGCCCAAATTATCCGGGCAGACCCTAACAAATTTTCTTGGACCAGTCGGCCGAATGCCCCTGGACTGATCAGCCAATAGACCTTATTTCATTGGCCTTTGTTCATACTGGCCTTTGTTCATACTTGTGTGCCTGACTTATGGTCTGTCTTCACTTATAATGATTTCTTCTGTAATTTTCATTGGTGCAATATGGGTATCGACGTCTTTGGTTCTTTTTTTGGTTGGACAATGGCGACGTAGGATAAGGTGAAGGTCGTGAGGTGAATTTGCCATAATGAGACTTTAATGTAAGGTGTTACGACGATGCATCCGCCTGAGTACACCGCCTCGCAGGAGTCATGGGAGCGCTAATGGAAGCCGCCGTGATAATTTCTTCGTATTCTTAATTAGTATTAGTTAATTAATTAATATTGATTAATTATTATTAATTAATATTAATTTAATTAATGATATTAATTACAATATTTTATAATTGTGTTGCTCTCCCTCATCTATATAAGGGGGAGGGGTATGTGTGTTTGGGCATGCTTTTGCCTAGTTGAAATTTGGGCTCTCATTTGAGAGAAACTCTTTGGAGGACACAACCTCCAAGAGTTGGCAGGAGTTCGTCTCCCGATTGTATTCTTCTCGTATTAAATGTATAATGCAATGTCGTTCCTCTCTCCAACCCTATCAAATTTTCCATCAGTAATAATGTTTCGACCTGCGGCCCTCTGCCCACTGCCCTTTTAGCCGCCGGGTTCCAGCGCCTCCGTCAACGACCTCTTCGATCAAACTACAACCCAACTTCACAACATTATCGCCCTCCTTCGCAGCATTCTGGCCAATCGAGCGATACTTGCGGCTTCCTCACTGTCGGCACCACGTTCCACAACAAACAACGAGTTCGTCGACGCTCCTCCTGCGGCACCCCCGTACGCAGGAACTCAGTTCCAGTTCGACGACAACCCTCCTAGCTCCCAGTCTATTTCAGCTCAGTGCGACGCGTGGCTGGATCGAACCCAGAAAACTCCTCGACGTCATATCTCTGCTGCGCTTTCGAGCAGAATCACGTTTTCAATGTTCAAGCACTAGAATCTCCTGCATAGATACAACAACACCCCATCACGTGCCGCTCTTTCGTCGTTCCTTCATCCTGTCGTCCTTGATGCCCAAGCAACCCTCGCGTTTGACTCGTCTCCCGGATCGACGTCCCTTTCAATCACCTCGAGCATCACACTCTCGTGCCCCGCCTCCTCCTTTCTACGCCACCGGTCCATTCTTGTCTCTAGCCCCCCTACACACTTTGGCGCCATTGCCGTGTACAACAAGGAAACCAAGCCCTCTTTTCTGTCCTCTTTCCTTTCCAATTTCACCCGCTGCTGCACCCTTCCTTCTTTCCATTTCTCCCCCTCTTGGACCCCACATGGGTTGCCCTCCTTGGCTTTACTTTGCCACTGCCACCGTAGCTCTTCATTTTAATTTTTCTTCAACTCCCAGCCACTCCCTGATTTCTTCCTTTTCTTTTCCTCGCGGAACCCCCATCCAATTGGTATCGACTGCCGACATTTTTAAAGACCCCGACAAATTTTCTACTCTTGAACTTGTGGACAAGGTCAATTTTAAAGAGCGGCCTAATGTTACGACGATGCATCTGCCTGAGTTCACCGCCTCGCAGGAGTTATGAGAGTGCTAATGAAAGCCGCCGTGATAATTTCATTGTGTACTTAATTAGTATTAGTTAATTAATATTGATTAATTATTATTAATTCAATTAATGGTATTGTAAAATATTTTGTAATTCTGTTGCCTTCCCTTATCTATATAAGGGGGAGGGGTATATGTGTGTTTGGCATGCTTTTGCCTAGTTGAAGTTTGGGCTCTCATTTGTGACAAACTCCTTGGAGGACCCAACCCCCAAGAGTTGGGAGTTCGTCTCCCGATTGTATCCTTAAGCTGAAGCCCGGGCACCTTGGAGAGCTCAAAGGGAGGCTAACCAAAGAAGGCCTGAGGAGAGAGAAGCTCCAAAAGGAAGGATCTCTCCAAAGGTGCCCTTTGGATCTTATTTATAGATTTTCTGATCTGGCCTGCAAATAGCAGGATTCCGCCTCTCGATTTTACTATACGCACCCCAAATTTGGTCTGCTGATAGCCAATTTCCGCTGTTCGGAGGGGCTATTGGCAGGCCACGAGGGTAAAAGGATAATCTCTCTCATGGGCCTAGGGGCAAAGGGTCTGCGAGGACAGTACTCGCGAGAGCTCTCGCTGGCCTCCTCGCGTACCTTGCTCGCCAGTCAGCGAGTTCCCCTTTTGGAGGGTGCATGCCGGGGTCCGACCTCGCAAACCTCCATGTCGCCGAGTATAGGTCGTCTCGCGGGTGCTCGACGAGTACTCATCTCGCCCTCCTACCAGCATGTCGTCGGCGAGCACCCGTCTCGCCTGCCCCTTTTTGAGGGAACCTTGACCGTTTGGTCTTCTCCCGTCTATCTCCCGTCCTGGCGAATATCGGGGTTGTACAAATATGTTGAGCTTTTGCTGTGAGAACCGAAAACAAAGAAGCTTCCGTTGCATTGACAAGAGGAAAATTGAGAAAGAAATTTCGATAGCTACAAGGTATTGAGAAAAAAAGGGCTTTAACAACTTTGATTCATGATCTATGAAATAAGGAGATGGAAGCTTTACTAGTGGCGAACGAGCAAACCAACCCCCTAGCAGGGCTCATAGGGAAGAAATTAGAATGCAAAGTTGAGTAAATAGAGACGAGTTGGGCAATTGCAAGCGACAATTTTTCCTAGCTTTAAACTACTAATACCTAACTAATAATAAAGAGCATCCCTGCGCTTCGAGAGTCCGAGGAAGGGTCCGGGGAAGGGTCCCACCACAAGGGTGAAATGTAGGCAAACCCTACCCCGCATTTTTGCAAGAGGCTGCTTCCAGGACTAGAACCCTTGACCTTAAGGTCACACAACACCTTACCGAACTGATAATACAACAACAACAACATCATAACCCATATAGTCCCCAATCATTGGGGGTATGGGCAGGGGAAGATTGGAAACAGACCTAACCTTTGGCACTATGCACAAAGTGGCTTCTCTCAGAGGAGAAAGACCTAACCTTTGACAATAAATGCACAAAGTGGCTGCTCACAGAGTACCACTGAAATAGTGGCCTCCTATACCGTCGCGTTTGCTGCGGAATCATGCCCTCAAATCAAAGCCAAAGACATCAGAGAGGGCAGACCCAAGAATCCATTTTGATTTATGTGCACATAACCATGCTTCCTTCATTCAGCATCCAGAGCATTGGTGAAGCACAATACCTTACCGAACTGATAATAATAAAAAAAAAAATATTTTATCATGCATGTTTGAAGTTTTTTAATAATTGCGTTGTTGTGCACTTTTTACGATTTCCAAAAACCGAAAACCGCGCTGCACTACACTTGGTTTACAAAAGTTCTAAATTGCACCTTACAGTGTTAAAGACGCTTCTGAGGCGTGCCTCAGGCACTAGGCGCACGGGGCCACGCCTCTGCTATGCAGCGGCAGGCGAGATAGCCCAGGCGCGGGTGAGGCGTGTCAAGGCGTGCGCCTCACCCACACAAGGCGCGCCTTGCGGGCTTCAGGTGCAAGCACATGGAAATTGGTTTATTAACATTAGGTTTTTTTTCTCACTTCCGTAAGCACTTTCTTCTCGCCCAATCGAGCTCTTCTCGCTGTCTCGCCCTCGTGTTCTCCCCGGCAACATCCTCTCTCCCGATCGTGAAGCCCCTCTCTCCCGATCGTGAAGCCCCTCTCTCCCGATCGTGAAGTCCCTCTCTCCCGATCGTGAAGCCCCTCTCTCCCGATCGCGAACCTCCTCCTTCCCGATCGTGAACCTCCTCCTCTTGCTGTCCCCTCTCGCCTGCGTGAAGCTCCGATCGTGATTGCCAAGTAAAGGTTTGTATCCAATATCCATGTAGAGTGGTATCTACCTTTGTAATTTCTTCTGTTATTTTAACCTCCAACACTATTTTTTGGGTTGTGTAGTTATTTTGAAGAAAAAATATAGATTTTTTTGGGTTGTGTAGACTTGGCAGTAGTAGCTTTCTTACTGTCGCTGCTGCTACATTTTCACCTTATGATCTTTGATTACCTTTTACTGATTATTTTTAGATTCATGCATAGTAAGTGCAACTTTGTGAGCCGGTTTGTATGTGATAGGCTTCAGTCTTTATGATACTAGTTTACTTTACAATAATCAAGCTATGCCATTTGTTGATTGCATTTATAATTTTGTTAGCATCTTTTGTTTTAACATTTATAATTTAATTTTTGTTTTAAAAGGACTTTAATTTTTGTTATCTTTATGTTACAATATAAAACTAACCATTCTTTATGTTATCTTTGTGTTATCTTTTTTATTATTATCTTTAGTCTTTATGCTAAAGTAACCAGTAAAAGGAATTTAATTTGTTTTAAATGGGATCGCTGCTTCTAACTGATTGGATCTGATCCAAGCTGGTTTGGTTGGATTTTGATATTTTTGGGATATTTTTATTTTGAGTTGGACTGTAAATGATTAATCTTCGTTATACTCTGTTACGATTGTTACGACGATGCATCCGCACGAGTCTGGGAAGCGCTTATGGAAGCCGCCATGATATCTTTTAATATTAAATAAATATTATTTTTATGTCTAGTATCATGTGAGCCCCCTCCTCCCTATATAAGGAGGAGGTATGAGAGTGTTAGGATTATCTTTGAGATCTTAGGGTTTTGGCTCTCATTTGAGAGAGGCGTCTTAGGAGGAACCAGCCTCCTAGATCTTGGCCGGCGTCCGCGCCGGATTGTATCCGTTTTTCCCGTTTAATGCAAGCATGCCTCTTGATTTGTTCAATACTCTATCAATGGTCCGACCTGCCGCCCTCCGTCTGCTGACCTTTCAGCCGCCGGGTACCAGCAGCCACTACGACAACCTCCTCGATCGGCTCGACCGGAATACCTCCCTGCTGAACGACATCATCGGCCTACTTCACCGCACCCAGGCCACTCAGGCGAAACCAGCGGTTGCCACCGCAAACGACGCCAAGCCCGACGCCTTAGATGTCCGCCGCTCGACGCTTTCAGCGCTGCGTCAGGACGTCTTCGAGGCTTCTCACCAACACCGCCGCCTCCAGCTTTGCTGCAGTCGCACCGATCCAAGTCGCAGCCTCCCGATTCCTCCTCCGCGCGTCTGGATCGTCGACTCCCCCTCGTCGTCGGACGACGCACGACTCACGCGTCTGGATCGTCGACTCCCCCTCATTGTCGTGTCCGCATTCTTCCCCGCTCACGACGCCCCCGCCTGGCACGCCCCCAGACCGGCACCTTCCCCAGCGCACCTCCAGATCTCACCGCTGCTATTTCCAGCCGCTCCTGCATCCGTCTCCAACAACAACCGCTCCTCCAGATCTCCGCGTCGACCGCCGCCATCTCCAGCAGCAGATCTCAGCGTCGACGGCCGCCCGACCATACACTCCGCTCCTCCAGCGCCGATTCCGGCTGTAGAAGCTGAAGCCCGCACCTCCAGCACCGTTTCCGGCGCCGATCCATCTTCTGCCGTCGTCTTCCAACTCCAGCCCGTGCCGCCTCCTGCACACGCCCCACCTTGGCAATCCTTCTCCTTGCATACCGCTGTCCTAGCCGCAGCGCCCACCGCCCCGCCTGATAACGTTCCTTTTCTCGAGCCCCCCATAAAGCAGCACCTCCCACTTAATGTTTTGTCTCCTTCCTCATTTGTCTTTTTGCCCTTGCCACATCCCATCCCACATCCACTCTCCTCCTTCCTTGCAACTCACGCTAGCTGCCAACAACTTCCCATCATAACCTCTCAAATTTTTATATCCGCACCTCACCTCACCCCCTTTTTCGATGACAAAAACACTATGTCGTCGTTCCTTTCGATTATAACCCCTGCCGACATTTTGAAGGACCCCGACAAAATCTTTTGTCTTGACCTTGGGGACAAGGTCAATTTTCAAGAGCGGCCCATTGTTATGATTGTTACGACGATGCATCCGCACGAGTCTGGGAAGCGCTTATGGAAGCCGCCATGATATCTTTTAATATTAATTAAATATTATTTTTATGTCTAGTATCATGTGAGCCCCCTCCTCCCTATATAAGGAGGAGGTATGGGAGTGTTAGGATTATCTTTGAGATCTTAGGGTTTTGTCTCTCATTTGAGAGAGGGGTCTTAGGAGGAACCAACCTCTTAGATCTTGGCCGGCGTCCGCGCTAACCCCTGCCGACATTTTGAAGGACCCCGACAAAATCTTTTGTCTTGACCTTGGGGACAAGGTCAATTTTCAAGAGCGGCCCATTGTTACGATTGTTACGACGATGCATCCGCACGAGTCTGGGAAGCGCTTATGGAAGCCGCCATGATATCTTTTAATATTAATTAAATATTATTTTTATGTCTAGTATCATGTGAGCCCCCTCCTCCCTATATAAGGAGGAGGTATGAGAGTGTTAGGATTATCTTTGAGATCTTAGGGTTTTGGCTCTCATTTGAGAGAGGGGTCTTAGGAGGAACCAACCTCTTAGATCTTGGCCGGCGTCCGCGCCGGATTGTATCCGTTTTTTTTCCGTTTAATGCAAGCATGCCTCTTGATTTGTTCAATACTCTATCATACTCAGTATTGACTACGGGACTAGAAGTTCCTAGTTATTTTATTATGAAACCTCATTACTTTTTGCATGGATGTATCATTTCATAATGTGGAGTGTGCTCGAATGTTTGTCGTTTTGAGGATAATTAGCTGATATAGAACTGACGAGTAATAAATTATTTGCATTTTAAATATTATTTTTTACCTGTAATATTGATTTTATTCTTCTTTCGTATCACATTATTCATTATTGGCATTAATTCTAGTGTGCTACTATATTTGTAGTTTTATTTTATGTGTTTTTTGTATTTAATAAACTATATATTATTTATTTTACTTTTTTGCGCCACATATTCGTCAGGCGCGCGCGCCTGCGCCCTACGCTTAGGCTCCAGGACCCCTTTGTGCCTTTAATAACATAGATTGCACCGCACCGAAACTACGCAATTCAACTTAAAAATCGGTGTGGTTTGTGCGGTGCAGGCTGTGAAGAACTTCCTCAGCCAGACAGTACAGAGGTTGAACGGGCGGCTAAGGGGGGATCGACTCCTCCAAAACCTCTAAGATAGTGCACTGTCTTTAGGAAACCATTGACAATATTTGCATGGGGCTCGATAATCAGTCTAGGTGTGGTAGCAGTCCCAATTTCCCTTAGGGGGAGTCGACTCACGCTGTTGGAGGGGTTTACGGTGTCGTTCCAAGGGGTTGTTGCAGCCAAAAGGCTCACGATGGACATGAGGAGGTTGGCGGTTGTGTTGGGAGGGAACTGAAAAGTTCCTATACGCAAGAGAGGGACCGTCGAGTGATGACTGAGTGAGGATTTCCTGTTCCTGGGAGAAGTTCTAGTCCCTGGGATTTCATTCGGGGAAGACTTCCAGCCCTAGATGCCATGATGGGTGTTCATACTCTCTTGATTTCAAGGCGTAGCCGCAGTGTAACTTCCCTTTGTTCGCGGATCCGACAGTTATTTGTGGTTGTATGGGAGGAATGGAAGAGGGAAACCACGAGCTAAGTGAATAACTGGAAATCAAGGATTTGACACTTAGATTCCATTGTTTCGACGCCGTCGGAAGACCGCAAATACATGAGATTTAATCCATGTTCTGCAATGCCTTCAACTCCAAATCCTATATATATACATATAGGCTATAACTAGCAACGGACGACTATGATTGACCTATACAAAACACAAAAAAAAATACATAAATAATGTGCAGGAAAATATATAGAAAATGTCCCGTCGACGTTTTGAATGCAATTGCGGTCTGGGATCATCTATCTGGCAATCCTAACTCTTTCTCCTACGAGTGTAAACTCCGATTAGGCTTTGATGCTGGTCGGCCCGCCCATGAATTATGATTCCCAGCAAAAGGTCTATCAGATTTACTCACGATCTGATCCCCAAATTAGATTCTTGAATTATATTTCCCAAAAATTTTTTGCTTTAATAAATATTTGGTTTAGAAATGTACAAGCTCAGTTTCGACCTGGCCTATAAACCCTGCCTTTGCTTCATGAATTTGGGATTCATTACCTAACTCATTATCTTCAGTACTACTAAATGTTCCTAAATAGAATGTTTTAGGGTTGGTATTGAGTTGTTTATGGGCCATGTGTGAATTCATTATTATTAAGTTTGGTAAAATGTTTCCTCAGGAAAAAAAGATTCCTGATGTCCGCCTTTTTTTTAATTTGTGTATGCACTTTAATTGCTTTGTCACACGTTATTTTGATGGAATTTTGCAGATATCTGTACCAGCCTTGAAGGGAGAGATAGTGAGAACAATTGGTGTTCCCTTAGAACAACAGCGACTAATTTATAGAGGAAAGGTTCTCAAGGATGATCAATTATTATCACACTACAGTATCCTGCTTATTATTGTTGATGTATTCTCCTTTCATCTTTATTTTGTTGTTTCTTTATAGAAGACAACTTAGGATCTCATCCACAGATACCTTCAGGTGAAAGGCCCTTGATCCATTGTAATGGGTCAAATCTTGATTTGCTATTTAATGTTTTTGCCTTTTCTGGTTTGTTGGTGCAATTGCTAAATCCGCTCAAAAATTCCTTCAGTCTTGTAATATGATGCCATGATTCCTATTCTATCTTGTAATCTTATTCATTTTGTAATCATCGCACTGTATTCGTTTGAAATTTTCTGATTTTAAAATGCTTTATATACTGACAGTTGCAATATTATTTGTGTTTTTTCTGCCGTAAAATTCCGGTTGTATCTTTGTTACTCTTTTGGTCACTCTGCTACTTTGCCAATTGCGTTATTTTTCTTCCACCAATCCCTTGACTATGTTAGGTGTGGAGGATGGAGATACACTGCATTTGGTTGTCCGGCCACAAGCCCAGGCTCAAACTACACCCTCCATTGTTAACCCCGATACATCAAGAACTAGTAGCCAAGGTTTGTCATTCATCCATATTACTATGACATGTTGCCTATGAACTATTATTTCCTTATAATGGTAACACATTAAACAATTTTACCATAATTTACGTGAGGTGATACAATGTTTGTATTCTAAGGTACTATCTTATAGTTTTAATTACTTTTTTGGCAATTGCTGAGCAAGCCTGCCGGTTTAAAAGGTTCAAATGTATGAAATATTTTCTTCAACCACTTGAATGATCAGTAGTTTATTTAAATAGCTACTGCAACAAATTATAGTTCTTTTTGTTGGCATGTCTCCTAACACCACAATTATGAAATGCTCTTTGAAGAAAGGAAACATAATAATAGTATTCTAGGATGCCTAGTGATGGGGTCAGCCGCAAGATCGGCGGTGGAGATCGGGCCACAACTTGGCAGGGCCTGCATTTGTGTACTCGCGCAGGAAGTGTTGATCAAATTATTGATCCGAGACCACAAGCATGTACAGAGCTCCATTTTCCTATTTATATGTACTTTCATTTATTTTTTTGGACTTTATTTAGTATTAATCGGACACTGGGCGTAACGACAAATCATAGCCGTTCACTCCGAGTGCCCTAGTCGACGAGAGAACCACCAAATCCAACTCCGTAATGACACCTGCAGAGTTCCAATGACTGATGTTAGATCAGTTTGATCAAATGAATGCTTAATTCGACGATCTACGTACTCGCGTGGATATCCTCGAGGATCAGAGGGATCATGCCACTCTTCGGAGGAGGACACGACCATCTCACCTAACGATCATTTTGAGGAAGAACGAGACACCCTCCAGCCTCAAGATTGGCATATAGGAATCAACCCCGCGAGAGCTTGCACCACTTATGAGACGACCCCTTGACCACTGTTAAAACCGATTTCTCGGTCTCTGTGGAGTTCGGGGCCCTCAGCTAGCCGAGGGGCGACCAACACTTACTCCCCCCAAGGGAGAGCTCTAGGATGAAGGTTGAGGAACTAAGGACTGGACCAAGGGCCTAGTGGGGAGGTCCCGCCACATACCCGGAAGCCCCTTAGGAACTTCCCCTCCCAAGCCACTACTAAGCTTGGGCACCACTGGGGCTCTCCTCACCCACTAGAGAGAGAAAGTGGGGAGAGAGAGAGAGAGCTAGCCGCGGTGTCTCGCCCACTAGAGAGAGAAAGTGGGGAGAGAGAGAGAGAGCTAGCCGCGGGGTCTCGCCCCCCCCGGGGTCTCGCCCCCCTGCTGCTGGGGGCGCGGGGGCGAGAGGAGCTCGCCCCCCTTGCCTTGGGGCGGGGCGGGAGGAGCACGCCCCCCACCTGGGTTAGATTGGCTAGCGCCCGGCGGTATTGCTACCGCCGGCGCTAGCGACTCGCCCTTCTGCTGGGGCTGGGCGAGACCCAGCTAGGGGCGGCCCCCCTGCTGGTCTCGCCGCGGGGCTGGGCGAGACCCAGCTAGGGGCGGCCCCCCTGCTGGTCTCGCCGCCGGCGCTAGCGGCCGTGTCCGAGCCGGCCGTGGTTAACAAGGGATGATTGATTTACCTCCCCCTACTCTTGTCCCCGGCCATTGTAGGAAAACAAGTCTTAAATACCTCTTGAGTCCCGTGGGGTCGCTCGACGAATTCAGGGTTGTACACAATCCCCGCTCTTTTCGAGCGAGGTACGTGCTCGGAAAGAAACGTCCAACCCTGCATATTCGACGAGCGTCGCTGGGAATCCGGCGAACGGAGCTATCTTGAAACCGATTACATAAAGCCTCCTCGAGAGGTCCTCTCACCCTGCCGGCTAGTGAGAGCCCAGCTAGCAGAGCCATCCCGTGAGAAAACACTTGGCCTCCCCGAGAGGCCTTCCTACCCTGCCGGCTAGTGAGAGCCCGGCTAGCGGAGCCACCTCGGGGAAAAAATTTACTTTGACAATCTCCGGCCACCGAGCGGTTCCCGGCCTTGCCAGCTAGGTGGAAGCCTGGTCAGCGGGCCAGCATCGGGGCTAAGTACCTTAAGACATTCCTGCCACCGAGCGGTTCTCGGCCCTGCCAGCTAGGTGGAAGCCTGGTCAGCGGGCCAGCATCGGGGCTAAGTACCTTTGAAACATTCCTGCCACCGAGCGGTTCCCGGCCCTGCCAGCTAGGTGGAAGCCTGGTCAGCGGGCCAGCATCGGGGCTAAGTACCTTTGAAACATTCCTGCCACCGAGCGGTTCCCGGCCCTGCCAGCTAGGTGGAAGCCTGGTCAGCGGGCCAGCATCGGGGTTAAGTACCTTTGAAACATTCCTGCCACCGAGCGGTTCCCGGCCCTGCCAGCTAGGTGGAAGCCTGGTCAGCGGGCCAGCATCCGGGTTAAGTACCTTTGAAGCATTCCTGCCACCGAGCGGTTCCCGGCCCTGCCAGCTAGGTGGAAGCCTGGTCAGCGGGCCAGCATCGGGGTTAAGTACCTTTGAGACATTCCGGCCACCGAGCGGTTCCCGGCCTTGCCAGCTAGGTGGAAGCCTGGTCAGCGGGCCAGCATCGAGGCTAAGTACCTTAAGACATTCCTGCCACCGAGCGGTTCTCGGCCCTGCCAGCTAGGTGGAAGCCTGGTCAGCGGGCCAGCATCGGGGCTAAGTACCTTTGAAACATTCCTGCCACCGAGCGGTTCCCGGCCCTGCCAGCTAGGTGGAAGCCTGGTCAGCGGGCCAGCATCGGGGTTAAGTACCTTTGAAACATTCCTGCCACCGAGCGGTTCCCGGCCCTGCCAGCTAGGTGGAAGCCTGGTCAGCGGGCCAGCATCGGGGCTAAGTACCTTGAGACATTCCTGCCACCGAGCGGTTCCCGACCCTGTCAGCTAGGTGGAAGCCTGGTCAGCGGGCCAGCATCGGGACTAAGTACCTTGAGACATTCTTGCCACCGAGCGGTTCCCGGCCCTGCCAGCTTGGTGGAAGCCTGGTCAGCGGGCCAGCATCGGGGCTAAGTACCTTGAGACATTCCTGCCACCGAGCGGTTCCCGACCCTGCCAGCTAGGTGGAAGCCTGGTCAGCGGGCCAGCATCGGGGCTAAGTACCTTGAGACATTCCTGCCACCGAGCGGTTCCCGACCCTGCCAGCTAGGTGGAAGCCTGGTCAGCGGGCCAACATCGGGGCTAAGTACCTTGAGTCATTCCTGCCACCGAGCGGTTCCCGACCCTGCCAGCTTGGTGGAGGCCTGGTCAGCGGGCCAGCATCGGGGCTAACAGCTTGAAACTTTCATAACTTTGATCATCATGTTACATGAAATAAAAACTAAGCTTGGAAGAGAACCAACACACTACATAGTCTTAAAGAAAAGCTAAGCAAGAAAACTAAAACTTAGTCTCCTACTCCCAAGTTTGATCTTCCTCGACCTCTTCTGGTTGTTGTTGTTGCTTCCCCGGACCCCTCGCCTCCCTTAATTCCAAGAACTCAGGGCAGGCGGACGTCGCGTGACCCTCCTCATCGTGGAAGTCGCAGTAAGGTAACTCAACCATATCCCTTCTTTTTCCTCTTCTTTCTGCTTTCCTGGCTCTCCTCCTTCTCCCCCAACCGATTGTCATGGTTTGCTGAGGTGGTGGAGAGGGTGCCTTCGGTCCTTGCCTCCACCCTGGGAGGTCGGACTCTTCTTCCTGGAAGTTATCTTCCTCTTGGTCGAACTTCTTCTCGGGGGCCCCTACCCTTCCCCTCTGCTGCCTTGCCTCCGGCTCGCTCAGCTTGGTCAGCCTTCTCGCGAACTCTGGGTTGGCCTCCTCACTCTCAACTTCTTCTGCCACCCTTTCCATCAACTCCTTAAAGGACAAAGGAGCTCTCCTCTTGAGGTTCATCTTGAAGAAGCCCTCCCGCAGCCCCAACGTGAAGGCAAACTTGAGGGTGTACCCAGACACTTCTTGGACGAGGAGAACTTCCTCCCTGAACCGTTCCAGGTAGTGAGCCAGCGACTCCCCTGGCTCTTGCTTGATCTGGAAAAGGGGTTCGGCATGTTTCTTCCTCTTCCTTGATGTCGGGAAGCGTAGCAGGAAAACTCGGCGCAAGTCTTCGAAGGCATAAATGGATCCCATAGAGAGCTGGTGGAACCAATCCCTTGCCTTCTCCTTCAAAGTTGTCGCGAAGAGTCGGCACTTGAAAGCGTCCGACATGGGCATGATGGAGACCATGTCCTCAAACCACTGCAGGTGCAGGACTGGATCACTCCTGCCGGAGTAGTGGGACGTCTTCGCCCCCCTGAACCCCTCAGGAACCGGGGCTGAGAGGATCTGCTCACAAAAAGGACTTCCTATGCTCGCCCCCCTTTGGATCTCGGCGAGTAGGGGTCGAGGACCTCCCCACTCGCCCACTTGGGTCTCGACGAGTGGGGGTCGAGGACCTCCCCACTCGCCCACTTGGGTCTCGGCGAGTGGGGGTCGAGGACCTCCCCACTCGCCTCCTTCCGGCACCTCTTTCCCGGATGCCTGACCGAGGATGCTCTCGCCTACCTGCTGAGGTGAGACCTCCGGACCACTTTCTCTCCTGCCTTCGCTTATCGTGGCGAAAGCTACCCGCAAGGTCTGCATGACCTCCCGCTTGAGATTTTCGAACATCTCCAACGTCACCCCAGCCTCCGGGGGCTGCGAGTGACACGGGTCGGAACTTCCTCCACCTCCGTCCATGGAGCTCCACCTCCGTCCATGGAGCTCATCTTGAGAGTTTCTTGAATCGGTCACACTCCACGCTCACCGCACCAAAATGTTGAAACCGATTTCTCGGTCTCTGTGGAGTTCGGGGCCCTCAGCTAGCCGAGGGGAGACCAACACTTACTCCCCTCAAGGGAGAGCTCCAGGATGAAGGTTGAGGAACTAAGGACTGGACCAAGGGCCTAGTGGGGAGGTCCCGCCACATACCCGGAAGCCCCTTAGGAACTTCCCCTCCCAAGCCACTACTAAGCTTGGGCACCACTGGAGGCTCTCCTCACCCACTAGAGAGAGAAAGTGAGGAGAGAGAGAGAGAGCTAGCCTAGCATGAGCCCCTCCAAATGGTGCCCCCTTGGTCCTATTTATAGGATTTCTGAAGTTGGGGTGCAAATAGCCAAAAACTGGTCTAGGAAATTACCAAAATACCCCGGATTTGGCTGCGGATAGCCAAATCCCGCTGTTCCACGACGCTAAACGCAGACCGACCGCTCCCCCCGGAACTGGGCGAGAGGGGGTACCTTGCGGGGCTCGACGAGCCCATTATCCGGGTGGGGCGAGACCCGGGGGTCGGCCCCCTGCTGGTCTCGCTCCTCTGCTGGGGCTGGGCGAGACCCAGCTAGGGGCGGCCCCCCTGCTGGTCTCGCCCTCTGCTGGGGCTGGGCGAGACCCAGCTAGGGGCGGCCCCCCTGCTGGTCTCGCTCTTCTGCTGGGGCTGGGCGAGACCCAGCTAGGGGCGGATCCCCTGCTGGTCTCGCCCTTCTGCTGGGGCTGGGCGAGACCTAGCTAGGGGCGGCTCCCCTGCTGGTCTCGCCCTTCTGCTGGGGCTGGGCGAGACCCAGCTAGGGGCGGCTCCCCTGCTGGTCTCGCCCTTCTGCTGGGGGCGCGGGGGGCGAGAGGAGCTCGCCCCCCTGGAGGGGATGGGGGCGAGAGGAGCTCGCCCCCCTTTGCCTTGGGGCGGGGCGAGATTGGCTAGCGCCCGACGGTATTGCTACCGCCGACGCTAGCGACTCGCCCCCCCGGGGTCTCGCCCCCCTGCTGCTGGGGGCGCGGGGGCGAGAGGAGCTCGCCCCCCTGGAGGGGATGGGGGCGAGAGGAGCTCGCCCCCCTTTGCCTTGGGGCGGGGCGAGATTGGCTAGCCCCCGGCGGTATTGCTACCGCCGGCGCTAGCGACTCGCCCCCCCCGGGTCTCGCCCCCCTGCTGCTGGGGGCGCGGGGGCGAGAGGAGCTCGCCCCCCTGGAGGGGACGGGGGGCGAGAGGAGCTCGCCCCCCTTGCCTTGGGGCGGGGCGGGAGGAGCTCGCCCCCCACCTGGGTTAGATTGGCTAGCGCCCGGTGGTATTGCTACCGCCGGTGCTAGCGACTCGCCCTTCTGCTGGGGCTGAGCGAGACCCAGCTAGGGGCGGCCCCCCTGCTGGTCTCGCCGCCGGCGCTAGCGGCCGTGTCCGAGCCGGCCATGGTTAACAAGGGATGATTGATTTACCTCCCCCTACTCTTGTCCCCGACCATTGTAGGAAAAACAAGTCTTAAATACCTCTTGAGTCCCGGGGGGTCGCTCGACGAATTCAGGGTTGTACAACCACACTCATAACCGTCGACTTTGACCTTCCTAGGATAGACAGTTCCGCCTCGGGAGAACTATCTGCCACGATGCCCAGCCCCTCGTGATCGAGCCCCGAGCCATTTTGACTATGGGCGGGACGACTACTATGACGGTTATCTCGAGTCGCGTATAGCACCATATGCGGAGGACGATATCACTTGCCGTATACCTATTGACGCTCCTACCTTCGACGATCACCTGGACCCGAAAGCCTTTAGCGACTGACTCCAAGAGATGGACCACTATTTTGAGTGATACGATATGACAAATGAGCAACACGTTAGATTTACGAGGATGAAGCTTATAGGCCTGACGAAGATCTTCTGGACCAGTATGGAGAGATCATTCCATCGAGACAGATACCACCCTATCATTCATTGGAAGGACACCAATTAAAGGACAAGTATCTTCCTGTTTCTTATCGGGACCAATTGTTGGATCAACTTTATGCGTTCTCTATCCGTGGTAGAGTAAGTGCCTCGATTTGACGAGTTAACCGTGAGGAATGATTTGCGAGAGGAGACTAGCGTTACTGCCTCTCGATTTTGTTTTGGGCTAAGGGCTGAGTTACTCCGGGAGCTTATTCCTCGTCACATAGATACAATATAATAGGTTTACCAGATGATCATTGAGTATGAGCAGTACCTTCGATTAGTAGGTGCCTATCATACTCCCTCCAGACTGGACGTGTCCATATTTAGGAGGCCATCTCCGACTACTTACACTTCTGCAAGACCCTCTCGTCCTCCTGTGGACACGAAGGGCAAGACTGTCGCTTACCGGACCTCCCGCGGCCCCAGTCTGGGAACGTCCAGTGTTATCGTTGCTCTGGCAGGGGCCATATGGCAGCCCAGTGCCCCACGAGAAATTTATTGGTTAAGGAAGGTGAGCCCAGTGCTGATGCTTAGGAGGTTGCTGATGGGGAGATTGTCGCCACCATCAAGGACGGTTGGGAGAGCGATGTTGAGTGCTCCCTTGAGGTTGGTGACTTGGTGGTATTCGACGTTTCCTCTGCACTCCGCGTACCGACAAGGATTGACGTCGTATGTTGATTTTCTATACCTTCTTTCCCAGCGCAGGCGGTTTTGGCAAGTTGGCCATCGATAGCGGGAGCTTGTGAACATTGTGGCTTTAAGGGCCTTAGAGCGTATGCGGGTGACTTCTGAGCCTCATCCCCATCCCCATCCATTCCGTGTGACCTGAGTCGATAGGACGGTCATACAGGTTAGTGGTTACCCAGAGGTGCCTGGTTCCGATTTTTCTCGCCTCGTTCGAGGACCGTGTTTGGTGTGACGTCAATTCGATGGATGTTTCCCATATTTTGTTAGGGAGACCTTGACTCTTTGATCATGATGTCACATGCTTTAGTCGTTTGAACACGTGCGTATTCTACGACAAGGGTCGTAAGATTACATTGGCACCAACCCAACCCAAGGAGAAATCCAAGGGGAAGGTTGCACCCTCCACTAGCACGAGTTCATTCAGGCCACTGCACATTCTGTATCGTATGAGTTTATGAGTGAGCGTCGATGTCAGTATATCCTACGTAGTGGCCGCCATCATGGCTCCTGAGAGCCCTACGAAGATTTTTGAGCCGCCCTTTGAGGTTCAACGTCTTCTTGATGAGTATGCTGATATTATGCCATATGACTTACCCGACGAGTTACCCCACTGCATGGCATCGAACACACAGAGATCTGACATCGTGTGCTTTGCTCCAGAACCTACCACGTTACCCAATGAACCCTGACAAGCATGCTGAGCTTTAGAGATAGGTTGATGAGCTGCTAAGGAATCCGTTCACGTGAGGGTCTGAGCCTGTACACGGTTCTTGCCCTTTTCATCCCGAAGAAGGACGAGAGTTGGCGTATGTGTTTCTATAGCAGGACTAACAACAAAATCTCTATTAAGTATCATTTCTTTATTCCCCATCTGGACGACTTACTTGACATGATTGCTGGTGCTCAAGTATTCTCAAAGACCGATCTTCGCAACAGTACCACCAGATTAGAGTTCGCGAGGGAGACGAGTGGAAGACGACGTTTAAGACCAAAGGTCTTTATGCGTGTTTGGTCATATGCCTTTTAGGATGTCCAATGTCTGGAGCACGTTCATGCGGGTCATGACCCAGATCCTTCAACTCTACATGGGCAAGTTCCTGGTTTGTCTATTTTGATGACATCTTGATTTATAGCCATTTTCCTGCCGATCACTTGAGCCATCTAAGGCTCCTATTTGGGATTCTCCGCAAGGAGAAATTATTTGAGAACTTGAAATAGTGCTCATTCCTAATTGATTCAGTGTACTTTATCTGGTTTATCGTATCGGTGTCCGGCGTGTCTGTTGACCCGGACGAAGTTCGTTCCATTTTTGAGTGGCTTGTCCCTCCACCATCACTGAGGCCCGTAGCTTTCATGGACTAGCCACCTTCTATTGGAGGTTTGTCCGGGGCTTTAGTACCGTCATGACCCCCTTCACGAGTTGCCTGCGAAAGGGTGATTTTCAGTGGATGGAAACCGCCACTCGGGCTTTCGAAGGGATTGAGGAACGACTGCGACTGCCCCCATTCTGAGATTGCCTGATTTCTCTAAGACGTTTGAGGTGACTTACGACGCATCTGACGTTGACATTGGTGGAGTATTGAGTCAGGAGGGTCACCCAGTTTCTTACTCTAGTGAGAAGTTGAAAGAGACACGACAGAAGTATTAACTATAATAGAGAGTTTTACGTGGTCGTGCAATCACTTAGATATCCCAGACACTATCACCTTCCATGGGAGTTTATCCTATACTCCGACCATCAAACTCTGCGATATTTTGACTCAACGAAAATTGGGGCATACACGTGCCAAGTGGGTCGAATACTTGCAGGATTTTCACTACGCTCTGAAGCACCGCGCTGGTGTTGAGAACAAGCCTGCTGACTCCCTTAGTTATCGTATCACCCTCCTCCATACACTGAGCGCTAGCATAACTAGTTTTGACTGATTGCCTAGGTATTACCCGACCTGCACTGATTTTGGCGAGATTTATTCAGGATTCTTGGGAGATCCCCCTGAGCCCACTGAGGGGTTTGATATCGTCGAGGGATATTTATATTGTGGGTCTCATCTCTATATTCCCCAGACCTCTTTTCGGAAGTTTGTAATTTGGGAGATGCACGCGGGTGCCCCCTCTGGCCACATCAGGATAGACAAGACGATCTCTTTGGTTGAGGATCGCTTCTATTGACCCGCCTTGAAGAAGGCCAACTACAAAAATGGAGTCATTGCGACACCTGCCAGACTGCTTGACGCGGGACAACCCTGTATGACGAGGAAATGGGGAAAATGTGGGTAAAACTCTTATGTGCAACCATGCATGAATCCGACGGTTTACCTGCAACAATTGATATTTATAAAATAATATTAATTTGATTGACCACAAAAATTTTCAAATATGGAAACACGTGAGATGGTACAATTGCAAGAGTGCCAGAAAATCAAATAGCTATTTAAATGAGAGATTACAAAGACAAACAATTGAAGTCAAAACTTATAAACCACTATCTCTATAAGTAGAGATCAATCACGAGACCCAACATTAAAAGGAATAACAACACACCTTAAACTTTGCAAACGAAGGAGAGGAGAGGTCTGAATGTACTTTTCGGGGGCTGTCGGGGCTGGTTTCAGCAATCAGGAACTGCCCTTAGCTATCTAGGAACGGGGACAACAAAAGGAAGGTAGTGGGAGGCGGTTTTCAGCAGTAAGCAAGTGGAATTTGCTGTTCTGGATGGCCTGAACAGCAATCGGGAAGGTAGGGTGGCTGTATGAGAGGAGTGGAGGCTTGGCCGGGGTTTTGGATGGTTGTAGGGTGGCAAGTTTAGGGGCTGCTGGAGGTGGTAGAAGGTGGATCCACATGAAGAGAAAGGGCGGGGGCTGGAGATGTGGGAGTAGCCGGTTATATACAACAGTTAGGAGGGGAAAAGTGGCTCAGGTAAATGGGATAGAGGCAACAGTAGGGGGGGGGGGGCAGAAGTTAGGATGTTGCAATCAAATGGAGGAGGGAGTTCGCCTGCCAGAATTAGGGAATTAGAGGGCTGCCAATTATAAATGGTTCCATGTGAGAGTTAGGAAATAAGTTAGGAAATAATTTCCTTTAATTTAGGAGAGTGGGAGTAGTGGGTGGTTAGGAAGGTAGTTATGGTGGTTATGAGTAGCGTTGGTGGTGCTTGATGGCTGGTGGTGGTCGTAGGTGATTGCCGGTGGTGGTCGCCGGAGTCGTTTTCCGGTGATTGCCGGAAAATTCTAAATTCAATCACCGGAGACGTTTTCCGGTGATTGACGTTTTGATGAAAATTCTAGAGGAGGTGTAGGAGGACCACCAGAGGTGGTCGGAGACGAACTCCGGTGATCGTCGGAGATGTTTTAAGGGGTATTTGGGCTGTTTTGGTGGGGATCTTTGGGGAGGGGGGTCTGTTTTTAGGGGATTGCCAAAGATGTTTTTAAGGGGTATTGGGGCTGTTTTGGCGGTGATCTTTGGGGAAGGGGGCTGTATTCTGGGAGGGGAAGGAGAGGAGGGCATGAAGGCCGGATGCTGCTGTTGGTGGGGAGGTGGAGGCCTTAGGCTGACAACTGTTGCTGGAAGGAGTGGTGGTGGGAGGGGGGAAGAGGGGCTGGCAGTTTCCTGTAGGTGGAGGGGCCAGCTGTTTCCTGTAGGAGGAAGAGGGGCCGGTTGTTGCTGGAAGGAGGGGTGGTGGGAGGGGGAGGAGGGGCTGTCTGTTTCCTGTAGTTGGAGGGGGAATATGATGGTTGTTGTTATGGAGGAGGGGTGGTGGAGTGGCATGCCAAAGGGAGGATGATAGGGGCCCGCCAAGGGGAATGAGAGGGAGGTAGACCCGAGCTTCGCTCCTGGGGTTCGGCTTCGACACCGAATGATCAAAGTATGAGCTTCAATACTCCATTCCTCAATGCCTCTAAATGAGAGTCCTCACCCTCTTTTTATAGAATATAGGGGGAAATGAACTACTATGATTAGTTGATCGTTCCGATTCAAAAATACATACAAATGCAACTCGAAACGAAAAATGAACAGAACAAACAATGTTATGATCGTCGATCCGCATAAAATGAACGGTTCTGATTCCCCATCAAGCTCAGTTGGTGATGAGAGTTCACTTGAGAGCTCTTTATCTAGGAGGTCGGGTGTTCAAGCCCCAGCCTCAACAACCCGCCGCGCTGTGGCTGGCCCGGAGACGAGTTGAGGTGTATGGGCTGCAGCCTTGATGAAAGCCGCATGGTGGATTCCAGGTGGGCCCCCTGGTGGATTCTAGTGTGGCAAGCAGGTGGATTCCTGTTATGCATCATAAAAGTGCACGTTTATGATGCAAGCCACCTGGTGGATTTCATGTGGGCCCCCTTGGTGGATTCCACGGTGGCAGGCAGGTGGATTCCTGTCCTGCATCATAAAAGTGCACTTTTATGATGCAGGACAGGAGTCCACCTGCCTGCCACCTTGGAAATCACCAGGGGGCCCACCTGGAATCCACCAAGCGACTTTCATCAAGGTTGCAACCCATACAACCACAACCCGTCTCCGGGTTGGCCACAACTCTCAAGTGAGCTCCCATCACCGACTGAGCTGTGGCCGACCTCAACATCCTGTCGCGTTGTGGCCTGCCCGGAGATGGGTTGGGGTGTATGTGCTGCAGCATTGATGAAATCCGCCTGGTGTATTCTAGGTGGGCCCCCTGGTGGATTCCAGGGTGGCAGGTAGGTGGATTCCTGTTCTGCATCACTACGAAGGGTTTAAAACAAAACACCGGGCTCTATACCCCCCTCTTCCGGTCCCACATAAACATTGGGTCGATATTATCATGGATTTTGTAGTTGGCCTTCCCCGCACTTTGAGGAAGCATGACTCCATTTTTGTCGTAGTAGAGTGGTTTTCAAACATGGCTCATTTTATCGTCTGTCACTAGACCGCAACGTGACCCACGTGACGGCCCTTTTCATGCGTACCATCTTTCGGTTACACGAATTATCAAAGGCCATAATGTTTGACGTCACATGTATTTTATGAGTTATTTTTGGAGGACATTATGACATAAGATAGGTGTCTTTCTTGCCGTTACTTGGTGCATTGGAGTGAACGTCCCACGTTTGACGACACTTGGATATCGTCGACCGAGCTTGATTGACTCGCCCCCAATCTTCGACGTCAGTATGATCATCTTCATTCATTGGAGATGAATGTTTTTCTGTCTGGGGGAGTTGATGGGGATCAGTCGCAGGATCGATAGTGGAGATCGGGACACTACTCTGTGGGCTGCGCTCGTGTACTCGTGCAAGAAGCATTGATCGAATCAGCGATCCGAGACCTGGAGCGCGTCTCGAGTGTCGTTTTCCTATTTATATGTATTTTCTTTTATTTTTTGGACTTTATTTAGTATTAATCGGACACTGGGCATAACGACCAATCATAGTCGTTCACGCCAGATGCCCTTTCATTATAAATAAGGGTGATGAATGTCACAGTGTGTTATTGTTAATCTTGTGAAAATCCAGAGCCAACAAACATATCGTGGTGCAACGCCGCATCCCGGATTCCCGGGGTATGACGTCCCAGTTAATTATTTTTGTTTGTGTTTTCTACCATTATCCCGTAGCCCCACTCCCACACGATTTCCCCTCTCTATAACCACTAACCGCCAGCCCCTCTCCTTCCATACTGCACCCCACCGCAAAATGAAGATCTCCCTCCCGATTCTACTGCAAACTGAAAGCCCTCCTCCAGGTTCACGCAAGCCAACGCCCCCGACAAGCCAAACCGCAAACTCTTCGTCCCCATCACGTCTGTCGATACCCGCTTCATTTCCCCTCTTGCCTCTGATCGCAAAATCCACCTCTGACGACTACTGCAACCGCGCGCCCCGCCCTGCAACCACCTCCCTTTTCCTCCACCTCCTATTCTTGTGCCGTTCATCATTCTGTCCTTTCCCAGTCGACGCTCCTCCTTAATCGCCTCCCAGTTCTCTTTTCACTTTACAGCCCAGGCCAACCCTCGTCAGGTCCACTTCACAGCCTCCTACCGAAGCCCTGCACCCGCACAACACCCTCCTTCCTCTGTCGAGTCTGATTTCAGTCGCCGCCCCTTCTCGCGGATCTCCATCCACCACCGCCACCGAATCCTCGTATGCGTATCTCGTATTGTATTTTCTCTTTAGTAATGAATATTTGGATGAATATTGTATAACTGTTTGGGAACCTTGATTTGTTAGCGCTACTGTTTAATATCTTATTATTCTATAAAACTCGTGTCTTTCGTGCGAAGGAGAACTTGTTTTGCTTACATGAAAATTGCGGTGAATGTCATGCTGTGTTGCTAAACTTATCTAATTTTATTGCCCAATTTAATTCCGGAATAATTCAAGTCGTACACGTTTCATATAAATTAGGTTGATTTGAGTCAACCCCGCACCACTTGCATTAGTTTGCATTAGTGTCAGTCCACTTTCACAGCCTACCGTGTGTCATCAAGTCTTTTTAACTTTACTAATGCAGGCATTTCTTATATCAAGTTCTAATACCATTTTAATAATTCTTTAATTCATAAGATGAAGAAAAATATGGATATACGAAGTATCCTGCTCAAACATGTTATGTGTTGGATGAAGGTAAATCATATGTTTTTTATACTAATATATGCTTTAACCTCTTCACACCATTTTTTCTCTCTTTACCTGGCGATCCCCTTTACCTGAGAGCATCGTACGAGGATTGCAAATATTTTATGAGATAAAAGCAAAGAAAAATAGAGAAATTTTTCCATCCTTTAATATTTACATCGCACATGTAATAACAACAAATGTATGAATATATAATTTTTTGTAATCACTTTGAAATACCTTTTTCCTAGTTACCTTTAGTTTACCCCTTCTTTTTAATTCTTAGGCACTAATTCTATCTACTCATGTAGTTATTTGCATTTTCCACCTTTCCAGTACATATACAATTCACTTTAGGGATCTTCCTTATTATTTCTCTATTATACACAATCCTGAACTTGTACATTCGAGTTTTACTTGCATCATTTTGATGTCAATTGACTTTTTCATTGCCCTATACTTTTCCACTTATTGTGTTGATTTTAGATGTCTATCCAAAAATAGAAATTTTAGCTTTAAGTACACAAGAAATCCGTCTTATCGAATATTATTATTATGAGACTACTTTATTTTAACCACCTAGTTTTCACTGGAAATTATATCCTCTTTTGTATCACTGTTCTTTTGTATAATTAATTCAAGATACATAAGCCTACAATACTTTATATTGTAATAAAATTGTTTGACCTCACACCCACTATATATAATTGCCTAACATATGCCAAGTGTTTGTTTTACTAATTTTACATCCTCTATCCTTTAAACATTTCCATTGTTCTAGTTTTTTCTACCTCTTTGAATGTTTCATTAATTAGAACTTTGTTATCTGCAAAAGACATGCATCAATGAACCTACAATTTTCGAACCCATAGAAAAAGAGCGGTAATGGGCCACTCACGAATGAACTTGACCTTGTCAAGATCTTTAGAAATACTAGAGGCGATATAACCTAAAAAAATGCACAGGCGTCGACATAAAAACACACTTTTTCAAATTGACATATAAATGCTCCTGCTAGAGGATGTAAAATAACGATCGGAGATGAAGAAGATGATTTGGTTGAGTCCGACTAAACAAGATGATGTTACCAAAGTAGACGACTAAAAACTTGTCATGTAAGGCACAATAGCTGGGTCATAATCTTCCTAGACGTGTTGGGGGAATTCGGTAACCAAAATGACATAACTAACCACTAATATAAACTGTCCTTAAGTTTTGAACATAGTTTTTCATTCGTCTTCTCTCGCACTCTGGTATGATGGTGTGCCCGCTGCTCAAGTCGATCTTCAATAAGATTTGGGCACCCACCATCACTTCTAATAAATCACCGCAGCTAGAGAATAGAGAGATATGGAAACAATATTTGACAATAATCATATTAATGCTATATTGTCAATGCACATACACCAACTACTAAATTTCGTTTGCGTAAGAAGTGCAGGAATGACGCAAGTGCTCAGTCTCTCACAAATAAATTCTCCAATAAATGGTCTATTTGCACCTTCAACTCGACTTGCTCAGTCAGATTCATTCTATAATGTGGGAGCTTCAATAAAATGCACCCGTCACAAGGTCAATAGCGCAATGAATGTCTCTCAGAGATAATTCATCAGGAAACTCATCGTTCAAGATATCATAGAATTCCTTGCATATGCGACGAACCTTCGAATGAATAGCCAAGACATCAGTAGTGTCCTCAAAAGCAAGCAAGTAAACCACTACATAATCAACTCCAGACTCGTGACTTCTCTTATGAATAGACCCTTTGATATGATGTGAAAAGACTTTGAGGAACCTGTACTTGTGAGTCTTTCATCGCAATCTTACTCTTAGTGTGATCTTCGGGTTAGGTTGGGGACATTGGAACCTTACGACCCTTATCAAAAAACAAGCATGCTTTCGATAGTTCGTAAAACGTGACATCGCGATCATATAACGAGAGTATGCATAATAACACATGGGTAATGTCCATGGGGAGAACGCCAAACACTATCCTCAAACGTGGCATGACGAATCAACACAAGATATCGCTATGCGACATGTAACACCGTCTTTCAACCCAAATTACCCGATCGGGATTGAGGTGAGGCACAGTCTTCAATATCCTATGCTCAAGCCCCTATGTATCTACCACGTTGACACAACTACCATTGTCAATGGCAAGCTTCCAAGTACCACCCACACTTGGAAAATATGTGTAAAATATAGTAATGCGCCTCATCTAGTTTGGGTGTAGATAATAAATGCCTCACTATGCTCAATTCAAGGGCTCTTCAACATCACTCTCCAAGCACTGCTTGATAACCACAATACTTCACAGTTTTGCTCTTCATGATCATGGTTGGGCTTAGTCTCACCAGTGAGAAACATATTTCTCGCTGGGCACTGAAATGCTACATGTTTTCTACCCTAGCATATGTAGAGCACTTAATCCCACCAAGATAAGATTATCTCGTGATTGAGGCCTTTCCTTTTGTGTATGAGAATAAGGAGTAACCATAGTAGAAGACCCTTCTTTTGTGTGTGTGGCACGCGTGCGCATGGGGGGGAGGCTTCCTCTCCACAAGTTCATCAAATCATTTTCATGTACAGAAATTCATTAAGAAACCCTAAACCCAGCTTTAGAAAACCTTTTGCCACGCGGCTCTCCTTTTCCTGCTTTGAATGCTGAATTCAGAGCTTGGTGGTTTTTGTATAATTACGAAGTCATATAATCAGCAACAAACAATGCCCATTGCAGCAATACATTCAACTGTTCAAGGAGGTGACTTAAGTAAGTCATAGGAAGATACTCCTTTTTTCATTTTCTCATTATATCTACCCATCGGGACATGGGTCGAAGCCTTACATGCTCTATTATTCACTCTAGTTAGTCTAGTAGATATTTTCCTGACCATGTAGTTTTATTTTTGGCGAATCGAACTTGGTGCTTATTAGTCTAATTAGTAGTCCTTCTCTAAGTTCCACACATTAAATGCCTTTGGGCCTGACTGACCTTCAAAAGTTGACACATCTCATCTCTCTTGACTCTACGAGTGATGTCATCTTTGGCATGATGACCTACATGTGAGGCTTATGATAGTCATCATCATAATAATTTATACCATAATCAAATCACACTTAAACATCACGATACCTATCTAAGTGTTGTTAGGGATTGACGGTATTGGGGTCTACCTTGATGAGCACAATGTGGAATGTAAAAAACTGTTTCAGAATCCTCTAATGGAGGATGTTGACCCCCCTAGTTAGAGGATTCCTAAATGGATGGCCAACATCAAAACCACGAGCCGCACCTAACTGTTAAAGAAGGGATCGAGCAGGGCCTTGCTTTGGCCTGATCTGAACTATTAGGCACTCATAACTCATCAACCCTCATGGTCAAATCTCCTCATTTGCTACTTGATTGTTTAAGTGTGTATTTATGTGATTGAATTGATCTAAATTGTGCTTCTGAATATAGGCATTCGTCATGTCAGTATTATAACTAGTCGCTTGGGAATCCGGGTCATTGGGACCTGCCTTGGATCTCTTATATGACTTATCAATGTGAAGCATATGAGTGGCCTAAACATCAGACTCTGATACCAAATTTAATGCAAGATAAATATTTACTGGAAATAACCTCCTAATATTATATGATATTGCAAAAGTGCATGCAACAAATGTATTAATTAACTAACTTGAACACTAATGCAATGCTCTTATATGAATCAACACGCAATGTTATCTAACAAACAATTATTTAAATTGGAAGATTTTGGAATTTATAGAAATTATCACGCTTGATGGCAAATAATTCAAACAAGGTTCACAACTTCACATAAATAATTGTACGCCACTAAAAGTACTAGAATGTAGATACACAACGAATAAAACCCTTCAAATCTACAGAATGTAGAACACAAAGTAGCCGGTCCAAATGCGAAGATGTTATAATAGGCGCACTTAAGTGGCAGGAGTGAAGCGTCCGTGTTAAGGTGCGGTTTGAGAATGCATCAATATGAAATTTTAGGTGTTCTGGGTTATTTGTGAATTTTGGTGCAAGGGGAGTTTCTGATGAGATTTCCGGCTGCTAGAGATGGGGATTTGTGCTGGTGGGAGGTGGTTGCTGGCAGATGGGGAAATCAGTGGGGGTTTGTATGTCAGCTAGACTGGCGAATGAGGGAGTTGTCAGATAGGCCAGACAGTTGGTGGATGGGTCGGTAGCTGTGAGTGACCGACTAAGTAGGAAGGGGAATATGTGGCAAGTGGTCTGGGTTTCAGCACCAGAGTAGATGAGGGAACGACAACTTTCACACCATTGCTTCTTCCTTAGCGTAACTATTCCACTTGAATATTTAAAGTAATCCAAAGTTAGGTCAAATGAAATGAAGGGTCCACTTTGTCTGATCATTCCACTGGCCTAAATACATAAAAGTAGTACTCTAAAATGTATTAAAACAAGATCATAAAATTGCACTTAACACATCAGTGAATTTTGATTGTCTGAGATGAACCTGTGTGGTCCCTGATGTGCACACTCTGGATGAGACAAAAATGTATTAAAACAAAATCATAAGGATGGGTCGCTAGCTGTGAGGGACCGACAGTAGGAAGGGGAATGTGGCAAGAGGTCTTGGTTTTAGCAACAAGGTTGATGAGGGAGAGACGACTTCAACACCGGCGCTTCTTCCTGAGCGCAACTATTCCACTTGACTATTTAAATTTATCAAAAGTTAGGTCAAATGAAATGAATGGTCCAGTTTACCGGATCATTTCACCGACCTAAATACATAAAAGTAGTGCTCTAAAATGTATTACAAAAGATCCTAAAAATGCGTTTAATACATCAATGGATTTTGATTCTTTGAGACAAAAATAGAATCTGAGTGGTCCCTGATGTGCGCGCTCCGGATGATGCCTCTGATCCCTGTCTTAGGTCTTTTTTGCATGGCCACCGTTTCTGATAGCTTATTTAGATATGTGGCATGCTTAAATGTCCAAGCACGAGGCATTTGCTTAAAATATCCATAATTATAATTGTTAAATTTCTTTTACTACTTTTAAATTTATTAATACTTAGTTCTGTGCAATTTTTAAGTAGCCATTTACTTGAGTAATGAATAGTTGAATACTATAATTTGCTTCATACACCTTTTTTTTCATTTGATGTGCATCTTCTTTTGTCTGCTTTATGCATGCAATTGATGAATAAAATAAATCAGGATTAAGTTTGACATCATGCTTTATTTAGCGATAATCTTCAATCATACAAGTGTTCATTCCTGTACTCTACTATGTTTTAGGGGTTAATCTAATATTTTCCCTTATCGAACTATTTTCTTGGCATTTCTTTGTTTCGCTTTTTGATAATAGGGCATAAGAACTACTGTTCAAGGCCAGTCATGTTGTTTTAGATTTTGTTATTTTTTTGTGTAAGATATTTATGTTTGTTTAACTTAAACGCTGATATTTTATGAAAACTGTTAGAAAAGCCCATATCAAAGGCCCATAGTTAGGCCTATTATTGTATTTATTATGTATTTATTTCTCTCTCTCTCCTTTAGTCCCACATTGTGTATAGGATTTTCTCTCCTCTCTTCTCTCCTATAAATATGTATTCTCTCCTTGTATTTGTGTACACAAGTAATACATACAAGCTCCAGCTTTTCCTACATGGTATCAGAGAGAACGATCCGAAATCTGCGGTCTCTATTTCTCTGACCGTCTGCGAGCTTCCCGGTCTATCCTTCCAGACCGCCAGCTCGCTCACGAGCTCTTCCATTCTGACCGCGCGGCCAGTCTCCTTTCTGTCTGCACTGTCTTCTGCGGTCTCCTTGTTTTCCAACCGCCTTTCCTCTGTGGCTTACCTCTCTCGTGGCTTCCACCTTCCCTCCAAGCCCCGCCCCTCCTTTTATAGGCTCTCCAGTCTGACGAGTGTGGGGCCCACTCATCCCCCTGCCCGCGCGACCTCCGCGGTCACTGTCTTTTCCCGCTGCGATCACTCGCGCGCTCTGTCTTTCTTCTCGCGGCGGGCTGTGATCTCCTTGCGGTGTTCTCTACCCGCTGAACTTCCCTCGCGATCTCTCCTGGTCGCAGCGACCTTCTCCTAGTCGCGAATCTGCTTCTTGCCGTGTTCGCTATCCGCGGACCTTTTGTTCTCGCGATCTCTCCTGGTCGCGGCAACTTCCTCATAGTCGCGGTTCCCCTTCTCGCAGCGCCTTCTATCTCTGACCGCTGCGGTCTGCCCGTTATCTCTACTCACCCTTCTCGCAGCGACCTCTATCTCTGGCCGCTGCAGTCTGTGCTTTGTCGTTATCTCTACCCGCAAGTCACACTCTTCACAGCGATCTCTGCGTTGCTTCTCCTATCCGCGGCGGCCTTCTCTCTTGACCGCTCCGGTCTCCTTGTTTCTCTTCTCGCTCCGGTCTCCTTCTTATCCGCGGCGGCCTCCTCTCCTGACCGTGCAGACTCTTTTTCATCAGATCGCCAGCTCGCGTATTCCTCCCCGGCTGTCCGGTCTTTGCGGTCTCTGCCCCTGGTCGTAGCCTTGCCGGCTGCTGGTATCCTTACCGTGACCGGGCAGACTGCTCTCCTCAGACCGCCAGCCCACTTCGTCTTCTCGCGCGGACTGGTCTTCCCTGTCCGCCAGTCCGCCGTCAGTCTGCTACAATGGGCTCGTCTGAGAGTTCCTCGCCCTTGCCTACTGAGACCGTCCACCAGCACCCTCCTAGTGAGCTCCGTGATGAGTTGCGGATTACCACTCTCTCCCTCTCCGGGAAGAAAAACTTCATTCCTTGGGATCACTCAATCCGCCGGGTCCTCCAGGCCAAGGGACTTCTGGCTCATCTGACCGATGACCCCCCGACTCCTCCTACTCCTGAGTGGCTCAAAAATGATGGACGGGTCCAGACCTGGATCCTTAACTCTTTGGAGGGCGAACCATATGAAATGGTCATGTACCTGCCCACGGCCAAAGGGATATGGGACGAGCTCCACTCGTTATACTCTGGCAAGGACAGCCTTCAAAGTCTCTTCGACATTATCTCTGACCTTCAGGCTCTGGACACCAGTGGACCATCCATTACCTCTGTTGTCGCTCGGGTCAAGTCTCTCTCCGAAGCATGGCTTCAACACCACCCGCCAACCCCTGATCTTGCCACTCAGCGCGCGCAACGGGAGGCCGTCTGCATTGCTCTGCTAATGGCCCGTGTTCCTCCACACCTTCTGAGTATTCGGGCACAAGTATTGGCCTCGACTCCCACTCCCTCCTTATCGGTTGTCTGCTCCATGCTACTCAAAGTATCACAACCTCCGGAGGCTCTTGCTCCTTCCTCACCGGCTCTTCTCCAGAATGTCCCAGCTCCGTCCTTTCCTCCTCCTTCTACCCGAGGAGGTCGATCGGCCTACCGTGGAAGGGGCCGTGGTGGACGAGGACGGCCGAAGTGCTCGTTCTGTGGTCGTGATGGCCATTATGAGTCCACCTGCTTTCGGAAAACTGGCAACCCTCCTCCTCCACGACCGACTGCTGCAGTTGTTGAAGATAGCTCTTCGGCCTCTCGTGCCGATCTTGAGGCTCTCCGCCTACAGTTTCAGCAACTCCAAGGGATGATGACTCCACCTGCCTCGGTCGCCTCCGTCTCCAGCCCAGGTATCGTTTGTCTCTCCACTAGTCCTCGCTGGATAGTGGATTCGGGTGCCACTCATCATATCACCTCTCTTCAGCCACCAACGTATTCGGATGCTCCTCATCCGAAGTGTATCACTGTGGCCAATGGAGCGACTGTCTCTGTGTCTGGCTCAGCTGACCTATCTCTCAGCCCATCCATTTCTCTCCGCTCGGCACTCCATGTTCCGGGCTCCCCGTTTAACTTACTCTCTGTTAGCCGTCTCACTACTGATTTGGATTGCTCAGTAACTTTTTCACGATCTTCTTTTCTAATACAGGATCGACGGACGGGGACTACCATTGGTAAAGGGCAGCTACGCAACGGGCTCTACCTTCTCGACGATTCACCCACCATCCTCGCCTCTGTCTCTTCTGCTGACTGGCATCAGCGGCTTGGCCATGCTCCCCTCCCAATCCTCAAGAAGGCACTCCCCGATGTATCTTTTCCTGCTTTTCAATGTGAATCATGTATTTTCGGCAAACAACCGCGTTCATCCTTTCCTGCACATTGTACTCGGAGCTCCGCTCCTTTTGATCTTATTCACTCCGATATCTGGGGTCCCTATAAAATTAGTAGTATCTCTGGATTCCGTTATTTCATTACTTTTATTGATGATTACTCACGCACAACATGGCTATACTTACTTCGCGAACGCTCTGAATTATCTCGGGTGTTTAAGGCATTTATCCTTGAAACCCGCAATCACTTCTCTACCACCGTCAAAACGCTCCGCACCGATAACGCTCGAGAATACACTGGCAATGAATTTTCGAGTTTATGCTCTGAATTTGGGATTATTCATCAAACCTCATGTGCCTACACCCCTCAACAAAACGGTGTGGCCGAACGAAAGAACCGACATCTTCTTAATATGGCCCGCTCAATCATGATTCACATGAACGTTCCTAAGATCTATTGGCACTTTGCGGTCTCTACCGCCTGCTTCCTTATAAACCGTCTTCCCTCCTCCGTACTCAACGATGCCAGTCCGTTCAGTCTTCTTTTCCCCTATGCTCCTGCATTCCCTCTCACACCTCGAATCTTCGGGTGCACGTGTTACGTTCACTCCATGGGACCATCTACCGATAAACTAGATCCCAGAGCAACTAAGCAAATATTTGTTGGCTACTCCCATACACAGAAAGGCTACGTCTGTTATTCTCCTCTTACTCGGAAAATTTCGGTGTCCGCTGACGTAACCTTCCGGGAAGACCTGCCATTCTTTCCAGATCCAGCAACACATTCTCTATCACCTACTCTCCCACAACCTGTCATGCGACCCATCCTCCCGGTTAACACGCCTCCTCCACTACCTCTACCACAACCACTCCCTACTCCGCCTCCTTGCCGGCCACCTCTTATCCAGGTCTATTCCCGTCGCAACTCCCGCCCCGTTGCCCCTGCGCAGTTGTCCTCATCCTCTGGTGTTCCAAGTCCTGCTGATCCGGTAACAGAATCCACCGCTCATCCAATGGCGAGCTACGTATCCCTGCATCGTCTCTCTCCTCCACTTCAAACGCTTGCTACTTCTTTGTCTACTGTGGCTATTCCTAACTCAGTGCAGGAAGCTCTCCAACACCCTGGCTGGCGCGCTGCCATGGAAGAAGAAATGATAGCTCTCTGGGCAAACAAAACCTGGACTCTGGTACCCCGCCCCCCGGGTCAGAAACCAGTTGGCTGTAAATGGGTCTTTGTTATCAAACATGCTCCCAATGGCACTATTGATCGGCTGAAAGCTCGCTTGGTCGCTCGTGGATATACTCAACAACATGGCATTGACTATGAGGAAACCTTCTCTCCAGTGGCGAAACTGAACACCGTTCGCGTGCTCATCTCGGCTGCTGTACATCGACGATGGCCACTCTATCAATTGGACATCAAAAATGCGTTCCTCAATGGCGATCTACAGGAGACGGTGTACATGGAACAACCTCCCGGGTTTGAGACCACGGGGGAGTCATTGGTCTGCCGACTGTTGCAATCACTGTATGGTCTCAAACAATCCCCGCGAAACTGGTTCAACAAGTTCAGTAAGGAACTTCGGGTACTTGGTTTCAAACAGAGCTCTACAGATTCCTCTCTGTTCATTCGCCATCAGCCAACTGGAGCAGTCATTCTGCTAGTCTATGTGGATGACATCGTCATTTCTGGAGATGACGTCAACGGGATACAGAAGGTCAAACAACATCTCAGCACGACCTTTCAGACAAAAGATCTAGGAAATCTCAACTACTTCCTGAGTTTAGAAGTCGCCAGACGATCTGATGGTCTCGTCCTCTCTCAGCGAAAATATTGCCTCGACCTTCTCCACGATGCGGGTTACTCTGGATGCAAGCCAGTCAACACTCCAATGGATGTCAATCACAGGATATCTGCTCAGGCATCTGACACTGATCATCTGCTGCAAAATCCGGAGTATTATCGCCGTCTGGTCGGAAAATTAATCTACCTCACCGTAACAAGACCAGATATATCATTTGCTGTAGGTATTGTCAGCCGATACATGCATGCTCCTCGGAGTTCTCACTTGCAGGCTGTTGAACGAATTCTCCGATACCTTAAGACAGCTCCTGGTCAAGGCCTTGTGTACAAAACCTCATCTTCAACTCCAAACCTAGTCGCATATTCAGATGCTGACTATGCTGGTTCCATAGATGATCGGCGATCAACAAGTGGTTTTTGCACTTACTTTGGAGGACACTTGATCACCTGGCGGAGCAAGAAACAAGCAGTGGTTGCAAGATCTTCGGCTGAAGCAGAATATCGGGCAATGACATCGGTAGTATCAGAACTAACGTGGCTTAAAAGCCTTCTCACGGATCTTGGTATGAAGCTTCCCTCACCTGCTCTCCTTCTCTGTGACAGTCAAGCTGCAATACACATAGCCAAGAATCCTGTCTTTCATGAGAGAACGAAACATATTGAAGTAGACTGCCACTTCATTCGAGAGAAAGTCCAGATGAAGAAGATTGTATTGAAGCATGTTCCGGGTACTGAACAGGTTGCGGATGTCCTCACAAAGGCACTGTCCAGTACTCTCTATCATCAATGCTTATCCAAGCTTGGCGCCTACGATTTGTACGCTTCAGCTTGCGGGGGAGTGTTAGAAAAGCCCATATCAAAGGCCCATAGTTAGGCCCATTATTGTATTTATTATGTATTTATTTCTCTCTCTCTCTTTTAGTCCCACATTGTGTATAGGATTTTCTCTCCTCTCTTCTCTCCTATAAATATGTATTCTCTCCTTGTATTTGTGTACACAAGTAATACAAACAAGCTCCAGCTTTTCCTACAAAAACTACCACTAATCACATTAAATTCATGATTGCAGAAGGAAATACTTGTAAGAATAGATGGTGAAATCTTTTGTTGATTGGAATTTACTCTATATGTTCCTTTTTCTTTTCACAGCTAATGATTCTAGTTCGAGCTCACAACAACAACCCAGGGTTGGACAGGTTGCTCACAGTGTTTTCCTTGGAACTGTTAATATTGGAGACAGACAGGGTGAAGCAATGCCATTTGACTTAAGTCAGGTTATCAAGCTTCTAAATTTGTTGTTTCTTAGCTTACCATGTCCTTCCTTTCTTCTCCTCTCACTTCCCTTTCCTTTTGTTTTATAGATTGTACCGGCTGTTCTCAATCTTTTAGGAGCGCCAAACTTTGGGGCTGCTGGTGGACCTAACCTTGTTCCAGTTGTTTCTGCTGTGAGTGGGATTGTTTTCCTGTAATTTTGATAAAAGAGGCTTTTGATGAACTAACTTGTCAAATGGCTACACATGTGAGTGTCTCTTCAGTCAAATCAGGCCTCTTCAGGTACACAAACTTCTCAGAGCACCAACCAAACTCAGTCAGGCAACCCAGCCAATGGAGGATTTATATTTCCAAATCAACAGTTTTCGCAGATGCCATCATTGAGAAATGTAAATTAACATTTCCCTTCTTTCTGGTTTTTATTTTGCAATGTTCAAATTGACTTTTATTGTATCACAATTATATATTATTTTTTTTGTATTTCAGGTTATTTCTGACGCTTTGACAACTCTATTGGAGTTCATTGATAGGATGCAAGGAGTGCTGCAAAGTAGCGATAACTCACTGAACAATGAGCAAAATCAGCCACATTCAACAACTTCATCCTTGGATGCCAGAGGATTACCAACCCCTGAAACTTTACGTTCTGTTTTGGAGCGAACCCAAGTACTTCTAAGAGATAATGCAGTAGCTGCTCTTTCGGTATGTTCTATATATTCCTTACCTCTCTCTTAAGGTGAATGAAAAAGAGTAATATGCACTAATGGGCGTGATGAGTAGTGTGATGTATTTTTTCCAATTGTTTTCTAAAATATTAGGCATGCATTGTGAAATTGTGACACAAGTATTGTTGTTGTTTATCAGAAGAAAAATTGTTCCACAAAATAGGTGGTCTATTTGTCATTAATATTGATTCTTTAAGGTGCGGTGGGTTTATGTTTTATACAGGGCGTATTCTTTTACCATGATATAAGAAGCACTGATTATGAGATTCAAATTACAGCTTTGATAACAATAGTGAAAATTATGTTGATTACGACAGTGCCAAATGAATGGATTCATATTTGACAACTCATCTTTGTCGTAACTGTTGAATGCTAAGATAAAGATGGCCTTTCGGTAAGCTTACTGGAAGGTTATTAGATCTTTAATCCTAAGAATTCAAATAATAAGACCTTAAGTGTGGCTGAATCCGTGCTTGTCTGCTCCTACTCTTTGCTTTCAGGATCTTCTCCTTCAAGGTACTCATTCAGCTATCTTCCTCCTTCACCTTGTTCCGAACCTGGAATCAGAAACAGATACATTGTTAATGATCCATGCCAATCATGTTAGTTCTGTCGCGGCACATCTGTTGTTTTGTATACTATTACTATCAAAGGTTCATATTGTTGATGATGTAGATTCTTGTTCCTCCTAAGACAGTGAATTTGTGTCGTCGCAGGTTCACACATCTTTGTCTCTGACTTCTTGGTTCTCCATTGCTTATTCAGCCACCAAATTTGTGTTTGTAAATTGTTTTGTCCTGCATTGTTGGAGAGGGAAAACGTGGTGTGGCATTTATAGTGGTCACAATTGCATCCTCCTTTGTTTTTGAGCACATTGGGAGCGACCTTGAATGCTGACCTGCGGTGTATAGAGCATGTTGTGGTTTATGGACTGGGCGTGGGTTTCCCACTGCACGGTCCAAGCACTATAATGTTGTTGCATGTTGGCTTTGGGTATATGAATCTATCACTTTTGCTTTAGTTTCTTCCTTCTCATCCACAAGACTTTATTTTCCCTGGTTCCGTGATTCTGGAGCCTTCGACCATATGTTAAGAGCTACTACTCAGATTAATTTTTATCCCATGCTCAGGCAGCAGGATACTTCCTTACCTTCTATTTTCTTTATATAATTATATGCACTATAAAGAGATTTTGGTATAAGAGATTTGGTCATGCAAATTTTAGAACTCTAAAAACTAAATTTTCTAGTAAATTTATCATTCGTAATGAGAATACTATTTTTCTACGAGTTCTGCAAATGTCACTGTCTCACTGAACCAGTTATCCCCAAGTACGAGCAGGAGCACTACATCTTTTAACTTAGTGTGTTTAGATGTGTGGAGATCTTTTAATTATTAGTTCTGTCAATGTTTTTAGTTTTCTTTTATCGATGATTATTCATGATTCACTTGGATTTATTTGATGAAAAAAGAAGTTTTTGATATATTAAAGTTTTCTTTTACTATGTGGAGATTTAGTTTGAAGTTATGATAATGATATTTTGGAGTGATAATTAGAGGAAAATACATGGTTCCATGTACTTTTTTTTTACTTTTTTTGGGGAGGGGTGACAAATTCAAAATGTAGCTTTCATGTATTGTATATGACTAATCAGTAAGATGACTGTAATGAGTTTGATGGTTTCAAATCAAAATGATATTTTATCTCTCTCTCTCTCTATATATATGTGTTGGAAATTAGAAAACCTTGATTACTTCATTAAGAGAACACTCCTCAATATATAGGAGTGAGCAAATACAATAAAAATACAATAGGGAAACATAATTAAATCATAAACTCAAACACTCCCCTCAAGTTGGGTTTGTGCTGTAAGTCAAACCCAACTTGCCCATAATGTTCCCAAATGCTCTTTGACTCAACCCCTTAGTAAGAACATCAGCTAGCTGTTGATCAGAGGGAACAAATGGAGGGGTCACAACTCCCCTTACTATGTTCTCCTTGATGAAATGTCTGTCAACTTCAACATGTTTAGTGCGGTCATGCTGAACAGGATCGTGCGCAATGCTGATAGCCGCCTTGTTGTCACAATAAAGCCTGATGGGTCCCCTACTTTGAATCCTAAGTTCGTACATAAAAGGACCAAATCCGCATTCCTTCACATATCCCATGAGTCATTGCTCTGAATTCCGTTTCAGTACTAAGCCTGACAACATGTTTTTTGCTTCTCCAAGTTACCAGATTACCTCCAACCAGGGAACAATATCCAGAAGTGGATCTTCGGTCATCAACACTCAACAGATCCTGCCCAGTCAACATCTGTGAAACTTCAATGGTTAAATTTTTACTTGGCGTGAACAAGATACTACACCCAGGAGAGGATTTGAGATATCGTAAGATCCGGTGGGCAGGCGAGACCTGGGAGAATACATTTATTGACTGATGATCCCAACAACATAAGTGATATCTGGGCGAGTATGTGATAGGTAGATAAGTCTCCCTAGTAGTCGTTGAAAACCAGTGATGTACGCAACAATTTCACCATCATCTCTCCCCGATTTATGGTTGGCTTTAATTGGGGTATCAACAGGTCTACACCCACTCATCCCCGTTATCTCGAGTAAGTCAAGGATGTACTTCTTCTGAGAGATAAAGATCCCGTGCTTGGATCTCACGACTTCAATGCCTAGGAAGTACTTGAGATTTCCAAGATCTTTTACCTCGAATTCGCTTGTCAATCTTGTCTTCAGACTTTGGATCTCCTCCATGTCATCCCCAGTTATGACAATGTCGTTCACATAGATAATAAGAGCGGTCATTTTTCCTTGTTTGTGCTTTATAAACTAGGTGTGGTCAGCATTGCTATGAGTGTAACCAAAATTCATTTTTTTTTTTACAGGAGCAAAGGTTTCCTGATAGTCGATCCCAACAGTCTGAGTATATCTCATGGCCACCAATCTAGCTTTGTAACGTTCAACAAGATCCCGAGAGTTTTTTTTTCACTGAGAAGATCCACTTACACCCAACAACGGTTTTTCCTTGAGGAAGATAAAAAAGATCCTACGTGCAATTCTTTTCAAGAGCCATCATTTCTTCAAACATAGTTTCCTTCCAGTTTTGGTGTCTCAGGGTTTCCTGCCAAGAAGAGGGGATGGATATAGAAGACAGAGAAGTGACCAATGCTCTATGCGAGGAAGACAAAGAGTCATAAGTCACATAATGAGATATGGGATGCTGGGTGGATGCACGGTTACCTTGGGGACCGGTAGCATGAGATATGGGATGCTGGGTGGATGCACGGTTACCTTGGGGACCGGTTACCATGAGATATGGGAACGGTTACATCACATAACGATCCAAATAAGCGCGAAGGCATGCGCTACACAATTAAAAGACAAGAAGTACCAAAATAAAATCATAAAAAAAAAGATGCGACTCGGGTTGCATCAGAAGTCAAGAGTCAACCCTCACCATCACTAGTGTGCATTCTAGGAACCCACTACACACCCTACCCTACATCAGTTGGTATCAGAGCCCAAGGTTTGGGCCACGTCTATTCTCTGTAGTGGTAGGGCATATAGATCCCCAATGTCAAACTCTAATGTCACCGAGGATCGAACAAATAGTTCGAATTCGGGTGCGACATTTGCTGAATTTCAGCGACTTGTCATTGACCGTTTAGATGCAATGAGTACCCAGTTTTAGGGTTTCCGCCGTGACCTCACAGAGTTCAATACCCGATTAATGCATCTCGAAAGTCAGAGTGACTCGTCGTCTCAACGGGGAGAGCCTTGTGAGGATGAGCCTGAAATTCCTCCTCAGCCAGACCCACGTCAGAGGGGTGTACCACCACCTCCTGAGCGACGCTATCGTGACACTCCCCGTTGGAGTCCCGCCCCTCAGCGCGACAGACCCCGAGCAGTCCCTCAGAATTTTAGAGCTCGTACACCGCAGCACGACCGTCGTGATCTTGGTCGCGATGACTATTTTGGCCCCGGTCGCAGAGAGCGTGGACCCCCACCCGCTCGACGCGATTACGTCCGGGATGAGTATTATGAGGAATATCCAGAGCCGCGTAGAGGCGACTACCAGTATGAGAATGACGTCACTAGGCGCATTCACATCGACGCCCCTTCATTCGATGACCGCTTGGATCCGAAAGCTTTTAGCGATTGGCTCCTCGACATGGACCATTATTTTGAGTGGCATGACATGAATGATGAGCGCTGTGTCCGCTTCGCCAAGATGAAGTTGGTCGGGCAGGCCAAGGTGTTCTGGATTAGCGTAGAGAGAGCTGTAGAAAGGGATGGCTATTATCCTATCACCCGATGGGATGATATGAAACATAGGCTGAAAGACAAATATCTCTCTGCCTCCTACAGAGACCAGCAACTTGATCAGTTACAGAATTTACGACAGGGGACACTTACGGTCCCTGAGTATATGGCTCGCTTCGACGAGCTTGTCGTTAGGAGTGACATCTCGGAGGAGCCCATTGCCACCGCCTCTCGCTTCAAGGTTGATCTTTGATCTGAGATTCAGAGAGAGTTGATTCCCCACCCTCGAGACTGTCGATCAGATATTTCAGCTCGCCCTAGATTATGAGCAGTATCTCCGCTCATCCAACACGAGGCAGTTCCCCTCTCGATCTGATACCTCGACATATAAGAAATTCGTTCCACCCCAGACCACCGCGACTGTGCCCCCACGTGTCCCAGTTGACGCAAAGGACAAAGCTGTCGCCACTGATGGCCAACGATCTGGGGGTATTCAGCATTTTAGATGTTCCGGCAGAGGACACGTGGCGGTGCAGTGCCCCACGCGAAACCTGCTAATTGAGGAGGATGAGCTGGGCTTAGAAGAAAAGGAGGCTACTGAGGAGATTACAGCCACTGTTGAGGAAGAATGGGAGAGTGGCGCTGAGCGATCCTTAGAGATGGGAGTGATTAGGCGTCTCCTACACACCCCACGTGTAGATGAGGATTGGCGTCAGACTTCTATATTCTACACGTATTTTCCTAGTGCAGGCGGTCCCTGCAAGCTAGCCATCGACAGTGGGAGTTTCGTGAATATTGTGGCCCAAAATGGTCTTGATCGTATGCAGGTGAAGATCGAGCCTCACCCTCACCCCTATCGTGTTATCTGGGTAGATAAAACAGCGATTCAGGTTACCCAGTGGTGTCTTGTACCTTAAGAAGTGTTTTTTCTTATCAGAATCTGTCCATTTCCTAGGATTTATTGTGTCGTCCACTGGCGTATTTGTCGACCCCGAGAAGGTCAAATCTATCCGTGATTGGCCCATACTGACGAATATCCACGAGGCCCGCAGCTTCCATGGACTCGCCACCTTCTATAGGAGGTTTGTCCAGGGATTCAGCACGATCATGGCGCCATTCACGAGTTGCCTGCTGAAGGGAAAATTTCAGTGGACCGCCGCGACCACTAGAGCCTTCAAGGAAATTAAGGAGAGATTGACGACGACCCCTGTTTTGAGACTCCCTGACTTTAGTCGCGCGTTTGAAGTTGCGTGTGATGCGTCCGGTATCGGTATTGGAGGCGTGTTAAGCCAAGAGGGACACCCAGTTTCTTACTTTAGTGAGAAACTGAACGAGGCAAAACAAAAATACTCGAACTACGATCGGGAATTTTATGCTATCATCCAGTCTCTGCGCTACTGGAGGCATTATCTCCTACCCCGAGAGTTTGTGCTTTACTCCGATCATCAGGCGTTGCGTTAGATTCGTAGCGCAAGTTTGGACATCGGCGTGCCAAGTGGGTCGAATATTTACAAGAGTTTCAATATGTTCTCAAACACCGCGCTGGTGTTGAGAATAAACCCGTGGATGCACTAAGCCGCCGAGTTTCGCTCTTGCAGACGATGAGGGCCCGAGTGGACGGCTTCGAGCTATTGATCACGGACTATCCTGTCTGTCCGGATTTTGGTGAGTTACATGTCGCGATGTCGAGGGACCCTCCGGATCCTATCGAGAGGTTTCAGATTATTGACGGGTACTTATTTTAGGGCTCCCGCCTATGTGTACGCAGGACCTCTTGTCGAGATTACTTAGTATGGGAATTACATGTGGGCGGTGCAGTCGGCCATTTTGGGCGAGATAAATCGATAGTTATTGTTGAGGACTGGTTCTATTGGCCGAGCCTGAAGAAGGATGTAGCCCGCATAGTGCGACATAGTCCTATTTGCCAAACGGCTCAGGGTACGAAACAGAACACTGACATGTACACCCCACTACTCGTCCCCCACCGACCTTGGGAGGACATTAGTATGGATTTCATACTTGGGCTTCCTCGTACCTTGAGGAAACATGACCCAATCTTCGTCGTGGTTGACCGGTTTTCTAAGATGACTCATTTTACTGCGTGTAGCAAGACTGTTGATGCCCCCACGTTGCGGCCTTATTTGTTAGTGGTGTCTTTAGATTACACGGTCTACCGAAATCTATTGTGTCTGATCGGGACGTGAGGTTCGTTAGTTATTTCTGGAAGACCTTGTGGCGAAAGACCGAAACTACCTTAAAATTTTCATCTGCTTATCACCACCAGACGGACGGTCAAGCTGAGGTGGTGAATAGAAGTCTAGGCAATCTACTTAGGTGTCTTGTAGGGGAACATGCATCTAGTTGGGATTCGGTGCTCCCTATCGCGGAGTTCGCATACAACAGTTCCATAAATAGGTCTACAGGGTTGAGTCCATTTCATATAGTGTCAGGTTATGACCCTAGGAAACCTATTGATCTTATTCCCATCCTGATCGAATCACGCCCCAGCGAGTCAGCTGAGTCCTTTGTACGTCATTTGCATGAATTGCATGAGTCGGTTAGGCGCAAAATTAATACAAACAATGAATATTATAAGGAACATGCAGATAAGCGTATGCGAGAAAAGATCTTTCTAGCAGGCGAACAGGTGATGGTACGAGTCCGCACCGAGTGGCTCCCTCAGGGGCCTGCTAAAAAGCTAAGCGCTAGGCGGATCGGCCCCTACACAGTTTTGAGATGCATTTGGGCAAATGCTTATGAACTTGACCTCCCCGCTAGCATGGGCATCCATCCCATATTCAATGTCGAGAACCTGATGCCATACTTTGCACCTCACGAGTATTCAAACCCATATCGTGGCGGCCCTCCTGAGCCTTCACCACCACAGTTACCAACTTACCACCCACCACTCAGTCCATGCCCGAACCTTTGTCACAACATTCCCCACCCATTGCTCAGCCTACACCCGACACCCACCTATTCGTGGTCCCGTCACCTTCGGTTTCACCATTGGTTCCTCCCACTAGTGAGTTGAGCGATGAGAGTATCACTGAGATCATCATGCATGAGGACGTCCCCTCTACGGACGGCCTTGTGTGCCGCTACCTGGTTCGATGGCGTGTACGACCCTTCACCGACGACACCTGGATTGCTGCTGCAGAGCTTGATCGATTCGCCCTTGGACTTCGATCGTCTTATGATCGTCTCCATTCATCGGAGATGAAGGCTTTTCAGTCGTGGGGAGTTGATGGGGGGCCATCTGGCGTGACTCGGCGCAAGGCGGACCCCACCTTTGTTTATTCACGCAGGCGAACTTGATCAAATTGGCGATCCTCCACCGCGGATGCGTCCGGCTCGCCGTTCCTATGTTTTTTCATATATAACATTATTATTTTCAGACTATATTTCATGTAGTTATCCCTGTAACCATCGGCCAATCATAGTTGTTGATTCTGGGTGCCCTAATCTTGGTTCCTTATAAATAGATATTAGAGCTGCAGTTTTTAGGCATTGCTGAAATTTGGAGAGCTTCTTCCTCATTTCTGATGATCCCCTCCGCGATGCCGACTCCGTGGAACCCCTTGGTGACGACTCCTTGGATAAGTTTTGTATCCTTGAATTCTAGCCCCACCCCCACCCCTTTCCCTCTGCTGATCCCGCCGCCAGCCCCTCCCTCTCCCCGCTGTCCTGCCGCCAACCCTTCCCCCTGTGCTGTCCAAATCCCGCCGCCAGCCCCCCCCTTCCCTGAGTTCCCTCCCTGTGCTGTCCAAATCCCGCCGCCAGCCCCTCCCTCTCCATGTTGTCCTGCCGCCAACCCTCCCCTTTCCCCTGTGCTGTCCAGATCCCGCCGCCAGCCCTCCCTCTCCCTGTTTCCAGCCACCGCCACCCCTTCCCCTCCCGTGGAACCACCCGATAACCCCCATCCGCCCCAAAACTGCCTTGATCTGGGCATACCAGCCCAAATCCAGCCACCCTCCACCCCGATCCTGCCCCCCCCCCCCCCCCCCCCCCCAACCCAATCCAACCCCCAATCGGCCTGCTCCTTGCCCGATCCAGTCCACCCTCCACCGGATCTACACTTCTAGCCTTCCAACGCCCAGATCCAACCCCATTACAGCAGCCCTAATATTTCGTGTTGTTATTTGTATTGGGGTTGGTTGTAAACATTGCTACGGGTTATTTACTACATGCTTGATTGGGTATTTCAGTTTATTATAGTACTTGTTCTTTGATAACTCTCTAACGGTAGGAAGGATTGATTTGCTGCACGCTTGTTTTGGCCCTCCTTGCGGAGGAAAGCCACGCCTTAAGCCTAAAGGAAATTCTTATCTGCGTTTATAATTTGATGAAATGTTAGTTATGTTATTTATGGTTTGTGTTAATTGTTAGCGCCTATCTGTAAGTAGTGCATGCATTGAGTTATTGGGAAGTCGAGAGTCAACCCTCACTCATCACTAGTGTGCATTCTAGGAACCCACTACACACCCTACCCTACATCAGTTAGCTTGAGGAGGTTGTTGAATTCCAAGCTAAAGGTCTCCAGTTAAGTTTATCAGGCGGTGCCAGAACTTTAATGCTAAGTCTTCTAGTGATAGGAGCTCATATTGACATGATTTGGTTTTGATGAAGATTTGTTGTGTGGAGGTCAGATGTCGTTGAAGTCGTGCATGTATGCCTCCCAGATCATCTACTCCATGGTACTCGTTTTAGTCTTTCTTAAAGCAATAAGAAATTAGAGTGATGATTTTGTTTATAATATACTCTAAATTTAAGTGGTCTATTGGCTATTCTTTGTATTGCTAATATTTATCCATAACTACTATATCTTAGGGAGTTGTTAAAGACAAACCAGAATTGGCTATTGGCAAACCAATTTCTATGAGTTATTACGCGGCTTTTGAAAATACGCTTTGTACATGCATTTTTAGGAAAAGTGTTCAACACGAAAATTGTAGATCTCGTCGAGATCTACAACTTTTGTGTTGAACATTTTTCCTAAAAACGCATGTACAAGGCGTATTTTCTTGTTATTTTCAAAAATTCATTATAGCAACGATCAGGGCGATTTTAGGGCCTTGTGCGTGCATTTTTAGGAAAAGTGTTCAACACGAAAGTTGTAGATCTCGACGAGATCTAAAATTTTCGTGTTGAACACTTTTCCTAAAAATGCATGTACAAAGCGTATTTTCAAAAGGCGCGTAATAACTCATAGAAATTGGTTTGCCAATAGCCAATTCTGATTTGCCTTTAACAATGCCCATATCTTATTTAGTAAAATTTTATATTGGAATCTGACACATGGTAAGATTGTTTGAGTGAGGTGGCGACCTAAGAAAACTTTCGGTGTGGTGACGAATGAGATTCAATTAAAGCTTGCAATGATGTACATGCACATAAAGAAAATTTTCTGCACAATATTGCACGTAATATACTAAATTAATGAGCGATTACAATACAACCACGATTGAGATTAGTAGGTAAGAGATGACTTGCAAGCGATTAATTTATGCATGGGGAGAGCACTATAATTAAGTGCTCGTCGATCTGAGCCCTGCAAGTTATGATATTTCAAGGGAACAAATAGCTCCAAATAATCCGCCTCCCCGATCCCCCCTCCAGCGAACAATTCGATTCCCGATCCTGCTTCCAACAACCGGCCCGTCTCCCGATCCTGCCTCCAACAAACAGCCTGTCCCCCAATCTCGCTACAAGCTTGCGACCCCCCCCCCCCCTAAATAGATTCTCCACTCTTCTCCAAATCGACAAGCCCTTATGCAACCACCACTTCCAATGTCTGCTGCAAGCCTTAACCCGATCCCACATTTTAGTCGCAGGTCCGCCCTGGCCCCGTCTCCTCTATTCCTAGTTGCACGCCTCTTCACCTCTTTCTCCGGCCCACTACCACAGAGCCATCACTTCCCCTTTTGCTTCCATCTACAGTCGTACTGTCCATGCTCACCCCCATTGCCACCTCCAACAAGCGGTAGTCACCCGACATCAGTCTACACCGCTGGATCTTCATGCTTGTGAGTATTTTGTATTGTGCTTCTTTTTCTTTATTGAGTATTGGATGAGCATTACATAATTGTTTGGAAGTTGTAACTTTTTTGTACTATTTGTTGTGCTTTCTTATTTTTCTATAAAACCTGTCTGGGCTACTGTAGCTTAAGGCTCTTTGTGCGAAGGAGAACTAACATGTTTTTGTTTATTCACCTGAAAAGGTGGACGTCGTGTTGATTTGCTAAACTTACCTAATCGTATTGCTACATTAAATTCCATATTGAATCAAGCCATATATGCATCATATAAATTAGGTCTGTTCGAGTCAATCCCGCACCATTCACATAGGATTTCATTAGTGTGAGACTCTCTCACAACCTACCCTGCGTTACTTCTCTATTATCCTAAACTTTTTTTCCTTCTATTTATAATTTCAATTTTCACATCTTCCTTTTAAAAGTTCCTAAGTTTCATATTGCAAATTCAATTTTGTTTTTACTTTTCACAATTGGGTTAAGTTGTGATACTTCATGTTACAGATGATGTCCCAGGTAATCCTTCCCTACGTCTCACCACAATCGAGTTAAGGCGTGCTTAATCTCTGTTGGAGAACACTATAGCGATCAAAAGTTCAAATTAGATTCCATTATGAATTTTGGCATATGTTTATTGATTGATTGTCAGACTTACCTGTATAACCCGTAATTCGTCGAGATCAGAGATGACCGTAGAAGGCTTAAAAGATCTCGCTCACCTGGGATGAGTAGAGAAGATCTCGTGTTCAATCCCATCTTTGTCGAAATCAGAATTGCCTAAGGAAGACACCTGAGGAGACCGTCTTGCTAGGGTCCCAGGGTGCCAGCTCGCCAGGGTGCCAGCTCGCCAGCTCGCCAGGGTGCCAGCTCGCTCAACTAGCCAGAGTGCCAGCTCGCCAACTCGCCAGGGTCCCAGAGTGCTAGCTCTCCAAGGTGCCAGCTCGCCACGGTCCCAGGGTGCCAGCTCGCCACGGTCCCAGGGTGCCAGCTCGCCAGGGTCCCAGGGTGCCAGCTCTCTAGGTCGCCGGGGAGAACTCGTGAAGTAACGTATCGGCCTGCGATTAGCCCTTCCAAACAGCGGGATTCCGCTGTTGGCAGATTAATTTGGACTGCATCTAGTAAAACCAAGAGGCGGGATTTCGCTATCCGCAGACCATTCCAGAAAACTATAAATAGACCCCCAAGGGCACCTTTGGAGGGAGCTCTTCTTGGCTTCTTTCTCCTTAAGCTGGCTCTGGTTGGTGAGAGCTCTAGCTCCCTGTGCACCGTGGTTTCCGGGTGGACAATTGGAGAGCTCCAACTCACCGTGGTTTCCGGGTGGATATGTTGATAGCTCCAGCTCCCTGTTCACCGTGGTTTCCGGGTGGACAGGTAGAGTGCTCTCAAGTGCCCTCCAAGGTGCCCAACTCAACATTGGTTTAGGAGGGGAAGCTCTCATAGATCTTTCGGGTGTGTAGCGGGACCTCCTCGTTGCAGCTCGAGAGTCTGTTCTTAGTTTTCCACCCTTGTGATTCAGGGATTTCTTTGTGCTCGCTAACCTCCCCTTGTCATGTCTCATCTGGGTCGACAACTAGACCAGTAAACTTCGGTCACCCCCTGGTCCGAACGCAGGGACCAAAAATCTTGGTTCCAACATTACCAATCCTTAACTTAATGAGTTGTGTACGGTCGTCGTACAACTTATCCATCACCAACTGCATTTTTCTTCTTCGCTGCTCTGCACTTCCCATGATCGAACAACGGCCGAATGGTCTTGTGTTCCGTGTGATTAGCTTTTTGAGCTGTAGTGGATGCCCTTCTTTACAATTCCTCATCATCATCTGCATTTCCCGACTCATGGACAAAGATCCGTGCCAAAAAAGAGTTGCAGATGCCAACCAAAGCTCGTTCAGGTGGCGAACGAGAGCTAAAGATACCACTTGTAACTGATAAACAAGAAGAAGAAGAAGAAAGGAGTAGGCATTCTCAATAAAGAAAAATGGATAAATGTTCGCTCGTGCGGGGTGACCGGTCATGTAGGGTAGAACAAGTTCGCAGTAGCCTTTCCGATCCGACTCATCGATCTCCAACCCCTTTCCGGAATTGGCTGTCCCTTGACTTGTCACATCAACAACGAGTAATGATCGCAAGACCCTTTTGTTGGGGACCTTGTCAACCGCCTCTTCCCTTCACCTCTTTATATAAGCTCGGCTTGTCGCCTCTCTTTCTATAAGCTCACCTTCATTCTAGTTGATTGGTTTAAGAAAAAAATTCTCGCAGTACCGAAGGATGCGACTGAGACCTTGTTCTGATGCGCTTCCACCAGCAAGCACAAATCGGGAAATGACGTGACAAAACGTCTCCTTTTCTCATCCACGCTTCTAACTGGCAATTGAGATTTTGAACCTGTCTTCTAAACACCTAAACTTCTCAAATCAACTTAATGTTTTATCTTCTATACACCTAAAATTCTCTGATTCAACTTAATGTTGTAACTTCTATACAGCTAAAATTCTCATATTCAACTTGAATGTTTTTTAGTTCAGAATTATATAGTGGTTTTGATGTGTATGCCTGAGTTACATTTTCTGCTGTTGTTTTGATATTCATGCAAGTCTCAGTGTGCAAATTTTTATAAAATGAGCTCTTGTACATTTTCACACATGGGCTCTAGCAAATTTAACCCGGAGAAAGCTAGTCAGCTGATATCTGTTTTTGAACATACATATTGCAGTTCATATTAATAGGTCTATCAGAAAAAAAATTGGGTATTGCCTGGACTGTTATTTTTTCCTTTGATGTATTAACTTTCATATCTTCTTTCCCTTGTGTGACCCGATACAGTTTGTATTATTTACTATTTATTTTGAATGTATAGCATTTATCTACACGTTTGCAAAGAGAAGAGGGTTCTTCGGATCCATTATTGCGAGCTCAAATACAGACTGAAGCAATGCAATTAGGAGTAGCAATGCAGCATCTGGGAGCTATGCTCTTAGAGCTTGGCCGTGTGACCATGACTCTACGCATGGGACAAACTCAAGTATGTTCTTTTCTTTTCAATATTTGAATATTCAAGGAGCAATTACAAGTGACATACTCTCATTCAAAACTGCCAATTTTTAACTACATAAATTTACTTGCGTTTTATCATTATTTCAGGCAGAGTCATCGGTATATGCTGGACCCGCTGTATATATATCCCCAGCAGGCCCGAACCCTATAATGGTCCAGGTAGGGCCCAATCCAGCATAACCCACTCTTATGTTTGTGTATCTGATTTATGTTTTTGTATTCAGCCATTTCCTTTTCAATCAAACTCTTTATTTGGGTCTTCTCCCCCCTTATTCTCTGAAATGTTGGGCCGTGGTGCTCCTGGGGATCCATCTAGTAACATGAATATCCATCTACATACTGGTAAGAACAATATTTTTCTCTTCCATTTTCATTACTAAAAATGTTGCTGATACCTAAATTATGCATAACATCGAGAGTGTTTTATGGATATGTAACAAAAATAGGATATATTTTGACTTAGTTTAGTGGAGCATTTAGAATAACATCCATCAAAGATAAAGTAATTGAATAATTTGACGAAAGGTAGAAAAGGCACCCATTGGAAAAGTAGATAAAATTAGCGTCAAAAGATTAGGAAGGGCAGTTTTAAAATTAGATAGGTAAAAGTCTATTCAAAATGATTTATAACAACTAGATAAATATTCAATGAACAGATTTCAAATAGTTAGGATAAGACTAATGATGGTGATGATAATTTGTTGAAGATCATGGCTGATGTCATTGGATGATCAGGTAGTTCTGTACTCCCTGGTGCATCTTCTAATGGCTACATTACAGATCCCGCCGAAGCTATTCATGGAGAGCATGTGAATGCTGAACAAACAACACCAAATAGAACTGGTTTGAGTGAATCAATCTCCACAAGTGGACTTCCTTCCAGAGAAGTGGCTTCTGCCCTTCAAGCAAGGGTTGTCCCACAATCCGGTGGTCAAGTACTCAGTGTCACCTACCCTGTTCATGTAAGGGTACAACAGCCTGTGATTATACGTTCGGGTAATCAAGTACTCAGTACTATTATAAGCAGAGATGTTCATCTTCATGAATCAACTTCGGTCCCACTGTCATCTTTAGGATCTGATTCTCTCCCTGTAATTGTAGCTGAAGTTACTGCACGTAGTCCAACTGGATTTAATGGGAGTGCTAGAGTTCAGAGCTCATCTATGCAGTCTAGTGCAACTAATGGCTCTCAGGGATCTGATAATAGCGATAGACAATCTGACATGTCAAATTCTACCTTACTTCCTCCTGAGGTGTACAGTAGTATCACTCATACGACAGAGTTGAATGTGGAGAGGAGCAGTGCTCTCACTAGTGATTCTCAACCCCAAAATGCGTTATCTAGGACGGAAAATTCTGTGGGATCAAGCAGTATAAAAGGCACTGTGTTATCTTCTCCAGAAGATCTACTTTCAGGCACTTATAATTTCTTTATTACATTGAAATGCTAGCTAGCCATTCTGATCTCTTTTCCCTTGATCTTTCACTTTTCATGTTGCACTTTGTTCAGGCAACAATGTATATGATGGCTCAAAAAAAGTGTTAGGTGCTGAAAGTAGTAAGCAAAATGATTTCGGAGAAGATCATGTTTCTGATTTCACTGTTTCCAGAAAGGTGGAGCAGCATGTAAGTTTGATATACAAACATGATATTCTGTTGCTTTTGTATCTTCAAACGGTAATGAAGTATCCGAGGATTAAGCTGAGTTCTTTATTGTGTTCAGATTCAGTTAAAAGATGATCAGTCTAGTTCTATGGATGCTTGTAGAAGTTTTGAAGAGCCATTAGCTACCAACTCAACTAGCAGTCCTGCTAACTTCCAGCCTGGTTTATCAGATGTTAAGTATTTCAAGAGAGAGACAAATTCTCTTGAGCTTGGACAGTCACCTTCATCAAACAGAACTGTAGAGTGTCAAATGCCTACTCCTTTAGGGTTAGGTGTTGGCGGTCTACAGTCTAAGGTAATGCAAAGTGCAAAATCCTAGTGATATCCCTGATGAATAATGAGTTAGCATTGTAGATTAACTGTATTAACTGTTTTTTGAATCTGAAAACTGCATTACTCTTTTTCTTCTTTGATAAGAGGCGAAGTAAGCCAGTTAAGTCTAAAGGGAGTAGTGATGCACAAGCTATGGCATCTTCATCTGATCACAGCCAGCAATCCCAAACTTCCCATGTGGATGGAGAAAATGCAAATGAGTCGTCCAATCAGTTTCCCTCTTTGGTTTCCCAGTTTATGAATAATATGCCTTTGGGAGGGCAAGCTCCCAGTGGGCATATGGATTTTGCTGGAATGATGTCTAATGCCATGCAAAGTTCTGGTTTTAACAATCTCTTGTCTGGTGTAGCATCGCATTCTAGGGTTCCTACTGGTGATCTGAGAAGTATGTTAGAACAATGTGTCCAAAATCCTGCTGTTCAAAACACATTTAGTCAGCTTGTACAGCAAGTAGGGCAGAGTGGAGATCAGATGAGCAATACAGGCCAAGGTAGATTTGATTTTAAAGGGATGATTCAGCAAATGCTTCCGGTGGTATCACAAGCTCTTGGTAGTTCATCAGCATCTTCTGCGGCTGCAATGGATATCCAGTCTGAGCCTGACTCTAAAGATGTTCTGACTTGTGCCGATGAGTCATTGAATGACAGTGACTATCAGGTACACAGAGTTCTATCCTCTCATTTAATGATTAGATATAGCCTCTACTAGTTCTTTTAGATATCTTATTTGAATGTTTCATACATCTTGTTGGAGTATGCCTCCTTTATTGATGTATTTTTGAAGAGCACATATTTCTTATGTGCATCTGTTGCGGATCCGCCACCAGTTATCTTGCAGTGGATCCGCCATCAGTTATCTTGCATTATTATTATTATTTAAATGTGGAGTCGGGTGATATCGAGTCGGTTGTATCGAGTCGTGTCGTAGCGTTAAGTGTTTTAATATTTGTTTTATGTTTGTGTTATTTACAATTATGCCATCGTCCTATATATAGAGCCTTTGGGGTCTTGTAATGGGCATGGAAGAAATATAGTGAAATTCTCTCTCTAATTTCCCCTCTCTCTCTAGCCCTCTCCTCCTCCCTTCTAGGGTTCCCTCTCTCCCTTACTCCGCCGGCCCTTCCCCTTGCCGGATTCCTCCTGAAATTTATCCGCGATCCTAACATCTTATTAATATTATATAGTTTTATAATGTTTAGACTATATAATATTTTATATATTTTTATCTTGACCTCGTAGTATTATAAATGTGTTACTGCGCCTGTAAATTATATATGATACCTCTGGAATGTGAGGGTCGGTTTGATTTTTTTTTTATTTGGACTCAGAGAAACTGTTCTGTTCTTTACTTCGTTGTAAGTACTTATATATATATATTCTTCATAACCGTTTACTTGTTTGTTCTTTTGTGAATTATTGATATTTTATGTAGCTTCTTGAATTGCTTATTGCATGTATAAGCTTCAAACTATCCTGTGGTTTATTAAAAAATATTTTTTGTTCCTTTCACTCTTGGGGAAGCATGTGTCTCTCTGCTATTGAACTATTTATCGCATGTAACATCCATGTTTATTACTTTTTTACCTTTTTTGCGTGTAGGAAACAAGAAAAATAATTCCACATGTATGATGTATCTCTCTACTATTAAATCAAACCTTGAACATGATGGTGTTCAATTTTCATAAATGTTTTCTAATATTTTCTGTGTTTTAATAAACGTCAATCATGACTCCTAGCTTCTTTTTCTGCTTTGCTCCTTCCGATCTACCTGAGTTGTCTCATCAAGTTTCATCGATCATGTTACCCACAAATTGTTAGTGTCTTAGGGGTTCCATGTTTTGTAGACTTAAGACATGTCTCCTGTTAGAGAACAGTGACTTAGCTTGCCACATGTAAAACCAGGGTTACCACAGTGACAATACTCCACATCTACCACAGTGACAATACTCCACAATCATCTAAAAGGTACAAGAGACATTCTGATACCGCTAGGGTATCGGGTAGCCGGCAAGGAGGAACGATAGCCGGAAGGGGTGCTTTCGACGACTCTGTCGACGAGCGGCAGCGGTAGCGATAGCGAGCTAGAAAGAGAGAGAGAGTGAGAGAGAGAGAGAGAGAGAGAGAGAGAGAGAGAGAGAGAGAGAGAGAGAGACGGAAGGAGGAAGGTAGAGAGCGCGAGAGAGAGAGAGAGGGTTAGGGTTAGAGAGAAGAAGGGGAGCAGCCCCAAATTACTTAAGTGATCAAAGAGATACATTCTAGGTTTCATCATAGCCTCTTATACTATGAGGTCCCAACCCAAATACCCAAAATACCCCCTACCAAAACAATAAACACTAAACATGCCCAAAGCCTTCACCCACGCCGCCGGTCTCGCTGTCGCCCACGGTGTCGCCGTCCATAACGTTGGACGACACTGTAATGCCCGCTGCTTCCTCGTTGCCCAATCCGCGCGGTCGCCGCGCGTACACCCGCCATGGCGGTTCTCCCTCTTGCAAGTCGGTAACAATGCCGCCGTCTGGCAAATTGGCCTTGTCCTCAAGGCAATAATCTGGAAATTGACGGCGGAAATCGTCTCGAATCAACCACGTGCTCTCGGACTGTGGCCGGTGCCGCCACGCCACCCGGACTTCCTCGGGAAATTCCGCACCGGAGTGAGATGACCGACGGTCAATGATGGCGGCTGGGTACAAGGGTGCCGTGCATGAATAGTCCAAATCGGTAGGGATGTGATCCACGGCCGGGTGGTCGCCGATGACCCGTCGAAGCTGCGACACATGGAGGACGGGGTGAATCCGGCTGTCGTCCGGTAGCCGAAGGCGTTAAGCCACTGCTCCAATCCGTCCGATCACTTTGAATGGGCCGAAGAAACGCGGTGCCAATTTTGGGCACGTGCGGCGAGCCACGGACAGTTGCCGGTAAGGATGCAGCTTGATGAACACCTTCTCCCCAATGTTGAGTTGTAGGTCCCGGCATTTGCGATTTGCAAAAGAGGTCATTTTGGCTTGGGCGCGTCGTAGGTGATGCTTTAAATTGTCCAGAATGGTGTCGCGATCCTGAAGGTGAATCGCGGGGCCGTCCACAAGGCACTCGCCCGGAAGGTGCCGCACAATCGACGGGGGTGGGCGGCCGTAGACCACTTCGAATGGGGAGGTGTTGGACGCATAGTGATAGGCCGTATTGTAAGAGTATTCCGCCCAAGGTAGCCACTTGGCCCAAGTCCCCGGTCTTTCGCCAGCGAAGCTGAGTTCCTTGCAAACGGAATAAGGAGGTCCAAAAGCTGCTCAAGAAGAGGGGGTCTCGGTCGCTCATGATGGAGCGCGGGAACCCGTGAAGGCGCACGATGCCGGCAATGAAACTATCCGCTACCGATTTCGCCGCGTATGGATGGCGAAGGGGGATGAAATGGCCATACTTTGAGAGGCGGTCCACCACCACCAGTATGCAGTCGAACCCGTCAGACCGTGGTAGCCGGATGATGAAGTCCATGGCAATGTCCTCCCAGATACGGTCCGGTATCGGAAGGGGCTGTAGGAGACCGCCGGGAAACATTGACTCATACTTGGCCTTCTGACAGGGAAGGCATGCGGCGACGTAGGCCTTGATTTGACGAAACATTTGTGCCCAAAACAAGGAAGCTGATAATCGACGGTAAGTCCGGAATGCGCCGGCGTGACCACCGGTTGGCGATGCGTGGAACTCGGCCAGCAACCGCGGAATGCATACGGAGGACGCGAGCAGCTCCAGACGACCGCGGTAGAACAGTCGGCCGCCAATGAGCGAGTAGGGAGGGTGCGCCGCCGGATCGGCGATGAGGGCCGTACGAATCGATGATAAGTAGGGGTCTTTCTCGACGCCCTCCTGAATGTCGGAGCCCTCTTCCCAGATTGGCCGAGAAATGGCGGTCAACTCCGGTGCGTGCGGCTGGCGGGAGAGAGCATCGGCGGCCCGGTTGGTTTTACCGGAGCAGAAAGCGATCGAAAAGTCGTAGCCCAAGAGCTTGGCGACCCAAACTTGTTGTGTCGGTGTTGCGATTTTTTGTTGCAGGAGGTAGTGAAGGCTGCGGTGATCCGTCTGAACCACAAACGGCCGACCGAGGAGATACGGTCGCCAATGCTGTACCGCCAATACAAGGGCCATGAGTTCATTCTCGTACGCCGACCGGCTGCGAACGGTGGAGGAGAAGGCACGGCTATAAAAGGCAATTGGTTTTTCGGACTGCATGAGGACCGCGCCGACACCGGTGCCCGACGCATCACATTCAACCACAAAGGGTTGTTGGAAGTCCGGCATGGCCAGAACCGGCCCGTGCACGAGGGCCGACTGCAGAGCCGTAAACGCCGTCATGGCTGCGGCCGACCAGAGAAAGGGGCCCTCCTCCGAACTCTTGAGTAGCTGGGTGAGGGGGCGGGCTAACGTCCCATAGCCTTGAATGAACCGCCAGTAGTAGCCGGTCAAACCCAGAAAACCGCGCACCTCGCGGACGGATGTGGGGGTAGGCCAGTGGAGCACCGCTGCGATCTTGTCGGCATCCATGGCCACCCCGTGGGCCGAAATCGTGTGGCCCAGGTAGCTAACTGAAGTGGCCCCGAAGGAGCACTTCTTCCGGTTCAGGACGAGGTTGTGGCCGCGAAGGGTGCGGAAGGTGGCCCGGACGTGCCGGAGGTGTTCCTGCCAATTGGAACTATACACCAATATATCGTCAAAAACAACAAGGACATGTTTGCGGAGTACCGACCGAAAGATATCATTCATTGTAGCCTGAAAGGTTGCCGGGGCGTTGGTCAAACCGAACGGCATGACCAGGAACTCGAAGTGGCCATCGTGAGTACGAAACGCAGTCTTGGAAACATCCGCCGGCCGCACGCGAATCTGATGATAGCCGGATCGGAGATCCAACTTAGTAAAGAAGGTGGCGCCATGGAGCTCGTCTAGGAGCTCCTGAATGACCGGGATTGGATATTTGTCGGCGACGGTTGCCTTGTTGAGCTCCTGATAGTCAACGCAGAAGCGCCAACTGCCATCTTTCTTACGCACGAGGAGGACCGGGCTGGAGAAAGGGCTTGCACTGGGCCGAATGATGCCTCCCGAAAGCATCTCCCGCACCAGGCGTTCGATCTCGTCTTTCTGCACATGTCTATAGCGGTACGGTCGAACTGACACCGCAGCTGTCCCCGGGTGGAGGACGATGGCGTGGTCAGTGGGGCGGATCGGGGGTAGGCCCGTCGGGGCCACGAAGATCTCAGCAAACTCGTCCACGATGCCCCGGAGGTTGTCCGGTATTGGACTCGTGTCCTCTTGGTCGCCCTGAAGAGACCAAAGCCATGCGGAAAAATCTAAAGTCGAGGTGCGCTGCAGGGCCCGGAACGAGACTGGCGTTCGGAGGAGGGTCGAGTCACCCATAAGGCAACACGAAGTCGATCCCTGTTGGAAGTTCATGGTTATCTTTGCCCAGTTTACCCGAACGTCGCCCAGCGTTTGCAACCATGCAACCCCCAAGATGGCGTCAATGCCTCCCAACCCGAAGATGTAGAAGTCGGTCGTGACGGTGCAGGAGCCAATGGTTAACGTGACCGCTTGGCAAAAGGCCCTGTGTCGGCCGTCGGCGACCGTCTTCCAAGCAAACTGTGAACTCCGCGGATGGGAGGTGGGCGAGAGCGCGAGGTCTCGCGCCAGCTGTTCCGAGATAAAATTGTGGCTCACGCCGCTGTCGATCATGAGGACGATGTCGCGGTCCCGTATGCGGCCTTGGAGTTTCATCGTACGAGGGCCCGTGATGCCGCCGACCGAGAAGGGAGCTCCAGGCAGTGGAGGGGCTCGGTGGGGGTAAGGGGCGGCTCGGTGGTCTCGGGTAGGGCCAGTTCGTCGCCCTCGGCTAACGCCTCCGTGGAAGCGTCGTCCCCAAACAGAGCATGAAATTCTTTGACCGAGCAAACGTGATTGGGAGAGTTAGGTTGGCGGCACCGGAAGCACAAGCCCTTGCGGCGGAGGTCGTTGTATTCCCCATCGGAGAAACGGTGGGGGGTGGGACGGCCCGGCCGTTGGCTACCCGGTTGAAATGCTCGAGGAGCCACGTCACGAGGCGAAGTCGGCCGAGGTGGCGGATGGTGGACTGGTGGCGAATGCCCAGATCCGCTTCGACGGCGCGAGCGAGGTCGAACGCAACCGAAACGGTGTGGGGATGATGAGTGCGGAGGCGAGAGCGGATGGAGGGTAGCAATCCTTGTAGGAAGAAGCCCAAATAGTGGTCCGGTGGAAGCCCCGGTACGTGGGAGACCAATGCCACAAACTCATCAATATAACTATCCAGATCGGCGGACTGGCGAATGTTGCAGAGGCGCTAAATGGTGGAACCGGAGTGGCGCGCATCATAACGCTGAATCATTTCGTGCTTCAGCTCGGCCCATGAAATGTGGGGTTGCACCTGGCGGAGCCAACGAGCCCAATGCAAGGCGGAGTCAGAAAGGCCAACGGCAGCAGTGCCCACCTTGTCATCGTCGTGAGTGTAATGGAGGTCAAAAAATTGCTCGGCGCGAGCTATCCATCCCATTGGATCGACCCCGGTAAAGGACGGCAGCTCCAAGGCGAGAGGCGGTCTGCCGGGCGCCGGAAGATGGGTCGCGAGGCGTGGTTCGGCCGCCATGGCCGGCTGTTGCGGGAGGGGGGTTGTCCGAGGATCGAGCCGCCCTCCCGGGTGGACGTTGATGCGGCGGCGAGGGGGGAAGCGGGCGGGAGGTGTTCGAGGCGGGCGAGGATGGCGGCGGTGTTCTGGTTGGCTAGGGCGAGAGCTTGGATGGATGCCAAGGACGCTCGCAGGTCAGAGATGTCCGCCTCATGGGCATCGGCGCGAGCGCGGAGGTCCTCCGTCGCGTCGAGGGAGCCGGCGGGGTTTTGGCGGGTGGTGACGGTCATAGTGTCGAGTTTCCGGCAGCACGGCGGCGGGCGGAGCGGCAGGTCGCACCAATGATACCGCTAGGGTATCAGGTAGCCGGCAAGGAGGAACGATAGCCGGAAGGGGTGCTTCCGACGACGCTGTCGACGAGCGGCAGCGGTAGCGATAGCGAGCTAGAGAGAGAGACGGAAGGAGGAAGGTAGAGAGAGAGAGGGAGAGAGAGGGTTAGGGTTAGAGAGAAGAAGATGAGCAGCCCCAAATTACTTAAAGTGATCAAAGAGATACATTCTAGGTTTCATCATAACCTCTTATGGTATGAGGTCCCAACCCAAATACCCAAAATACCCCCTACCAAAACAATAAACACTAAACATGGCCAAAGCCTTCACCCACGCCGTCGGTCTCGCTGTCGCCCACGGTGTCGCCGTCCATAACGTCGGACGACACCGTAGTGCCCACTGCTTCCTTGTTGCCCAATCCGCGCGGTCGCTGTGCGTACACCCGTCATGGCGGTTCTCCCTCTTGCAAGTCGGTAACACATTCACTCTCTTTTGAATCAATGCAAAGCGAACAACCTTACCGTGGCTTCACATGCTATGAATCCTCTTGAAAGAGAGAGGTGCCTTCAGGAACGCGGACACATGTGATGCATGGTTGTCGCCAGCTCGTGTCGTAAGGTGTTGGGTTAAGTCCCGCAACGAGCGCAACCCTCATGTTTATTTGTCACCATTTTGTTTGGAAACCTGAACAAACTGCCGGTGATAAGTCGGAGGAAGGTGAGGATGACGTCAAAGCTCCGCACACACTTTGAGTTCTCTAGAATATTTGACACTCCATCATAAATTAGATTTTGTACAACACATCAGACGCTTCTTGACTCGATACTGCTCTAAAAGCTCCTACATGACTCCATAAAAGAATCCCTAGAATTGCCCGCATAAATCTAGAAAGTTTTGCAATGCAAGTGACAAGATGACTAGTCTTGAGCTCGATGTCCATGACAGTATGCTCCGGACCTCTTTCCCGCAATTTCATTGTATAACTCATAAGTTTGTTTCGTCTATAGTTAATACAATTTTAATTATCTTCTTTGTTTTTCATTGTGTACCAAAATACTTCTTTTTCATTCATTTTTCATCCTCTTAGTCTTCAATATCTCATTGAAAAAAAATTGTCAACTTAATCCCTGCAATCTTTGTCCCTCGTACTTATCCAAATCTCAACGAATTGCACGCCTTTAACAGATTTGTCAACTTAGTCTCCGCTCAACATCAATCATAATTCTTCAAATCTAAATAAGTTTGCATGTCTAGTAGTACCCAGAAAATAATTCCTTTGAAGTATGTTAATTGGTAGGATGATACTTAAAGGGAATTGTTATTCGCAGACCATAAATCTCTATCCGCAGACCAACTTTTTAGTTTACAAATTGTTTTCCGCAGACCAATTTTAGATTTGAGCATTCGATATCTTTGTTCTCCTGAGCAGGGCCCGACAACGAAGGAACATCTCTGACGAACTTCTGAGCACTTCAATGTGTGCACGGATCGTGTTTCATAAAATAAATGCGTGGATAGAGACCGAGTTGAGGAAGAATGACGATTTCTTCACCGTTCATGCGATTTTGGTTTGTTTGGGAGAGAGTAACCCTAGCTATCTAAATCTTCCCAAACAAACCCTAGCTATTTAAATCTTTCCAAACAAACCGAAATCGCATGAACGGTGATGAAATCGTCTTTCTTCCTCAACTCGGTCTCTATCCGCGCATTTATTTTATGAATCACAATCCGTGCACATTTGAAGTGCTCAGAAGGTCACCAGAGATATTCCTTCGTTGTCGGGCCCTGCTCAGGAGAACAAAGATATCGAATGCTCAAATCTAAAATTGGTCTGCAGATAACAATTTGTAAACTAGAAAAAGTTGGTCTGCGGATAGACATTTATGGTCTGCGAATAACAATTGCCTACTTAAATTGCGTGCCTATTAAATTTCAATTCATTTGGTTGTTATCAGGTTGATCTCGGTCAAGTTCGTGAAAGAATTGAGCAAAACGATGACCCCAAAGGCATTTTTGGAGCATTGCTTAAAATTTCTGGTGGTATTTGTGGAGAACAAACAGTTTACCAAGACATTTTGGAACTCGGGGATGATGAGGAACTTGCAAATGTATGTGTTCCTTTTGCTTCTTATTTTTTTGTTTTGCTAATATATGTGGTTCTGTTCAATTTGGATTTTTATCCAAATCCTTTCTCTCCAGTTCAAATCTAATTTCACAACTGAATTACCACATCCCCAAATTTCATGTATTATACTCAGAAAGTAAATTTTTTTTAATTTAATTGGTCTATGTATTGCAAAAATCTGCTGCAATCCATTTTTAGCTTGTGACAAACAATTTTCTAATGAAATGGGGACTAAAACTGAATTTTTCTTAGATGAGAGGGAAACCGACTTTTAAAAGTTATGTTTGACAGCTAATACACATTTTATTATTGTTTAGCAATTTACTAGAAAACATTTCCTATGGGTAGGGCTGTTGTCGGTGCGACTTCGAGCCTAGGCAAAGCCTGGCTCGTAGTCATTTCTAAGAAATTTTAGCCGACTCAAAATCGACTTGAACTCAAATAGGTTGGAGTCGATTTTGGCCCGGATCAAATTTGTTCGATTTCAAGCCTGCTCGAAATCATTTCAGAGCCAGCTTGAGAACTAGAAAGCCCTGCACAAAATGAAGATAAAGTTCCAACGACGAAGATGAATCAAATGACGCATAACTGTCATAAAGAACAGTGTCAAGAAACCCTCAAAACCCTTGGATTAATTTTAAGATCAATTTAAGAACGACTTACATTGCACAATGGCCTATCTGATCAAAGATCGGCTTAAAATTAAGTTTGAGCCGAGTATTGGCTTATGACTCGGATCAATTGGGCTCGATCCGAGCTAAAATTCTAACCAATTTTGAGCGATCTTTGATCCGCGAGCCATCACAAAAGTCCTGCCTGTTGGTATGTTATGGTTTCTGAGAAAACTGTCTGTTTTTGTAGAGCCACATAATGTCTCTGGTTGGTTAAGAATAGTGATGAGAAGTATTATTGCAGGAATTCACTGAGATACTGAGGCAAGATGTCCGCCGCAGACTGGCTAAGGAATCAAAATCAGCCGATAAGTCATGAGTAATTCCGCCCGATCTCCTCTTGGTTGGGGTTCTGCATTTCCCTAGTTTGAATTGTTCATGCAAAATGGGAGGCATTATTGACAAATACTGATCTGTCTAGAATTTAAAAAGCTTCCACGCCGCTCTTTTTCTCTAGTCTGAAACTCTCGAGAGCTTCTCTGATACAGAAAATGGCCTCTTTGGGCTCCTGATCTTCCTGTACTTTGTAGAAACTTTAGAAAGCTCGTATGATACATCCAGATATTATTCTGTACACATGTACTGGTTTTTTCTTGATTCCTTTATTTTCAAATGATTTTCGCCATTTTCATTCAAGTTTCTTCAGTTTTAACTGCCTCTGGTGTAATCTGAAATCTGGAGGTTTGTGGTTCAGGCTAAAGAGAACCTACAAGGAAGACCGACCCATCCGCATCGAACCAGGTTATAGGTTCGGTTTGGCGGGGCGTTTTTGCTCCGATGGGTCATCATAGAATGTAAGTAAAGGCATAACAACGGGCGTTGCCGAGAAAAGAAAACTAGTTTTGAACATAAATGTGAAGGAAGTTCTTTAGGTGAGGTCGGGTGTTCACGGATGACGGTTTATATCTTTGCTTTGATGAGTTTGGAGAAAAACGTCACCTTCATAAAATCAATGTTTGGCATGACAACTGTTATGACCGCCACCAAGAAAAAAAAAACCACCTTGCCTAAGAGAGCCTTAGGCTTCGTTTGGGGGGACTTAGGCTCCGTTTGGGGGGACTTATTTTCAACGGTCAAGCGGTTACGACCGCATGAACCGGACCTTAATTAAGGCCCGATTCATATGGTCGTAACCGCTTGACCATTGAAAATAAGTTCCCCCAAACGGAGCCTTATTTTCACCGGTCAAGCGGTTATGACCGCATGAACCGAACCTTAATTAAGGTCCGGTTCATGCTTTCGTAACCGCTTGACCGGTGAAAATAAGGCTTCGTTTGGGGGGACTTATTTTCACCGGTCAAAGCGGTTACGACCGTATGAATTGGACCTTAGTTCAATGAAATAACAATTAAAAGGTATTTAAAGTTTAAAATAATAGAAAATTAAACTTAAAACATAAAAGTAAAAAACATAATAAATATTGAGCATTGTTAATAGCACACCCTATCTCGCTATTAGCACACTTAAAATTAAGATTTAAACCTCTATTTTACAAGTATGCTCGCACCCCATCTTTTATTTCCCGTGAAAGCAAGATCTTTAGGTTTCGCCGGCCCAGGTCGCGCTTCTTCTTCCCCATATCGCCGGTCACTATAAGTCCCGCTAGGTCGCAAATCGCCGGTCCCGCCTGGTATTTCTTTCTCGTTCGACTGGTCTTTCTTCCTCGCTCGACTGGTCCAGCCTGGTATTTCTTCGCCCTAGGTCGTCGTTTTACCGAACCAGAGAAGGCATTTCGCCATTGATGTTCCGCATATGTGTTTCTATTAGCGAGATTTTTGGCTTCTTTTTGGTTTTCACATGGCACATCCCCTCCTCGTGCTCCCCCTCCTTTCATCGCTGCCCCTTCATCCCGTCTAGATCGCGAACAGAGCCGTCCCAATCGTTAACCCCCTCCTCCTCCATGCTCAAGCTCTCGAAAGATGGAAACCTTGTCCTCCTTAACGCCTCTAAATTTGGTCAAACACCAACGAACGCCAACGTAACCTCGAAAACCACCATAGCCGTGCTCCTCGACTCCGGGAACTTGGTTCTCCGAGATGGCTCAAACACCTCCCGTGTTCTATGGCAGAGCATTGATCACCCCGCCAACACTTGGCTTCCCGGCGGCAAAGTTGGGTTGAACATGCTCACCGGCGAGAACCAGCAGAACAAACTCCCCGGCGAGAACAAGCTCATTTTTGGGTGGTGTGCTAATAGCCAATAGGCGTGGATGAGGTGTGCTACTATCGCAGGGTTGCTATTAGCGAGATGAGGTGTGCTATTAACAATGGGTAATGATATGTGCATACTGTTTTTGGCTATTGGCAAACCAAGGATTTGAAAATCTAAGCATTTTTTTCTCACTTTTACTAAGGGCAGCCCGATTATTTCTCCAGCTGGAACCAGTGGCGAGCTTTTCGAGTTATTCTTCCGCTCAGTAGAGATTTTGCCCTCCATTTACTATTCAGGCGCAGCCATAGGGGGCTGACATTTCCTCGCCACTTTGTTTCGAAAAGGAAGAGGATTTGTTCCTCCGGCCGCCGCTGATTTCATGTCGATACTCCGGGACCGTCGCATCAGTCTTATCCTAGAGGCCTTCGATTGTCTCGATAAGTCATTCGATCGCCTGTACCAAAAGATTGACACGCTCCCGCTCGCTATACCACCTTAGCCGCCACCAACAACGCCAACGCCGTCATCGCCGCCACCAATACCGCCGTCGCCATTGTGTCGTCGCCGCCAACTCCAACGCCATTGTCGCTTCCGTCAACGCCATCGTCGCCGCCGCCAACACTATCGTCGCCAACACCAATTTGATCTGACATTAACATTCTCGGTGCTACCATTAGCAAAAAAAGATTTGCCCAAATCACAACCCTAAATATTTCTTAACATACACTACCTCGGCAAACAAAGTTGTCTGCTATTTGCAACTGAACTGTGTGGATGATCGGGATTGTCATCAAACATTCTGTGTCAGACCCTGCAGAAAGCTAGTATTTATTTGTGTATTTTGGCTTTTTTTTATACTAGTCTGCATTATCTTGACTCGATGACACTCCTGCCGCTATCAAATTCTCGAGCGATATACTTCTTCCATCCCTCGATTTTGTTGGGTGCACGCGGGCTTGTGAGCGACGGGAAGAGCATAAATTAAAATTTTTACAACGTGGCGAGAAAAAACCAATAAATTGAATGTTTATTAAAGGAGCGATGTTAAACGCAGGCCAGTTTTGGCTATATGCAGACCACAATTTTTTAAAAAGTGTGGTGTTAAACGCAGGCCGATTTAAGCTATATGCAGGCCACAGTTTTTTTTAAAAAAAATATCATTTTTCGAGTTGTTTAATAATCCATGTATTATGTGTTTTTTTTCCTTCCATGCAACTGTGTCCCCAAAGGAGTTTACTCGTTTGCCCGAGTCCGATGTATTTTAAAATTACAACTGGCCTAAAGCTATTCATGAGTATTTGATACGGCGATGGCGACGGCGGTGATGGCGACGATCGCGACATCATCGGCGTTGGCGGCGATGACGGCGATGGCGGCGATGGCGGCGATGACGGCGATGGCGGCGTTGGCGGCGATGGCGACGATCGTCGGCGATGGCGACGATGGCGGCGATGACAGCGATGATGGTGATCGCGACGTCGTCGGCGATGGCGACGATCGTCGGCGATGGCGACGATGGCGGCGATGACAGCGATGATGGTGATCGCGACGTCGTCGGCGATGGCGGCGATGGAAAAGTCGTCGGCGATGGCGGCGACGTCGGCGATGGCGGCGACGTCGGCGACGTCGGCGATGGCAGCCATGGCGGCCATGGTTATATTTCGGGTAGTTACGTCGCTAGTGGGGGTTCTTTGGATAACCGCACCCCCCATGAATGAGGTACGGTTAGCGCCTTTAGAGATACTCCATCAATAGCTCTCCCAAATTTACTGACGAAACAGTGACATTCAACATAACCTCGCAGACATAATATTTTACTTACTTATTTTATGAATGTTATTTTGCTTGGTGATTTATTTAGGAAAATATTAATTTGATTTTTGAATATGGTATGTAAATATGAAATTTGTTCTGCATGAATAATTTTTTGGCCTGCATATATCCGTCGTCTGCATATAGTCAAAACCGGTCTGCATTTAACATCGCTCTTATTAAAGGGTGTTTTACATAAATTATTATTCAGTTAAATTAAATATTTAAATGAGTAATCTTATTGGTGTTGGCGGCAATACCTCGTGTATGTCATAAGAATGTTGACCAAACCTTAACGGAGATCAAAATTCAACAAAAAACTTAGAGCTCGAAAAAATGATTCAACTTTAATTTGACATGACTAGCTATGTTTGCGGATTGAAAAATTGCCGATAAGTTGATTGAACAAAGCTTTTTGAGAAGTTGTTTTGAAAAGCTACATACTGTTTACAGAGTCTGTGTATAAGTGCGGATGAAACAGTTTTTTTTTTTCATTTTTAAGTGTTTGGTAGATAAGCTTTTTGAGAACTGTTTTACTTGACCATGCTCGATATTGTTACATAATAAAAATAATAATAATAATAATAATAATAATAATTTAGCATAAATAATAATAGTAATAATAATAATAGTTTTACCTATCCTCAGCATGCACATAATTTCTTAAGTATTCTAGCTCATTAAATTACTGGCATGGCATAAGCTCAGTGCAGTTAACTCCAAGCTCCAGCTTATTTCTTGAAGACGAAGTTGACCTACGAACAGAGACGAACATATAGATGATGGCTATCTCCTACGGACGAGCGTTAACGACGCAGAGGCACGGGCTTCCGACACCGACAGAGGGGGGAAGAGAAATGCCGAGGGCGTCGAACTCGGGGCTGAAGAATCAGTGCGACATAAGAGGGAGATCAAGGTTATAAGCGTGTCGATCGGGATGAAAACGAGAATAAGAGCTCTCGCGTGCCGATCGGGATGAATACGAGAATAAGAGCTCTCGCGCGCCGATCGGGATGGAAAGGAAAAATGTGCGGGAGCTGGACGTGGGGGCACTACAACGCTAGAATAAGTTGCAAACACGTTAATTTTTTATCCGCAATTTTCAATTCGTCATATACCAAACGGCTATTTAGAGCTCCGGCGGTTTAAAAATAGATTTTTCATCTTGAGAGCCTTTGTTCATGCCCCATGGTAATGATTTAAAGGAGAGACTAAATTCACGAATAGTAAAAATGATTAGTTTAAATATAATAACTATATATACATGATTAATTAAAATATATATATAAATTTTAAATGTTATAACCATATCAGAGAGAGAGGATTTAATTAATCCATTCTTAAAAAAATAATTTCAATTTCGAGTAATCAAAATGGGTCACGAGAAAAGCAAGTTGTAGGCTTGTAGCATTTATTATGTCTATTATTATTAAGGAACTCTTCTAAGATTTTTTTGTGTGGAAATGTTAAAAGCAGATCAACTGCGTTATTCGCACACTAGAAAACTATTATTTTTTTAACACTTTCCCCTAAAAATACTATCTGCACTCAAAACTAACTCGCACACCAACAGCAGTCGATGATTCCCCCTCGCCCTCTACCCAGACGAAGCCGCTGATCCGTCTTCGACGCCGGATTCTTCCATTGATCCCACTAGCAGCAGCACCGCGACCCATCGCCCTTTTCCCAGACGAGGCGGCCGTCGATCCCGGCTAAAAATTGGTGTCTGAGAGCCTTTTTTTACTACCCTGTTCGTTTACTTTTGCAATTTCCATATTCCTCTCTTTATGTTCAACGGTGGTAGTCAAATAGGGGTTACATGGTTCAGGATTTCTTCTCCGCTTCAATCTTTTTGGGAAGTTATTAGTGCTGCTGGGAGAAGGTTGGGATGATGCGGAACAGGAGAAATTTTTGAAACCGGACTTCTTTTTCAAATTTAGAACCGAGTGAAATAACAACGTGACGTGTAGTATCTTGACACGTGGCGTCATCTCGGAAGACCACTAATGTTATGCTATTCTAGCGTAGGTTTCATTGCCGATCTTCGGGGAGATCATTTTGGGTCTTCTGGGAGATCATTTTGCTGAAATTTAAAGACGGAAATCGTATTCTCGCGTGCTTTAGACAAGGAAATTGCTGAAAATTCTCGTGCTTTCAAGATTGCAGCACGTGTCGCGCTATTATTTCACCCGGTTCTTGATTTGGAAACGGAGCCCGGTTCCATAAATTTCTCACGGGGCAAAGGGCTGTGAGCTTCAATGAGATCAAGAACGAGACTGTTGCATTTCGCTTGGCTGCAACGAGAAGTGAGAGAGATGTTCACTGCGAGGTTGTAAATAAAAGTGAAATTTCTAAAAATTATGAGAGGTTAGGATGTTCATAAAAATCGTATAATGACCGAGGCTTTTAACTGAGAACTATAGGGTACAATAAATGGTGGTATGAGCATGAGCTCCATCAATATTGTTGCATACCCATAAAGGCTTTGGGGTGCAAATAGTAAAAATCCCTCATCATGGGGTGCAAACAGTAAAATCCCCCATCATGAGGTGCAAATAGTAAAATCCTCCAACATGGGGGTGTAAATAGTAAAATCCTTCAATACGGTCTGCATATAGCAAATAATATGGTTATGGTGTGCGGATAACCATATCCGTCATATGAATACATATCACCACAAAACTATATAAACTGGTGTGCGCATAGCCATATTCATGATAAGTATGCGTATAACACATAAATTGGTTATGGTGTGCGGGTAGCCGCATAACCACCATAACCACCATAACCACTCATTTAATTACGAAAGTGCCACCCTCAAAAACTATAAATAGAACCTCAAGGCTTCTCTTTTTCCATTCTCTTCTCTCCCGGAGAAATCCTCCTACGGATTTTCTCTCTCCTCCTTCCTTGCGCGCTCAAAAGCGCGCCTCCTCCTTGCGCGCTCACAAGCGCGCCTCCTCCTTGCGCGCTCACAAGCGCGCCTCCTCGCGCGCTCACAAGCGCGCCTCCTCCTTGCGCGCTCACAAGCGCGCCTCCTCCTTGCGCGCTCACAAGCGCGCCTCCTCCTTGCCCGCTCACAAGCGCGCCTCCTCCTTGCGCGCTCACAAGCGCGCCTCCTCCTTTCGCGCTCACAAGCGTGCCTCCTTCTTGTGCGCTCACAAGCGCGCCTTCGTGCGCTCCGCTCAAAGCGCGCCCCCGTGCGCTCCGCTCCAAGCGCGCCCCCGTGCGCTCCGCTCCAAGCGCGCCCCCGTGCGCTCCGCTCCAAGCGCGCCCCCGTGCGCTCCGCTCCAAGCGCGCCCCCGTGCGCTCCGCTCCAAGCGCGCCCCCGTGCGCTCCGCTCCAAGCGCGCCCCCGTGCGCTCCGCTCCAAGCGCGCCCCCGTGCGCTCCGCTCCAAGCGCGCCCCCGTGCGCTCCGCTCCAAGCGCGCCCCCGTGCGCTCCGCTCCACATTGGATAGTTGTGTCCCTCAATTGTGCCAAGGCAGTTTCATAAGTGTGTAGTAGCTTTGTCCATGGGAAACTATGAACTGATTTGATTTCTTAAAACATAATAGTTTCAGAGTATTACCCAGTTGTATCGAACAGAACAAAAAAAAAGTTTTTACAACAAATTAAACCGTCCATAGCGCATGGCCACAGAATACATTAAAACCGTGCATAGCGCATTAAAATTTGTCACTGAATACATTGATGATCAAAAGGAGATAACCCTTTTACCTTGAGAAAAAAAATGCAACCACAACGAAGGTATCGTCTCCATTAGAATGCTGCTTGAAATCTTGATCAGAGATCCTTTTTCCTTGCATTTAACAATTAAAGAAATCTAAAGAAATGCATTGCTGAATATTTGTCCAAATCCCAAAGCATAAAAACTGAGAAAAGCAAAATAACATAATCAAGGTGATGGGTTCCCCTCTATTTATGGAAAAAACCGTAACTCCCGCGCACCGGATCCCGTTCCCGCGCACTAGATCCCATCACGACGCGGCGGATCCCGAAACCACCGCACGCCGAATCCCTCATCATGAGGTGCGAATAGTAAAATCCTCCAACATGGGGATGCGAATAGTAAAATCCCACATCATGGGGTGCAAATAGTAAAATCTCACATCATGGGGTGCAAATAGTAAAATCCCACATCATGGGGTGCAGATAGTAAAATCCTCCATCATGGGGTGTAAATAGTAAAATCCTTCAATACGGTCTGCGTATAGCAAATAATATGGTTATGGTGTGCGCATAACCATATCCGTCATATGAATACATATCACCGCAAAACTATACAAACTGATGTGCGCGTAGCTATATTCATGATAAGTGTGTGTATAACACATAAATTGGTTATGGTGTGCGGGTAGCCGCATAACCACCATAACTACCCTAACCATCCATTTAATTACGAAAGTGTCACCCTCAAAAACTATAAATAGAACCCCAAGGCTTCTCGTTTTTGGGATCTTCTCCTCCTCCATCTCTCCCCCCCCCCCTTTGGAGACTTTCTCTCTCTCCGACCGAAAAAATCCTCATACGGAGTTTCTCTCTCCTCCTTCATTGCTCACTCCCAAGAGCGCCTCCTCCTTCCTTGCGCGCTCACAAGCGCGTCTCCTCCTTGCGCGCTCACAAGCGTGCCTCCTCCTTACGCGCTCACAAGCGCGCGTCCTCCTTGCGCGCTCACAAGCGCGCGTCCTCCTTGCGCGCTCACAAGCGCGCGTCCTCCTTGCGCGCTCACAAGCGCGCCTCCTCGCGCTCTCACAAGCGCGCCTCCTCCTTCGCGCCCACAAGCGCGTCTCCTCCTTGCGCTCTCACAAGCGCGCCTCCTCCTTGCGCGCTCACAAGTGCGCCTCCTCCTTGCGCTCTCACAAGCGCGCCTCCTCCTTGCGCGCTCACAAGCGTGCGTCCTCCTTGCGCGCTCACAAGCGCGCCTCCTCTCTGCGCGCTCACAAGCACGCCTCTGTGCGCTCCGCTCACAAGCACGCCTCTGTGCGCTCCGCTCAAAGCGCGCCCCTGTACGCTCAGCTCCAAGTGTGCACCCCAAGCGCGTTTTCGTGCGCTCCGCTCGAAGCGCGCCTTCGTGCGCTCTGCTCCAAGCGCGCCTTCGTGCGCTCCGCTCCAAGCGCACCTTCGTGCGCTCCGCTTCAAGCATGCATCTGTGCGCTCAAGAACAAGCACGCCTCAATGCGCTCAAGAACAAGCTCGCCTCCGTGCGCTCAAGAACAAGCTCGCCTCCGTGCGCTCAAGAACAAGCATGCCTCATTGCGCTCAAGAACAAACGTGACAGCCACCGTCAAGACCAGCACTCCAAACTCGTCTCGCGCAGCAGGAGACAAGCCACAGAGACAAAGACACAGAGCGCATCGATCCAACCTTCGAGCAGCATTCAAAGCCTCAAAAGCACTTAGAGCGCAGCATTCCCCTCTGCAGCATGCAGAAGACTTAGCTCCGTGAGCGGTGGCCTGTCACCCTCCGAATATCTCTCTCTCTCTCTCTCTCAACAATTGTACCGAGAGGCGGCCTGTCGCCCTCGAGTTCTTCAAAGAAGCTCTGTACAACCAACAAATAGTGGAAGTTTTGGTCGGCCCAGATCCGACCACGTGGTTTTTTACCCAGTTTACGGGTTTTCCACGTTAAAAAAATTGTCTTGTCAGCTTTCCCTTTTTCTGTGACTGTTTGCGTGCTCGAGCGCTCCCGGGCTAAGGCGGTCCAATTTAATCCGATCTACCGGAGGCTTGAGTGATCCGCAACAAATATTAAACAAAAGCTTAATTTTTTAGTGGTGTTATAGGCACACCTATTTTGGATATGTTTAGCCAAAATATAATTGCATCCCAAATTTGTATATTTGGACGATGAGCCTATAATAGCACGCCAAAACAGTTCTTTTAATAAAAAAAATCAGCTAAACTAATTACTTAGCGGGCACCCGTGCATCTGCTGTTGTTGTTCGTATAGCTGTACGCAATATCGGGCATCAACACGCCCGGCTTTGTGTCGCTTTTTAATCCTGCAAAGCTTTTGAGTATCGTCTGAGATGTGAATTCATCGCTGACCTTGGATCCCATCCAACTTTCTGAAGCAGATCGGTCACGGACATGAAAGAGGATCCCATGGACATGCCGACACCGCACAAGTTTCCGCAATCGAAGAGCACGCTCGAGATCGGCTGCATCAACGGGTTGAGGAGGGCAGTATTCATCAGCTTGTTTTTCTTCAGATCAGAGCATGATGTGTTCATTCGACTGTCTTTGTCGGGGAATTTAGGGTTTGGAGCGTTGGAGAAGGTCGTGGGTGGTGCTGAAGTTCTATTCATTGAGAGCGTTGCAGAGTATTGCGGAGGGATTTGACAGCGAAAATGGTGTTCGACGGGTGTCGCCGACGGGATTTAGCAGTGAAATGCGTTTTTTGCGAAAAAGGAGAAGGGGGCAGGCGTGAATCGAGCCCGTGTGCGGGTATTGCGTGAGATTTTTAGATTTTAAGTTATTTTAGGTTGTTTTTTAAGTTTTTTAGGTGTGCACTTCCACAATAGGTGTGTGTGCCTATAGCACTCCCCCTTTCATTTATATCATAATTTTGTTCGACATCTCAATTGAGTGTGATTAGGCGACTAAATATTTATATTATTGCTATTATTGTTGTTAATAATAATATTATTATTATCTTCCTTATTATTTACAAAAATATATAGGCCTGCTAATACTAAAAGCATAGACGAATTAAAACGCCCAAAATACATTTTAACGCGACCTGCAGCCCTAGCATGCTGTGGGACGGGCCGGACCCGGCCAGTCAAGGTTTCACGAGATGCAGCGGAGAGAGTACATGGAGGCGGCGGAATCCATCGCCGGAGCATCGTAATCCCGATGATGGTGGCCGATCTCCAGGCCATAGTCCATCAACGGCCGGTGCTCCAATTCCTCATCATGATCGTGCACGAATTCCGGCAGCTCGATCTCGCCCTTCCTCATGTGCTCCCCGAGAAATTCCAGCCGGCTAACATATCGCATCTTCCCATACAGCCTGCCACAACAATCCAAAAGCTCAAAAACATCCGAGAAAACAACGAGATCAAACAAATTCAGAATCCCGAATTTCGACATCTACCCGGCGCTGAAGAGAAATCGGCCGAAGGTAGCGAAGAAGAGGCGGGCCTGGAGTCCGGGGTGGACGAAGTAGACGGCTTCCATTCCGTCCCGGACGGCGGCGGGCAGAGACTCGTAGAACGATCGGAGGAACGAAACGCCGGGGAAATTATCCGGCCGATGTACGCACGTGTGCACGTAAACGACGCAGAATGGCGTCTTACCGATTTCCGGAAAGATTTTCCTCTCCAGATATCTCTTCAGCTCCTCTTCTCCCTCCGTCCCAGTTAAAACCCTAGCTGTCAACACCCACCGCTCCTTCAATACCCCAAAATCACAGACTGAGTAATTAAAAGAAAATCTATCGATTAAGATAGAAACGAACCTGGAAATTTTTTGCCGATTATTCGGAGTATCTTGCGGCCGCGCTTGTCGCGGCCCTGTACCTTGAACACCTCCAGCTTCTCGAGGAGCTCCTGCTCCGCCGACGGCGACGTGGTCGGAAAATTGCTGCCGCTCCTCATTATTAGGAAATCGGTCTGATTTCTCTGGTTTCTGTTTGGATTTGGCGTGGAAGAAAGGTTTGGAGGATTGGGATTTTATAGGGAGGGTTGGAATCCGATACCAAAGAAGGATTTCGGATGCGATACAGATATCTTATCTGCTATTTTTTAATTCTTTTTTTTAGCGGATCCATATTTAATTAAAATTTAAAATAATAATTAAAAATAATAATATCCCAATAACAACAGTATAGCGAGAAAGAATATTCGAAGCATCTTCTCATTTGTAACGGAGAAGGAGACCGTTTACTCACACATGTCATCGCGGAGTCGCGGCCGTTCGGGCTTTGCCTGTTCTTTTAGATCCACTGTCCCGTCGGATCCTATGCGCCTCATCACGTGGCCGTCAGTAAGCAGCAAATCGACACGTGTATGTTTTATACTTGCTGGTTACGGTGAAATTAGGCTTTCGTCTCTTAACCCCGCGGGATCAGAGGTTGTCGCAGAGTTAACGGAGTTCATTTATTGGTGGACGGAAGGAGCAGTATCCAAAGGCGTAGATGACAGCGAAAAGGATTGGAATAAACGGGTACTTCCACAGTATCCAAGGCTATTTTTATCAGTGATAATTATTCCTCTCCTATATAGGTAGAATATATCCACAAATTCACAATTTCTTTTTTAATCTAAAATTAATGATATCAGGGATCCTTTTAATGGCAATGAATTTATTTTCATAAATAATTATTTTTGTCTAAATTTAATTTTTGGTATTTTTCCGGATGTCAGATGAAATTGAGTCGAAATTTGAAGAAACTTCAATCCATACAAGCAGCTTCAGAAACGAAATAAACTTTCTCGCTTCCTATGTAACGTCCCGGCCCTCCTCCTTAGGGGCCACGTAGACACGCTACCGGGCTGCAGCCCAAGCACCCCAAAGTGGTGGGGTTACAAAAAAAATGCACTTTTTTTGTAACGCCCCGACCCTCCCCCTTAGGGACCACGTAGGCACGCTGCTTGGGCAGCAACCCGGTAGCGTGCCTACGTGGCCCCTAAGGGGGAGGGTCGGGGCGTTACCAAAAGAACCGGGCTGTAGCCCAAGCACCCCAAAGCCTCTCCGCGCCACTATTTTTCAGCAACGGCGCATTGTTAAGGCCGGGTCTTGAACCCGCAACTTCCTTAATAAGTCCAAATTAAGCAGAATGTCCACTTAGGATCGACGAAAAGCGTTTGTTTGCGCTGTTTTTTTTTTTGCAACGCCCCGGCGCAGCGTGCCTACGTGGCCCCTAAGGGGGAGGGTCGGGCGTTATAAAAAAAAAGTGCACTTTTTTTTTGTAACGCCCCGGCCCTCCCCCTTTGGGGTGCTTGGGCTGCAGCCCGGTAGCGTGCCTACGTGGCCCCTAAGGGGGAGGGCCGGGGCATTACAAAAAAAGTGCAATTGTAACGCCCCGGCCCTCCCCCTTAGGGGCCACGTAGGCACGCTACCGGGCTGCACCCCAAGCACCCCAAAGCCTCTCTGTGCCACTATTTCTCAGCAACGGCGTATTGTTGAGGCTGGGTCTTGAACCCGCAACCTCCTTGATAAGGAGTTTTCAAACCACTCATCATTACCAATTGAGCTGGCTGAGAAATAGTGGCGCGGAGAGGCTTTTGGGTGCTTGGGCTGCAGCCCGGTAGCGTGCCTACGTGGCCCCTAAGGGGGAGGGCCGGGGCGTTATATCCTACACCTTAAGTGTACCACCTGTAATTCGTCGAGATCAGAAAGGCCTAAGGAGATGCCTATTCGCAGACCTCGCTGGGCGAGCATGGGCGAGCATGGGCGAGCAGGGTAGAGAAAGGGCGAGCATGGGCGAGTAAGAGGCGAGCAGGGGCGAGCAAGGGGCGAGCAGGGGCGAGCAACGACGAGCATGTGCGAGCATGTGCGAGCAAGGACGAGCATGGGCGAGCAAGGGCGAGCATGGGCGAGCATGGGCGAGCAAGGGCGAGCAGAGGCGAGCTTGGGCTAGTACCTCGCAAGTATGGGCGAGTAGCCCTTGTAACTCGCGAGCAGAGGCAGTATACTCGTCTGGATCCCTCCTAGAATTTCTCTATAAATAGACCCCCAGGGGCACTAGAAATGACACCTTTGGGAAGTGGTCGAGGTCCCCCCAAGGTGGATACTCGCAGAGTCCATGCCCGTCTAGTACCTCGCCCAGATTTTGGTTGTGGAGGGGAAGTTTCTCCTAAACTTCTGGGTATGTGGTGGGAGCTCCCTGATGGAGCACTTAGGGTGTGTTTATAGTTATTTTCTCTCTCCTATTTTAGTTATCCGAGCCGTGGAGTTTAATCGCAGGATCAGTAACCTCTGGCTGCATTGATCCGAATTTTGGAGCCGGATTTTCCTGGCTTCAACATTAAGTCTTGAAAACAACATAAGCGAATGAAACTAATGTATAATTTGGAGATATTAGACTAAAGAGAATGCAATGGGACATTCGGGCTAGACCTGGTTAGGTCTGGGCAAGGGCAGACTTGGTCTATACCTGGGCCAAGCTTAGGGGTGGGCCTAAGGAGGTCCCCCTTTCACTACAAAGAATGGTCTGGCCCCACAATTTTGAGGTAAAGGAAGTGCTTTCAAGATGTTGGAAAAGTATTTTTCTGATCACCTTCAAAACATCTATCATGTATTTTCATCGCCCGCCTCTACGAAGTATTATTTTTGTTTACTAACATTACCATCTTCACTAAATTATTTATATGTAATTTGTTTTCAACAAGATTGGTTGGTCTCACGATTTTGTGCTTTCGAATATTCTCCTTTTCAAATCAAATGTGTTGTATCATATTTCATGGTCAAGATTTATTTTTAGGGGATTCTGTTAGATGTTGAAGTGAGCTAATTGTCACGGGCTTAGCACTTTGACACTAAGTACGTGCGACACTTGGCTAGAATTCCAACAAACTTAGGCTAACCAAGTAAGCCTTCCTCAAACAAAGCAATGGAATAAATAGAACAACTCCTATTATAACTCTCAACAAAGTTACAAGACAATTAGGTAGACAGTTGAGCGAGACATACGAAAGAGCGAGACATACAACAAACAAGGCACACAACAATGCTTAATCCCCACAAACTCTCCATTCTCACAAGAGGAGACTCAACAAGCGTAAAGCTCACAAGCGCACAAGAGACTCTCCAAACAACACCCTCAAAGAAGCTCCAAAATCCTCAATGGATGCAAATGAGGAGGTCTTTCTCTTATATAGGCCTCCTCCACCATTTCCCTCCAAAATGGAAGGTTCTAGAGTTCTCCACATAAAGAAGGGGTTGGATGACTCCACATTCTTCTGGATCCTTCCACACTATTCTACACGGTTAGCTTCTGCAATATTCCGGAATATTCTTAACTTATCTAGACAAATCTAGAGCGGTCCATCAAGTTAACCTTATGTCTGTGACATTCTCCCCCACTGAATTCATGCATCGCCCTCGATGCATCAAGCTTGTCGAAATCTTTGTACCGTCCTCATTGCGGACATGAACTTCTCTTCTCGTCCATGAGTCCTCCTTATCGGCACCGGGTAAGTATTTGGACCATCAATTATGTGAATCTCCGATGTTGGAAAAATAAGAAGTCCTTCAAACTTATCAAGAAAGTTCATCCCAACGACAACATCATAGTCATCATAGGGGATAACTTCGATGGGCACCTTCCCTTTCCATCCTCCAAAACAAACATTCACATCCGGAGCAAGACCAATAGTTCGCACCTCTTGAGAATTAGCAAATTTGAGGCGTGCTGGTCCAAACCTGATTGGTAGCCCGATTCTCTCTGCAGCAGTCTTGGACATGAAGAAGTCCGTTGCTCCCGTGTCCACCAAGGCTCTCATCTTTGTGCCCTCGATCTTCACATCCACCATCATTTGTCCTTTGTTTTCCATCCTTCTTCCATGGGTTAAACTCGCACTTCCCAACTTGTAGTTGCCCTTAGTTTTCATTTTATCAACAACAGTTCTTATGGACTCCAAAGTAGGGCAATCGCATACCTTGTGCGTTCCTCGACAGCAGAAACATTGCAAATATTGGTGTCTTATATAGAATCCCCGAGTAGTCATGGCATTAAGACGCCGCATGATAATTAGCCTTGCCATGTCTTGTGGCTCCTCCTCATCCCCGCTCGTAGAGTCATCTTTCTTTTTCATTGATGATAGGGTGCCAAGCTTTGGGCAATTCTTCATATGGTGAGGCTCCTTGCATACAAAGCAAGTGAGGGCCCTCTTTCTTTCTTCGAATCTCCTTTGTCGAGGGGCATCATCTTTGGGCTCAACTTCAGCATCACCGACATCCTTTTGGTAGTGCATTTCCTCCTCCTGTTGGAACTCACATAGTGATTCGGCTGCTGCAATCGCCTCATCGACCGTACGGGGTCCTCGTCGTTGTACCTCCTGTTTTGCCCATGCTTGTAGCCCATCCACAAAGTAGAATTGCCGATCTTCCTCGGCCATATTGGGGATTTGTAGCATGAGCATTGTGAACTCATTTACATACTCGGTTATTGTTCTCCTTTGCTTTAGCTCTCTCAATTTTTTTCGAGCTTGGTATGCCACGTTCTCCGGGTAAAAATGTCGCTTGAGTTCCCTCTTGAACTCTTCCCATGTGTCCAATCGACACAAACCTTTTGCGACATCAGTTTGTTTCCTTCGCCACCATAGAGCGGCGTTATCATCAAGGAACTGTGACGCGGTGTAACACCCCAAAAATCGTAGTTCCGCGAGGTAGGCGGAGTGGTAGTGCTGCGCTCGGGAAAGGCTAGGAATTTCTTAGCAGCTCTTCGCGCACGACCATTTCTCCTCTTCGCGCACGACCAGTGATCGTGCGCAGTGATCGTGCGCTATCCGCCAGAATTCGGAGTTCTGTCTCGGATAGTGCGCACGACCAGTGTCTCCTTCGCGCACGACCAGTGATCGTGCGCAGTGATCGTGCGCTATCCGCCAGAATTCGGAGTTCTGTCTCGGATAGTGCGCACGACCAGTGTCTTCTTCGCGCACGACCAGTGACCGTGCGACTGTGATCGTGCGCCCTGTTTATTCTGTTCCGCGAAATCGTGCGGGGATGATGATCCGACCGATCAAATACTTTGGGATTTGATCCGACGGCTGAGATAATTCGCTGGGGGGCTTTAGGGCTTGGATGAGGGGTTATTCCCTCATATTTCCAAGTCCTTTCTCTCTCTTAGGTTGGAGAAAGGAGAAGGGGGCAAGGAGGAAGAAGAGGGGAGATCCGCCATTGTTGGAGCTTCGGAGCTCCGATCGCCGATCCGAGACCGGCAACGCGTAGAGGGCGTCAAGGCGCTTCTTCTCCACCGTTTGGTTGCAAGCTTCTCATGGCTAGGAGGAGATCTCAAAAGGTAACGACGTTTCTCCTCCCGGTCTTTAGGATGCGTGTTTGGCATCTCCTCTTTCCTGCATTTTTGGCACCGGATCCGTCGAATGAGAGGGATCCGGGTCGCCTTGGTTCAAGAGAAACCACCGGGTTGATTGTGTCCGTCCCCGGCATGTTTTGCACTAGAGATCCGCTCCGTTAGCGGATTAGGCATTGTGGGTGAAGCCGGATTTATGGCCGTTGGTCCGATCCGGTGATGTTGATTTACGCGCATGTTAGGGGTTTTGTTAGAAATCCGATTACGGCGAACTCGTCGTTGTGATGCCCTTGTAGCTTCGTGTGGTAACGAATGTTGGGTTAGGGCGGAGAATAAATGTGCGGATTATGGGGCTTGTGATGCCTTGTGTTGTGCGAAGGCGCGATTGGTCTTTGTGGTCGGCTGGCTATCCCGTGGAGACTGAGATTCACGTGTGGAGAGTGTCCCGGCAAGATTAGTCCCTTCGTTTGTTGACTGACGAGAATGTCTGTGCTACGGATTGCATCCGTTGACGGTCTCCAGGCGAGGCAATCGGTGGACGTTGTCCCGAGAGTAAGGCCAGGGCCTTGGGACGTTTTGATTAGCCAGAATTCTTGGAATCGGTCTTGGTGCGTTGTTGGCGGCTCGAGCGTGTGAGCTGTCAGACAAGCCCGTTGGCATGGAAGGCCTGGCGAGGTGAGTCTCAGCGAGAGCGCTTGGCCTTGGGTTTGATGCCCTTGTGGGGAAATGATGAGTACCCTTGTGTTGGTAATGTATGATGATGTGTTAGATTCATACGCATTAGGGCGCCTTGGGTGAAACCCCGGGCTTGCACTCATTCTGCATTGTTAGGCCCTTTTATTACCTGCTCAACCTAGAAACGTGGATGATGCTTGTGACACTCATGCCAGTATTTAGTTTGCTTTCCTATATGTACATTTGCATACGAAGTGCTGACTTGCAGGGTGAAGTAGTTCCCCGGGGTCCGCTAGGACGGCCGGGAGGAGGGATGTTGTTACACCGCTTGTGGTCAGCCATAGCTGACCCTCGTTTTCCGCTCTTTGTGATTTGGTTGCAGGGCACGAATCGCAAGCTGGACCCAGCGCGCCGGCCAAAAGGGCCTAAAGCCTCATGAAGTGATTACCTGTTTTCCTGTATTACTTTCTTCGTGCTTTGTTATATCCGGCTTGCATGCCGAGGTAGTTTAGGGAAAAACCACCTTTCCCCTTTGGTTGGGATGTCTTTCTTTATGAGTGGTTGGATGTTTTGGACTGTGTTTTTGTAAGGCCTTAGGGCCAGTTGGACTCCTTTGTAGTGGACAATTTCTGTGGTTTAGTTTTGTTTCCGCTGTGTTGTCTGAGTTATGAGTTTGGGTAGTGATTATCATCTTTTAATACCAAAGCTGTGGCGGTTATATGTTGTGGGGTCCCGGCCGGACCCATATTATATGGTCATTGCAGGGGAGGTGTTACAATTTGGTATCAGAGCCAGGTTTAGTATTCTTGCGAGGTCTAGTGTATTTGGATCGCGTAAGAGATTGTCCACATAGGAGTTTTGCGCGGGATTATGAGTATCCCTGTGTTTGAGTCTTGCGAATAGAGACTGATGAGTCTTTCTCCTTGCTTATGCTAGGATGTTGGCGATGACGCGGGGACATCTAGGAGGCAAGAGGAGCCTTCGGGGAGTAGTGCTACTGCTCCAGGCCTTGTGAATGTGGGCATGTCCCCGGCCGACTTCTGTCGCATGCTAGCGGAGGCGATGGTGGCGGCTCAAGCTGGAGCGATGCCACGGGTTCCTACGCCGGTGGTGCAAGTTGCGACCCCTGTTACTCCGGCGGCTACGCCGGATACACCGGAGGTTGAAGTAAGGCAAGCAGAGCCTCTTGCGGAGAGAGTTTTTCCGATGGGTGATCGATTCATGAAGTATTTCTTGAGTTTTCACCCTCCGACGTTCAAGGGAGTGGGCACTCCAACGGATGCCGAGGATTGGCTTTCGAGGATCCGGGAGCTCTTGAGGGCAGCTGAGACCCCAGCTGAGAGGCAGTCTCACTTTGCGAGCTTCATGTTGGAGGGCGATGCGAAGTTGTGGTGGGCGAACCATAACGGTCGTCAGTTTGTTGGGCGTGTTCCGTCCATGGAGGAATTCGGAAACGCTTTCCTAAAGCGGTATATTCCGGTTTCAACAAGGTTAGCACTGCAGCGGCAGTTTCTGCATTTGGTGCAGCGGGAGAAGACGGTGGATGAGTATCTGCAAGAGTTCACCCGGTTGGGTCGGTATGCAGGCACGACAATGACAGATGATGAAGAGAGAGATAACCTCTTTTATCAAGGGTTGAGGGAAAACTTAAGGCAACCACTCATAGCCTTGAAGAATGCAGGGTTCGATGAGTTGGTCGAAGCCGCTCGCACGCTGGAGAGCGACCTGGAGCGAACTCAGCGGCGAAAGGGTGTTGCGGCAAAACAGGGAGAAGGAAAGCCTTCTCAGTCTCAATCCCAGTGGAAATCCGAGGGTAGCCGATGGAAGAAGAAGCCCCGTCCTAACAGACCTGGGGAGAGAAGTGGTGCGCCTTCGGGAGATTTCCGTTCCAAGGGTCCAGTTACTTGTTACCAGTGTGGCAAGGTGGGCCACATTAGTCGTTTCTGTACCGAGGGCGGAGCTGGGCCAGAGCCGAGGCAAGAGCAATCGGTGCGTTCAGGTCCCAGTGTTACAGAAAAGGGGAAAGCGGCGGAGTCGAGTGCTTCGCGGTTCCCTCCAGTGCAGCCTAGGGCCTACAACCTTGGGCAGCAGGAAGCGATACGTCAACCCGATGTGGTGACAGGTATGAAAAGTTTAAGTTTTCAGTTGTTACTATAATGTAGGTTGCGGCCTTTCATGTTTGTTTTGCACGTGGTTAGGTTTCGTGCTAGTGTCGGGCTACCCCTCGCGAGTGTTGTTCGACACGGGGGCGTCACACTCTTTTCTTGCGGAAGGTTTTATCCGGAAGATTGGTGCTGAGCCCGTAGCGGCAGGGGTGGAGCTGAGTGTGCGTATGCCAAATGGGTCTTTCATGACTACCATGAGGAAGGGACGCATTGTGATGCAAATTGGCGACTGTGATTTCGTGTTGGTAGCAGCGATTCTGCCACTAGCCGAATTCGACGTTATCTTGGGGATGGACTGGCTTGCGGAGCAGCGAGCTAGTATCGACTGCCAGTTGAAGGTGGTAACCCTGAGAGGGGAAGGTAGAGCAGAGGTCAAGTTCGAAGGCCTAAGCGGAGTGGCTTACTCCCTGATTTCCGCTATGCAAATGAGGCGTGCGGTAAACCAAGGAGGCGAGGCGTTCTTAGCTCTGTTGGAGACTCACTCCACAAAGTTGGCTATTAGGGAAGTTCCGGTGGTGGAAGAATTTGAGGATGTTTTCCCCGAGGAAC